>CAXIVR010000001.1:107392955-107992955 GCA_964035755.1 Teleogryllus oceanicus
ACGTGTTTTGCTGTCGACTGCTCGCGCGCATAACGCGATCGCGTGTTAAAGCGCCGGGGTCGAGGGTCGCAGCAGCCGGGGGCGCCGCGCCGAGGTTGCAGCAGGGCGGCGTCGGGTCGCGGTCGGGGCCGGGGCCGGCGCCGGGGTCGGAGGCAGGGGCGCGGGCGTCGGGGGTCGCCGCCGATCCCTCGACGCCACCCCTCGGCGTCGCCGCCCGATGCCGCCGCCCCCCCCCGCCCCACCCGGCCCCGCCGCGCGCCGCCTCCGCGCCCGTGTTCCTGCCAGCGAACATGTCGCGCGCGCGCACCTGGCACATCGGCCGCCCGAATTTATGCCCCAAGTGTTTAGTTCATTTAGAGCGGAGCAACCGCCGCCCGAGCTGCGAACATAGATTCATTATCGCGCCGGCAAATTGCGCCGCGCCACCGTCCCCGGCGGGCGCTGCCGCCGCCGCCACCGCCGCCTAGGCAACAGGTAGGCCGAGGGTGGAAGGGCGCGCGGCGATGACGCCGGCCGGCCCGACACGCTCCGCCTCCGCGCCACGCCTCCCCTCCCCCCTGGCCCCTTCCATCAATGTTATCCAACTCACCTTCTCCTCCGCACCCGTCGTTTGGTCGCCTTTGTTGTTGTTCTCTCCCTCTTCTTTGCGTTCACACCCACTCTTGCTCGCGCCCCCTTCGCCCCCGTCTAAGCTCTTGCCCTCTTCCTACATTCGCTCCTGTCCTTGGTCTCGCTCTCTTTTTTTGCATTCGCCCTCGCCTTTGCCCTCACCCACGTCGACGACCACTAAGTCCCGCGCACGTGCCTCAGACATCACTCGCCCCGCCAGCTGGGACGGTGCTTGCCACTCGCATGGCCTTCGCCAATTGAAACGGTTTCTAATTTACGGCCCAAGCGCGCAAGTCTGACATTTCATCTCAAAATTTCATGGGACGTTCGCGAGTGATGAACGTTTTCTTCGCTCGTGACGTTCGCCGGCCAATTGCGTTGACTCAACGAAGCCATTTCTTTTTCCGGTTCGTGTACGGCTTTCCTAGTGTTGAAACTCCCATTCATGAATTCATGTGGACGGGAGGTAAAATCATGTCGTAAATTTTGGTCTTACAATTAATGTTTCAATGAGTATATTAGTCGGCAACAAAATTTGAAGTTCTACTGTTTCAAAATGCCCTTGCGGATGTTAAACGAGAGACGAAAATCGTGCATTCACTCTAGTACTCTTTCAATTAGAATATTGCAATTTTTAAATCAGAAGTATCTCTGTAACTGGCTAGGTTAAGGTAATAAAAATAAAAAATATGTGGAGTCAAGAAAGACTCAGGAAGATTCATCTTTCAAAATATATTTCTTCAGAAATGGTCCACCAGACCTTCTATCTTAAATTTACTTTGAAACTTGCAGATTTAATTATTACTTCATGAAGCTGAATAAACAACAACTAAACAATACTCTAGTTGTATTATTGCTAGGGTCAGCGACTTCGCAAGTACTACTTGTGAAGCTACATAATTACGTATCAGTCGCGTTACAGGACTATACTACAGCGTCTGAGAGTCCAAAAGCACGTGGAATTTTGCACTGACATGACAAGACATGTAACGCTATGTAAACATAAAAAAGTGCTAATTAGTTGAATCCAGAGAACAACACACACAGGACGTACGAGTGTTTAAAGTAGCGACCTCATTGCAGAAGCTAAGTTGCCACAGCGTGAAGTTCCATCGATGAAAATATTTGAAACCGCGAGTAACTGGGGCTGACGACTGCTACATCAACTACCTAATGTAGAAGCCGACTGCTCTAATTAATTTTCGTAGTTTCCTTCCGACAATTCCCGACGGAAGCCGAAGCATTATTTTAAACAATCGCAGAGCAATATCGCAGAAGAAAACCGTCTATTTTCAGCTTGGAAAGATGTAGACTAAACTACATCAAAATGAAGATATTGAACCATAGCAAGGTAATGTATTCTATAATGCAATACCGTTTGATTTAATTATTTAAAATTTTCAGTTAGTGAATGCGTCCGTAAGACTATAATCGAAGCTACATTATTTAAATAACTTTAGAAAACTAATGTACCACATAACACACATATGTGTTACAATAGAACTGACAAATGCACGTTTACAAGGGCGTTGATCAAAATTGTGTTCAATGTTGACAATTATCATATTTCATTTAAACGGGATTTTTATTTCACAAAAGAATGGTAACCTCGTCAAAAGATCTAACACCTGTTTCGAAAATTAAGACCATGAAAAAATCATCTGCATCACCAACACTAGGAACAATGTTTTTATACGTACTTCAAACGTTATTTATTTCAACATTCTACATATTACGCGATATCGAAGCTAAAATCTTACGATACAAAGCCTCACTTGCAATTGATGGAGTAGCCGAAAAGAAATTTTACAAAAATGGGAGAAAGACGCATTTTTAAATCCCTGAATCTCAGAATACGAGAGGAAATCACCTGGTTGGCGCTCAGCGAGAGAGCTCGCGTGCACGTGAGTTGCCCCAGAGCCCGTCCCGAGGAATTGCGCGAGGCGACGTTGGCACGTACAAGCGCTGGGAACAATCCTGTCCCTTAAGCGTCACTCAACGCGCTCAGTGTTGACTTTGCTACAAAATTGCATTCGCCGGGATACATATGAAAACGCAAATGTGACACTGTGGTGGGAGTAATGAAATTTTCCTCGGTGTAAAATCTCCCTTCAATGGTGGATGAGCGTGTATTACTGGACATCTCTGCACGAAAATTGCAGTTGTTCGCACGAAGTGTGCACATTGCATATTGATAAATATCGATCCATTTTGGTTTCTGGTTAGGAGTCAAATTATTATTCTACACCACTAAACTGGCTTTTCTATCAAATGTCTAAAGAGAAAGATTTACAAACCATTAACGCGAAAAAATCTGAAACATTTCTAGAATGTATCCTCTCTTATTAATAGTACGAATATGGTTAAAATTCATGAGGTTGAACGTTTCTAGAGAAAAAACTCACAATATTTAAATTAGTTAATTATGATTTTAAAAGTTATGTTGATTCTTCAGAAGACTTAACGGCTTATTGCCTTTTCAACGGAATTTGCTCAAGACTATAAGCAGATTTAATATGTAAACGTACGTAAATGTTTCATAATTGTAATTTACTCGTAAGAGAAACATCCCGTAAAATAATAAGGGCAGTAATAATAAGGGTCTGACGAGCTAAAACTAACCGTTTTAAACTATTTCATTCTTCAAATAAATAATTTTCTAAAATGTTGTTGTCACTAGGTCATAGGAAGATTAATGCAACTTGCAGCTCAGTTCATTTACAATGAATGCGATAAAACATTTAATTTCTAGTTGCCCACATCTAACTTGGATGATGTAGAAACCCAGAAAATATGCTCTTCTATATTTTTTGCCGGAGAAAGAACTCATTAACAGATACTGTACTTAAACATCCTTAGGGACATCTTACGTCGTGCTGCCTCCCATTTGGCGGAATGAAAATATTTCCAGCAAATGATCCCCACGCAAGGCGAAGGAGCCCAAATGCAGTGCTGCGCGTCTATAAAAACTTTCCTCCGGCGCTCTCCAGGGAGGTTGCAGCCATGTATCTCCACACACAGGGGCATCTTTAACCGAGGGACGTGCCGGAGCGGAGGAGCAGTCTGCGACGGCGGGGGGGGGGGGGGAATGGGGTGGCAGAGAAGGACGCGCGGGCTGTGGCGAGCCGCATGCATCAGAACCCCGCAGCGCGGCACGTCTTCGGGCCGGGAAGGGCGGGGGATGAGCGCCCAGAGAGCGGACGCTGGCCGCGGGCGCGGGCGGCAGGTTGCACGTAGAAATTGGACGCCTGGCAGCGACGCGGGCGGACGGATTTGCGGCAGGTGAGGGGATTGTGCGGAGTGTGGGAAAATGAGGGGGTGCGAGGGGGCCGCTGTTGCGCGGGAGGGATGCAGGGGGAAGAGGGAGGCCGAGGGAAGCGGTGCATTATGAACGCCCGGCGCGCAATGTGGGCATGCGGGCTGATGAGTACAGCAGCGGGCACGCGCCTGGACCAGTCTAGCGTGCACGTAGCCGTATTGATAGCCGAGAGGATGAGAAAATGAAGATAGAGATGCGGGTCTCTGAATAGGGAAGTTGGAGGAAATGCGGGCTATAGAGGAGGAGGGGCAGGAGAAGCAGAGTGGCAGCAGATGGAGCCGAGGATGAAATTTTCGGCTAGACCCGTACACAGCAGTGCAAGTTCTCGATTGAACGAGCCAGCACGCGTGGTCCGTAAAGGGGTAAAATTTCAGAAAGAACATAGGCACCAATATGCAGTCAGTTTACACGGTAGCCGAGAATGGGGTGGGGGAAGAACAACAAATGGGAAGCGCGCCGTGAGAATCTGCAGGACAAGAGAAAATGGAAGGACACTGCCGACATCATCACTACGAGCATGGATGAGATATAAAGCAAAACGTCGTTGGGAAGGTCGAAAGTGGGAACACAGAAAAGAAGCTTGTAACTGCCGGTCAACAGGTAAGGGCGGAGATAGTGGTGAAAAGGCAGAGGGGGTGTGGAGGTAGAGGACGGTAGGAGCCGAGATAGAGGTAGAGGTCGTGTGATGGTAGAGGACAGAGGTAGGGGTAGGTAGGGGGCGTAGGTAGGGCGTAGGTAGGGCGAATGTAGGGCGTAGGTAGGGCGTAGGTAGGGCGTAGGTAGGGCGTAGGTAGGGGAGGTAGGGCGTAGGTAGGAGCGGAGGTATGCGTAGGTAGTGGCGGAGGCGGCGCAGCTGGAGCGACAGGGCCTGGCGAGGGGTAGGAGCGGAGGTACTGCGTAGGTAGTGGCGGAGGCGGCGCAGCTGGAGCGACAGGGCCTGGCGCAGAGTTGATCCGGTGTGGAGGGTGGCTGGGGGCGGGGACGGCGTCGCGACCGCAGAGCGCGGCGAGGGGCGCCTTTGAAAAGTGGCGGAGGGTGGCGGATGGCGGCGCGGGCGCGGCGGCGGGGGCGGGGGCGCGCGGGCGTGCAGGCGGAGCCGCCGTTACGAAGGGAACAATCTGTTGTGCGGCCGGCGTGCGGCCGCCGCCGCAAGCTCTGCCCCCGCCTCCGCCCCCGCTCCCGCCCCCGCCGCCTTCGCCGTCGTGGAAGCCGGCCAAACCCTGCGCCGCGCCGGCCGACCGTTCCCCGGCCTGTTATACAACACAGCGACTTATGCCTCCGCCCGGCATTATTTTCGTCGGCGCAGCGGAGAGCGCGGGCGGGGCTGGGCGGAGCGGAGAGGAGAGGGTGAGTGGGAAGAGGCGGGGCAGCGGTCGGAAAGACCTCGGCGCCGCGGGCCGGCCGGCGCTTTTTGATACTGCAGTGCTGCCCCGCTGGAAGTGAATTGAGTACAAGCTGCAATTTGTTTCGAGCAATTCACTCACGATGAACGATACAAAGCTGTTTGTGTTGCCCTGGGCATTGTTGTAGAGTTGCTTTGGGGCGATAAGGGCCACGAAATTACTGCGAAATCTGTTAGAATTGTGATCATTCTGTTACAGCCAGAAAATAATTACGTCTCGCTGAAGATGTAGTAAAGTGTCTTTCTCAGAACAAAAACTAAACAAGGTCGTATTTTTTGTGAGAAACAGTTTATCGAGTTCCGTAAAAAGCTTAGTTGGAACACCCATTTTCCTTGTTAAAAACAGAACCATATATATTGAATAACGTGACAATGTATGGGAAATGAATAGAAGTGCTTTGTTTGAATTTGCCCCTAGATTCCATCCAATCGAAATTGTCTTGACCTAGTTTCTGGACTAATAAACAGTGACTTCCTTCAACGAAATTTCATGGGAAATTGGTTCTGTTATCGCAAATAAATTTATCGACAACAGTTTGCAACTTCTTAGCCTCTTGTCATCTAGTTCAATTTTCACCCTATACTGAACCACGTACGTTTTGTTTCAATTTACAACTATGGTTTATGTGTATTCTTTATTTAATATTAAGAGAAATTAACCTTCCATTTTTTAATAATATTTTGTTCATTTATTAAATAATTAATATTATAATACAGAAACTCTCATAAATGATATGGTTATTCATGAAGGTTCTACATATTTATATTTTACAACCAATCATCTATATTATTAATTAACTATTTCGCGACGCATGGCGTAAACGGTGCAATAACATCTAATAGTTCATAAAATTGAAAGTGTAAGTTAATTTGGGCATCTATTAAATGTTTATGACGATCGGTGGGTAAGCATAATACAAATCATTAGTAATTTTCAATACACGAACTTACTAGTTATGTTGGATAACGTTAGGAAAGAAATCATGCTTATTTTAGGCCTATAATACTAATGTTATTTTCCCCAGAGCAAAATTGCATCACTACAAAAGTATTGCTCATATTTCAGTCACAGAATGTTCAATTTATTTTACACAGATCTTTCTAGAAAATCTAATTTAATGAACCATCATCATTAACGATGAAATATAGGTGTACCACAAATATGAGCTCCATAATTGTATTCTACTAACGCATACTATCTGCTTTAAATTATTTCAATTAAATACAAATTATTTCATTTCTAGCAACAAAATTTCACAACACAAAATGTACACATTTATTAATAAAATACCTAATTACCAAATAAATGTTTCACGAAGAGTAATATTTATGTTAAATATACACGGAGAAGAACATTATGTACTGACGTTAATGTAGCAATGGGGCTATATGATATTTCGCAATCGATGATCGAGCAGTAAAACTCCTCAGTAGTTTTATACTAAACGACGCGAATAGCGACACCGACAACTACGAGAAAAAAATAAACAGAAGTAGAAAAAAACAACTAGTAGATGAAGCGAGATTCGTGGAATTTACGAAAGGAAAGTCTGGGAGGCAACAGCACGGGTTGGGCGCGGCGACACCACAGCGTTCGCCAGTTCATCTCGCTCTTCGTCGACGCGTAGTCAGTCGTAACGAAGCGCAAGCCGCCAACGCGAAAGAAAGCGGCCATCGGAGGCCTCCCTGGGTCCCTCGCTCCGCCCCCGGACCCCGCCCCCACCCGCCTCGCCTCGGCTCGCCTCGACGCGGCGCGCCGCCCGGCCTCTAACGACGAGGCTGACGTGTCCGAAATACGCGACGTCAGGCGCGCGACGCGAAGAAATAACTCAACCTGTTAGCGACGAAGTAATAATCAAGCCCCGCAAGTAACTCCGGACGCAATAAGAGGGAATGCGGCGCGTCGGGCGCGGGGAAACTAACTCCAATTTGCGCCGTCCTCGCCCGTCGTCCTCACCGCCCTCCCCCCCTGAAGTTGGGCGCCGCGGGGCAAAGAAGGGCGATAGGGAGAGGAAAGGAACTCTCCACATCCCCCTGCTCCTCGCGGGGCAATCTCCGCAGGCTGCCGTAAACGTTTTTTGCTATAAGAACACGGCGGTGCCCCAGCCACCGCGGCGCGGGCCACGGTTCTAGCTGCTAATGAGCATTAACCCTTCATTAACATTCACGGCCTCGCTGGAATTTATGGAGCACGTGGCGGGCGGCGCGGGCGGGGACGCAGGCGGGGACGCGCGGGTCGGCCGAGGGGCCGCGGGTGGGGGGCGCGCCTCGGCGGGGCCACGAGGGAGGGTGGGCGGGGCCGGGAAAGGGCGTTCGGAACGAAGCGCGTGGCGCGCGTCTGGGCGAGCCGTGAGACTAGGCCGCGGGTGCGGTAGAAGGTGGGTGGGTGAACGGTGAACACGCGACGCGGCGGTTGGGAAGAGATGGAGGGGAGGTGTCACCGAGCTTCCGGAAGGGGGCAACTGCGAGGAACGGGACGAATCTAGGCCAGAGGGGGGATGGCTGGCGGGGCGAGACGGGCTGCGCTGGAATGCATTAGCGCGATGCACTCGCGCGCCGGGGTGAGGAGCGCAGACAGCGGCACGGACGGAATGCGGGTGGAAAGGGGAAGATTGGCAGATAAAAAATGAAGGAATAAGCAGAAAAAAGAGAAAGGTGAGAGGAAGAGACAACGCGAAATTGCGATGCATATACAACTTTGCTAGAACAACAATAAGATGAAATCCATTGGCGTGAATGGTTGAAAAGGAACTAGATTCGCTCATTGAAAAAGAAAACTAAATAAGTTAGAATGGAACATATAGAGAAAATGGAAAAACCGGCCAGAAATATAAGAGGGGAAAACGTGAAATTATGAGAAGCTTAAGGCACAGCCACCGGGGGAGAACGGAAGAAACCGCATCGCATAGGGAGCGCGTGGGTGATGGCAGTAGGTGTGGCCGGGGAAAGGCAGACGGCTGGGGCGGAATGCCGCAACGCCCCGCTCCGGCCCGCTGAGACAGCCGGGCGGAGGTGGAACAGTGCGCGGCGGCTGTGGGGGCGGCGTGGGCGTCTGCGGTGGCGGTAGGGGCGGCTGCGGGGACGGCGCGCCCCGGGCGACGGGTGCAAGGCGACGGGCGACCGGCGGGCGGAGGCGGAGGGCGGGGCAGGCGGGGAGGGAGGTTGGGGGGGAAGGGGCGCCGTGAGCGAGGAATCCGCCGGGGAGACGTGCGGTCGCGTCGCCCTCCGAGACGCTTTTAATCGCCGGCTTAAGGGCGGATGTGGATTAAGCCGGCAGTGATCGCTAACGTTCCGAGTTACGGCACTTCGGAGGACGCATTGCGTTTGGGAAATGGCGCGAATCTTCTATCGGAACAAAGGCGTGAGATGGTCCAAAATTCACTGTTTTATTTCTAGAAAAACAGGGAATCTTCACTAAGAACTTATTAATGTCATCGAAATTTGTTGTACAAATTTGGCCCATATAAAGGAACTTATATGTATGAATTTGCTTTAATATGTATTCACACAGTTAAATAATAGGTATATATGCTATTCTTACACATCTGTAATAAATAAGTTAATGATTACAGGGAACTATTATAAGATGAGTTTCGTGACAAAGACATACTTGCAAACGATCATTGTATTATGGAAGTATGGGTGTATTGTGTGCCTCAGGATTACAAGTTCCGTGATAGATCCTGTTATCACATCTATTTGTTGCAGGCCATATTTTAGATACAGTAATCGAGTAACCTGCGGGGTCCCAAGTGTATGTCCGTTACTTAGAGTTAGATCTCCTTTAGTCGCCATTGAAGGTGAGAATTCATTCAAAACATCTGGGCACCGATGGGGACTGACCTTTCAGAAAGTTCGAAGAGAATTCCCCCCAAAAAATGATTTTAGAAGTTTTAAGATCTAATATGCTGTCTTGGATGTTTGAGGCACCCACTGAAGCGATCAATAGCTTATTCGATTACTGTCAACATGAATAGTTTGACAATATACATTGCCTCCGGGTTCTGAAGTATTTTCGTGGAATTCTAGAGAAAAAAAAAACATGTTTTGGAAGGAATTTAAAGACATCTACACTGGTACATTGTAGCTGCGGTAACTGGTACATTGTAATTACGTTTAAAAGAAATTGCCAGTCCAAATAACTTCACAACAGTAACTTAAGTTGCACCTTTTGTTCGGTGTATTTGTCCAATGCTTAATTACTTAAATAGAAAAATAATCCATCATAAATATACACTGATAAAACAATAATGTGAATTATCTAATGGGCAGAGAAAGTTAAAATTGGGATTTAAATATGTCAATCATTATTTCACTTAGAAAATTCAACTGACCAAAACTCAGTAAAATGTTTACTTACAACAATGAAATAAATAGTACTAAAAATCTTTTAATATTACAATCAATAATAATGCAACAAATTTAATGGTTGTCTTGGAATGGCTGGACAATTTGAATGTAAAACCATTATACACTTCCTTGAAGTGCGATATTACTTTTTTGAGAAAAAAATACGAGCTAACTAGCATCAAATTTCATTGTTAATCCAAAATATCGTATTCACCATACATGTGATATGCAATTCTACTACGCATTACATTGTGAGATTACTACACCACATTATTGTCCTTCTTTTATACTACGATTCATTGTAGTTGAACATTATACTAAATAAACAAACCAAAAATTTAAAACGGGTATATTTTGTGAATTTGGTTTTTGTTTTATATGAACTACACTGTTCGTAAAAAACGAGCGGCGGTTATGAGTTACGAACAACGATGCTGTTAAGAGATACGTTTCAACAAACCGTGCTGTTACGAGATACATAACGTGTCAGAACGGAACAGCCGCCGCAGCAACAACGCGTAGGGGTGGAGCGTGCGAGGGCACACGTGGCGCTGCTTGGAAACCGAAGCCCCCGGCCGCGCCGCCGCAGTTAGAACCAATCGCGCTCGCCGACGTAAACCGCTTACGAGCGCCGACCGCTTGGGCGTCGCTCGAGGGGAAAGGTGCACGAACAGAAGGTTATCTGAAAATGGCTCATGTCTCGGCAGTAAACAACACTTCATTGTGGGGCGGCGTCACAACTTGTGGCAGATTTATCGCGTCTCCCGCACCTACGAACCTCTCGCATTTGCAAATGGATCCAAGTGAGCAGTTTGTCATCTGCCGTCGGCATAGGGAACTCCACGAAACGACCTAGCGTTTTGTCGTCGTTCGTTCTGCTGAGAGCTAGCGGTTTGCGAAAACTTGAGAGACAATACACGTAAAGTAAGAAGTATGATAAACTCAAGAAGGAGGAAGAGGAAATGTAGAAAAGAAAGGAAGAGGGAAAGGGGCGGCAATGACAGTGACACATAGAAATGAGTCTTCTATAAACTGGAAATTGGCCTTTTTTTCTCGAGAAAAAGTAATTACTCGAGAAAAAATATAGTCGAATGGTTGGAACTTCCATTAGAGAATAAATGGGGAAGATATATAGCAAGCAACGCAACGACAATAGCATGGTTAATATCAGGATAATTGCATGGCAAAAAGAGAAAAAAACGATAGTACGACAAATAGAGAAAAGATAATAGAGCAAATAAATAAAACTACCACGACCCACAATGAAATACCAAAATCGTGCTTTGGATTTCAACACCAGCGAGATTCGTCACGGAATAACATGCACACCGTCGGGTGGGGCGCACGTGTGCAAATCGAATAACACAGTGTGGCGCCTCCAATGATGCATCAGCAGCGTCGGCGCGCGCGGTGCGAGGGGCGAGGTGTGAGGCGCGGCGCCTGTGAGACGCGGCGACGCGGCAGTAGAAGGAGGCAGCGGAGGGGGGCGCCCCGGGCGCGGGCACTGGGGCAGTGTGGCGCGGCGCTCAGTTGCCAAACGGCGCGAGGGCGGGGGAGAGGGAAGGGGTAACGCGGCGCGGCTGTGCTCCTTGACGTCTTCACCCTCCGCGCGGCGTCCGACGCCAAGGCTCGCGCTCCGACCGCTCCGGCTTCTTGCGTCCCCGACGACAGCGGGCTCTCCCGACCCCTTCGCCGTCACTCCGGCCGCCACGCCCTAGCTCATGATAGCCATCCCCGGCGTCGGCGTTAATTGTCATCACCTCGAACACGACGTCGGTAGGCGCCACTTTTACCACCTCACTTTCCCTCCATCACCACCGCCTCCCCTTCCTTCCTTGCGTCTCGCCGTTGCCGTTGCCGCTTTGGGTTTCCTGTCGGCCCCGACCTTCTTGCCCGAGCCCGCTTCCACTTTGATGATCTCAGTGATAAAACACATCATAAAACGGATTTAATCAAGCCCTTCAGCGTGTGTGAATATACACTTCAATCCGAGCCCATGAAACGCGTGCAAGGCTCAGATAATCGTCCCCGGCGCTGGCGAGGGTGTCGACATCTCGCGTCGGCTGCAGCCTGCTGCCTGCGGACACCTCTTGCCGTCGTCACTTCCACGGCTGCCTACAGCGTCTGCTAGCTGCCCGTCTCGCTCGGTTAAAGCAACAGAGCTACTCGCTGCCTTGAGCTGGCTGCTCCTCGTACCCGGTTTCTACCATCTCTACCGTCTGAATTACATCTAATTCAATCCATGCGTTTTCATTGCCTTCACCGCTACTTAAACGTCCTCAACATATCAATTCTCCGTCAGTTTTATCGTCTTCTCACCGTGTCACTATCGTATTTGAGTCTTAACTCCTACAGCAGAAATTCAACTTCCACTACACCACCGTGACAAAATTTAATAGTTTCACTTCCGTCACCCTCTCCAGTCTTCTCCTTTCCTTTCGCCGCCAGTTCGCTCACTCCATCGCCACACCGCTAACGAAATGCGAATCCGAAATGCGGTGAATGACAGGCCGTTTGCCCAGATCATATTGTTGGCGCGCTTTCTTCGTTCGGAGATGAGAGCAGAAGGTGTGTTACATCAACTTTATCACTTCGCTCGCGCCTCTCCCACCGCCCCCGGCTTCCCTGACTCCTTCACGCCGTGTTTGATACCCGCGAATGCGAAACTGCCTTATTTACGAGGGAGACACGAGTAAAATTCGATTTCAATAAAGATTTTCACGTTACGATTGCACAAAAGAAGATACGAAACTTTTCATTCTGCCATCTCTAAATGCATCAACACTCTCTGCTCTTTTGTAGCGGATGAGACCTCTTTTGTGTTTTTTTAGCGAAAAAATTTTAACACTCACGAGAATTCTTCAATATTAAATTTGAGATATAAAAATGTATGATACGAATTTACAACATCCATTCAATATGTTAATAACTTTTCACCTCTTCACAATCTATTTTGGAATGAATTGTAACATTAGAAATGTATAGATTAAATTTCAATACATTTAATAATAATAATAATAATAATGATAATAATAATAATAATAATAATAATAATAATGATAATAATAATAATAGATAATAATAATAATAATAATAATAATAATAATAATAATAATAATAATAATAATAATAATAATAATAATAATAATAATTTATTTTGAAAAACATTGCATTAGTAATAACTTTACAAATAAACCAACTTTTGCAATATTCATTCATTCAACGGCAGTGAAAATAAATCAGAAATATTGAGGGTATATATTTTCCCACATTAAAATACTTGCCTTGAATGAAGTCGAAACTTTCTAAACTATAACTATCGACATAAGCAGCATCCAACTTGCACGTCCGTCATCTTTTTTTAATGTCTAACTCATGTTTTACCCTTCTTACAGTATCACCATCAGTTCGAGAACACTGACCCCATGACAGTCGCAAACAACATCTATCCTTTTAAGTTAATTTTTCCATTACCGTTTATTACTATTTTTACCAGACACTTCTTAATCCAACCATTTCCCACCAAGAATTTCCAATATTGTTTGTTAAATAATAAATAATAAGAGACAATAAGGCTTTTCGAAATGAGGAAAGTTAAAGAACAAAAGCAAGCTACAGCATAGCAAACGAATAGAGACAAGGAACTGAAATAAATGTTGTTGGGGATAGAAGAGACCAGACCTTTGAATCAACAGAGGAAGAGTAAGAAGGTGGATGAATTATATTCATCAGAAGAATCTGAAACATCCTTAGGACAGGTGTGTGGATATACATCAGATGATTTGAATTTAAGTGACCTACTAGGTGAAGAGGAATCAATGAAAGAAGCATTAACTTTTGACTAGAATATTGTTGGCGATGACTTTTTTTTTTTTTTTTTTTTTTTTTTTATTTATTTAAGGTCGCCTTAAAAACATCTCGGTCTTGGCGACCACAGTTCAATAATACAGTAGTTAATTACAAATATACATTATTCACAATTTAATATTAATATTGTACATGGGGCAATGTATTGTCACTTATGAGTTAAATTTGGTGAGGAGTTCTATAATTTTCATGTGGCCTGAATCAGAATTGAATATATTGTGGAGATTGTCATTGATGTTGAGGTATGTTCTGACAGCCGACATTGCCTGGCAATCAACTATAATGTGTTTAGTTGAGACTGGGAGGCCGCAATTTGGGCAAGGGTCAGGAGTAGCCTTTTTTAGCAGGTAGCTGTGACTAAGTTTAAAATGACCTATACGGAGTCTTGTAATAATCACTTGATGACTTCTGCTAAGTCTTACGGATGTGGCGGAGATTCCTCAATACTCTTCCTAACTGCATGTAATTTGAAGTCAACATTTTCCAGTTCCGGTCCCAAAGTTTCTTAACCGCATGTAAAGGTAGTTTTGAGGTCAGGAAGTAAGCCGCCAGCTTCAGTTTCAATTTCGGGGAGAGAGATTGCTGCTTTCGCTGCTGCATCAGCTTCTTCATTGCCTTGGATGCCTATATGAGAAGGAAGCCAGGCTATTGTAATGCAGTAACCTTTAAGGAAGGAGTGATAAAGTTTTTTGGATTTCTTGAACCAGGGATTTAAGGAATGACTGTTCGAACAGAGGATAGAACAGATAGTGAGTCAGAAAAAATAACAATATCTGAGCTAGATGGTCTTTGGATGCTAATATCAATAGCTTTGATAATAGCCCAAGCTTCACATGAGAATATGGAATAGAAGTCCGGGAGGCGGTAAAGATACTTAAGGGGTGGGGTAATGGAAATAACAGCTCCACTGGATCTTGATTGTTGCTTGGATCCATCCGTGAAAAACTGGCTATGATTTGCAAATTTATGCTGAAACTCCATGATTAATTGCTTTATGATAGGCTTAGGGATATCTGGATGCGTAAATTTGGTAGCTTCCGTATTGATTGGCGGGGAGAAATGTTCCCAAGGGGGAAGAGGGTTGAGTTTCCTCTTGATGATATCATGAGACTCAATGCCAAGTTCATCACGGTACTTAGCAAGTCTAACACACAACGGTTTAGGGTAGTTAGGATGATTTGCAAAGTGGAAGGACTTAGAGAGGTTACAAATATAATTAAGTGTGGGATTAGGAGGAGAACAATGAGAAGAGTAAGCAAATTGTAAGCACAGGAATTTTCTACGGAGGTCTAAAGGAAGGAGGCCCGCTTCGACTAGTAGGCTAGTACATGGGCTGGTCCTGAAGGCACCCAAACTTAGGCGGCATGCAGAATTAATTATAGGGTCCAATGTTCTTAGTAAATGGTTGCTGGCTGAACTATAAGCCACGACTCCATAGTCTAACTTTGGTTGTATCAAAGATTTGTAACAATTGATTAGCGAAATAACGTCCGCTCCCCACTTGTGTGAAGATAACATTTTAATTATGTTGAGTCTAACAGAGCAATCCGCTTTGAGGGAAGAAATGTGGGATTTCCACGAGTGCTTCTGATCGAATGTTAGACCCAAAATTTTGCTGGTATTCGTTCTTCTTAGGTTATGATCACCAATTTTCAGGACTACTGAAGACGAGTTCAATACTTTCGAGATCTCGTGAAGACCATGAATTCTGATTTTGTTTTGATAAGATGAATCCGACGACTTGGACCATTCGTTAATTGAGCTGAGGATTCTTGCATTATAGTAGTGATTAAATTAATATCTTTGCCACTACAGAGGAGGGTGATATCATCAGCAAACATAAATATTTTCACAGGGCTTTTACAATATTGCTCACTTCATTTATGGCGATGAGGAATAATAACACACTTAACACTGATCCTTGAGGAAGGCCATTTGACATTTCAACTTGCTGTGATGTTTTATCTTGAACGCGGACTTTGAGAAATCTGTGTTCAATAAAGTTCATTATGAAAGCAAACATATTGCCCTTTATTGGCAATGTAGAAAATGATAGATAGTAGTCTGGATTTGTGGACCATTTCATAGGCCTTTTCGAGATCAAGCGAAACAACCATCGTATGGTGGTGCCTGCTAAGCGCATCGCAGATTTCTGAATCAATTCCGACTAAGTGGTCATTGGTGGAGCGAAAGTTCTAAATCCACTTTGGAAAGGAGACAAGAGGCTTTTCGATTCTAGTAACCATCTTAAACGGTTGCATACCATCTTCTCAAGAAGCTTACACAGATTGCACGTTAAAGATATGGGTCGATAACTAGCTGGGTTGCATCTGTCCTTATTGGGTTTAAGAATCGGAATAACTATAGCTTCTTTCCATTGGTCCGGAAAGGTCTGAGTGGACCATATGACATTGTATATCTGAAGAAGATGGTCCAGAGCCTTCGCTGGTAGATTTTTAAGAAAACTGTTGGGGATGTTGTCAGGGCCCGGAGCAGAATTGTTACTTTTCTTCAGCACATAAAGCAGTTCGTCTAAGGTGAAAATTCTGTTATAATGGTCATTGTTGGAACCAACCAATGAAGAAATAAGTTTTGAGGCATAAAAAATGTTGAATCAAGAGATTTCAAAAGCTCCGGATCATAGTTGCAGTGGCTGGAATTCTTAGCAAAAGATACCGCAAGTAAATTACTGGAGTCTTGAGGTTGTGAGTATTTATTACCGTTTGCGTCTATTAGCATGAATGGGATGGAGTTCATCGGTGCGCCACTAATGGACTTGATTTTTGCCATAACAAAGAGGAGGAGTCTGTCTAGTTATTGATGATGTAAAATTATTCCAAGATTGAAGTCTTGTTGTTTTAAAATTAAGCGGGCTTTAGCCTAGCTTTCCTAAAGAGTATTCCGTTTTCAATGGTTTTATTCTTCTTATACTTTCGGAAATATCTCTTCTTTTCTTTGATGACCGCTGTGCATTCCTCGTTCCACCAAGGAGCCTGGTGTTTCCTTATTCTTCCAGAACTTAGAGGGATGGATGAACTGGCAGCTAATGTCAACATATTAGTAAAGTCCTGAACTGTTTTATTAATAAGAGGAGGTGGATACGAGTCTGGTTTAGGAAGGTTATCGACATTATTAATTATGATTTGTTGGAATTGTAACCAATTTGCGTGGTTAATCAACCATTTAGGGTGAGTTTGAGATTTTTTGCCAATTGTCGGTCGGAGAAGTTGATAGAGATGGGATAGTGGTCACTATCATAAAGTTGATCAAAGGTGCTCCAAGCACATTTTGTAGCAATGTTACTAGTCACAAGACTCAAATCTATTGCACTCTCGGTGCCATTGCTTGTATTAAATCTTGTAGCACTTCCGTTGTTCAGGAGGATTAAATTATCATATTTATCGAGCCATTCTTCTATTGATTTGCCCTTCTGTCAGTTCTTCGAGAGCCCCACATAATATTATGGCTGTTAAAATCACCCACTATAATAAATGGTTTAGGCAGTTGCATGACAATGTTGTCAAGTTCGAGAATATTTAATGTTTGGCTATTCGGTAAGTAAATATTGCATACAGTCACCACTATATTAAGCTTGATCGATACGGCCGCAGCTTCTAAGGGAGTTTGTAGTGGAATATTATGAAGAAAAACATCTTGTTTCACAAATGTCGCTACTCCCCCGCTTGCAATTAGAGAGTCTCTTCTGTTGCAGAATACACTTTTATATCCACGTAACGGAGCACATGTATTGCCTTTAAAGTTGGTTTCTTGTAGGCAGAGAACTTGGGGGCTGAAATCATTGATGAGAATTTTTAAGAAGGACATTCGGGGGTAGAATCCATTGCAATTCCATTGAATAATATCCATGAGGAAATACAGGAAATATATGGCCGTAGTATTACACTGTAGATGCCTGGGACGTATCCATATCAGAATCCAATGCACTTTCAAGTTTTTGATTATTCTGGAACATCTGTTTTAATACCTTTGTTAGGAAGGGTGGTATAAATATCCGTAACATTGAAAGTAAAGGTGAAATATCTGGAGAGAAGTCTTTAGCAATTTCTGCAATGTTCTGGGAACCTTTAGATTTGTCAAAGAAGCTAACAATTCATTCATCGATAACGGGTATTTAATTGGGCTCTTTTCAATCTTTTCTTTGGTCACTGACCATTGAATGTCTTCTTTACTATCTGAGGTGGTTTTATTTTTTTAGGGAACACTATTTTGTTTCACAGGGGGTCTTCTAAGTCTAAAGATATCTCGAATCAGAGAGGACAGTCTTTTCCGTAACGAGATCTCTTGACACATTAGCGGAAGAGGCGTCGCTTGGGAACTACTAGTAGAGAGTGGCCTTTTAGTTCTTGATTTTACCGTGTTTTCCGTTGGCTTCTCTGTCTTGGATTCCGAGACTGAAGTTGTAGGGAATGCCGGTAAAGGATCTGGTTGTGAAACACTTGGGAGATCAGGGAATTCGTTCTCGTTAATGACAGGAGCAGGACCGGGGCAGGAGAAACGGAAAGGTCGCCGTCTGATAAGGAAAGGTTGTTACCTTCGGGCTGATGGCTGCTTGCGGCAGGGGTGAGTTGCCATTTGGGCAGTTCTTAGCAAAATGACCTTGCAGCTTGCATTGAAAGCAGGTAGGGATATCAGATGAGATGTATATCCAATGCGTAAACCATCCAATGTTACTTGGAAAGACTCCCGGAGTAGTTCTTCATGTTCCGGTGCTATGTAGGTTTGTCTTCTGAAACTCATGATATGGTTTAAGTTTGGGTTAGAGAAACCTGCCCGAATAAAAGACATTGATGCCACAGTTTTAACGCCAAATTCTAATAACTTATCTTCTAGTAGATTGTTAGGGATACTCGGGCAAACATTGGAAAGAATTATTCTTTTGTTGCGTGAAATTAGCGGTCTTATAGTAAATTCATGGTCAGATACAATTATTGATTTAACTTTGAATACTAGATCGTCAGCAACTTCTTTGGTGGACAAATAACACACAGCCTGTTATTAGAGATCTTTGATGCAAACCGAATATGAGAAGGATTAGTTTTTCCTGCAAGGGCTTCAATGAAGTCAACTGTCGGTGCATAATTTGCAGAGTCAATCACAATTGCATTTTCTTTCTTAGGAAACAGGGAACTATTACAAGCTTGAACATAACTCTTACTTGAAACAATACTTGGTTGTTGATTGGGATGGAGGACTTCCATGATGGTTACGATGTTGTTGCTCGGATGCCAAGCAGCAACACGATGGTCAGAAACATACGCACTTCGAGCTTCTCGGTGCGTGAAAATGAAGAGAACACTCACTAAAACACTGAACTTCACAAATCTAGGAAAACTCGTCACCCGAATTTGCACACAGTTAAGGAACAACTATTAACCACAAAAACAAAAAAAAACTATAACAGCTTTCGTTCTTGACGCTTATCTAGAACGGCCACGGTCATAGCGCGCGAAGGAAGCACAGCGGAGCAGCGGACGTCCGCACACCGCCGAGTCTCAACAAGCACTGGCGATGACTTTGTTCTAGTGCAGTTTGCAAATAAGAGATCAGTTGATCGTTTTATAGACTTTGTTAAACGAAACACTGATATGGTAATCACCTTGTCTGGTTTGCGAACAGAAAACCTGGGAACTTTTATCCTTTTTCCTGACGAAGAAGATAATGCTGGAGTTACGAGCCAGATACGACACAGTTGTCACAACGAACAACCGGACAAGGCACATCATACCGTTATATATTTAATTTTGATTTTGTTCGATTTAACATTTCTTGCAAATAAATTGTGAGTGATTTGAAATTTTTTAAATAGAAGGCCGTTAATCGCTTCATTTTGATTTTGGTCGTGTTGACATTCCTTGTAAATCAATCGTGAAAATTTTAATTTCTTTAAATAAATATAAAATGTTGGCTAATTCATTTCTAAGGAAAATATGCAGTGGCAGTTATTTTTTTCCTTTTCCCAAACGTATCAAAGTGCCCCATGTGGTGCATCAACATACCCCGAGGATAGGGCACATTAATACACATGACTTATTTTTTCAGAGTTGTTTTTTATCACATGAGACATACAAGAACAACAATTGTGCCTGTTCATAACTCACTACAATATTTTGCTGACATCACATTAAAAATAAATTAAAATTTCTTTTTTCTGAGCATTAAAAGAATCGTAGACGAAAAAACATCAATATGCACCAGTTCCCCTCACTATAAAATATAGATTTCTGTTTTTCAAAATTAGATCTTTATAAAATCTTACGTACAATCTTTTGAAAATTTGACTAATTGTTGCTCAATTTTGTTTCAAAGCATGATATTTTTCTAAAACGACGTAATCAATACAGGCAAACTAATTCGCAAATGTGTTATTTTCAGAGACTCGTCCTCTTCTGTTTGTATCGCATGATCTAAAATGCCCTTGATTGATTGATTTTTACGTGTTTCCGGGCGCGTCAACGGCTTTGGTAATTAGTCCCGTAAGTGTAGTGCATGCTTTTTCTCTCGTGAAATGGCGGTGATCTTCCCCCGCTGGATGGCGAGATCCGGCACCGACCTACCGTCGGGTAGAGGGGTTTCCCCCTAACCAGGACTCTCCCACCAGCGGGGTGCCGCCTCAGCCGGAACAAGCTCTAAGCTTCCGACCGGTCTCCCAGAATATGTGATAATGTAGTGCATGTTAGTGTAAGTGTGTGTGTAAGGGGAGAGGATAGGACAAGGAAGAGGAAAGACTGATCGCGCGCGGTGCGTGGCCCATTTGATAGGGTACTACTCCGGCATTCGCCTGGTGTTGATCGGAGAAACCACGGAAAACTACCGATCAGAGCATCCGGCCGCTATAATTCTCCTCCAGACAGCGGCTGAATTCCACCTAGCTAAAAAGCTAGTGTCGAAAATCCTGCCGCCGTCAGGACTCGAACCTAGGACCTCCCGGTCAGAGGCGCTGCAGTGACATCAGTTGATGCACTGAGCTACCGCTCCGGTAAAATCCCTCTTGATCCTTTAGTGAACAATTAAACTAAACGTCCCCAAATTCTGTGTGTGTTGCAACTGGATAATATTATTTCAATTAATTGGTATATTTCTACCGTTACTCAAGTAGAGATAATTCATGCAAACATTGACATTTTCATTAAACTGATATTTGATTTAAACATGATAACTCCCTGCCATTGTCTTTACTGAAATAATGCTGTATAAAAAATATTTGGTCAATAGTTGACAAGTACACTAGTTACGTTCTGACCAAATCTAAATAAAATGTTAACTTATATCAGGTTTACATCAATACTGTAAAACAGACTCTGATACTACTGTAAATATCATGACTATAATACGAAAGAGTAATGTTTTGAAAATAAAGTTATTTTCTCTTTAAGAAGTCACATTTTGGAGATATAGCTTTGTGTTCAAATATCACAGAAATATTTTTTTTGGATTCTTCAGTTTTTTTCGTGTTTTTCATAATAATTATTTACTGCGTATTCTGACTGAATAAGAGCACCAATGTCCTCGTATGTGTATGTGGGTCAGTTGGTCACATTTCAACTGTAGAGTACCGAGGAATGCAAGATACATCCACTAATGGCTTTGTAGCATTACGTTTTTCTAGGAAATGTGGGAGGGAACGTACCAACTAAAATCGTAAATGACTTGAATGGATGTTTGCTGTACTTTGTTAAGCCGTGGATCTCAGTCATTGGTTTACGCAAATAACTGTTGATTTTAGTTCCTTGTTGCTTTAATTTTTCAGCCTTTGGAGCTTAACAGGAACTTCACTGCCTATTCACAGAATCGTCCTACTAACAGAAGTCCCAAACATGTATCTGCACATCATGTAATGAAACATTTCGCTGTCTACTAATGCGACATAGTCATTACACGGCTCTGATTTATTGACGCACAAAAAATTAATATTACATGTTTGCACTTTTAAAGGAGTTCGAATTGAGACAGAAAATTTTGTTTAAAATATGTGAGGAGTATTTTTTTTAACATAAAGAAACATAGAGCAAGGATAACTAGGATCATTGTATTCATTTTATATCCAAGCCGAACAATGAATGTGAATAAACGAATTTACATAAAATAGCGTCTGAAACTAGATAGAACGTTTGCGGACAGACTATGGAATGCAAATGTCAGTCTACTACTTAACAGAAAAAGGCTATGTGAGCAATAAACCGTGTTTAAACATTAAATATGGAGATCATTCAAGTGAAAGAAAGGAAGTGAATACTAAAGCAGTAATGATTGTAAGAATTGAAGATCAGAGAACACCCATGTACTCTTTTCTTGCAAAGATCCCTATTTACTTACTATAATGTTATTTACTCACTATATCGACCGCTCGTGGCAAATAGTGAAGTCGCTAGCCTTTCACCACTAAGGTCTGGGTTCGATTCCCGCGAATCTCATGAAATTTGTTCCAACAAAACGAGTTTCGTTGTTTCACAAGGGCTAGTCAAACCCCTGTGAAGTGTCCTAAACCCCACCCCTAATGTTATTCCTTCCCAATTCTGGCCGCTGGGTGCACGAGGAAGCGCGTACTTGGAGATACTTCCTGGCGGTCCTCGCGACAACTGACTGCGACGTGACGTGACACATTAGTAGTGGAGGATTACTCCCCATAGCAAAGCGCTCAACGAGCCAACGTCTGTCAAGGGGCTTGGAGACGAGTTGCGTCAAGTTGTAGACGCAACAAAAAGAAAAAAAAAACATCCTAACCTATTATCTACTCCTTACGTGATAAAGAGAAAATTGCAATACCGCGGCAAAATTCGGCGATTTTTCGCAATTAAATCACATATTGTGGGGTTCTGATTTCGAGGAGGATAAATCTTGTTTCTGTATGTAGTAAATTACTTCCTCTATAAGCCGGGAAGGGCCGGGAAAAGCCGGAAAGTCGAAGTGACTTTCCGCCACGAGAATGGGTCTAGCCTTCTAAAAGCAGGGGAAGAAGAGGTGGTAAAATACCAACCAGTCATTCATTTGGCAGCCCAACGTCATGAAGTGCCCAACGCCAGAATCCTGCCAGTGATGGTTGGAACCTCTGGAGCTATTCCAAGATCCACAGAGACGTTGGGGATTATGTCTCCAGGCGATCTGCAGACTCGCGTTAATTGCTCTCAGAAGCTCAATTAAATCTCTACACACAATTTGTAAATTACGATGGAGCAATTTAGCATTGCTGGTAGTAAATGCAGAAAAGTAACTTCTTGGTCACGTGGGGAAGTCTTGGGAACACACATGATCCTAAAATCCGGCCGAACTCGAGGCCCTGTGAATTTGAACGGGATATTTTGATCTTTGCGTGTATTGTACTACATGAAGTTGCAAAAACTTTACCAAACTTTTCTCAAAAAGTTCTACCAATGTTAGGATAAAATTTGTCCTTGAATACAGAAAAGGACGGTTAAAAATTTCACAGCTGCAAATATTCAAAATTTGTTGTCGTTTTCCTACAACTAATTACATTAATTTGATTGTAAAAAGTTTAATATCAGATCAATAAATTGAAATAAATTTTAGTTTTTCAGATAATATTTCATGTATTAATTGCTTTTTGTTTTTCTTATCAAATTTCATTATACTTATTTCAAAATTGTATATTTACATCATTTTAACCTCCATAAATATTTTTTTGGCGAATTTAAGTTAAATTTTACAATAAATTATAGATATCTTATGATATACAAACTAATTTTATATATTTTACATGTTTTTTCGACAATAGTTATAAAAAATATAAAAATACTTTAACGATATTGAGATGAATGCTGAACAGTTTGTTCATCACAGCGTTGTAAAATGTATTCTGAATGTTTCGTTGCCAACATATCAAAATAATTTAGTTTTGGCAATTAGTACAGTGTTATTTAAAAATATGAAAATGGAAAGGAGCTATAAATTAAATCATAACTTCCGCAAACAAGTTTAACGTAACGCCAAGAGCTTCTTTAGAGAAGCAGTATTTTACAGCAGTGATGGGTGGGGCGTGCAGGCACGCAGGCTGGCAGATAGGAGGTCGGGCGGCAAAGGCAGAGGGATGGAGGCTGGAAGCAGGAGAGAGAACGAGAACGCCCCAGCTGGTCAGAGGGGTGTGGCATACATATCTGAGGTTGTGGTAGAGATGGGCGGCGCGTAATGGAATAGACTAGAGTGGAACGAACTTAACTATGTAAAGGCAAAAGGGAGTTGTGGCGAAGGGGGGGGGGGCGGTAAGGGGGGGGGGGGGGGGGGGGAAGGGAAGGGCTGACGCGCGGCGCGGCGAAGGAGGCGGGGAGGCCCGGGGCGGGGCGCTTGGCACGTCGGGGCAGGGCGAGAAGGGAGGGGGCAGGGCTCGTGGTTCTCCCCTCGTTCCCTTCGGCTAGCGAGAATCCCGCGCCACGCTCCACATATCTCTATGTTGCTTTGCATAATTAACGAGCTCCATATTAGCCGTGCGCGCCTGTGTTTCCACAATGAGTTTAATTGCGTCCTTTCCAGGCCGCCAGTGGAGTTTGTCGAGCAACAAACCTCCTCTAATTGCGTTTACCTCATGCATACAGCATGTCAACGCGGTTCCGTTTTATGTTTTCCTTTTTAATTAGTGCCGGCATAAGAACGGACAGGCCGTATACGTGCGCTGGATGTGATCGGGATACGTGTTTTCGCTGGAGGCGGCATGCAGCGGTATGCCAAGGGAGCTCGCCCCGCTGTCCTTCTCAGTCGCATGCTGCCTTCGCGCGTCACGCCAATCGCACTGCACGTTCCGTCGCGCTTCACCGCTACCCCCGCGCCGCCCCACCCGCACCGCCCCGCCCTGCACCGCCCCCACCCGCCCCAACCCGCACTGCACCGCCCCGCCCCGCCCACCCAGCACCGCAACGCACCACCCACCCCGGGCCGCCCCGCCCCGCCCCACCGCCCCGCCCCCTCCGCCCCCTGCCCCCCCACGCCCCGTGCCGCGGCCCGTGGCCCGGTGGCGGCGCCCGCTGCCCCCTGTAGTGCCGAACCCCGACCCGCTGCACGTCACCCGGTACCCACCACAGCGTTCCACTCCACTTGGATCCGGTCATCCCTCCCAGTCACGCCCTGCCTCTCCACGCTACACTGCACTCCGGTACCCCGCGCCCTTCATCACTCCGCGCACCGCGCCCCTCGTTCTGGAAACCGCTCTATTCGGCGACAAGGCCCGTACTCCATCATCTCCTATTGTTAACTATACTATTTCCATCGAGCTCTGTTATACAATGTGCTATTTGGGCTTCACGAATGCGAAGAATTTGTTTTCACCTTCACGCAAAGGGAAGACAAAATTCCAATGGTTAATTCGAAATAATAAGACTTAAATACTGTATATATATTTGAGTTATTCACAATAATAAAATTTACTATTCATGTTGTCTCGTTAATTTATAATTAATCGACACATCCAAAACTCAACGAAGTTTGGAATCATTACTCCAATCGCATCGAAATACGTAGAGAAACATATGCCAAGTCTTTGGGTCTGACAACTTTTTTTGTGTGTGCCTGTGTAATCATTTCAAATCATGGAACAACATCAAATAGTCGTCTGCGTATTAATTTGAACTATTTATTCAAATAATCACCGTATGGCAAGATGTGTTGCTCTCCTTTAAAATTATGTTCTCACCATATATTAGCTTATTAACAGGATCAAATATATATTGCTTGTAGGCTTAATGCAAAAAAGGCAACGTGTTTAATCCAATCCAAGTAATTTTCAATTCACGCGCCTCACTCATCGTGTAACTAATTTTCGTTTGCCACTAATTTGTCTCTATTTACTATCACACATATCATTTTTATCACAAAGTGTACTAAGACATTTCTAAATCTTAAATCACTGGTTAACAAATTGCTCGTCTTCCTTGACAGTGTTGATTTTTGTGTTTTTTCTACTCATATTGTATAATTCTGTCATTTGATGGCTGCAACCCATTACATAATGATATTCATTACAATAGAGATTTAATTAAGGTATAAGTTCTTGTCCAATTATAGAGAGGTTTACAAACCAACTATTAACACTTCATAATCGAAAATCGTTCAAGTTAATGCTTCGATTGATTGTGCACATTGAAACTGAATTTAGTAATATATTATGCTTTTCTTTGATTTCTTTTATTATTAATATTTTTTACGTGGATTTTTTAAAAATAAATTGGATCGTAATTTCACTTTGATGCTATTTGAATATCGCAATGGTAAACAAAAGCAACCTGTGAGAGTGTAGGAAGGTGTCCGCTAGGTGGCCCTGGCTGAATCCTGCATGTTAACTGCTAAAACAAAATTCAATATAAAAGTTTAGCTTGTAAAATTTACCGGAAATCGTAGAATAAGTACTATATGAAACTTGATGTAATGGTATTAATATGCTAGTGGGAAGTTTAAGATAATCGCTCATTCGTCACTCGTATCGTAATATCACTCTTGTATTAATACCCATCATAACATCATCGTTTCAGAATGTATTCCAGTATTTGTTTCTAATTTCCAATGCGTGGAGAAATTGGAAAAAAACGATGCAAATTGTCCAAATGCGAGAATTGTCTGTATTTTCGTAAGGCACTCAGGAAAATAAAAAAAACAGTTTCAATTTTGAATCAAAAATAAAACTATTTGATTGTGTTATTCCGACCACTCTCATTCTGCGGTGCTGAATCAATTCTCATATTCAGTGCGTCACTGCTAACGACACGGCTGACGTCATGCGACACCAAGTTTCCAAGAAAGTGGCAGCTCACCATCAAATATTAGTAAATCACGTGTTGTGATATAGGGCAGCAATTTTTCGACATTCTCGGAATGTAAAAACTGTTATCCTATATATCTGTGTTAACTGTAGTATGTTATTGCAGTGTTTGTGTAAACTGTTTTTGTTAAAATATTCTCTTGCAGTGAAATATGAGTGATTTATTTTATTTGTTGTTCTTGGATTAGTGTGTGTGTGTGTGTGTGTGTGTGTGTGTGTGTGTGTGTGTGTGAGTCTGTTACTTTTGGGAAAGCCATTTTGTGTGGTTATGTTCAGCAGCGTGTTTGCTGCTGCAGGTCACTAGTTGTAATTAAATTTCAAAATGTTTCTTGTTTTTAAAGTACATTTTTGTTGTTTAGAAATTCCTATACACTTAATTTTTTTAATTACCCTCTTGACTTCAATATATTTCCCACATTCGATATATACACACATATAATTCCCTTTACTCATATATTGCGATTATGTTTTTCTCTCTTACGTTTTGTTCAATTTTCCACTTTATTTACTCCAAATTCGCATTCGTTCTTTTCTTTTACTTTGCCGTCACTCCTCATTCCATTATTCCACCCCCACTTCACGTCCACTCTCTCTCCCAGTGAGTTTTGGAACTCCCACAGCGCCCGGCGAGGCCATAAATTTTCAGACGCAGTCGTTTCTTTTTTCGCCGTCGTCATTACCTCGTGCCAAGAAATTTTACAAATCAATCTCGCCCATCGCGCGAATCAATTGGCGGCGAGGGATCACCCATCTCGCCCTCCCACCCCGCCCCGCCCCCGCCGCCGGCGCCTCCTGCCTCCCGCGCCCTCCCCCGCAGCGCAATTCGCACTCGCCCGCCGCCCCAGCGCCGCCGCCAGCATCTCTGCGGACGCCCGCTGCATGATGTGTGCGGCGGGGCTGTTTTTATTCCGCGTGTGTACTTTATTCGCTTCTGAGCCGCGACGAGCTCTGTGCACTCGCGCGGCGTTTCCTCCAGCTGCAGAGGAGACGGTGCGCGGAGGAGGGTGCGAACGGAGAGCGAAGCGCTACATGCCTCTGGGAAGAGAGAGGGGGAAACGGGGTGGGGTTGAAGACGCAAGTGGTGAGGTCGGTGAAGAGAGCAAGAGGGGGAAAGAGGCTAGATGGGGAAGGAGAGCGCAAAGGTTGAAGAAGGAGGATGAATAAATTAATTGTTTATTTATTGTTTCCTGGTGAGTAAACTACTACGATCATTAGATACATAACTTTAGTATATGTTAGTTCCAGGGTGGTGGACTTGCGCTGGTGGAACACAAAATCCGAAGTCAACTTGCCCTCCCGCTTGCGGGTTTTCGGCTTTGAGGTATCACTTCCAACAGGTCACCGCCCCATTCAGCTCTAATATACTGACTGATCTCCTGATATGTGCTTGGGAGTAATGCATGTTAGTGGGTACTTGTGAAAGAAAAGAGAAGATGAGACAAGGATGGGGTATGAAAGATCGCACTCCCTTCGTGCCTTATTTGTTAGGCTAATGAATAACACCGACCGTTAAAATATTTTTCTTAACAGTCATTCAATTCGAACCAGTTATGTAGCTAGTGTCGAAAATCCTTCACTGTCGGCACTCGAACCCTAGGACTTACCGGTCAACGACCCAGCAAAAACAACAGCAACGCCACCTCTGAGCCATCCCAGCCGCGGACGTGGACTGGGAGTCGGTCTAAAGGAGCGTCGGGAGCGGTAACGGTGATGTACTCGCGGGGGGCGCAACGGGCGGCGCAGCCGTGAGAGTGACGGTGGGGGTGGCGGGGTATCGGCGGGAGGGGGGGCCGCGGGGGCGCAGCGTCCGCGTTATCAGCGCGCAACTTCGCCCCGCGGCGAAATCTCCGGCGGTGGGTGCAGGCGCGGGCGCGGGCGCGGGCGCAGGCGCGGGCGCGGGCGCGGACAAGCGGGCGCCGGCGAACGCGGAGCCGCCGCCAACGCTGCTGAATACGCGCGAGCGCGCGCCTCTTCCGCCCCCGACAGTTATCGCCGCTTCGGCTGGAGCGTTGGCTGGCTTCTTTCCGTCGCAGCGCCAGCAGCGCGCGGGAGGTCACTTTGTGGAGGGCAACTCCGCAACTGCTCCTCTTCCTACGTCATTTCGCAGGGGCTTATCAAACGTTCTTAAATGGAGATTAATTATCATTCCTGGAATAATTTCCAACCACTTAAAATGTATTCGCCAAAAATGAATATTTACGAAATGTAATACGTTTTTAATTTGCTTACCCTTACTTGCTCTCAGAAAGAGAAAGTATGTTGCGTATTATTAATTTCAGCAATTTGGAATTTCGGAATAAATATAATTACTGTTTCAGATATTTCCAGAAATTACTTAATAATGTCTATCTCCGTGAAAATGAACATTGTTTCTATTTAAGTTTGAATTGAAACAGTAATTTCTCTGAGAGTCGCAGATTATCGTATTCAATAAAAATATACTTTATAATTTTTTAAATTATTTCCATTATATTTGAAATAATTTATTTATTAAGATCTTAATACATATGTTAATTTTCCCGCCAGGGCTTGCACACAAAAGTCGCATATCCCCGCAGAAGCCAATAACATAAAGAAAACCTTTACTAATGTTGTAAACCTTTACTAAGGAATGTCATTTAATATCTCAATTGTTTACGTTATGAATATTAACGCTATGTCAAAAAATTAAATTACAATTTATATTTAGCATAAATGAAAAATTCTTTATAGGAATACATCATGTCGGCTGTACATAATACTTGTAGTCCCCTTTTTCCCAGCAAAGAATTCTGAGTGCGCCTCTGGTTGTATCTATTTCACAAACACAATGTGACGCTATGCATTTGATATGCTAAGATTGTCAGAAAAAAGTTACGGCATAATCTACACTAAAATAAAATATGTGAAATATTCTCATAGAAGTTCACTTATTTCATAGAAGCTCACATATTTTAATAAACGTTCACTTTTATTATTACTGTTGAAGAACATTGATAGGAGATACCACGTAGGCAATAAACTCAAGACACACATCCAGTCTGATTGCACGATTCTTTCACACGCTGCAACTAGAAGTTCATATTTTCTTCTACATTTCGCAACTTTCGCAAGAACCGCTATCTAGACGGGAAACCGGATCCCCGCTCACAAGCTCTCAACCCCCCGCTCCACCCCAGTTCTTCCCATCCCAGCAGAGCCCAGCCCAGCCCCGCCCCTCTCAGCCCACCCCCGCCCAACCCAGCCCAGCCCATGCCAGCCCCGCCCATGCCAGCCCCGCCCATGCCAGCCCCGCCCATACCAGCCCGCCTGCCAGCCCGCCCATGCCAGCCCCGCCCATGCCAGCCCCGCCCATACCAGCCCCCCATGCCAGCCCCGCCCATGCCAGCCCCGCCCATGCCAGCCCGCCCATGCCAGCCCCGCCCATGCCAGCCCCGCCCATGCCAGCCCCGCCCATCTCAAAACTGCCCATGCCAGCCCAGCCCATGCCAGCCCCACTCATCCCAGCCCCGCCCCGCCTCGTGGCCCGGCGTGAGAGCGCACAACCTCTTCGCTGTTGCGGCGAAAACTACGTCCCGCGCTTAAGAGTCCTTTCGTCTCTTTCGCTCCTCAAGAAACTTATCTCCCCGAAACTTACGGGGTGTCGAAGTCCGCCAACTCCAATCATCTCTTTGACTTTTACGGCGCCGAT
This sequence comes from Teleogryllus oceanicus, assembly GCA_964035755.1. Lineage (NCBI taxonomy): Eukaryota > Metazoa > Arthropoda > Insecta > Orthoptera > Gryllidae > Teleogryllus > Teleogryllus oceanicus. The sequence goes on from CAXIVR010000001.1 coordinate 107,422,951, forward strand.
GGTTACAATAGGAGCGGAACATCACGCGCGCAAACACTTGAGAACATCCCGTGGCGAGAGGATAAATTGTGGAGCCGAATAACGGCGGCAGTTTCTCGCCACTATCCATCGCGCCGGCCTGCCGCGCGCCCGTCGTTTCTCTCAACGCCATGCCTAGCGCCTAACTCGCGGGCGGGCGGATGGTTGGTTTATGGGCGCAAATGGCTGCTTTGTGGACGGGAAAAGTACACTGAGAACTTCTGACGCTCATAAAGAGGTAGTATCGAGAGAGGAACATAAAGATTTGTTTTTTGTATTGCAATAAGTCTGGATGAGTAAATCTGAAACAGAGCTCTTCGAAATGATGTGAACAATATTATTAGTTGGTGTCTTTAATTTTATTATTAAATAACGTACGGGTTCAATCTTGGGCCAATAATTTTATGATGTAGTTGTAACATTAATGTCGTACTATTCGTAATTCCGACAAAAATATGAATGGCTCATATTTATAGTCAAAATATAGAAAGATAATATTTATAGAAATATATAAACGAGTTGAAAAAGTATCTTTTAAGAAAAAATGAAATTAAAACTGTTGATAACAACTTTTTTAGTTTCACTTTCACACGTTGTTACCAGTAATTCTAGAAATAATCATTCGTATACAACATGTTTACAAACAAAGCGTGAAATTTGATTGGAATATTATTCACCACAAAGATTAAACAATGATTAGCATGAATTGAATAATACATATAATGAAAAATACAGATGCTCATAAATACAATTCTCAATTCATGTTTCATATTTTTCTTAATCAGGTAACGAAAATCGCTGCATATATTATTCAGAAACTAATTATTTTTTATACTTGCATTCTCCATTTAAGGAAAGAATTTGTATGGAAAAATGCCCGTTTTAAAAAATAATAGGAAAGGCGCTTGCTAATTAACTGATTTCAAATGGAAGAGCATCGTAGATAATTCATTCCATTAATGAAACAAGAAATGAAGGATGGATATTTTTAAATATCAAGAATTTTTGACACAGAAATTTGGAATCACACAAAAAATGTACATTTGATATATAATAACTTTTGGTGTGTATTTTCCTATGGATAACGCATAAAACCGACACTAACCTAGAATTCAAATTAAATATGCTTTTCTATCTACATTTAATTCGTGGGGAATTATCCCCTACGAAGTGAATTAATCTAATCTGAGGCATTATCCATCTGCATACCATATTGTATCCATCAATTTGTATAGATCTACGAGACTATACACTTTATTTTCCGCTCTACCACCAAACTTAAGTCCCGCTTAACACATCGCGCGTTCTGGTTGAAACGATCCGCAAGCTGCGGCCGCTAGCAGCTTGGCCGGCCATCATAAAAGACCCAGCGCGCTATTGGAGCGTTAAGCGGCGCAGGGTGACGAGTGCAATCGAGCCGGGGTCTTTCTGCGTCCGTTTAGGCCCCACGCGAATACACGAGATGAATGCTACCGGTGCGGTCGCGCACCACGGCCCGGTGACACCCTCCCCTGCTGCCCCGTCCCCCGCCCCAATTCCCCTCCCCCGATCCGCATCCCCGCGCGCCATCGCTTCGTGCACGCGCTAATATGCCATTAATATACGGCTTGCACCGCGGATGAATTATTTTCGACGCCACGCCATTCATCAGGCAAATGGTAACGAACACCCTGCATTGTTCAGCGGTGGTCCTTTGTGAAAATGATCCACGCCATTATAGGATATGAAAATGGGTTTGCCATCTGATGATTACAATGGATTACGTTTCTGTTGGCAAATTCTGGTAATGCGCCACCAACAATCGTCGTGGTGAATGGTCGGATGCTGGTGGGAGCGGCCGGCCTTTCGCGTGCCGCACCTCTTTGCATGGACGCCACGGCCGGACGTGGGGCGCGAGACGGCGGTCCGAGTGTCAGGGAGTTGGGGCGTCGTGGGGTCCTGGCGTCGGTCAAATTATCGGAACAGCGCTTCCCGGAAATGTGGCTGGCAGCCGGAAGATGTGCCAGTGCCGGGCGGCTGCAGGAGGCTGCAGGAATTATAAGAACATTCGCCGAGTTTCATGGTACAGGTACATGTGCATTGAGGGGAACGATTCATCACTTCTGACGAAGATATATTCAAAAAGTGCAGAACGCAGGTGCAAATGGGTACACAGATAAATGAATAACCGTACAAATGGACGGCGAATCGAATCAACGAATCATGATCGTCATATTTCTTTTTAACAATAATAATACATTACCATCAGATGCGAAAGTTGTGATACCTGTAAATGTATGATTATTCTGTGCAAGTATTGAAACTGTTTGTTATGCATAATCTACAGGAAGAGTAGAGATAATTATTATTCAATTAAAAATGTATAGAAATATCGCCTCTGTTAGATGAACGGTGTGTAAACAATCATTAATATTGTGGTATTGCAATTCCTGAATATGTTTGCGTTATTGTTCTCTTTCGCGCTTCGGGAAAAAATATAGTACTACTTTGTTGAAATACTTCTAGCTCTTATGCTTCCCTTTGAAATGTTTTTAATGTCACAAATATGAAAAAAACATTATTTCCTTTGTCGATAGAGTAAACCGTTTAGAAAATAACATCGGAATTTCTTTCTTTCAGTTTTCAAAATCCAAAAATTTCATATTCACTTGGCTTTTGTATAGTACAAATGGAGAATACTTGGTCTTGATTATAAAATACAATATATACGACAAACATTAAATTAAAATAATAAATGACACGCGTATATTTATTCCAACTGGCGGGGTAAGGACTAACATTACGTTTTGATTTTGCTCAACAAAAAAGTTAGAAAGATTAAATACTCTAAATTCTGCACACTTTCACACTCTACATTTGATTATTTTGTTTTCTCTTTCAATCGTATATTCAGTTTCTGCTCGTAAAACGTGCTTATTTGTAATGATTCTTAAAGTTAAATTAATTTTTAAAGTTCTAACCAACATGCATTTTCATCCTTAGATATTTTGTAGGAGGAAGTAAACTGGAGCCCTTGTTAATGTACAAAATAAAATGTTGACAATGCGATGAATTCCTCAATGAAAAGTTTCAAACATATTTGATAATAAATAATATTGTGATATGAATTTTGTTACAACTTCATGATCAACTACCATGAATTCTGGCTAAAGAGCGGCTGTGGGTGTCGATAACTAATTGCGCATGCGTATTTTAATTTACAAAATACATGAAATACTATTATAAATCAAGTATTTTTATACTACTTTTATTGATTATTAACGATGTATTTCATTACTTGTTTAATAGTAAAAATGAGCAAAACTTGCTTCATCTTGCTATATTATCCTGTGAATATCCTAGAAGAGACTTTCAACTTCTCCTTGACCTCACGCCACAAGCTCCGCCGAGTCTTGCAGTCTGAGAAGTTCCAGTTAAAGTTTTCTGATTGAGATAGAGCCTGATGGGATAATGAGATAAGCATCTTTGACATGATGGGAAAAGTACAAGAAGAGTTACGGCAAAGTTTTCAACAGACTGTCACCGACCCAAAGGGTCAGAGAGCCGTGAAAACTGGCTTAAAGACTCATATACTCGCAGAGAAATAAAAACATAGATAGAGACAATTAATGTACCCTTCCATCACTTCTACCATGTGAACATTGCTCTTCTTCATACATTCGTGTGAACAGAGGAAGATGTTAATGTTGGTTCTCAGAAAACCAAATCATATTAGAAGGTGCCAACAACCCCTTTTGTCGATTATGACATGAGAAACATATCTCAATGCCATAGATACTAAAAGATAGGTTTTAGAACATAAAATACAGAGTTTTTTGTGTTACGCATGACTGATGCGACACGAAACGAATAGATAAAATGGGTCATGTTTTGCAGGTTGCTTTTCCGTGAGTGTTGTATTTCCAAAGAATCCTTCATATTCATAAAATACAACATGTCACCTCTCCGTAATATTATCTTTATTTGACACTATTTGTTATGTCTTCTTAGATATAAGAGCTGCAAAATGTATTTTTACTACGGAAAGAGTATAATATCAAATACAGTTAATTTCACGCAATGATTTAAAAAAATAGTTAATTTACGCATAATTTGTTTATCATTAACATTTGATATGATCGTATAAATATGATTTTGACTAATTTCGAATAAAACTTTGCATGTATTGATCGGAATAAAACTAGCTTTACCCAATATGATTGATTCGTCTTTCACTCAATAATGATTATATTTTTAAATACATCACAATGAAGCAATGAAATCTACACATACCAATACATTTAGTGATGAGAAATCTTCATGAAAAATATTTATTCAACATTTAGTAATCAATAATAAATCGAATTTTGACGAAATGAGATCAAAATATTTCATCTGCAACTTAGAATAGCACTAAAACTTTTTAAATACTCATCCAAGTTCGTTATTGATGCATTAAAGATCTAAGCACAAAAATCAAATATAGTATAACTCACCAAGACTAGAATAAAGTATAATTTATTAACTGTAAGCGACAGAGAGGCATGTCCATCTTCCGGGCAATTTAAAACCTCTTAATTTTCAGGAATGTTCGATAATTAAAATCCATTACTTGCAACTTTTGCCTGACGAGAACAAAAAAGCCACACGAAGTCTCTAGATATTGCCTTCAAAATCTAAGCCATAAAACACGAGTTTGGCGCGAAAGAATGTTAATAAAACAGTTTGTATTCTGCAGTGCGCAATCCGCGTTCGTTTCTTCGCGTTCGCTTTTGACAGGAATGCGGGCGGCGGGGCGTGGCGCGGCGTGGCGCGGAGTGGCGAGGCATGGCGGGCCACGCAGCGGGCGGAGCGCATCTGGGCACAAAACGAAAACGCCTCGCCACCCTCCCTGCCCGACCCCGTCCCGCCCCGCACCACCCGCTCCGCACCGCCCAAGCCCCCCCAGCCCAACCCAACGCAAACCCGCCCCGCCCAGCCCAGCCCAAACCCGCCCTGCCCTACCATACCCCGCTCCCACCACCCCGCCCCCTCCACCCCGCCCCGCCCCCTCCACCCCGCCCCGCCCCCTCCACCCCACCCCGTACCCTCCACCCCCCGCCGCTCAGCGCGAGGCCTCCGGCGGCGCAGGCTGTCGGGCTGCCAACGGCGGCCAAATCCGCGCCGTGAGATATTGAATATGTGGACGCATGCTCCGCCCGGCGCGCCGCCAATGTGCTGTGTCAATAAGACAGCCGCGGCGGCCGAATAAGCTGCGTGGCCGCGTAGGGACGTAAGCGGAAGAGGGCACGAAAGCCAGGGCAGTTGGGCGCTGTTCGTACGCCGACTGCCTCTTGACAACCTCTTGTTCACAATTAAGGTAACTCTCTCGTTACTAAGTCAGCGTTTTAAATATCACAGAATACAATTTTATAGAAGAAATGTTTTCGATCCTAGATTTTTTCATATTTTTGTTTACAATATTAATTGAAAATGAAAAGAAATATGTTTAAAATTTTCCTTTTCATGAAATTTGGGTCTATTATTGTGCCATATTTTTCTTGTAAAATGTTAATTCAAAAATAAGTGCACAAATGAATCAAGTCGTATTATTTTACAGTACTTATTAGAACACTTCATTCATCAATATTACTTAATCATCAACTACACTCAATCTTGATGAATATTTGACTTCTCTCCGTGCAGGAAGAATGGTACGTCAGCTTGAAAATTGGAAATGATGATGAAACGGGAAACTACAGAGAGCTTCTAGAGGCGCAACAAGAGTAGCGATCCTGCCAGCCCGGAGTGTGGTGCGGGCGTGGGCCTGCAGGAGGCGCGGCATCCAACGGCGCCCAACCGTAAAGCCGCGCGCATCGCCTTATAAAACTCGCGCCGCGCCGCGAATACAGAGCTTTGCCAGCGCAATTTTTAGGTGCGGCGCCAGGCAGCTGGGTGGGGGTCGGGAGGGCGTCGCCGGCGCCGAAGACGGACGAGGAGCTTTCTTTTAGGGAGGGTCCCTGACCCCGCGCGCCCCCGGGGCTGATGAGATGGGCGGCGCGAGGGCGGATGGCGGGGCATGGAGACGGAATGGCGGCACGCGGGGGGAGGGGGAGACGTTCGCGCCCTGTGATTGGGACACGTGCGCGACTGTCGCTTCCTTCCCTTGCCCAGGTGCGGGCAGATGCACCGCGGGAAGCAGCTCGCTACATGATTCATTTTCCAAGAGAGTCTGGTGCGTTTCTCGATTTTATGAGAATGCTATACGAGCGAGGAGGAGAGATGGTCATATTTAGCAAATTATTTTATTTTTTCTATGCTTTTGCTTGATTATTAGACAAACGTCAATGGTGTACATAAAATAATGAATAACTGGTAACTCGCCGAATCTGGAAAGATGCAAACTTATTCATTTTTATTCCTGATTTAGACCAAGATTTTTGTGTATTTCCGTCATTGAGTGACGGTATCGGCAGAAACAGGATTCTTCTTAAATAGCGACGCGTTTCTTTTTTAATATAAAATACTAATTGGAAATGACTCACTGCTCCAAGTCAGTCGTACACGGCACGTGCGCCCGCGGAAGTCCCTGAACTCGCACGCGGACAAGTGCTCAGGCGAGTCTGGTAAAACAAAAGTCGAAGAAGAATTTTTGCCATGTTTCACAAGTTCTGCCACACCTTGAAAAATCTTTACAATTAATATTACAAGAGTTCCATTCTTAATAAAAATATTGGGTAATTAATTTAAATTTTACGTTTTCTGTTATTCATAGATGTTTCCTGGAGTCCCGGTATGACTGCCTCTTCACCGGTTATCAATGAGGTTGAATACGCGGCCCCAGAATATTCTCTCTATTTTTTTGCGAAAGCTATTTTTTGACGTTTTCAAATTCGCAATTGAGGTATTGCGTCAGATATATTCAGAAGTCAAACCATCAAATTTAATATATTCTCTTCAACAAGTAGTTGATCACTAGAAATATCTAATATGACGAAATTTTGTTGTCATTGGGATGTTGAATGTGGAATTATAAGGCAGTGTTGCTATCCATCACTCTCGATCCTTTTTTTAAATTGAATGTCGCAAGTAACTAATATCGAGAAAGCAAGAAAAAAGATACATTTTACTGTTGCAAACAACAGCGAATTTGATTAATAAACCGATGATAGTGATTGAAATGATAAATTTAGGTCAAATTTTAAAACCTGGAGATGTAAAAAATGATGTGAGATTGATGTGTGACGAGAAGCAGATGAGAGGGAAGCTGCTTAATAATATACTTAATGATTTCAAATGCAAATGCAAAACATTTTATTATTTGAAAAAAATAATCAAGGTGAAAAATATAAACAAATCTTGAATATTAGAGATGCATCTCCGATACAGTTTCTTTCGAGTGTCTAATGACATTTGCTAATGACCAGTTAACTAAAAGAACTACGATGCATTACGCGAGAGAGCAAATTAAGCGTTCGAGATTAACCCGCTAAATGCAACACTGAATAGAGTACCAGAGTTTTCTTCATTCTTTCACTTAGTGCCAAGAACACGGTACCGTAATTAGCACAAGAAAGAACAGAATTGTGTTTCATAGTTTCAACAACATTAGGCACAAACTCCTGCGTAGCCAACACATCCATCGCGCATTTTGCGTTCTCAGGAAAGTTTGCAACATCTTAAAGCGAACTTCAGTAGAAACTTCCGTGTTCCACACTACATTTCCTGCACTGAACTTCGTGCGGCATTACGCCGTTATCCTAAAGTGTTACATGTCTCCTTATCACTATGCTTCCCTGTACACAGCACCGCGAAAAGATAGGATGGCCGACGCTCTTGCTTTCGAACTGCAGTTAAAACATGATACATTGCAGAAAAAAAATAATGTCGGTGTCTCAGTTACAGAGCTACTCTGTGCCAACAGAAAACGCATTCCTATTAATATTTCCATTTTATAGTGAGTTGGCGGAAGTACAGGCACAAATACCCCCGAACACGCCAATGATAATGCATACGCAGACAGCTCGAGAGCATAAATTGAGAATGAGAAGCAGTAATGGAGGAGGCAGAAAGAATGGACGTCGTTTATCATCGAAGCCAGAGGCACGGCGAATAAAGATGAAGGAGAAAGTAGAAATGGTGGGAGAAACGTGAAGGGACTAGGCTCTTAACCAATATCAGAGCGACCCCCCGAACGAAACCTAAAATTTCATAATTCAAATGTAAAGCTTCACGCACTAGCTCGAGCCAAAACGAAAACCCTGGAACTATAATGACAAACCTTTAGAAAGACTAGTTTTGAATATTGGTTCCATTGTTTTAAGATTATTTTTTAATACAAACCACTTTATTTATCGTCATTCCTATTGTTGGGATTTTTTTAATAAATAAAGAGTTTTGATCTTCTTAAATTACAGTAACAAATTAATGTATCCAAATATAATGCACCAAGGAGTAGTTAAAAAATTTGAGCTCACCAATTTAAAGAATTGTAACAGTAAGTCTCGTAACTTCCATCTCATTTTTTTTAAATATCCTCTTATAGATAAATTTCTTGTTTCTTAAAAATTGCGGTATAAAAATCGCATATCGTCTTACCCTTTCGAATATTATTTTCATATTTTGCCTTGTAATAGCTACAAATGGACCTTTGCGTCGTTTTCAAAGTTGAGAAAATGATGGGAATAACTAAATACTTATGCCTCCTTACCTTGCGCAGTTAATATACGTCACTTAAATAATAATATGATTCCTCAAAATTGGAAACAGACAATTGTAGTGCCGTTTAACAAGAGGGGAGATAAAAGTTTAATAATTACAGGCCTGTAAGTTTGACATCAGTGGTATGCAAGCAGATGGAACACTTTATTGCTAAGTGTATATCTAATACACTTATCTAATACACAATTCATCTAGAATTTGGAATAAAACTGAAAGGCTTTTTCAAAATCAACACGGTTTTCGTACTGGATATTCGTGCGACAGCCAGACTATTACTTTATGTCAGGACATTGCAGATATGTTAGACGAAGGGAGTAGGGTCGATGCAATAATATTAGATTTTTCTAAGGCATTTAATCTGGTTCTGCCTGGCCTTTTAACTGACAAATTGTCAAAAACTGGATTAGATCATCGAATAATTGTGTGGATAAAAGAATTTCTTACCGGGCGAACTTAAACAATCAGAATAGGTGATAAATATTCATCGAAAGCAGATGTAACCTCTGGGGTCCCCCAGGGAAAAGTGTTAGTGCCATTGCTATTCTTAGCGTTCATTAATAGCATTGCAACTGAAATAAAATCGAAAGTTAGACTTTTAGCCGATGATTGTGTAATATATAAGAGTATAGGCTCGTCTTCCGACGAAAATATTTCACAGAACGATCTCGACTGTTTATGGACAGGGCGTGCAGAAATAAAATAGAATAAAGCCCGGAAAATAGCAAATTCATTTGCTTTACCAAGTCTCGCTCGCATGTATACTCCAATTATGAGTTAGGAATCAACGTTATATCATGTGTAAAAAAAACTGTAAGTATTTAGGTTTGGTTCTGCGAAGCGACTTTAATTGGTCGGATCATATTAACAATACGGTCAAAAATCATGGACGGCGCTGCACATTGTAATGCGTATTCTAAAAAACTGTAGGTCAAATGCCCGATCCTTAGCATATACTAAACTTCCGTTCTATTTTAGAATACGGAGCGGCATACTGGGACCCGTACAGAAAAGGGCAAATCGAGGCTTGAGATAAAATTCAAAAACTGTCCGGAAAGTTTGTTAATCATGGACGCGTTGATGGAAGAGATGAATTGGAACACTCGTCTAAGAGAAGGTTACGTGCGCGTTTATAACTAATGTACAAGACATACAAAGGGGAACAGCATGGGCTGACATTGGTAAAAGATTATAGAAACCAGATTATAAAAGCAGAGGAGACCATCCTTGGAAAATACGATGTAGAAAGGAGAGAACTGATATAGGAAAATTCTCCTTTGTGAATCGCACTATAGAAGATTGGAACAAACTACCTGAGAAAGCACTAGAGGCTCTTCCTTCTAATGTAGTCAAATTTAAAAATATGCCAAATTCCATCTAGATAATCACTAATAACACTGAGACTTTTATAGTTATAATTATAAAAACTGAATTGTTAAAATTATTATTACTATTATTATTATTATTATTATTATTATTACTATTAAAATTATTATCACTATTTTTTAAATTGGTTATTTAAGGTCGCATCACATCTAGGTCATTAGCGACCACTATTGGTGTTAACGGTATGGTAACTATGAAGATGAAACGATATGAGGATGATAAGGGGTGAAAGGACAAACACAAACACAACCATGCCCGAGGCGGGACTCGAACCCGCGACTCTTCGGTCCGAGATCACTACGACAGTACTGCCCTAGCGGTCTCGGCCACCGGGCCGACTATTATCACTATTAAAATTAAAATTATTATTATTAATATTATTATTATTATTATTATTATTATTAAACTTAAGATATTTATTAAAGTTCGCTTTGAGCTAATGCTCGGTGGCAAACATTATTACAATTAGATATACAATTAAATTACAAAACTATTACGAATATTTACAAATATACTTACAATTAGAATTAGAGATTAATATCCTAGTTATAATTAATTTTGAGTTATCTATATGTTGACTTATAGCTTTTCTAACACTTCACTTCACTCCACTTCACTTCACTTCACTTCATTTCACTGCGCTGCACTACACTACACTCCCCTCCCCTTCCGTGCCCCCGCCACACTACACTTCACTTCACTTCACTGAATAAGAGACATGACTATATTATTAATAATACTAACGATTATAATAATGAGAATAATAATAATAATGAGAATAATAATAATAATAATAATGAGAATAATAATAATAATAATAATAATAATAATAATAATAATAATAATAAAAGTCCCAGTGCTAATAATGATGACCTACATAGAATTAAGTATATTTTTGAATTTCACTACATTAGAAGGAAGAGTCTCTAGTCCTTTTGCAGGTAGTTTGTTCCAATCTACTATAGTATTTTATTGATATAATTACTAACACTGTTAAGTTATTATTGCTTACATTATTATTATTATTATTATTATTATTATTATTATTATTATTATTATTATTAATAATAATAATATGGTCATGTCCGTTATAGAGTGAAGTGTAATGGAATTTTTTTTTTCAATTATTTCTGCTTGGCCCGAAGACCCTCAGCATCCGAGTACGATACAGTGATGTTACAATGAATTACGTTAACATTGATTAAGAAAAATTATAGACATGAATACATTGAGTACATGTGAACTAAATGCGAGAAGCCACATCGGGTACATTATAATCAGGGAGGGTCGAAGAACTGTCGCGGTAGTTTTCGCTTTAGTCTATTGTGGTGAGGATTTGGTTTTTCGATTTTGAAATGTACGGCTGAGGGAATCTGGGGAATTTTAGGATAGAAGCGAGGGGATAGGAGGGACAGAAAAGTGTAATGAAATGAAGTGAAGCATTAAATAATCTAAAAGTCAATTTAGAGATCTACCTGCCTACCTACCTACCTACCTACCTATTTATCCGTCTGAACAAAAAATCGTCTTAGATTTTTTCGTATCGTGTTAGAAAAAAATCTTAGATTACATTTGATATCAGTTACAATATCAGGTGTAAATTTCATCTACCTGAATGTGATGGAATTTGATTGATACTATTAAAAAAAACGCATTGTTTCAAATTAGCTCAAGATTGCATTGAAGTATGCTGACAACCTGAACTATCCTGCGCCACTTCGAACACTCCACTTCTTCTCCGTCCGTTTCGTCGTGGCAGCCTTCAGGCGTGGCCAGGCAGGCAGAATGTCGACTGGCGGCATCGGCCTAGGCATCGGAGACGGCGTGGGCGTTCGGGACGGCATCTCGCCGTCAGCCACGCGCCGCCTGCTGTACTTCTTACTTTACGGGTAATAAACTGCCTGCTCCAAATTACTGTCTTCCTTGGATGTAGCTCTCAAATAGAGAAAGTACTTTTCCAAACTTTTGTGCCAGGCGGCTGGTGCTCATTCTTCATTTTAAAGTGAAAAGTTCTCCCGCGCTCATTTTGCCTGTCTCATTACTTTAATGTTTGGCCACCGACTCGGGAGTGCGTGTTCGGAACACTTCCTGTCGACACCGGGGCCCTAGCGTCTCGCAGCGCCGCGCCGCAGCTCGTCTCGCCTCGCTACGCCTCGCCACGCCCGAATTCGCCTCGGCCGCGCGGCAACGCTAAGTGACGTTTAACCTCTCGCCTATGGAGGAGAACGGCGCGGGCGTCTGCGTCGGCTCCGGAGGCGTCGGGGGTGGCGTCGGGGGTGGCGTCGGGGGTGGCGACGGGGTGGCGTCGGGGTGGCGTCGGGGTGGCGTCGGGGTGGCGTCGGGGTGGCGTCGGGGTGGCGTCGGGGTGGCGTCGGGGTGGCGTCGGGGTGGCGTCGGGGGGCGTCGAGTAGGGTGGCGTGGAGGGTGACGTTGTGGCGTGAGGGTGGCGTCCGGTGTGGCGCCGGAAAATAGCGTCGGTGGCGGCGTCGGGTGGTGGCGTCGTGGGTGGCGTTGGGGGGGCCCAGGGGGGGGGGGGGGGGGGGGGGGGGGGGGCACGGGAGGGGGGGGGGGTCGAGGGCGTCAAGGCGGCGGGGGCGGCGTCTGCTCCGCTCCGCTCGGGAGTCGCTCGGAATGCGGAGGCTGAGACGCTCCCACCCCCTGCAGCCTCCGCGAGAAAGAAGTTCACGAGGCAGAGACGCCAGCCTCTTTCAAGCCCTGACCTGCGCGGATGCCTGCGCTCCTGGGCCGATCCCTGGCGTCAGCTTCTCCGCCCATTGACGGAGCGAGGGGCAGGCCGATAGGAGTGACACTCTCGGGAGCCATTTTCTCGCATCTCATTTACTAAATTTGCGCTTGGCCCTGGAAAATGGTGCTCAAAAAATGGGAATTTGCCAGGCTTTGATAACTTCGATGCTCTTAGCTGGCAAGGTTTCAGCTAAAAATTGTTGCTTCGGTGGTGTCAAGATTAATTCTAACGTTTCAATCGTTCTCCTGCGTTTTTATTCTTTCCGTTTGTAGCACTATCACAACTAATTATTCCCCATTCAGATCTTGTTAAACGTCTGTCGAAAATTATAAGATTAGATTCAAAACTGAAAATAATCGCATTATACTTTCCATTTATATTTTTGAATAATGAATGCACAGCCACCATGAAATTTCTATTTCCGACCTTAATGCGACTGTCTTAGTCAGCATCAAAATCGCGAATTAGCTTCACTTCAATCTCTTTTTATATCATAAAGAAAGAACCGTGCGGAGATTGTGGATCAGCATATCGCTGTCTAAAATACGGGAGTGGAGAGATGACGGGAAGAAACGATTTTTCGCGGGCCATGCTCCCTTGTTTAAGCAACTCCTTCGGAATCAGCCGGGTGAAAATTACGGAAACAACCGACCAGAACAGATTTTCAAACACATTCACAGAATGGTTCGAATAGCCCACTTATTAGGCGGCAAAATTTACCACCATTCGGGGGTTAAATTTAACATAATACCTTCGTGTCAAAGAAGTTTGGTTCAGGATTCTTATCTACATGCGCTATCGCGTGCGGTCACTATAGGGATGACAAATCATGTCTTACTATTGTCACTTCATTTCGCAAAACTCTTACTTTCGTACGAAAAATATTGTTATGATCATACATTGTTATTGGATGCATCTACTTCGTTACCCTTAGTATTTTTCTAGTGCTGCTACTACCTGTACCTCTTTCGTCTTCTGGCGGCATCATGAAATCCGCACCCTCCACTAGTTCCCCAAATCATCGACTTTTCACTGAACCTTCGTCCTCCCGTCCGCCCTGCCGAGGCGACCTTCTCCCGTGCTCCGGCCTCCAGTCCCAGCGGCGACCTTGGCTCCGACGCCCTTCCTCCCGTCATTCCTGTCCTCTCCATCACCCGCCCGCCCTCTTATCAAGCGCCCCCTCACCCCGCTCTCTTCGCTCCGCCGTCGAGCGCCGGGCGGCCCGCCCTCGTTCCAGCCCCGTTTGACAACTGCGCCCCCTGGCTCCGGCGCCGCCGCTCCACGCTCGTCAACCGCGCCAACTGCTCAGCTAACCGCCTCCGATTCCTCACCCGTCGTCCTACTTTTAATGCGCCGAGAACACGAGTATTAAGGCGAATTGCGACAAATCGAGATTACAAAAACTTGGGAGCAGAATTTATTGTCTTTCTTGGAGTGGTTCAAGTTGAATTCTTGTGAGCTACTGTAATATTCGTTCACAAATTCATTTTACTTATCTTTCGGAATTATCACGCAATCGAAAAGGCAATGTCAAGTTATACTATGTAATGTTTTCTGCTGTCCTTTCTGAGAATTCAATACGCGATTAAAACATTTTTTCATATAATATAGCTTACTATTATACCTCATTTATATACAGAGAAATAATTACTTTATATTTTGGGATTACCCTTTAATACGTGTTTTATTAAGGCTAAAGCCGTACTAGAAAGTTTTGAGACTTCAACCAAGCAGAGATGCCACATTTACTACTTTATCATAATAAGTATTTTGTATGATAAAGTATATATAAAGGAGTTTCCACAACCAAGTATGAATTGTTTTCTAACGCTGACACTTTAAGGAATTACTTTACACACTATTTCACTCCTCGATCAACTCGACGAAAATACTCCAGAATTCTTCTCCCACCTACAGCAACGTACTTATCGATGGATGCATATTTTTGTATTAAACGTAACATTTACATAAACGCAAAAGAACAGCAAAAAATTCTTGCCAGTGGGTTGGCGGACAAATTACCTCTAATTGAGAAGCACTCTGGCTCAGAAGACACGATCATGTTCCTCTGTCTTACTGCGTTCATCAGAGGATGTATCCAACAATTTTTCCCGAGAAGGCAATGTCGCATGAAAAAAGCAGTGCGCCAACGGCACTGTTTGAAATGAGAAAATAAACCCGGTATAAAATTTTCGAGTAAATGTCTCACTTTTATGTCTACCCCACGACAGACGCGGTGAACTTTATTTCATCAACGTAATACAGACTCAAACAGGCTGTTTCCTCTTTAGCAAGACTTTCAAAACGAATGTGAATTTCTTTTCGTGGTTGACTGTATAACATTAGTTCAGTTTTTAAAAAGTGTATTTTACAAATAAAAAACTATTTTGAACAGTGAAAATGATTTACTTCCAATAATGACAGATATTGGTAATTTATATCTGGTGTTTGTTTTCACCAAACTGATACTTAGGACTGTAAAAATGAAAAATAAAATTTAATTTTAATAGGGGCAAATCAGAATATTACATAATATGATTTTAGAAAAAGACAGTGCATAGTAAAAGTGAATTGTGGCCACACAATGTTGAAAATTAATATAATACATTTAATTTTAACATAGTAACATTGTATAATTGTATCTTTTCTAACTACAAGAAAATATGGATAATGGTACTCGCGTTTATTCCTACATCATCGTGCGACGCCTAAACTTATTGAACGTGAGTGACTTTAAGGCTTTAGAAACTTCCTATTAGTGCGAATGTTCGCAAATTAGTTCGTTCTTATGTTCTCTAACGTCTTTCTGAAACGGTAGCGATAGCTCAGTGCATCAACTAATGTCTGACCGGGAGGTGAGTCGAGTCCTCACGGCGGCAGGATTTTCGACACTAGCTTTTCAGCTAGGTCGAATTCAGTCGCTGTCTGGAGGAGAATTCTAGCGGCCGGCTGCTCTGATCGGTAGCTTTCCGTGGTTTCACCGATCAACACCAGGCGAATGCCGGAGCAGTACCCTACCACACGGGCCACGGACCGCGCGCGATCTGTACTTCCTCTTCCTTGTCCTATCCTCTCCCCTTACACACACACACACACTTACACTAACATGCACTACACTACCACATATTCCGGGAGACCGGTCGGGAGCTTAGAGCTTGTCCCGGCTGGGGCGGTGCCCCGCTGGTGGGAGAGTCCTGGTTAGGGGGAAACTCCACTAGCCGACGGTAGGTCGGCGCCGGATCTCGCCATCCAGTGGGGGAATATCACCGCCATCTCCCGAGAAATACATGCACTACACTAAGGGGACTAATGATCGAAGCAGTTGACGCGCCCGGAAACACGAAAAAATCGATCAATCTATCTATCGTCTTCTGAGATGAGCTAGACGGGCTTCCTCCGGGCGGTGTTGGGGCAGCAGTAGACGGGTCGCCCTCGTTCCTCCACGGCACCGCTTGCGCCATCAGACGCCGAACCACCCCCACTCCCACACGCACACTGCGTCACGCATTCATTCATCAAACAAAGCGTGTTAGAGTGAAATATCGCAAGAACAGAACTTGGTGGAGTATTTAATGTATTCTTTTTATACTAATGCAGTGTACGCGAGTGGCGGTGACTCTCCGGTCCGCTGCAAATATATAAACAAGAGAAAGGTTAATTTGTAAGCGCCAAAATCTTTCGAGGAACTCCTAGTCGCACATGTTCACATCTTGCGCAGCAAGTCAAGAGCTGACGCTGCTGACTCGGACAAACTTTCTGAGAAGTTCGTTTCGCAACTTAAAAAGCACAAATTCTGTCTCACATTTCCTAAGAGTTTGCTCTTATACAGATTGGATGATTTAACATACGTGGTCAGTGGTGTATGGGCCATTAAATACTGCGGTGTTTCGTGTGCGCCTCAATTTTTGTGCCCCCCCCGTCAACATCAACCGGCGTCGGCAACATCAACAGGCCGACATCGGCTACGTCTAATCCCTTCGACGGAAATCCTTCTGCGTACCTTGCGGTTGAGCAGGGCATGTCTGTAGCTTGGGGGATGACCCCAAATAGCCTGAGCGTCTCCCGCTCTGTCTTGGGCGCGGCAGTAAGCCACTGCCGGTTGTTGGCGACGAATACCAAGTATACAACATGTAATGATTAAAAACGATAAACTTACATAATACAACGTCGCCAGACGTGCGACTCTACAGTATATAAATCAGGAAGAAAATGAAGAATCTCGGAACATTTTCGGCAAGTTATTGAATTTCATATCTTTGTGTGCACACCTGTGTTATTAAGTATATAAATGTATATAAATAAAACATCGGGCGAGAGAGATTTTAGGTAATGGAGTGTGTATCGTTCACTTGCGGAAAATTGAAAAAAAATATACCGATCTCCAATCCAGGCTGACGGGCGTGTAATCGGTAGTCAATTGCACGGGGCGCAGCCATGTGTTTCGCCGGAGGGGTCAATCGTATTGGCAGCGTCAATCGACGGCTGCCAGCTCTAGCGTGCACACGGGCGGCTGGTGCTGGTGCGGTGGCAGCGGCCATGCGGGCGAACGGAAAAGCTGGCGAGGCGTGCGGCGGGCACGGGGAACGGGACGGCAGGCCGAAGCGGCGGCGGCAGGGGGAGAGACGGATGGGGCGGCGGAGGCCAGGTGCGGACTGCCGACCGGAAACTGGCACGTAGAACCGGGGACAGAAAGAACAGTGAAGAAATGACCCAGTCGTCAGAAAAGTGCCAGCAGATAATAACGTACGCACAAACATAACGGGTAACATTTTATAATGAGAAGAAGACTTATTAATGTGAACTAATAAGGAAATGGGGAAGGAGAGAAGACAGAGAAGAACTACGGGAAAATGAGAGATAGTTGACTGAAAAGGAACAATGTTGAAGATGAGAGTGAGAGATATAAAGATTGACGGGAGCAGGAGCAGGATAAAAGACAAATGAAACAATAATTGAGGAAGAAAAAAGACAAATGAAAAGTCTTTCAATCGAGAAAAGAAACCTAACATTATGTCCTCAAAGGTGGTTTACCAAATTCCACACTGAATCTACTTATGCGTGTGGGAATTTGGATACACTTTTACCTAACAATTAGTCACGTGTATACGTAACTTAACAAGTGACAAAAATACTGCATGCAAACATTTTATTTCTGTTAATTTTATTTTTGTAAACATTATCTTGTTCACTGTATACGATTATGTGTTTCACGCCGTGAACACATACCGTTATTCAGTTCCCGTTATTGTAATATTCTTTGGAAGACTTTGTCTTTGAAATCGTGTAAGCGCATCTCTCCGCTCTCTCCCATGCGCTTGTTCCATTGGCAGCGGCGCGACGGGAGGGCTGGAGGATCGCCGATGAAAGCTATCGGTGCGTGGGCGGCAGAGGCAGAAGCACAAGCATGCCCAGTGCCAAGCCCGCCCGCGCCACGCCACGCCTCGCCTCGCCACGCCACGCCACGCCACGCCATTCCATGCCGCTCCAGCTGCGGGCCCCCGCTTCAATCCGAGGGGATTACTCATGCATGCTCTATTACCTTACATGAGAAGAGTTTTTAATTCGAACCGTGAACGAGAATGAGTGCTGCGAAATCGAAATCGAACATTCAGCCGCCGGCGTTATGGATGCATTTCCTTCTGGAAGAGGCCTGAAGTCATCACTGCCATGGAAATAGTTATTCCCCGTGGTTTTCAATTCTGTCTCAGGAGTATACAAGTTTGAGCATGTATAAAAAACGATACTTTTCTTTTTCCTTTGAATAACTTTTTTCACCTGAAGTTCCGAGTTCGAAATATTGATGCAAAAACGTCGATAACATTACGACGTAACTATACGTTAATGGTAAAGATTTTTGTTGGTAAAGAAGTTTATTGTTATTATTATTATTATTATTATTATTATTATTATTATTATTATTATTATTTGTACACGAGTGTGTATCGCAAAATATCTTCCGATTAAGAGTCCTTCACGAAGGACATGATGTCATTGGCAGCGACGCGAGCCCATATAGCTGATTTACCCTTGAAAATAGATTTTATTACATCGGAGCGAATATTTTTTTTAAGAATCCTTGCAAAAACGCTCATTTACCTTCTGTATTCAAAATTCAAGTAGTTTATGGCTTAGGGCAGAGATCACAGAATTATGAAAACGTGCACAGAATTGACTTCTCCCCGTAGCACGTCATGCACAGGTTTTAACTGTTTTTGACGTAAAATAAAATAAAATAAAGAATCAAAAATCATTACTGATTTTTCGCTTTCCCGGCAGGACACGAAACAAAAAGTTTCAAAGAAGGATCTGCTATAATTAGTCTTGAAATTTGAATTCGGGTAATTGAAAATTAAAGAGTTGAATTTTATATGTATATAATTTGAACTATATATCCATTATTCCTCCCCTTTAACATTGAGGGATCAATATGAAAATCCAGGATGTTCCTCTCCTGTGTCATAAATGCCATGCTCCAACAGCAATGTAAGATTTACTTAAAAAATTAAGGTATATGTACACTTAAACTTTGCATGTTCACAATGATTGCATCAGAATCCATTTTCTCTTCGACCATTTAATAATATATACATTCCTGCCGTATAGTTAGTCGATGAACGAGGTCGATTACACACCTCGTGAATTCCAGTTTGGAATCCACATCCTGTCAACCAAATCACATTCCTAAAATTTTGGAAATTCACTGACAAAATTTCATTTTCTTTGCAATGGCGCTTGTATTGAACCGCCGTAAACGATAACTGTTTCGCAGTTTAAAGTATTTAACCTACACATTGCTCTACTCAGATTTCTCATTACATTTCCCACTAATCATTCAACAGAAAATGAATCTTGAAAACAACGACAGTGACAAGTAAATGTGTATACCATCTGAAATTCTGGAAATGGCGGATTCGACAACTAAACAAATATGGCCAGAAAAATCAAGGAAGTATTATTAGCAATCATATACACATTTATAGGAGAAGGATTGATAGGTTAATTATTTTAGGAAGAACTTTTTATTGGCTTACTTCCCAACAATATAATCCCTCTAGTGAATGGATGATTTATTGAATGATACGAAAAACGTTTACGAAAAATGTAAGAAATAATTAACCGGACATCCGTTAAGGCACAAACACCTTAATTGTTTTTAACTGTGAACATGAGATATGCACCGTGCAGAAAATTGTTATTAGTGAATTTGGACTCAAAGGACGACAAATAGCTACACATTTTAGCTTTATATTAAAGTTACCAAAAGCCAACATACATGTCAAATTTTTTTGCAGTCTTCTGTCACCTTATTAATTTATGCAGATAAAAGATATTACGTCTCTCAAACGACAGGATGTCTGGAAGAGTACGTCGGTACCTGAAGGTTAACTCGACGCTTATATGGCAAACAAAATGAACACTACAAACAAAATACTGCAATCTATAGAGCAGAACAAAAACTTGAAAAGTACCTTAACAACGTCATGTACTAGTGTCAATAAACTGATGTCAATTTTGACGAAGAGTCTAAACAATCAGTGACAAATAATTCTAACTGCAATAATTTCACCGTTAACTTTATCAGAACATAAATTCAGACTAATTTTGTATCTCATATTATAATTGCTTGATGTAGGTAATTCCTACACTTATTTTGTTAACATATCTGATTATTTTTTCAGAATAAAATAAAGATTAGAAATTTCATTAAAATGTTATTACATTTGCTTATTTCTATGTTTCTAACTAATGTATTCAAGAGTCAAATAAAACAAAAATCTGTTCATATCTGTTCAGAATCCGTTCTGAGTATTTAAATGTCGTAGAGAAAGTATGGTCTTCTACTCATGCGTAATGGCTATTTTTTACTCGTATGAATTACAACACTCGCTAATAACAGTCATCATTATTCACTCGTTGAATAATATAATATTCTGTATCTATAAACATAGTGCGAAAACTATAAACTATTTTAAATCTGGAGTTGATAAACAATTAATTTCTACCAAAAATAGTCGAATCATTTATATATTTCACATTAAAAGACCAATTTACATTCTGAATAGGAAAGTGTACTGAGCCAGTTCCTCGAACTATTGATGCTTTCGATAGGATGCCATTCGCTTCCTGGAATTCACGTTTATCCCTTTCACGAGAGGTTTATGAGAATTGTTTGTTGGCGGTTTGTAACCCAAGAGAGCTATTAATCGACAGTCGCTTTATTCTGAAATCGGCTGTCTAGCTGAATATATGGCGGTTTCTGTACGTAGCAAATGAAGTCTTTACTAACTATCGACAACACATATTTTTAAATTGAAACCCGAATAATGCATGAATAAGCACATATTTAAATAATGTCATACTATTTGTTCCAAAAATAAAGTACAAATGACGACATTTTTAGGAATTTTTTTTTCAAATTGGAATTTAAAGTGAAGACTTCGATTTTCATGTCGACAAGAATATTATATGACTAAATCTATTTGCATTATATAACGAGATCAAACTATGTATTATCAATTAAACAAAATGTGGAATATGTAGTTCTCACCATTCGAATAGCAAAATTCTTGATAGAAATGTTTACTTATATATCAAATTAGAAATCATATTAAATACACATTTTCCCCCTTAGCATTATCTTATTGTGTCAATGTTTTCTCAAGTAGTTCCAAAATGAGAATATGTGCGAAAAGAATGGATTTTCAACTCGATTGTTGCTCTTGTTCTCCATACCATTCCTCCGAACAGAAAATAGGTAAATGTTTCTTTAAAGACTTATAATTTCTTAGACACTTAGAGAATTTCTTAAAAAGACAACAATTACTTCTGTATATTTTCAAAGATTTTTTTATTTTTCACATTTCTACACCTATCTCAATATGTCTGGACTTCTGATGTGTACACCCCCTGTTCCAGCTTGAGTACTTCCAGACATTTGCCTTTACCGCATTTGAGTGCTTATACTGAAAAAAAAATCTGTCATATGTCATGTGATATATGTTATGTGACATCAGGAAATGAATCGGCGAAAAAATAACAACAGTATAATACACCTGGAAGAAACTTCACCCTAGTCTGTCGCAGCCTACCCCTGAAGCTTGATGGCTCCAGAGTAACAACGGTTCACACCGAATCGTAAGTGATAATTAAAGCATGTTCTGGTACATAACTCTTTCTACAGAGCATCAAAAAGAAACGAAATACTTATTTAAACAATGATAATTAATGTATTAGCTACCATTTGGACTCTATAAATCTAAAAGACTATAACAAGTTTCTTACCACAGCTTCCAGGTTATACTACCCCGCTTCTTCCTAATCAGTTTTTTCTAGTTTCCTTGATTCATTGACCAAATGGTCCTTTATTATGCTTCCGGACGTAAATGTAGCTTCACTACCTGATCACGTTCCTTAGACTTCAGTGGGGAAAATAGTTATTAAAATTATCGTTCTCCGTGTTCTCATGGCAGTACATAAGTCGATTCCTTCACAAAGAGCACAATGAGAGATAAAATCCAATATCTCTAGCTGATTTGCCATTGCATATAATTTTTATTACATGGGAGAGAATATTTTTTCAATTCTAGCCAAACGTCTGTCTCCACCTGTATTCATAGTTCAACTAAGGAGTTATGAATATATGAATATGTGTATTAGGGAAGGGATATCAGAATTTGAGAAAAATTGCACAGAATACACTTATCCGCATAGTACTTTACCCCTCTCTTGAACCGTTTTGACGTTAAATAAATAAATATGTATTTAATACTTATGAAATATTTATATTAAATAATATATTATTAAATTAATAAATATTAATTTTCCATTTAAACATTTAATTATTTTCTAATTATTTAAATTTATTTATATTATTTAATTACTTACATTCATTGAACTGAGAGCGGTAAGCAGAAGCGCTTTTTCAGAAGAGAATCCCTGTTTAAATGTCTAACCACCTGTCTAAATGTTCCACCTGTCTAAATGCAATTATTGACTGCTGTCTGTCTCAGTCAGCAGAGAAAAATTGTAGCTGGAATCATGTAAATTTTGTTGCTTATTTTGCAGAAAATTAATACGCAGATATTTATCGCGCTCTGTCATTTTACAGTCGGCCGGTGGAAAAATATTAATGCATTGTGTTTCGGTGCTTTAACAGAATGCTCACAATTCTCGTACTCTGCACTGAGGAACCTCAACAGTTTTAACTGAATTCCGGTCATCCAATCTTTACATATTTGGTATTTGCCAACGGTGTCACCTCGATCAATTCAGCCCAGAATAGACGACGAGGCAGCATAAGTAAGCGAGCCTGTGAAGCTCGTCTGAAAAAAATCTTCACACCCGAAAGAAACACCAACGAAAAGGACCAAGGAGAGCGATCGGGGTGAGGTTGAGAGGGACTCGGTACCGAGGCGAGGAAGTGGAAGCGAGACTGCAAATATCGCGTAAGGGGAGAAGGGGAGATTGTTGGGGCAGCTCGCTGGAGAGGAGTAGGGCAAGTAGTAAAGTGAATGACTTAGCTGCAAGGTCGCGTGTTCCGAACACATGAACAAAATATAAACAGGAGGGTAAGCAGAAGAGGGCTCTGAAGAGAGCGGACGAAGCGGTTGCTGCGGCGTAAACGAAGGTAAATGCCGGAGACGGCAGGAGAAAGCTGGCTGAGCCACGGGGCGATCGGTCAGTTGAATGCCTAGGAGGTGGCGCGTTTCGCAGAAGCGAGCCGTTTGCCGCCGCGAGGGCGGGCGCGTCGCGGCAACCCGCTCGACGCTCCCCCCGCCCCCCGCGCCACTCCGCGCCACCCAAGCGTGCAATCGCGCGGTCGGCCGAGCCGGACGGGCAGTGGGAAGCTCCGCGGACGCAGCTAACGAACCCCGGCGCCTCCACGGGCCCCGCGCTCTCGACTGCGCCCGCGCCCGTCACGGTCGTTGGCGGCGGCGCTCGGTCTTTCTACATTCGCCCATCCGGTGGCACAAGTGCAATTTTTCCATTGAGCAGTAGATTATTTTCGAATTAATAGCAAGAATTTAGAATGAAAGGTCGCCTAGAACATGTCAGTTATTAGTGGCATTTTAAAAGATATTTTCTCAACGGTCTCCGATGATACTGTGATTTTCTGTCGACAATTTTTACGAAAAATTTAAGTTCTTTATGCGTCTTATTTTTCTATCACGACAGTTTATTATATATAATCAGATTAATTTGAAATTAACCTAAAAGGGAAATGTGGAGTAGGCCTTTACGTTCACAGAGCAGTTCATTGTGATCCGTCCTGTTCGCTTTTATAACGGGTTTTATTTCCTCGATCAACTTTACGAGACGCCACTCATGAAGCGATTCAGTGTGTTGCTCGCTGTCTCTCACGTTGCTTTGAAAAGTTGTTTCTTTTAAATTATGTTACGTGTGTTCGTAACAACGTTCTCTTAACCATTTACTGGCGTCGAACGTGGAGTAATATTTCGTTAAGTTATTCGATCATCATCAGTCGTAGTCATTGCCTTTTATCCCTTCGGCCATGGGGTCGGCGCCGAGAGACCCCTGGGTTTCCAGACGGTCACTCGTCCAGGAACCCGCGGGGTCTCGAGTTGCTTAGCCTCCGTGTCTTCATGGAGTGTAGTTAAGCACTTTAGCTACCAACTCCAGCTTGTTTCAAATACTTTGTACAATCTGTACCTTTTTTAACGGGCTTATTTGATAGCTAAGTTATATGAACAGGGTAAGCAATAGTCACAAGGATGTCTCATGAAGACAGACACACACTTCCGCTCAGCGCTTCCAATTGACGTCTGGCGAACTTGTGGCAAATAAGAGGAAGCGGATACCTTCTACGTGCCAACTTTCCGTCTCTCTTTGCACCATTTACGGAATTTCTACATCAGATTTCCTTGTTTCATTTTGTCTTTAAATACAGCGTTTTTATGCTCGACTGAGACCTGGTCCTTAAACGTGGAAGCTCCAAGCAAGATGATTCAAGTGAACTTGCTAAATGCCGTAGAAAGTTCGTAGCTTATGAAATTAGCAAACATTTACGCCTGGATAATATGAAATCGGAGAGAGTTCAGAAATTAATTGAAACTCTCAAGCTTTAAGAACCTCAGTTGAAATCCTTTCTACTACGGTTATAACTGTGCATCCAAGAATAAAAGATGAGGTTTTTTCTCATTATTTTTGCCTGTTTTTGAATAAAATAAACACAATTTGCAAAGGATGGTATGGTAATTTAAATTATAAAGGTATGCGAGACTCAGGTTTATCTTTGGTCTCAGTAATTACCTTCTGTTATTTTATGGCTGCGCATGAGATCATTTGTATCTTCGAGTAGAAAAATTTCTTAGCTTCCAGCTTCATGAATATAGTGGTTGTAAGTAATGTTCTTCCTTGCGTCTAATGCTGTTAAACACAAATTGAAGTGAATTCTGTGAACCTGAGAAAATCGGGTACAATAATGCCACAAGTGCAACAAACACAGAAGAACCAGCAGGAACATTATTTAAAACCGTTTGACACAGAAGTTGTTACATACAGAAGGTAGAAGTGGATTAGGTTTCAGAATCATACTTCCTATCCCTTTTCCTTCAACAAACATACAATTGTGCTTATTTTTCCTACATTTAAAAAAATCTTTTGTATTATATTTATCTTACACATTAATGATATTCCTCTCAGACTGTTTCAATCGAAATGGAAAGATATGACAATGTTAAAAGTATAGATAATTACGTGAAATTTTGTTAAATTGCGAATTGAAAATATTAAATTTCGTAATTAATGTTTCAATCGAGAAATTCGGTCCGAAATAAAACATCGAAGAGATTAACAATCACGAAATAAAAAGTCAGTAAAATTTCTGACAACCGTGACACAATGTTCATAATCTCTTTTTCAACCACAATTCTACCATCGGTTACATTTCCACACATACGAGACAGGCGTCTCTCATACACAAAATTACCAAATGCACGTTATCAATAATGTAGCAGCGTGCAGAATTGCCTTTCGCTTGTTAATTAATAATGCAGCTGTGTACATTTCAGCATTCCCCAAATAACACTTTTCCCTTCAATGTATCACTAAGACAAAAGAAACAAAACAGGCTGGACGTAATTTGAGAATAAAACAATGCCAGACCTCAAGAGAACTGTTTTAAAATTCATTATTGACGCCGAGGGTATTACGTGTGGGATATTCTTCTAGGGGTATAATCACCAGGAAGCGACGTGACAGTGGAGTAGGAAATAATTTGTGCCAAGGCCCGCGGGTACAAGAGAACGCAGAGCGCGGTGTGAGGGGCGAAGCGGCGGCAGTGGAAGAGAGACGGTGGGGGAGGTGTGGAAGAGTGGGGAGCAGGGGGGGGGGGAGTAGGTAGGGGTGGAGTGAGACGCGGAGGGATGGGATGGAACGGGGAGTGGGACGGTAGGGTTGGGAGGGGGAAGGACGGCAGGGCAGACAACTCGCATTGCGAGTGGTAGAACGCCGGGAGGAGAAGGCTCCCAGAGCTCACGGGCGTGAGCGTGTGTATGGTGTGGGGTAGGTGGGGTGATGCGGGGCGGTAGGGGCGACGCTGGGATGTTGCTGGTCCACCGCGCACCGGCGAGTGGCCGAGTTGCAGTGGGCACGTGGCCCCTTCGCTTTCGCTTCGCGGGGCAGGAGGGGAATTAGTCGACGAGAGGCAGTCGAGAGCAGCTCTCTTCGCCCCCACCCGCGGGACCGGCGCGGTGACGTGACTTCCACACCCCGCTGCCGTTGGAGAGGGCGAAGCGCGGGGGCGTGGGACGGGAGGCGGGGGGAGGGGAATGCAAGGGGCGCCCGGGGGCAGCCGGCTGGTGCGCCGCCGGCGGCAGGGGCGGGAGCGGCCGAGTTCGCGAAAGCGGGGCCGGACCGACTTTCGTGACTCGGTGACACGGGCTGACAGCTGGCGGTGCGGTGAGAGGGAGAGGGGTGTTGGAGGGGGTGGCGAGGCCGCGGCCGACGGCGTCGACGATGGGGGCGGGGGCAGTGCCACTCCAGCATCCTCCCCATTGTGCAGCGGCTGCCCTACCGGCACCGCTCGCTGCCCGCCGCCCTCTCCGCCCTCGCCGCCCACGCCGCCCTCGTCACCCGCGCCGTCCTCAGCACCCTCGCCGCTGCCAGGCCGCAGAGATGAAATCGCTTTGTCTCGGCTTGGTTATTTGCAGGCGTGGAGCGTAGCGGCACCGCCTGAGGCGGCGGCGGCGGCGGTGGGGGCGGCGGCCCGCCACGGCCCCCGGGGTCGCCCTCGCTCCTTCGTCATCTCTGCCCTCTCCTGGCCTCAACCCGGCTCTCCTTTGCCACCTCCGCGCAAGGTGCTCGCCGGAAATAGCCCGCTCGTAACCCGAAGGGTATATCGGACGCGCTGCCGTTTTACCTGACCGACCGAGCTCCTGGGCCTGCGACATAATAATATAACGTGTGGCATGAAAGCGCGCGAGGAGATAGACCACACACGTTTCAAAGGGAGGTCGGGGTCGACGTAGAGCATTCTTTCTTGTGACGCTGTTCATCGGTGGTGATAGAAAAAGATTGGCAAAACTTCTCTTATCTCATCAATGAATTCCTATATCAATCGACAGCGTCTGCGAAACACTTCAATACAATTCTGAATAAAATAAAGTGGTGTGACAATTCTTAGTATTGCACGATTGGGATTACAATCTCTCGATGTATTTGTGTTGGAAAATTGATTTTCATGCAATAACACCTCTCTGTAAAGCAACGATAATTTCCATTACAAAAGTCCTTTGACGTCATTGTATTTCTTCTGGTGAATTATTAGTGACACCGATTAATAGTAGTTAGTACAATACAAATGTGACACAAAAATCATCAAATGGAGAGGAAACGTAAATAAAAGTAATATTTTGGTCACTATTCACAAAAGTAACTTTATTTTCTTTAAAATGTTACTTATATATCTGTTTAGTTTTGAATTGTGTAAAATCGTTATTGTAAAATATTGTATCGTACTGTATTGTAGCGTATTGTATTGTATCGTTAAAGTAAACAATTTGTAGCATATGACGGTTCGCTTAAAAATGTTGAATGCAATGTTGGAAACATGCTAAATCATGAGAAATAAAGTACAATACAAAAGAAAATGGTAAAAAGCATATATATATATATATATATATAATATATATAATTCTATTTTATTATCATCGGCTTTAAAGAATTGTAAAAATATAGGTCCTGAAAATTTTAAAATTTTTTCCAATTAAAAAAAATATTAATTTATATTATCAAATTCAAATAGATTCCAATTAACAAGGTATTACTGTGCATGTAATGCGCGTATTATTTTCATAATCCACCGTTGCATTCCTTTGTCATATAATTCAAACTGTCAATCACAATTGCCTCGTCACTTTAGTTTGTATCGACTGAAGCATCGTTTGGGATAATTCATAAACAACGAGTACATTTAGTTTGTACCGAGTACAAATAACATTTTTTGAAATCTGTATTTTACTGAAATTTTACGCTTTTAAAATTGATGATTGTCGATACAATCTCTCTGAATGCCATCGTAAATATTAGATAGTAATATTTAGTTGATGTTTGTTCTATACCGAGTGACTTTATTATAAAATAGAAATATTTTTCGCACAAAGTATGATTTTAATTGACACAATAGTCATGTTCAGTAACTTATGTAATGTTTTGATGATACGACTGAATTAGCTTTATATGTAACTCGAAACGCATCACAGACTCCAATTCGACAAGAATTCAATTTTTTTGTTAAACGTCAGTGGGTAGAAAATAACAAAAAATGAGAATTTTTTTGCCGAAAATTCAGCTTGCCGACGCAAGATTACATAACGTTCTCTTCTTACGAAGGATCTTCGTAAGGGCGAGAAAGTAATAATTAGCTCATGCATATTTCATTAATATTTCATTCAACTTCATCGGTAGGAATACTCAGCCACTATAAGATTTATCTAAACAATTCATGTAAGATGTAATAAAACAAATTCGCCAGGAAAAATGTATTTCATTTCAGCGTAACGTGTTTTCTTGTTTTCTAAAAAATAAAATTTAAGAGGAAATATTTATATTTGAATTTCCATGATAATCCTTTATCACAGCCGACCATTTAAATATGTATCAGTTACAAACATTGCACCGTCTCTAATGGCAATTGCAAAATGAATCGTCATAGAGTAGAATAATTTTGTTAAAAATAAATCAAAAATATCAAGTACAGATTTAGGTAAAAGTGATAAAATGACATGTTAACTGACTCGTGCTGATCTTTGACTGAAACCTTGACGAAGATATCAGATATTTGTGACCGGTTGAACGAGACACATTACCAATAACATTTTGAGTAATGTTGAGGATTCTTCGAAACCGAGTGAGAAAGACATTTCTAAATATACGAGGGTTGAGGCTATAGTCGTGGAAACTATTTTTTCTAAAAGAAATAATATTGGATCATATACTTTTATTCCTCGCGAAAGAAATGCTGCGCTAATGTGTGTTCACAACAACTGATGGCTCTGTGAGTGCCTCCATTAGCACAGAGATCAATGTGAAATCATTTGTCGGACAGTCGCGAGATGCTCAGGAAAGTTTCTGTGACGACGCATAGCAACGAGCGCTCAGCAATGCACGTGACGCTCCGTGAGTATGCGGACGGATGTGACACGTGGAGTCATCGAGCGTCTGCCTCATAGGGCCTTTAGAACGGGTATGTAGTGCTTTTGAAACGTTGTTATCTCGTATATGATGAAATGTTTTGGAACATGAAACGAACACTTTCAATTCAAATATCTTACCCACTAAGAGAAACAATGTTGGTGTGTTTTCAAATGCCCATGCACTTAATTTACACTTTGTTCTTGCGAGTATATTGCATGTTTTTCATTCGTGCTCGAATTCTCTCCCCCAAAAAATAGTTGCCATAATTTATGTCGCGACCCTCGAATTTCCTGAAGAAAATTAATATTATATTATTCAAATAAAATCATAAAATCAATGATATGAAATCATAAAATAGAAGGTTAAATAAAAATGTTACGGTTAAAACTATTTCAGCAAGACTTTTCAGAAACATGTGTAAAATATTGATCCTTGTAGAAAAGAAATGCCAAAAATAGAAACATATTGAATAATAATGACGTGAGAGCCGATTAGTCAATATTCAGGAGAAAAGGTCTGATGTTTGAGTGCTCTAAAGCAAACAGGCGAAACTACGCATATTCATCGCGCAACACAACCAGTGTAGGCAACCTGCGTCACATGGTTCCGACCAACGTCGGCT
Source organism: Teleogryllus oceanicus (assembly GCA_964035755.1). Taxonomy (NCBI): domain Eukaryota; kingdom Metazoa; phylum Arthropoda; class Insecta; order Orthoptera; family Gryllidae; genus Teleogryllus; species Teleogryllus oceanicus. The sequence continues at coordinate 107,453,055 of CAXIVR010000001.1, forward strand.
TACGGGGTTTTCCCCCCCATCAATTTGTATTTCCTACGAACGTGGCACCGCCCAAGCCGGGACAAGCTCTAAACTCCCGACTGATCTCCCGACATATGTGGTAGTGTGGTGGATGATAGCACAAGGAAGAGGACGGAAAGGTAGTGCACGGTCCACGGCCTCTTTTGTAACGGTACTGTCCCGGCATTTAGCTGGTGTTCATCGGAGTAACCATAGAAAACTACCGATTAGAGCAGCCGTTCCCTAGAATTCCCCTCCAGATAGCGGCTGAATTCGACCTAGTTGACGAGCTAGTGTGTCGTGTAGTTGTCGATCTGTAGGTCGAAAGTCCTGTCACCGACCGGATTGGAATCCTAGAACCTCCCGGTCAGACGCATTGCAGACATCAGTTGATGCCCTGAGCCACCTTTGCTGGTGTAATAACAAGGGATAAAACACTCGTTTAAATAACTAAATTTGAAATTACTATGTAGTTGCCATTAGGAAATTTTATGCGAGACGAAAAGGGGGTAAACATATTTTCATTTATTTGAGTTAATAACGTATTGAAAAATGATTAATTCTAATTTTGATTTACTCATTCCCACCCCCACGGAAGTAGTGTGCTAATTTTCCTCCCGTCAGTGCCAACATACCTCAGGGTAGTACCAAACTACTTCAAGACCAGTGAGATCAACTCCACAAGTAGAGTTGGTGGCATACCTTGACTCGATGACTTTAAACGACTATTAAACGACTAACAAACACTCACGTATAAAGAATTAGGTAGCCAAATTATTAAGTTTCCATTGATGTAATCAATGCTGACATTACTAATCTGAAGGTGCGTGAAAACTTAAAAAACACCACCTAGTGCCAACCATCCCAGGTCTTCCCTAATATTGTTTTTTTGTGTATTGAGCTTCTTACTAGACACTGTTCTTACTAAGTTTAAGTCCTTTCCTCTTCAAAAAGTTCAAAGTGGGCTAATCAGAGTCGTTTTAGACGAGGCATCTACGAATCGTAAGAGGTTTGCAATGTTTTCACATCTGAAGGATGCAAATAAAATTATCGTAGGATTTTTTTAAATGCGCGAAACTTTATTTGCACTCCACATTCGAGGAAGACCCCAGTAACAGGGATTTCATAGTTTTTCGTTATTTATATTTTCAGTACTTTAAATTCATACACCAATGTGCTAGCAAGTAAATAGTACGGTAATTTCAACGTTTTATATAAGGACGCATAACTCTAATTAAAGAGATTGATTAAATGTTTAAGATCTTACCATCTATGTTTTTTCAGGAAAAATATTTAATTAGAAAGTAGTTGAAATTTCTTAGCTCTAGAAATCTCTATTTTTTCACGAAATTGACCGTTCAAAATCGAAAGTAATATCTAACCCAGTTAAATCTTGACGTTCACCTACAGGGACACAGTTGAAATCCAAAGTGACTGATACGTGATAATTGCGATTGCATTTCAGCGCATCCAAAGAGCGATGAAATAAAAAATAGATACTTAAACTTATAATTATTGTTAATTTATACCGACTAGTTGACTGTTCAAATTTTGAAGTTGATGTCAACTCGTTTATCTACTAATCAGCTACATAATAGCTTGCAATGTTCTACATTGACTGTGTAATATCTTAAGTCGAGAATTAAGGTGAGATTAGTTGAGAATACCTGAAGTATTTTTTCGTCACATACTGGGGTGGTATTAGGCGCGGTAATGCGAGGTCTCCGAGCTTCTGCCACCAGCGCATTGTTCTTGTGCAGAGTCCGAGGCCCTGCTAACACGCACCACCCTCGCCCCGTCCACCACTTTTTACGAGGGTTTCAACTCTGGCCCAGGAATCGTCCCCGACTGCCCGGAGTGAGGTCGCATGTCTGGGCAGTTCACGCCCCTCGCCCAGGTCCTAGGAACTCGTAGTAAAAGCAGCAAATCGGGGGCCAATGGAAGGGTTCTCCGTTGACTGTAAATAATATGGTGAGTGGATAATTCACTTGTCTCTTGAAAGCCGAACTAAGGTGGTTTTTGCGTGAGTCCATTGTGGTCTGAGCGAACTATACTTATGGCGGATCGATGTCTATAGGAAGAAACTTAATGCACGTTCCATGAACGAGGCAACAGTTATGCCCTGCAATATGATTAATAACAGCTCGCTATTTCCTCGTGTTTTATAGAGATGTTCTTTACTCAACGACAGCCAATATTCTCAAGAATCTAACATGCCTCAGATGTTCTTTCACCTAAACATTCAATTTACACACATAATTAAAAGTGAAGGGTGTTGCAAAAAAAGGGGTTAACTTGTCACTGGAGTCAAATTTCATAGAATTGGCCTTTAAAGTAAACATTTGCCGATAAAATATTTTCTTACTTCAAATGATACTGATGTAACGTGATAGAAACAAAGCCTTATTTATATTACACAAAATTTTAGAAACCCACTCATTGTGATCAAAATTGATGTACGCGGTATGGCGAGATGAATTACAATCATGTTTCGCAGATGAGGGTCTTCAAATACAAGAAATACTTACAAGTTGACATTTGTGGAATCAATTATTGTTGCTCTCCACATATAAGCATATTTCACCTCTATATAAAGTCAGGACAAATGTTTGAGAACAACTTGAAGATGTGCATTGAAAATGAAGTTTCTCATGGTATCTAGAGATATTCCATTCAAAACCAATTTCATAATCGATCGCAGATCCACCAGCTTTGCAAATAGGATTGACATCTTACACATTATCTCCATTCGCTGACAATGGTCATCACCATCGTTGTTCCCTTAAGAATAGAAATGGTGTGTTCATGTATCTTTGACAAATGGTCTGTGTCTGTAACGATCTGCTTTTCCTATTTGTGTCCATGCTTTTCCTGTTCATGTCTCCTATAGATTTTCCAGAGTGTTCCATGCTAATGTTCGTATGAATAGTATGGAGTGCAAAGTGATGAATGACAATGCAGTCTCCTGCAAACCTAAGATGCGGCCTCGCGTCTTCTCTATCACATTTAACTTTAATAGCTGCCTGACGCTTTAACGACGCATATTGATCGCCGCAATTAGCACTGACGGTGTTATAAAGTTTGTGAAGTCCATAGAGATGCCGTTCCCTGCAGAAAACCATTCGCGCTTCTGAACGTAAAAATTTCATGATTGGCACGTCTGATGATGAAGACAGTACTCATCAAGTTTGAATATCTTCCACTGTATGCTTTCGAAAAAAATTCTATGACATTACGTTTAATATCAAAATGCTCTAAATGCTACGTACGCTAGGTTGCCCATATCTGAAATATGTTCTATTTTATCATGCTAAACGATGCATATACGTGATCTTTAGCGCTAAGCGCAAACAATACTACGCTTACTGTTGAGAAGTAGTGAATCTTCTTGAGCAGACAAAATACATACGTGTGGTAGTTAAGAGCGATTTGTTAACATAAAAAGTATTAAGTTGTCAAGAAAAATTAAGTATCATCTAAGAGAAAAAATAAAATGTCAAATAGCTACAGTAGCTACAAACTTGATAATAAAATCAACAATGACATATGCTGAGGTTGATTTTAAAATGTTTTTGGTTTTTAAAAAGCAACCAATGTTTCTTTAATATCTCAAATTAAATGATGAAAACATACCTTTTATGTGACAAAACGATTTGGAGGAAAAGTAGTAATTCCTTTCTGAATTATATATTTGATACCTCATCTCTAATACGAAATCTAATGCGTTCGATAGTATGGAAGGGATATATGATTATCTTGGCAATCAACGAAAAGTCATGAGCTTTGTTAGTTTCTTTCATTAAACAATGTTGATTTTAATTGCGAAACTTGTAGTTATTATTACAGTTCCTACTCTGAACAGTACTACGTGCTGCAATTATCTTTGAGTATGAGCTTTCATACCATTCTACACATTGGCCAAAGAAAGACTATTATGAAACACGGCATGGAAAGCACTTTTTATAACCAACCTCTTGCGTCAACACAAACCAACAACATAAATCGTTCTTATTGCTTAGAGTAATAACAGCGTTTCACAAACAGAGTTTGTGTTTCGTTGCATTCAATTACGAGCAAAAACTTACAAGGGTCGTGAGCAGTGAAGTAGAAAGAAGTAAAGTCAAGAAAGGCGGAAGGAATGAAAAACGATCGCTCCCACAAACCGGCTGCTCATATTGACGTGAGAACCGAGACCAGAAAACGCAGAAAAGATGGAATTTCGTATGAAATTAAAATGAGACTCCCCTTATCCGTGGACCGAGGGAAAATAAAGAATAAAACGACGGCACCCGGAACACAAAGTGAATCGTCAGTTCATAAGTTCCGAAAGAAAAGCCAACTTGGTCCTGATTCAGCCGTTGCATATTCAGGGTGAGGCCGCGCGGGTGGAGGGGGTGGGGTGGGGGCGTGGCAGTGCGGCGTCTGGGACAACCGCCGCCGCCACCGCAGTTATTCCGTTTGTCGGGCTACTCTCCACCCCCTCCTCCTCGTGCTGCTGTTCGCCGCCGAATCCAATCGGGCGCGGGGGTGGCGGCGACCCGCGAACGGCGTGATCCACGCCACGTCGGCCACTTGGCGCGAGTCACGACGCAAAGGCGGGGAGCGGGGCGGGGCGGGAAGCCTTCCGAGAAATCTCGTTGCTCTCCCGGGCAGGCGGGGCGCCAAGGTAGTGGCGGCGGCAGTGGCAGCGAAGCCGTGATTGCAGAGGGTGGGGCGCTGCACGTGACAATGCCAGTACGATATTATACTGGACGTATGATTACTATGGAGATAGCAGTACGAGTAACGCAGCGTCCCCAACAGCTCTCGGACGTCGGCGAGAGAAGTAGGTCTCGCCGATGTTGGCGAGCGGTGTAGGTAGCGACACAATAAACGGCCAGAGGAGGAGGCTGAAGAGGCAAAGGGCAGGACTGGAGATGACTGGCGCGGTGCTGGGGTGCGGTGGCGCTACAGCAGGGGGGCGACAATAGCAGCGGTAGCTTGTTGGCGGCGATAGCTCCGTCGGCCGAGATGGAGTTGTGGGCAGAGAACGCGGCGAGCAACCGCCAAGTCGCAGCCCATCAACGTCGACGCGTCCGTCTACAGCGCCGGGGGCGACGCTGGGGGCGGGGGCGGGGGCGCGGCGGCGGAGGAGTGGAGCGGAGCGGGGCGCGGTGAGGCGGCTGCAGGAAATCAAATAACTCGCTTTACCGGCCCGAGGACTTCTCCCTCGTCTCCCTCCCCGCCGCTGCCCGCCGCCTCGGCGCTCCGCGCGTCTTCGGAGTCGCGTCGGGGTTCGCCTTTATAGTCGCGCGCGCCTCCTTGCGGGGGCGGAGGGGCACGGGGGCGGGGCAGGGGGGCACGGAGGGCACGACCCCGCGCGGCTACTGCGCGGCCTCGTGTGTCGGGCGGGCAGAGTGTGTTATTGATTTTTCGGAGGTTTTCGTTCGTTTATTTACTTACTTCGCGCTCTATTACCCATCCGCGGTGATTTTCTTTGCCCTGCAATCTCGTTGTTTTTCCTTTGACGGTCTCCACTTGTAGTCTCGTATTTACAAACGCAATGCAGTTTGCGTACAATCGCGGGCGCGTGTGTGGAATATGGAGAGGACGGCAGATCGTGTGCGCGAAGGGGAGAGAAATAAAAGAATATTACATCCCGCTCTGATTTTGTTGCCAAACCGATTTTTTATCCTTTCTTGCTTTAAATTAAAAATGTATTATTTTTGCGGTTTGATCCTTTAAAAATTGATGTCTGTGTTTTTGTTAATATATTTTGTATATTTTTTTACGGTTATCCATGATCAAACTCAACAGTTATTTTATTGAACAAGCGCTTCATTTTCTTCCATTTTCATCTCTGTGAATTTATTTTTAACTTAAAAAGGAATGGAAAACAGTAATTCGCTGAGAAATGAGGATTACTAGAAATTCTAAATTTAAATGAAAGGTACATCTTAAATTCATTGCTTAATGCTAATTACTATTTACCAGAGTATGCTTATATGATGAACTTAGAATATTTCGAGTAATATTATATTTAAATTCTTCTGTTACGTTTTCATTTTTCAGTACGTGCCGTCTGTATTCCACTTTAGATAAAGTAAAATGCTGTACGACTATTAAGGATGTGCCTTGAGAAGTACTCATATTAGAATTCAGATTTTTTATTGATAATTTGACTGTTAAAAAGAAAGAAAATACTAATCCCAAAATATATTTACAGTTAATACAGAACATTAACTCATGTTGTCAAGATCGATTTAATATTTTCGAATTAATATCTATTAAATACCTCTCTTTCTGAGGAGTACGTATTTCTCAAAAATATATTGGATTGGAACCTGCGTTTATTCGATAGAATGGCCTCCGCTTGGTTAGGCTGTTGGGGCAAACGGGTTGCAGCTGAATATATTTAATTTTTGTGTAATTAAAACATTCTACTTCCTACATGCAAATCTTATGAGACGTAGATAACAACGCGTGCTATAGTTCCCAGACTCTGGCAACTTTCGCCTGCAATGGAATACAATGGTCTTTGGTTCATGCGAATAGTAATTATCTGATTTTTTTTAAATATCGGTCGAATGTAGAATAGAAGATGATACCGTGAATTTTCTCTCAGCCGTCGCTAAAGAATTGTCAATTTGTTCTGTCCGGGCGTCAAACTAGCAGTCCGTTCTCGACGATGAGCGCATTGTGTCGAACGCTCTCGCAAACGTATGGACCCAGAAAATCGCGATTCTCGTGCGATGATCTGATTTTTAATCAATTTTCTCTTCTACACGTTTGAGAACAAAAGGTTTCTGTGAACTCACGGAGAAAGGGCTCGACTTAATTAAAATAAAAAAAGAGTCGCCGCTCCTCTATGTCAAAGCTGATAGCAGTTTGTGCGGTTGGACGCAGCTCGCAAACAAATTTCTAGAAACAAATAAGCAGTGAAATTGTTATTGCAAATTCTAAAATTTGTTGAAACCAATTTTCTTAAATATGTTTTAGAAGTTTTTGGAAAGTGCATCGTCTTCCCGTACGTACAAATCAGTATTTTTGTGGCTTTAGGTTGTGCTGACAGGCGAAACAACGCGTGACATAGTTCCCATTCACTAAGACGTATGCGCCTGCAAAGGAACCCAATGATCTTCGATTCATACTAATAGAAATCATCTGAAAGATACATTTCGGTTCTAACACAATTAAATAACATTTCTGCAGAAATGTCCATTGATAGATTTGTCTTCGCATGTCCTTCAAATTGATCTGCAAAATTCATCCGTCCTCATCAATTAACAAATAATATTCCTATTTTTTTGTAGGATTTCATAAATTATAATAATCATTTTGAACAAAACCTACTAACAGTTTATTTTCTTAACAAAATAGTTCGTTATAATTTTTCCTCAAATATAACAATTGTTTCCCTCGAATTTAATACTGAACTTTGGGACAAAGAACTGAATTAACTAAATTTGTTTGATCTCATGTGATGGTCAAGAATGCATGAGCAACGAAAAAAAACTATATTAAAGAGCATTGCAATATCTTCACATTGCGTTTTTCTAGTCACCTTTCATTCGTATGAATGCCTCTTTCATTACTGAAGAACAGGCGCTGACATCTTTGAAAAGAACTTGTATATGAAAAGGATTAGACAAATTTCTCACTTGCTTAATATACATTAACATTTCTGAAACCAACTCAGTCATACTGAAGAGATTTTCAATTTTTGTGGTATTAAAAGACTCCGTGACATTTTGATTTTTAAAATTCAACAGTATTTTAATTCAAAATTATTTTTAATTTCAATATTTAAATCAAAAATATTAGACTACGTATTGTATGTTTTGTATTTCATAAAAAAAGCAAAATGAAACATTATTACTAGTTTTGTGAGTATCGGGCCTCGGCCATCAGATTTCAAATCCCAACGGACTCGTATAATTTGAAAAAGATTCTTCTACATTTCCAAACAAGATTTACGGGCCTCCTCTTGAAGAACGACTCTGGAGTTTTAGGAAACTCGCGCATGCGCAGTTCTAGTTTACAATCACGGAAGCGATAAGGGTATGCGCAGTTTCGTTAAATTTCGGAAGAGATCGTCGCAAGTACGAGTGTAAATCCGGTCTTGGGAAGTATAATTATTTTTATTCGTTGCGGCTTCGCCGACGCAACGCGTCTCTGAACTCTTCTTGGGCATTGAGCGCTTAGCATGGAGTGATCCTCCCCTAAGATTTTTTTATTAAGTCTCAACAGATCGTAGTCAGCGCCTTCTAACCCATCGCCCAAGGACTTGGTGCCGTTAGCAACTGGGGTTTCCCGACAGTCACCCAGCTAGGAATCTATGGTGTCGCGAAATGCTTAACTTCCGTGATTTCACTAAGGGTAAAGCAATTCAGCGCCGGAAATTGAAAGACACTCGTGTGTAAGTTTAAAGGACGTGTAAATCGGGTCTTGGGGAGTACAAAGTTGAAAGACACGCATGTGTCAGTTTGCCTTGATAGAGAGGGTACAATTTACCCCGCAACCTAGACTTCGCAGGGGCGTGGGCCCGAATGCGCAAATGGCAAGTTCGCAGAGGCAGAGAGCGTAGCTTCTTGTCACAACGAGATGGCACCAGTACCTGTTTTTTTAAGGCACGAGCTATTATTTGCGTGGGACGCAGTTATCTACCAGTAAATGCCTCATTACTTAGACACATATTTTTGTAAGGATTGTGTAACATTGCTTGTTGTTATTAACCTGATAAACTATTTATTTGGACATATGAAACGAGGATCTTCTTTTCCTCGTCGCATGACGTCAGCTATGTGTAAGTATTGGCGTCCTTAATATTGCAATAGATTGATTATATATTATGATATATTATATATTATGATTGATTATTGATATTGATAGTCGGAACATCAGGCATGAAAAATTGCTTATTCACATAATCTTATATTTGCATTTTCAGATCAAAATCGAAATGTTTTCATAATTTTGTGTTTTCCCCCGATTTTCTATGTATTTAAAGAAACCGTAGACATCTATCAAACGGACAAATCTGTTTCGTTTTCCGTCAATTTATGCACATATTCAAAATTATTAATACGTTAATGATAAGATTTTTGTTTGGTCTCCTCCATCCATTTGGAATTTTGTGAGATATTTCCAAGCTTTCCTTCTTAATTTCTGAATATAGCTTTTCTTTCTTTCATATAACTCATTTTATTCACTGTTTCTATCATTGAATTTAATTAAATTTTGTCTTAGATTAATTATGAAAAAAGTTGATCTGTTCAAAATATTAATACTCATCACTAAATAATTGGATACTTTCAGAATGATTCTGATAAAAAATGAGAATAACATCAAAAATAATTTTGTATTCGGATGTGGTGTCGTCTTTGTTGGGACAGAAAACCCTGCCTTACGTTATTTTGCAAAATGATATTCACGGCAATGCAGATGTACTTGAACGCGCTCAAATAATAAACAGTAATTAGCTATTGCGTAGAAATTCCGAAGGCTGTTTTCTACGGGGATATGTAACCCGTCTAGTCGGTCAGCCAGTAACACATTCGAAATACATGCTTCTTGTGAACACGTTAGGTTTTCTAAGATTACACTTTGGAGGCGAATTTTATACAGGTAGGACCAGATCTAATATAACTAGGTCAAATTCAGCTGCTGCCTGGAAAAGAATTCTAGCGGGCGGCTGTTCTGATTGGCAGTTTTCCGTGTTTTCTCCGATCAATACCAAACGAAGAAGGCGGAGGAGAACCCTAACAAATGGGCCAGGGACCGCGCGGGAGTTTTCCTTCCTCTCTTGTCTTATCCTCTCTCCTTACACTAACACTTAATGTATTACTATCCAATGACACACTTCAGGAGACCAATCGGAGGCATAGAGCTTGTCGGGATTACGGGGGTGTCCCACTGGGGGAGATACCTGAATGGGGAAATTCCTCACAAGCCCACGGGTAAGTCACCGGCTCACCATCCAACGAGGGAGCAACCTCGCCATATCACCCAAAAAAAAACATTCACTACACTACATTCACTACGGAACTAATGAGCCCAGCAATAGACGTGCCCAGAAACAATAAACAATCAATAAATCATTCAAACAATTCGACTTCCTCTCCGACACTGCACATTCACTCTGCACCTCGCGGCGTTGACTTTTCGCCGTCCCTCCTCGGCCTTCGCTTTGCCGACCGTCCGCCTACTTCCTCTCCAACTTCCGCCACGCCCCCGCCCCACAACACTTCCCCTGCGCCTCGCGCCCCGCGCTCCGCACCCTGTGCCCTGCGCCCCGTGCCCCGCCCGGCGCCCCCGCCCCCTCCCGGCTCCACGCCCCGCACTCCGCGCCCCGCTCCCCACCCCACGTCCGCGAGCGCCGCGCCGCGCCGTCGCGCTCTGCTGACGCGGCGCTAAATGCCGGCGCCGGCCCCGGGCGCCTCCCCCTCCCCCCTTCCAGCGCCTTGCGAGGCTTCTGGCCTCTTTCCGCGCGAAGCCGCCTGCGACGCAACTGCCTGCCGCCCCCGCTCCCTCCACCGCGCTGTCTTATTGTTTTTATTTCTCCATTGCGTTTCATTAAGCTCCATATTGTAGCCGCAAGTCGCTCGCCCGTATTCTCGCGTGACGCCACCGCTGTCGACGGCTGTGATGCTCCGCTTTTCTAGAATGCCTATCCCTTTCCTCCACTCTCTCGCACGCTTTCAGCTTTTCGTCCTCCACATGTATCTTCCTGCTTCTCTCGTATCGCGATTGCATCTTTCTACCTATTTCTATCACCCTTTGTGCTGCTCTTCTCGTCTATACCACTCTATACAATGATTTTCGTCTACCAACGCTACTTTTCGATTGTCTCCTCCACATATTATATCCATGTCCCTAAAATTGGTTTTTTAATTTTTTTTTCCCCTTGATTCCACCTCCAAATTTTGTTTCCCATTACTAAATCAAATCGGAAGAACGTCTTAAATAGGTCATTATTACCGTAAATTAAGTGTGTGTTTTTTTTCTTTTGCAACACAGCCGCGGCTGTTTTGTTAATTCAATTACATCATGCCACCCTTGAATTCAGCACCTTATTTCGTTAATGACATCATCAGTCTTGCACACTTAAAGAATTACAATCCTTTAAATAATGTCACTTGAACAAGGTTTACGTTTCACATGGAAATATTTGTTATTATAAAATGAATAACATGCGTTATATACTTGTAACACAGAACCCTCATTCATTTGAATTTTGTTTTGAAAATAAATTTTTGTGAAATATCCTTACGTATGTTATTTATCAACAACGATTAACAAACTCAATGTAATAGGTTATGATTTGAAAAACATCCTAACTAAACTAATTCCTGCTAAACAATGTAAGATTATGTTAAAACAATTTCCTGTTACACTCGATACTTGAATTCAAATAACAATAACTGCCAAGAAGAAACGCACCCAGAATGCGTAGAATTTCATGGCATCTGGCTAGACACATTAGGGGAATCACCGCGTGCGCCGGCCATACGTATTCGCGTGAACTAGGGCAGTCCATCTTCCGGTGACCGCATGACCCTATGCAGCCGTTGCGCTCCGTTGCACCTCGTCTCCCTCCGGCGCTCGCTCTGCCCCACCGCCCTCCCCCTCCATTTCCCCCTCCCCGCCGGGACCATCCCCGGCCTCCACCGGCGGTGCACCGCGGCCCGCCGCGTCGCCTGGTTTTACGACCTTGCGGACAGGCACGTAGTCGCCCGTAATGAGGAACTGTAATTCAACGCGCCGCGAATGATTGAGGATGAGGCGGAAGAATAGGTCCATTCCCGCGAAAGGGAGCAAAAAATTTTAACGGGCGGGAGGCGCTTGGGATATTATCGGTTTGTCGGTAGCTGCCCGTTCCCGACCGTACAGCGGTCCAGATTGCAGTGTTCACGGAGACACGGAAACGGTATTCAATGCGACAAGAGTTATCACGAATTAGTTTCAACTAGTGGTCTGCAGCAGTAAAAGTGCTGCTGAACAAGTCCACACAAAATGGTTTTCCAAAAAGTAGCTCGCAAATCGCTCAAGACCAACAAATAAAATACTCTCGTATAAGAATACAAAACTTAAAATATTTTAACAAAAACAGTCTTCACGAATACTGCAATAACATTGTATAGTATATATACAATAGAACAGTTCTTTACGCACAGAGAAAATAAATAAAGTTGCTGTTACATAACACAAGAATAAGAAATATTTAAAGGAGGGCGGGCTCTTCTGGAGAGCCTTGCTGTCGCACATCAGCTGTGTGGTAAGTAGTGACGCATTGAATGAAAGAATTCAGTCGGTATGCGCAGTATGAGGATAGGAGAAATAACAAAATGAAATAAATTTCATGGGGGTAGCAGGTATCTTGTGATAATTTAAGTTAGTAGGTAAAGTTAACTTTGGGTATGTTATAATAAACATTATAACTGTGAGTGTTGTGGCTGATTATTTTCTACCTTTCATATTCAAATATTTGCTTTTTTAGAGAAAATCGAAATTGTTTAATTGTTTTGTATTTTTTTCGAGTTCCTGGAAATCTAACAAAATCATTGATATCTTTCACATGACCAGAAGCAGCATAATTTTCTTACAATTTATCCGCGCATGGGAAATTAGTAATTTAGATAAATGGTTATAAAAATATCTATTTACAATATTATAAATGGATATTGTTATATAGTTAAATAAGTTGTTGATTCAGGATCTCGGAAAGAATAAAAAATAATATTATGTCTCGGTCTATGTAATATTTATCTATCAAATAATATAATTAACCGCTATCAGTGTTACTTATTCTATCATTCAATAATGGAATTATATTATAATAATGTAAGGTAATGTCGATTAAGGTCGGAGCAGTATAATCTAAGCAATAAGCTAAAGACTGCACGCGATTCTCTCTTCCCAAATCTGCCCTATGTATTACAGGAATTTATTTATTTTTAAAATTATTTTTTAGTATTGATGTTAATATGTGCATTCTTGAGAATTGATATGCTGTCTTTTGATATATTTGGGCTTTTAAATATATTACGGCATTTAAATATAATAGACGTACACAAATCGAATGAGTTGCTTCCTCAATATGAATACATTTTCTCACTGACGTTCTCTGTACTGCAAGAGGAAACATTTTTAAAAGTGAAATATTGTTTCAAGCATTGTTTCTTGAATCGTTCTCACTTATTTTAAAATACTTGCTGACAATAGTTAATCTGAATCCATTTCGAAGATCACTGTGTGCTCAGCATTTATACAGGTTTGAATATTCAGCTGGAACAAAACCTTGTTCATGGGCTTGTCTTATCGATGAGGCTTTTGCAGTGGATTCTCGCTCTGACTCCGCGTTCCTTTGTGTGATCTCTTCCATATTGTTCGGAACTCAATTGCTCTTCGTCTCCTCTGTCCCAGATTTCCATCCTCGCTGTGTTAATGAAATGTGTTCCCGTCGCAAGTTGGGAAACTTTGCGAAAGACATCTAGTGACATGAGAGCGTAACTGCTTTAATCGTGCCTTAGTTCTATATTTCAATTCCTTACAGTATATAAAGAAAAATGGTATTCAAAAGTTATTCAATCGATCTAGCCACGTGAATAATCACAAAAGCATTAAACATGGTTTAATTATTTTATACTTTTATGAAAACGCACGCAGCTTGCAGTTGTTCCCTATAAGTCAACTGTACTATTCTTTGAAAAAAAAAAAAAAGTAAAATAAAATAAAATAAACAGCGTAACTGACAAAATATATTCTAATGCTTAAAATATAATTTTATAAAGCAATAATTTAAATACTACATTTATAATTAGCAAGCGCACTTTTTGTAAACGAAACTGGCAGTCTGTTATCGTGCCAAATTGTTTAGGTGTCGTTTGAATGAACTTGTAATTTGGATTTGTAGTAATGATTTCAAACAGCAAATTTACTTGAACTATCATGATAGGCCAACAAACAAAATAGTGCGGCTTCTGCCAAGGAAGAAGTCTGTAAAATGAGTAGATTCCTGAGTAGCCGAACTTTACCGAGCGGAGGCGATTAATGCCGAAGTCTACACAACTCTTTGTTGTGCTGATGGTGATGGTAGTGGTGGCGTAGTTGTAGTTCGGTGCTCATGAAATGGGTGGTAGTGGTGCTGGGAATGGTGGTGTGGTACGGTGTTGCGTTTGTAGTGGCGTGCTGATGGCAGCGGTAAGGTGATGGCGCGATGCTAGTAGCGTCATAATAGCGGCGGCGACCGCGGGGTTTGACTATAACGAATTGTCCTTAACTTTATAAAAATACATAGCTTTCGCTGAACATGAACAAACTTAGCCATTACGTATATTTTCATAATTTGTTTTCCTAGTATTCATGACTTGCGTTATTTCATTCAGAGTGAGTTCCGCTCTTAAGAGGTAGAACTTTGCCGAAGTTAAATGTATGACATATTTTAATGAATATAATTTCCACTATACAACATATGTTAACAAAGTACTTAATAAATAACTAGATTTGCGTATACTAATTAACTCTTTACTAATTTACACATCCAAAGCACTGTATCCAGGATACTGTTCACGGAAACTAATGTTGTTTATCAATTATAACTAAACCAAAGCCGTATATCATTCATAACTGAATACAAAATTGTGGGTGAGAGATGACGCCCTAGACCTATGAATAATTATTTGTGGTACGTATATTTATTAATAATTCAATGATTTAGATTACAGCCGTGACATTCTTAGTAAAGACAGAAATCCTCTGAATGTGAAGTCTTGCACTCTGAAATACGAGTGAATAACTCTAATAAGAGTGAATTCAGAAACAACAAACACAAGAAATTTAAACAATAAAATAAAGAATATCACGTTATTCTATATTATCGGATTGCCGAGGTCTGGAAGTGAAGGAATATAATTCTTTATAGTACATATTGTAACGTTACACGTTATGATGTGTTCACATACAACCCTTTTTCAAGCAATCGTTAACATTTCTCTTCGACTTCTAAACGTCTTATGGCAGTAAATTAACATTATAGTAGAGTAAAATATAATCCTAAATTTTAAATATTTACAGGGGAAAAGCGACGATTTCATTCTTTAACAGTTTTGTTCACTGCCTCAACGTCTGTAACTTTACGCCGCACCTGCAGGTGAAATACCGAGGCAGCAGAACTTGCACTAGCATTTGCGTAGCAATAAACTAACCAAATGAAAATTACAAGGTGCAAATCCCACCGCCCCCACAAGAAAGAACTAACTCGGCCGGCAACCCCCTTCCTGCCTCCCCGTGCAGCCGCCGGGAGCACGGCGCAGAGCTGCTCCAATTCTGGCATGCGCGCGCGTTCTTATGAGAGGATAAAAGAAGCGAGTATCAAAGAAAGAGCGCATGAAGGGAAACAAAAAGGCCGCGTCTACACACGTGCAGGCGGGAGGATGTAAGAGTTCCATCGGCGTTCGCCGATAGGCCGGGCGGGCGGCGGCCGCTGGTGGCGCGGGGGTTCATAAAGGGTGGCGCCGGCGGGGTGTTGTCATGCAGAAGCGCGGCGCCGCTTCATCTTCTTGTCGGCGCCCTGAGCAATTCGCCCGCACCGACGCACCGCTCTTGTGTTCCCTTTTTTGCGCTGTTCTCCTCGTTGCGTCCCTCTCCCTCCTCGCCCTCGCACTATCGCGCCCCACTCCTCTGGGCGTCGCCGTTGCCACCGCCGCTGCACGTCCGCTTCCGCTTCCCCACCCGCCACCGCTCTAATTTCAAGTCCTCGCGCGTCGTGCACTCAAATTACAGCACACATTGCTACATCTGCATCTTTTCTCGCCAACACTATCAAGCCTGCCGCCGTCCCGCCACCGCCGCCAGGCGCACCCAGCCCCGCCCCTTTCGCCGCCCCTCCCGGCCAGGCTGGCGTGTGCATTGTGCCCGAGGTGGGTGGGGCGCCGGAGGCCGGTTGGTTGCTGCCGGTTGCCGCTCACGTCACTCGCTACGGTACAAACGGGCTACACCCACCCAGCCCCTCTACGCCTCGCCGGCCGTTCTCCCTTCCCGTCGCCCTCCCACTCGTACCCCCCCCCGACCCTCGTCGTCCCGCCACTCCACAACCTCGTCCCGACACTCCACAACCTAGTGCCGCCACTTCCCTTCCTCGTCCCCCTACTCTTCAACCTCGTCCCGCCACTCCCCAACGTCGTCCCGCCACTCCCCAACCTCGTCCCGCCACTCCCCAATCTCAACCCGCCACTCCCCACTTCGGCCGGCTTCGCTCCAACTCCAACTCCAACGCCGCGCCCCCACCGCCCCTTTTTTCTCTGCCCCGCTCCGCCGTTCATCGTCCGCCCCGAACGCCCCCGCCCCCTTCCACTGCGCTGGGCCGTGACGCCCCCTTCCGCCCCTGAGGTCAGCTGCTTGCTCTCCCCTCGCTCCCCATTTTTCCTCGGCCCGCCCATTAAAACATTAAAACGTCGCTGACCCATCTTTATTGCTCCACTCTAGCTTCCTTCGTGCCCACAATTTCTCGGCGTTCCTTCTATTTTTCGTCGGCTGCTCTCACAACGTTTCGTTTAAGATTTCATCTTCATTTTGCTTGAACACATTCACATTGTATCCTCCGTGTTTGCCAAGTTCGCCCACAACGTATCCTATTCCAGCAGCCAGCATTACTTTCACATTGTGTGCTCACACTGTTACCACCTCTCATATTTGTTTTAAAAGAGTACTTCCCCGCTTCAGATATGAAACGGCATTTCATTTTAAAATAGCAAATTTCGCTTTCTTGACTAACTTTCCTCTTGTCCCTATCCATCTTGGGTTTTTCACCAGTATTAGCTTTGTTTTCCTTTTCCTCTTTCCCTCTTCCCAGTAATTCTCTTCCGGTTTCCCCAATACCATTCTCCACGGAATTCTTCTCTTCAACTTTTTATACTTCTTCTCCAGCCTCTTGCACTCAAAGTGACGCTCTATTGTCTTCTTCCATCCATGTTTCGGGGTATTCCCCTCCCATTGTTCTCTATGCCCTTGCTACTTTATATTCTCATCACTACCAATTTTCCCCGTTTTCCCCTTTTGCTATTCTTCTGTTTTCATCATTCCTTCCCTTTTCCCCTTCATTCGTCCTCTAGAACACTCTTTTTCCCTTCTTCCTTATGCCCTTTTTCAGTCCTCTCATCTTCTGCATAGCCACCATTTCTTCGCCTTTTTTCCCTCGCCCCTTTCACTTTCGCATCATACGAAGCTCCACCTCGCCCTCCCGCGCAGCACGCCAACACTTTGTCTCCGTCTGTGCTGCCAGGGCCGCACTCTTCTCTGGATCATCTCGACCGGCGCCCCGCCCTCGGCCCCAGCCCTCGCCCTCGCCCTTGCCCCGGCCCCGGCGCGAGGCACGGCCGCTCTCCGCCAGATGATGCATTCGATGGTAATCGAGCGCGGCGCGGGTGGGAAGGCGATTATTCTTACGCTACAGACCGCATCTGCGAACAACTTGGCTGGGCTAATGGCATACAGAACACCGTATGCGAATCCGATCCGGAAAGCAAACTCGTGGAATACTCTATAGTTTCGATGGGGGAATAAAGACATTATTACAATATGGCTATTGGAAAATGTTTAAGCAAAGAGTAAATGATGTCAGTGAAAATGTGTATTTCAAAACTCGCAGACGTAATCCAAATAACTTCCAATATTTATAAAGAGAGGTTTAGAGAAACGTATATAATTTTTGAAGTTCCTTCTGATAAGTTTAAATCCCACGCAAAAAATGAAACACCACCTCAGCAAATTGGACGTTTGATAAATAGTAAAATAATATCTAACTGAAGTCTTGATTTTACTAGTAAAATTTTCAATGTCAAAAAAGCTGGTAAAAGTGAACGTGTCACCAAATATTGGAGTTTTGATGTAGAAAAAACACGCGAAGGCAACGTTGCGTTTTATTGGTCACTACTCTGTTATTTTGTTCCTTCGATAAACAATTTATAGAAGGGGATTGGCAAATAGATTGCTTGGCAATTTTCAGGGAATGTAGAAATCCTATACCAAAGTCAGGTATGGGTTTACACCAATCTCTGCATCAAACAAATTTGATTAAATATCGTATTTATACTGACATAGATTCCCTGAAACTCATTTTCTTCTGTAAACTTCCTGATCATATATTTGATCCTCTGGAATTGCTTTCCTCGACTCACGTTTTTCTACACTTCTGTCAGTGGAACCATTACCCATCCATTCATCACGATTTAACTTACCATTTTTCATTGCTATCTGGATCCTTACTTTTTCTTCCTTCTACTCCACTTTCTTTCATTAAACGGAGGTTCATTTTCCAGCCCCATTCATCTTCGCGTATTGCATCTAATACTCCCAAGTAAGCTTCTAATGTAAGAATAATAAACGTCGAGATGTGATGGACGTAATTATTTAATATCATCGTCCCAAAATTTATGTTCTACTGCTCGTAAAATATCAATTAAACTGTATCCGAATGGCAAGAATAAGACTTCTAATTAATTTCAGAAAGAGCCAGTGAAAATGAATTTTTAAATTCCTCTCACCAAACGCTTCCGCAAAAAAATGCAATGGATTATTTTTCACCAATGATATTTTCATTTATTTGAATTAATTGTGGTTTAAATATCTGTTCGGCACAAGAAAAGAATTTTTGCATTGTAGAGTTAAAAACAAAAAGATAATACCCTGTTTTTCGAGATTTAATACCATTCTCCGTTTGAACTTTAATACCATTTAACATTTCGAAAATATGAATGTTACTTTAAGACCATTCTCAAAACTCAAAACGAAAACTTAAAATGTATTATTGTTAAAAAAACATTATTATCCCTTCCAAAGAACATTCCAATTGCTTTATTAGCTTTAATTTAAACTTTGTACGTTTCTGATATCTTACAAAACGTAATAGATGTTTTAAGGTACCCACATTGCTTTCTTCAAATTTTTCTTTTTAAGCGTCTATAGAATATAGCCCACTACCACGCTAGCATCTTCCACTCAAACCGTTTCCTGAGAAATAATGTTCACTGGTTTTAACACAAAACGGGCAATCTGAGCATCGCTCGCCCGAAGGCCCCTTATTGTAGCGCTGTATAGAATAGCGCGACCTTCAAGTGAACGATATGCTTGGGCCGCTTCACGACGGTCGCTTCCGCCCCCATATGAACATCAAAGGGCGGGGCCGGCCGCCCTCCTCCTGGAGATGGCTGTCGTTACGGCGACAGCGGCCTTATCGGAAGTCCGAAGCAAGTTGGGCGCCGGAAAAGCGGGCGTCGAGCGCTGCACGCACAGAATTCGAGGAGCGGGTGGCGGGGAGGGAGAATCGGGCCGGGGAGTGCGGGGTGCCGAGTGGGGAAGGGGGGGGACGTGGGGGGAGAGCGGGGGCGCGCCAAGCAAGGCGGGGTGAGGGAGAGGGGGAAAGGATATGGGGAGGATAGGAGAATCGGGGGAGAGCGCTTGAGATGAGAAAGGGATGGGGAAAGGGATGGGGAAGGGATGGGGAAGGGGCGGGGAAAGGCAAGGGAACTGAGAATCGTGGGGGGGAGTAGCGATGGCGCGCCGGCCCAAGCAAAGGCGGGGAGGGGGCGCGGAAGAGGGGCTGGGCGGCGGGGGGGGGGGGGGGGGGGGGGGGGGCTGGGGGGGGGCACCCGCACTCGTCCGTGAAAGGCGCCCGCGTGCGTCGCCGGGGCCGGCGCATTGCCGTGGGGGGCGCTATTTTAGCGGCACGTGATCGGGATTAGGAAGTGGGTGGCGACCCGACCGGGGGCTCCCAAGGTAAACAGCGGCCTCAAGGTGCGCTCCGAGAGCGCAGGGCTCGGGCGCGGGCAACGGCACGCCTCGGGCGGCAGCGCTCGCCGCCAGATGCCACGGAAACCTCGATCGTGGACGCACTGCTGCGCGGCGACAAGAGACACCATACAAACGACATTCTGCGTATCTTCTGGATAACCTTGCTGTTTCTTCCTCCCACGCCATTTCGCATAGTTCTTTTATAACATATCTAAATTGCACCGATTTCCTGATCCTTCATTGCATATAGCCACTCGTTACCTACCCCTCATGCTTAAAGATTTTCGTCCTATTGAAACTTGCCTATACGGATGTCAGGGAGCCGTACGCATGGTTGCCAACGTTCCGGTCATCAACGTGCGAACGTCTTCACGGCTAAATGCGTATCAAAAAAAGATTGTGCCAGACCCCGTTATCCTACGTCTTCATCCTTATCGTCATCTTCATTATCACCCGTTCTTTTCTTTAGAATGGAATATCCTTCTTCTGATTGTCCGTTTCTTCTCGTTACACTCAATTTCATTTTCGACGATTCCTCCGTCCGTATTCCGGGGTCTCGCCCACAGTTCTCCTCCACCAGCGAGCTCTCTTGTACCTCCCAGACAACGCGATTACCGCGCCTGCATTACCCGCCCGGCGGCCCCCCCCCCGCTCCGCCCCCGCGCCGTGCCGCCGCTTCCGTGCGCGGCGACGGGGTCCAACGGCGGCGATTGGCCGGCCCGCGATTACCCGCCCGGCGGCCCGCTCGCCCGCGTGTGCGTCCATTCGCTTTAAAATCCCGACGTGCCCGGCACTCCGTTTTCTGGCTCAAGCCGGAGATAGGTGCTGAAGACGTTGTTCCGAACTTTTCTCTCCGGTTAAATGTACTGTGGATAATATCTTGCGGCGACGGTGGCGGCGGCGGCGGCGGCGGCGGCGGCGGCGGCGGCAGCAGTAGCAGTAGCAGCACCGGCTGCTGTCCGTAGGCGCGCGGCGATGGTGCAACGCTTATTGCGGTGGCCTGCCACGCCACGTTCACTCACACTAGACTGAGTGTGAACGTTCTATTTTCTAGATGCGGAATCTACTTTAAGAAAAATGTGAATTTCTCTTTATAATTAAGCTCAATTTTCATTTTCTATTGAGAAATTTATGACATGATTCAATATGTTTTCGTTGAAGCTTTGAAAAACGTTCTTTAAAATTTGGGGGTACTTTACATGAAGGACTCCCGGACATTTTCAAAATCTTCTCAAAACCGGCTCCAATTTTTTACTTAAATCTCTTGTAAGAATAGAGTAAAATACACTTATAACGGTCGCATAGTCCGATTTTCACGGTTGATTCCGAATTTTTGAAAATTGCAAAAGTTTGAATTTTTCGGCGTCTTCCTACAACTATAAAGTTGAAGACACAGATTTTCCTTCAAATGAAATTAGTTGTCAATAATTCTTTCATTACTGTCATGTAGATTTTTTTGGAAATTTTAGTAGTTTCCGTACAACGATGCGTGTAATATTTGCAATTTTAAACTAGCGATGTTACCAAAGCACATACTTTTTTGCATTGGTTGTAAATTCTCCGCAATATTATAATACTTAATCCAGCAAATTGTTTTTCCGCTTCGAGACCAGATCTTAGTTCCTCAGAGTTAACTCGTCGGTACTCATACCACCTCTCCACACAAGAGATCTATGGATCGGTCTCGGGCATAAGCATCAAAAGATAAATGTCTGATTAATTTAAAATAATATTCAACAATTTATATAAACGTTAGAAACTTCAAAATCCTCCAGTGCCTTCAGCTCTATTAGGAAATATTAATTTGGGAGAAAACCGACTAAACGGTTTATGATCTACAGTTGTCCACAGACGGACTGACAGCTGTTAGGTTGATTGGTTGATTGATAGATTCAATGGTACTGAATCCGGGAGCGGTAACTCCTAAGGTCATTAGTCCTGAATGTATTGTACATGTTCTTGCACGGGAGGTAGCTGTGATTTTCCCGCCCTACATGGCTAAATCATGCACCGACCTACCGTCAGCTAGCAGGATTTTTCCCAACCAGGTGCCACCCACCAAAGAATATCCTCCAAACCGGGTCAAGCTGTAAGCTCCCGACCGATCTCCGAGCATGTTGTGACGTAGAATTTTTTTTCACCCAGCAACTAGACTCAACCTATCTATCCAGCTAGTGTCAAAAATACTGCCATCGAACTTAGAACCTCCCGGTCAATTACAAACACATGTTGTTACATGGAACCACCTCTTCTGGTCAGCCGTTAAGGATAAATAAGTCGGCCCCATGGGTAGTGTATATATTGTATTTAAATTCCATGTTGATGGATTGATTAGTTTATTTAAATCGCTTCATACGGATTCCCAGAAAGACAATTAATTTCATGTGACATACGTTTTACAAATGAAACAAGAGAGTGGAAAACATGTTTAAAAGTTCAAGAAACAAAATAATATACAGACACTTTCAGTTTATTTAGTACCTTAATTGATTTATTTGTGAGTAGAATTGCTTCAAATGATTTTCAATAAATTTTCTGAAATTCTCAATAGTTTTCTTCGCAACACAGAATTGTGACAAATAATTATCTCTCAGCGAGACTTGAACCCCTTCCTAACCGCAGAAACAGGACCTGTCAATTAGCCACCTCAAATACGAGGAGTAGCACTTCAATAATAGACATTAGAGCTTGGTGTTTCAGTTCTTTAGGCAGCCGAAAAATTAATAAAATGTAAAAAATATGTCCGTTAGGCAGAAAAATATGGAAACTGAGAAGGTATAAATCGGCGTGAAAAATAATTTTTGCTGGTTGAAAAAACTTTTGCTTGTTCATGAAGCAACTAACATAACGAAAAAGCTAACAATGCTGTGAGAAAATATTGAGCTGTTTAGCAGACAGTTTATCTTGATTAATCCTTTTTGTGACTAGAATTGCTTCAAATGGTTTTCAATAACGAGCGATTATTTTCTGCGGCAACATAGAATTGTGACAAATAATAATCTCCAAATAAAGGGACCAACCAGTGAACCTTGGCTCCGAAGAGCTGGCTCCGTACACGCCAATTAACCACAACGGCCATCTCAGTACGTCAGAAAATTAAAAATTCTATAATAGTAATAAGTGTATGGTGGTGTCAGTTGCAGCATTCGGCAGCCAAAAAATTAAGAAAAAGTGAATGAAAGTCCTCTGGCCGGCGAAAAGATGGCAGGTGGGAAAGGAATAAGGCATAACTCAAAATATAGTCGAGACTAACAAGTTAAGACATCTAACAGGTGAGAGAAAGTCAGTGCCATTCAATACCAAAGGTAGTATTTTCCAAATTTAGCAACTGGATTTATCCACTTATCCACTTTATCCGTTGTCAAATCTAAGTTGAGAGTTTTTTTTCTGGAAAATTCACCGTTTTCCGCCGCACTATTCCATAACTTACTCTCTTACGAAGAATTCGTAAGGCGAGAACGTAAAAGTAATAAAAAACAAGATTTTCTCCAAAAAAATCCAAATTATTTCTTTAAATTTTTGGTAGGGTTAGTGCCAAATAAACCCTATACTATGACATAAACGCCATATTGCTGTATTCTTTTGTTTTTTCAAAAAATACAAAATATTAATTTTTTTACTTTCCTCTCACGTCGGTAATATTCACATTAGAGACGATTTCTTAATATTTATGAGTACATATGCTTTCAATAATGCCAAATAAAATTGCTAGAAAACACATCAGTTTTCTGTTAAAATGAGCTCAAAATTCCGCATTTTCAGAAACGTTCAAACGCCATTTTCTCAAAAACGGCTCCAATTTTTTCTTCAAACTTTTCCAACGGATAGTGGTAATGGCACTGTTTAATATGACGTAATGTTCATTTTGGTATGTTCTGTTTTTTTTTTCAAAAATTACACAAAGGTAATTCAATATTTCTCCCGCCGTTAAAATAAACATTTCAATGGATTTGTATACATCATTCAATTTATGAGAAAAAGTTCTTCAAATTACTTTAAATTAAGTTTTCAAAAACTCAATCGATTCCTGTGAAAAAGAGCTTCGAATTTTGCATTTACTGTAACGCTTAAAGCCATTTTATTAAAAACTGCACCAAATTTTTCAATGAAAATTGCTATTTAGGAGGTTTTGGCCTTCTTTAATATTTTAAAAATTATATTCTGATTTAACTATTTGGAAACAGAACAGTTAAGAAAAAACTGTACTTTGGGCGGCAATAGATGGCAGTAAGTAAGGAGGAGGGGCAAGACTGCACAGTACCAGTCCACACCAGGAAATTAAAAACAAATACTACGAGAAAGTCTGTGCCATTCTGTAGCACCTCTAGTTTTCCTCTCCGAGACCCGATCTCACATCCTCACATTTTACGTAGCGGCACTCATACTACCACGAGCAATTCCCTTAATTGGAACTGGCACCATATTTTCTACCATCTCTTATTAAGTATGTGGAGAAAATGTAAAGAAAAAATTTGGAGTGTGTTTTTAAGAAAAAAAATCCGTAAGTTTCAAGCACAAATTACGCAAAAACTATTCGTTTTAAAAAAAAATTGTCAATGACCTTTTTTAATGAGCTACTTTTGTACAACAGACTTTGAGACAAAAATATTTATATTCAATTTTGTAATTTTACAATAGTTTTTTTTGCAATTTTCGAAAAATTGGGGAAATAAACGAAAATGATACTTGCATCATTCTCTTACACGTCCATCGCACTATTCAACAACAAAATTTAATTAAATAAATTGAAGCCATTTTTTTAAATTATGAAAATGCCCGATAGTATTCATGTACAGTACCCCCGGAAATTAAAATATCGATTTCAAATTCCAGGAGCCGCGACATTAGACAGAACCATCGGGGAATATCAATTTTGAAGAAAGTCAGCTGAACGGTTTAGGCGCTAGCGTTGATCACTGACGGACAGACGAACGTTTTACCGTCAATCGATTTTTCGCTATCAAGAAGCAACAAAACATGGATATTGGATATACCGCGAGTTAGAGGATTCTTTTCTAAATTAAGTAACAGGATTTAACGACTTTTTGTTACCACTGCCCAGCTATAAGAATTTTTCTGGAGAAAATTCGCCTTTTTCCGGCACAGGATTACATAACTTTTTCTTCTTATGAAGAATTGGTAAGGAGAGAAAGTAAAAACCAGTCGAATTGTGTAAATTGGATGTTTTTTGTTTGTGTTAATTTTTCTTTATCAAAAAATATATTCATTTCTTTTGTAAATAATAAACAATTTGCATGTTTCTGGAGTTATGTGCTTGTGCAATACTAATTGTTGCATGTAAAGAATTTTTTCAAACCAATTTTTGAGTGAATGTAGCGGCTCAGCCATTCGGAATATCCAAGGTGCTTATAAGAAAAAGTATGCTTAAAATTGTTTTAAGAGCTTATTTTCAATGTTTCGACGTTTCCTCCCTGGACACCCCAATTGCATGTATGTAAACATAAATCCATGGAGAGATTAGTCGGAAGGGTAGATGTCAAGGTGCATTTTGATGTAGTCTGCGTTTGATTTAGGCGCTAGATTATTTCTCAAAGAGACGTACGGACAAGATAGACGCTTTGAAAAAAAACAACACTTTTTCTGTACCAGGGAAATACAAAACGTGCATTTCCGTCCAAGCCTGGATATTGGTTTTTTGAAGCTTTACAATATATTACATACTCGTACAAAGTATTCGAGAACGTAAAAACTGTTAATCAGCTTTATTTGCTTGTTACATTTATGACAATTGAACTTTACAGATCAAACTGACTGTAGGATCATGTTGAACGTGAGAAATAAATTTTAATAAAAATGAAAATTACAGATGTCTGAATCTTTTTTGTCATTGAAGTGTCAGCTTCAACGTCAGCTTCAAGTATTTATGTTATAGGGAAAATAGTATTAAACGTTATAAAAAAAGTTCGAAAACTGCAGATATAAAAATGTTAAGTCTCCTCCCGATTTTAAAATTGTTTAAGAGAGTAATTATGTAAATATCAATCTATGTAGAGGATATTTGTAAGGGTAGACGTAATGGTATCTGACTTTTCATAAATAAATGCATTATTATTATTATTATTATTATTATTATTATTATTATTATTATTATTATTATTATTATTATTATTATTATTATTATTATTATTATTATTATTATTATTATTATTGCTATTATATTATTCTTTATTGGATGTCTGCAGTAACGGTGATCAACATATTATGTTCAGGTTGTTACAAAAAAATATTTTAATTTAGTCAATTGACAGTGTTTCGAACTACATGATTGACTCTTATGTTATTTCTTTTGATGAAACCTGTATGTGCGGAAAAAAACACTGTTTTGACATGTGAACATACATTCTATTTTACTCATTTATAGTCCCGTTAATAAACATATCGAGTTATAAAGCGCAACATTCTTCGATAACGGAAGTGCGTCACTATCCAGCGGCCAGAAACTGCGACAAACAGAAAAACAATCTGGAGGCATCTGGCAGCTAAAATACAACATATGGGCAACTCAAATTGTTTCCGTCTTATAGAGCTTTTGCTCACTATTTAATATAATTAGATATACGTATACTATGAAGCACGTTACACAGCGGAGAGTAATTTTATCATTCTTCTTTATTTAATATTCATAGAAATATTAACTTACAATTTTATAGATAACATCTTACATCAATTGAGCGAATAAATGCTTCTTCTGTAGCATACCATCCATCCTACGTGATTCGCCCGCAGGAGAGGTCTGTTCTCAAGATTAAGAAAATCTGCATTAAGGAGTACCAGATCTAGAACGGGACTGCGGCTATAGAAGAAAGCGGGTTAATTGTCTTGTATCTCCTTGATGAACCTTCTGCCCTCCACGGCGTCGTGGCCCGAAATAGCCTTTCGTTGCATGGCCGGCGTTGGCAATCAGAGGAGAGCAGAGGCCGCAGTGGTCTCGTGCATTTCGTGTGTCATTATCGGCACAGACCTCTCCCCGCAGGGACCCTAGGAGCGGAGTGTCGGCAGACACCCTTACATCGTTCTTTAAATTGTCCACGACGCCGGGCAATCATTAATAAATGGGTTTTCATAACTAACCAAATATATATATTTTTTTAATTCGTTACGTCTACAACTTGACGCAACGCATCTCCAAGCCCCTTAAGGGGTGCTGAGCGCTTTGCACTGGGGAGTAATCCTCCATTAATGTGCGCTATTTTGGGAAGTAATCCTCCATTACTTATATCATGTCAGTGAGTTGTCAAGAGGACCGCCAGGTAGCATCTCCGCGTACGCGCCTCCTGGTACGCGCTCCTGCGCCACTACGCAGGGGTAGGAACCCAAGGGGTGGGATTTAGGACACTTCACAGGGGTTGAACTAGCCCTTGTGAAGCAGCCAAACTCATTTTGTTGGAACAAATTTTACATGAGATTCGACGGAATTAGAACCCGGACCGCAGTGGTGAAAGGCAAGCGACTTCGCTATATGCCACGAGCGGGCCTGTATGTATGTATTTGGTATTTTGGGTCGATCGTCTGACTTTGACGGCCAGCTAACAGTGTCCCCCAAGCCTGGATCTAGCTTAATTGTTCCGCTGGGGGTTGCGAGAGACAAGTGGCAAACATGAAGCATTCCCTTCACCATAACCAACAAACTCCACATGCCCAGGTTTTTCTTCATCACACAACTACAGAAATAGAGACGATTTTACAGAAAAGCTACAACTATTTTTCGTTCGATCGGGAATCCAACTCGGGGCTGAAAGCTAATACGCTGACCATGTGCCATCCTCGAGGCTTTATAAGTAAATACTATAAAAAAATGACACATTGCATGGAAACTTTTCTGGCAATATTTACTTCTGTAAGATCCCCAATTTCCTAAGAGGTTGTTGTCTGTGAGAGTAATACATACTTTTATACCTGTCGAAGTCTCAAGAGTTGCAGGCAGACCAGGATCACATGCTTCCTGTGGTAGACGGTTCATATGGGTAAATATGAAAATAAATTATATTAAGAACAACGGGAAAGGAAATAAAAGGACTCTGTTACACAAGTGAGAGTAGTGGACTCTGAGACGTACACAGGGCAGCTTTTATTATTACGTTCATTGCTGCTAAAATTGTGTACACAATTCATACCATCAAGATAAAAACATTAGAATTTGATTCAAAGTGTGTTTATGCGCTCGTGCATAGGCGAGTTAAAGAAATAACTAACTGAAATGGCGATACAATCCTCGTTGCTCAAATGAATGCAAAATCAATAATAAGAATATGGTATATGATATATTTTAGGAAAAATACTTATTTTATTTTTACTTACTTTAACGGTAAGTACTGTAACGTTATTGTATTGTAATATTCGGCGAAATATTACGTTAATCTGATCTATGATGTTTAATCAGCAATTTACGTTACAATATACCCTATCGGCTATAATCATGTACGACGTTGCGTACATGTTCTCTGTTCTTCGAAATCCTCCCCCTACCTCGCTTCCAAGAACCCACATTGCACGCCCGATGTTAAACCTCCTAGTACGCCCCTTACCTGCAACTAGGTTCACGTCAAGTACCAACCCATCCTTTTTGATCTCGTCGCGTTTCACCCCGGTGCGTTAAATCTTCCTCACTGTCCCTGTCGCCACATTTGTCTCTGTTATCACGCTCGTTGTTCGTCGATTCCCGTTCCAAGTTCAGTCCCATCCTGTCCCATTGCGTTCTATCTCACTCCCTCTCGTCTCGTTCTGTCTCCGACACGTTCTAATCTCTGTGCCCCCAACCCCACTTCTTGC
Organism: Teleogryllus oceanicus; assembly: GCA_964035755.1. Classification (NCBI taxonomy): domain Eukaryota; kingdom Metazoa; phylum Arthropoda; class Insecta; order Orthoptera; family Gryllidae; genus Teleogryllus; species Teleogryllus oceanicus. The sequence continues at coordinate 107,481,612 of CAXIVR010000001.1, forward strand.
CCCTTGCCCTCATCGCAGACCCATCGCCGTACGCCTATCCATCATCCTTCTTGTTCGTTGTCTTTTCTAGTTTCCATGTCCCAACCCATCGCGCCGCCATCCGTTTCGTCGCTGACCCGTCCCGTCCCAATCCTTGTATCTATCACCACCCTCACCCCTTGCTCGTGGACGCCGTACACATGTCCAGGAGCTACGCTTCTTTTTGGATTCTCGTTTCTAGTTCAGTCCCAACCTCACTTTCCATTCCCTCCCGTCCAGTTCCGTTCCCTCCCGTCTCACCCCGACTCGTCCCGTTCTGTCCCCTTCCGTCTCACACCGACTCGTCCCATCCCGTTCCGTCCCATCACGACTCGTCCCATTCCGTCCTCTCCCGTCTCATCCCGATTCCTACCATTACGTCCCCTCCCATCTCACGCCGACTCGTCCCATTCCGCTCGCCCCTGTCCACGCCCCGAGGGAGCGCTCGCCGCGTGCGCAGATCGTCAGTCAACAGCGGCACCTCTTGCGGCCGAGCCGCTTCCGCTCGCGTGCTGGCGCCGCTATTAATACCCGAAATTAATTGGCACGAGGGGAGAGGCATTAGTGGGCGTAAGACGTTAGCAAAGATCAATATGGGTGAACGGGGCCGCGGGGACGGGCAGGGGCGGTGGGGCCCGGGGGATGCTCTCCGGTCGTCCGCACGAGTGTCAAAATGCGAAACGTAATTAAACCGAAGTTCCGTCTCGAGAACTGTTGTTTTCAGCTGGATCTTATAAACTCATCGGACCGCCGAGGGGGAAAATCCGTTGAAGTGAAATCGTGTCCATGAGCATGCCTTTGAGGATTAATGTGTGTCTTTTACATATTGGACCTGCCCAATTCGTTTGTCAACAGCTTTCAAACACCTTGTAAGTCTTACGTAAGTGAGATGATAAAATTTCTCCTTCCTCATATCCATAATATTAGAGAATGAAGTAATAAAATAAACAATATCGCATACGAATGTAATTATATTATAATCTTTCCTAGAAAATGAAGTCATCTAGAAAATTGCATTCTTCAATAACCATGAATATTAAACAATAATTAAATATATTAAGAATTATTTCATATTCCTAACTCAACAGTAATAAATAAACAACATTAAAATTAAATTTAAACATTAAAAATAAACAGAAAGGGGGTGTTGAACAAAAATATTGGAATGCAAAGAATTGAAGATTTGGACACCGTTTTTTCAAACACATACTTTAGCAAAAATATGCACACTGAACAGTTGCGATTTATTAAGGTTCTTAAAATAAATTACTTTTTGAATAATATTTCAAACGTTCACCTGTAATATATGTGGCATTTTAAATATTTACAATACTTTTTACCTTTTGTTCTTTCCATTTTATTATTTTAAATACTATACTAAGTTTCTATTTATTATATTAACAATGTGAAAGTGGACTTATTCGTTAATTCGAAATGAATAAATAAAAAATAATAAATTCTAATCTTTCACTTTCGGGTCTCTTCTGCTTGATGTAATTAGCAATATATTCAACGGTCTGAATTTTAAAAATTTATTTATTGAGTGTTAGAAAATTACATAGTTCAGAAACAAAGTTCTATTTCATGAGTTTTTATGGCTTACATTATAAATTATATTAAATTTAACACTAAACTACATTATTCGTGGTATAGGAAAGTAAAAGAGCTCCTACTTCGAACAACTAATGGAAGAACCGTTGAAGACAACTTCGAAAGGGAATAGATTTTTGATTTTAGTTGGGAAGTCATTTAAAGAGGCCAGGTTCAAGTGGACTGCTTGGTTCATTTATTTAGGTAGGAGTAAAAATTATTGGAAATGTGGGCGATATGTTTGATGATAGGATTTCACATTCCTGACTCAACATTAAATAATATAATATACTAATAAACATTAAATATTTCAAGACTCACGAAATTTTTAAATAAACAGAAAAGGGAAATCGTGGAGCAAAAAGATCGGCACAAAAGGCATTGAAGATTAAGACAATGACACATCGTCTGCGACGACCGCAAGGGCCCCTCCCCCGTCCACACGGAGCGCGCGAGGTCGAAAGACGACACACGAAGGCGGGCGACCTCGCCGACGCGCGCGTCGCCCTCCTCGCACCAGGTAATTAGCATGTGTTCATTCCATTAGCCTTCAGCGCTGCGGACAATTTGACCTCCACCTCGCCGCCCTCGGTAACCGGCGCAATCAAGTGGCGGCGGCGCGGTCTCCTCCCTTCTCGCCGCTGACCCCCCTGGCGCTGACGACGCCGGAGGCTTGCCGCCACAGCGCCACTTCCCCTGCTTGCGATGCTCATCCCGAGCGAGCGTTACCAGGCGAATGCCGGAGGTGTCCTATAAAAAACGGGCCGATAGCCGATAATCTCGCGTGATCTTTCCTTCCTCTTCCTTCTATTCTCTTCCCGTACTTCACACATACATGCACTACACTATCACACATGTCGGTTGATTGATTGATTGATTGACTGTTAGTGATTCTGGACGCGTCAACTGTAAAGGTCATTAGTCCCGTAAGTGTAGTACATGTTTTCCTCTGGAGGTGCCGGTGATCTTCCCTCGCTGGATGGAGAAATCCGGCGCCGACCTACCCTCGTCTAGCGATGTTTTCCCAACCATGTATCTCCCACTCATATCTCCACTCCAGCCGGAACAAGCTCTAAACTGCCGACCGGTCTCCCGGAATGTGTGGTAGTGTAATGAATGTTAGTGTAAGCCCACATATGTCGCGAGACCAGTCGGGAGCTTAAAGCTTTTCCCGGCTAGGGTAGTGCTCCCCTGGCAAAGTCAACTTGTAGGTCTGCAACAGATTTTACTATCCAGCGAGGGAGATACTCCACCCCCAAATACAAATAACTTTCACTACACTAACAGGTCTGATAATCATAGCCGTTGACGGGTCCGGAACCATCAAACAATCAATGAATCAACCGAGCGCCCGGCGCCCCTCCGGCACTGCCAGATTCCCGCTAGCCATAGCATCCTTCTCCCATCTACTGGAGTGGTCTGTATGCCATCTTCGATCGTCGGTTCTCTGGCAAGAGAGCATGTGGAAAGATTATTCAGTTTCCCTTACACAAGTTCGGACCTGTACAATCATTTCATTGGGTTTCCACACACATTCTCAGTCCTAGTATAACATCATAGATTATATTACATCCTTCGCGAACGCAGATCGCAAAGCGACCTTTCTAGACGGGGGCTCTGGGACTGTGGTACGCGTGCCTCCACGACGACACGGTAGGCTTCTAGAACATACGTGAATTACTCCTGTGGGGGGAGGGGAATTTCAAGGAGAAAAGAAACTATTACCTGAAGAGCCTGAGCATACTACAGCTTTTAAACATAAATACTTCTTTTATTTTATTTTGAGGGGTTATGGAGATGATATTATTATTCGTTCTTTTAATTCTTAACAATATAAATTTAAAACAGTATTTTCAAAAAATTAAAAGATTACTTAATAATTTCACTAGATAACTATAATCCATCATTTCGTGAAATTTCATCGAGCTGGGGGATTTATTAATTTTTTACTTACGTCTGAGTTGTCCTTTTTAAAACGCTTCATCTCTCGGAGCGCAGCTCTCATCCAGTCTATAATCAGTATAATATAGAATTTCACTTCCTGAGCCGCCCGATCACATTGGCACCACAGAGCGTCAGGACTCGAACCCCTTCTTTTCGTTTTCGAAATTGCTTCGCAATTTGTGATTAGAATTCTCTCTGGAAGCTCCTTCCTCCTCCTCTCCTCCCGGCGTGCGGGCCATGGAGGTGGCGCCGCCACCACGCGTCTATTGCGTCGCCTCCCCGTCCGTCCGCGTCTCTTCTTCGTTTGTCACCGGGAGCGGTAGCTCAGGGCATCAACTGTCACTGCAGCGCCTCTGACCGGAAGGTCCTACGTTCGAGTCCTGATGGCGGCAGGATTTTCGACACTAGCTTTTCAGCTAGGTGGAATTCAGTCGCTGTCTGGAGGAGAATTCTATCGGCCGCCTGCTCTGATCGGTAATTTTCCGTGGTTTCTCCGATCAACGCCAGGCGAATGCTGGAGCAGTACCCTACGAAACGGGCCACGGACCGCGCGCGATCTGTCCTCCCTCTTCCCTGTCCTATCCTCTCCCCTTATACACACACACACACACACACACACACTTACACTAACATGCACTACACTACCACATATTCCGGAAGACCGGTCGGGAGCTTAGAGCTTGTCCCGGCTGGGGGAGAGTCCTGGTTAGGCGGAAACCACTCTAGCCGACGGTAGGTCTCGCCATCCAGCTGGGGAAGACCACCGCCATCTCCCGAGAAACAAACATGCACTACACTAACGGCACTAAAGACCAAAACAGTTGCCGCGCCCGAAAACACGAGAAAACCAAACCAAAGCAATCTTCGTTGGTCGACGCCCCGTCTCTGTGCGCACCGCTCCGCCGCCTGGTCGGCCGCGGCCGCTCCGCACCCACCCTTCGCCCCGCCCCGCGCAGCCAGCCAGCGCTCCGCCCTTGGCGCCGGCCGCCCCGCGCGGTCGCGGTCGCTGCGTCGACCCCGCTCCCGCTCCCCTGCCCGCCCCGCCCGCCCCACTACCCAGCCACACTACACCCAAGATAACTTCGCGGCCGAGGCGAACCTTCCAAGTTACCCGTTTCGGAAGGGGTGACCAAGTTCGGGCCACGACTTTCGTTCCGCCTAGCAGGGCTTGTGCAAACGGCGAGGGCTGCGGAAATGAGCTGAGTGAACAGAACAAGGAGAACGCAGGCCGTACCATATAACCGACTGCTGATACACGATGGTTTGGAATAATCATGAAATCAGTTTTAAGACAGGGACAACTCTCAAAGTTTTATTTGTGAATGTGTTTAAGTCTTGATTGATAATATTCATAAGTGTTTCCGGGCGCGTCGTTAGTTCCACAAGTGTGGTGCATGGTTTTTCAAGAGAGGTGGCGGTGATCTTCCCCCGGTGGATGGTGAGATCCGGCGCCGACCTATCTGTAGGCTCGCGGGTTTTTTCCTTCAACTATCTCCTTCCTATCTCCTACCAGCGGAGCACCGACCCAGCCGGGACAAGCTCTAAGCTCCCGACAGGTCTCCAGTCTTGTGTGGTAGTGTAGTGCATGTAAGTGTGTGTGTGTGTGAGTAAGGTGTGAGGACAGGACAAAGAAGAGGAAGGTAAGATCGCTTGAGGTCTGTGGTCCGTTTGTTAGGGCACTGCTCCGGCATTCGCTTGGAGTTGATCCAAGAAACAACGGAAAACAACAGTTCTGAGCAGCCAGCCGGTAGAAAGCGACTCTAGATAGCAACTGAATTCGACATTTAATGTCGAACTACTATGACACTAAGTGTCGAAGACAACTTGGGCCGAAAATCCTGACATCATCGAGACCCGAACCTAAGACCTCCAAGTCAGAGGCACTGCAGTGACATCAGTTGATGCCTTGAGACACATCTCCCGGTGTGTTTAAATAGTGAATATATTCCCATCTTTTCGTTTGCTGTATTATCCCCATATTCCGACTGGATTGTTGCTTCAATATCTTCGGTATCATTTATAATAACAGTATCGTTTCGAGGATTCTCTAGATAAATGTGTGTGTACTTAATTTGGAGATACCTTCATTTTCCTTTTACATACAATGCCCATAACATCAATGAACCAAGATTTACGAGTTCTCGACGACATTTTACTCGCTTGAAAATCACATCATTTTTCTATGATTCCTCCCTAGATGCGTTTCAATTTCTCAAGCAACAATTTTAAAACTGCATTATTTCTTCTTTAAAATATCTCTAGGGATGGATTCTACATCGTCAGGATACAATAAAAAATCCACGTCAATAGTCACTTACAGCGTTTTTACTTTGAGCGGAACCGTTTATTTCCCCTAAAGACAAAACCATTGACTACCCATTGACTTTCGATCTTTAGAACTTTATTCCAAGTAAAAATACACCTTTTTCTATCAAGTAAGATAGCACAATTTTCGAGAATAGGTGGCGTGGTTCCTTTCAGGTGCTGAAGACGCCAAAATCTGGAAGAGAACACGTATTGTCTACCCCCGGCAATAATTAGTTAAGAAATAATTTTTTTCTTACAGATTATTCGCCTTTTTGCGGCAAGTTTTGATGCAGTCTAAAGTGTAGGTTTTGTTATGGCTCAAAAGGCCTTTCGTCTAGCCACGTAGAAACAGGTCATGTAGTTTACACTTGTAATAAATGGTCTACTATTTAAAAAATAAATTTATAGTTGAGTCACAAGGCTATTGAACTAACCTTCAAAATATTAAGTATGCACAACTTGATCTGTTTTTAATTTCAAAAATAACATTGACTCATTTATAACTGTTATAAAAAGATTTCAATAAAATCAATTAGGAACATTTTTTGCGTAATGGATAGTATAATTCCCACTGTGTTGTTTTAACATCGTATTAACTTACTTAGAACAACTCCAGTCGAAATGTAAACTCACTCTTTCTGTCGTTGGAATTTGCCAGCAGCTCTTAAAAGTCTGGCTAATTAAAAAAAACGAAACGGAATACATCGACGTAAAGAAAGCCCTTCCGCCGATCACAGAAAAAGGAGCGTAATCTGAAACTTAAAACACAGAGATAACGCAGCGGAACACGGAGAGAGATGTCTGGTAAAGCCTCTCTCAAAAGCCATTACTTTACTTTCTCAGTACGTGCCGTTCAGTGTGAGTGAACCGCTCCGAGTTGGAAGATTAATTAAATTGTCTTTCTCTTTCAAAGTTGACAGTTCACGTTTTAATTCATTAAATGAGAGTATTGAGGGAGGAGCGTGCTTTAAGCGAGACCATTTTGGACCATAAATTTATATTATTTACCAAATGTATATCTGCAGAATGAGGTGCCCGACAGATAGATTTGGGTAAGTAATTTGAAAACTGGATTTTAATAAAACCAGGTTTTAACAGAAAGAAATATTAGAATTTTATGATCTGGACATTATTTTAATTAGAAGCAAAGTTCTGGGTTATGTAGTGTATAATGTTTAGAAACTCCATTGTTTAACTTTGAAATCCATCGAATGGTCACTTTTAGTAACCAAGAGTTTCAATATCGTACGATGTCCATATAACACATGTAATACGATCTTGGGTTAAAAAACTGGTACTACGAGAGGTCTGAACTTTCCAATGCATGGCGAACGCAAAAACGAGCACACACGCGGGTCTAATTCTCTCCAGTGCAATTAGTGAAATGACGGGACTACCAATTTTCGAGGAAGCATTTCATTCACGGCAGCAGAGGAATGGTGCAGAAGCGGCCAGTTGGAGGAAGTGGTGATGATGTTGCTGGTCGTGGTGGTGGCGTTAGTGATGGCGGTGGCGCAGGTGATGGGAACGATGCTGACGGTAAGGGGCGGGGAGGCGGTGGTACGGTGGTTGGCGCGGCATTGGCAGAGACGGTGGCGGAAGCGAAGGCAGGAGAGGTGATGGGAGCGGGAGCGGGGCGAGGGCGTTGGTGGCGGCTGTGACGGCGGCCGGTGGGAGCAACTAGCAATGCGAACATCGGCACATTGCGCGCGCCGCAATTGGGCTCAGCGAATCTGACGGGATAGGCGGGAGGCAGCGGGGGAAGATGTGAAAGCCAGGGGACAAGGGCGCATGCGCGAGTGCAGAGAATAGGACAGCGGGAGCGGCTCGACGCAAGCAAAGCTTGTGAAATGTGAGAGACGTGTGGTAAAGGGGAGGAAGAATTCGAAGTTTGAAGACAGATTTTACAAAATGTTTTACATATTGCGGCAAAGAGAGAAGATGAAAGAGCAAATTAATTCAAGAACAAAAACCCTTTTAAATATCTATATAGTATCTATATCTGTAATCTGCATCTATACCCGTATCTATATATTTGTGATATAAATTGCATATTTGTTTTGTTATATTTAAAAAGGATTCGGTACAGTTACGTGCAATAATTTCGAATGAAAGGCGTCTTTGAAAATATCTTATATTCACATTTCGTAAGAATTAGTGATAAAATATGAAGTGCTCAATTAATAAATTAGAATTTATAATGCAGACAATAAAGAAATCTGATTACCTGATAATGGAAATCTCAAATCGTTATGTTTCTTAAATGGATTGAAGAATATTAATCGAAGAATAATTGTGAAATATATGTATACGTGTAGTAAATAATTAAAACGCGTTGGCTCTAGTTTCTCCACAATCGAACTAAAAGAACGAAGAATAAAAAGCGATGAAGAGAAAAGTGAGTAAATGGAGCAAAAAGATATACAAGGAGATTAAAAGGGAACAATTACAGGGAGGAGAAAACAAAGGCCGAAATGGAGATCGAATGGCGCACAGGACACTGTAAACGGCTTGAAGATTGGCAGACCAAATGGCGAGGCATTGAAAAAGAATAGGCTGTGACTTTCTGGATGTTCGTAGAATAGAAGATTCGTGGTGACGATTGATACGCATGGGAAACCGCAATAGTAATCGGTAATACATCGATTTACAGACACTTTTTTTTCGTACTAGGATTCTAGGTCCAATGACACTCGAGTGATTGATTGATTATTGGTTATTCTGGGCGTGTCCACTGCTAATGTCATTAGTTCTGTAAGCGTAGTGCATGTTTTATCGTCAGAAGTGGCGGTTGTCTTCCCCTACTGGGTGGTGAGTTCCGGTGCCGTCAGCTTGCGGGGTGGGGTCCCAGCTAGTTATCTTCCACCAGCAGGGCAACGCCCCAGTTTGGACAAGCTCTGAGCTTCCGACTTGTCTCCAGGCGTGTGAGGAAGGATGAGAAAGGAAAGATCGCGTACGGTCCGTGGATCATTTGTTAGGCTACAGCTCCAGCTTTCGCCGGTGTTGTTTGAAGAAACCACGGAAAACTACCGATCAGACTAGCCGGCCACTATAATTCTCCTCCAGACAGCGGTTGAATACGATCTGTCTATGTAACTAATGTCGAAAATCCTGCCACTGGCGAGATTCGAACCCTAGGACCTTCCGGTCAGAGGCACTGCAGTGACATCAATTGATGCCCTGAGCCACCTAAGCTGGTCCACAGATATTTGATAGAAACGTTACACTGGTTGTGACCAGCCGAGGACACGTAAACTCACTGCAATCATTCTTAGGAAGCATACCGTTTAGGCTTCCTGAATGGTATTACCTTTCTAGATAGTATACATTAAATAATTTTGATGTGATTTTGTGTTGTGTGCTTCTCTGTTGGCCATCGTCAGTTGTACAACATTGACAAATGCTCTAGACGATGTCGAAATCGCAGTTAGATCACAAAAGTAAGAAATGAGCACAAACAAGGTATAAAACTTTGTCCAGAAAAAAGTCGTGAAATATCATCTCATGACCCATTTTCATACTCCAGACTCTAGTAGCGATCTGAAAGGGCTATGAAGAACATAAACGAGACAAACAGAGAAATATCGAAAATGTATTACCAACATGATCATTTTCATCTTCAATATCTTACACACACCTTACTGAAAATGAATATTCCCACTTATCTTTTGAACAGTAAAACACATTACGAGCTTTCAGTTTCAGTACTAATAATCATTTTTAAAAAAGTTGATAACATTTAACTGTGATGTGAAAATATTGACGGATGACTTTCACAGCAACTGAATTTCATAGCCATTGATATTGAATGTTTTTATGCAATGAAATTCTTTGAATGGTGACATTAAAACTTCATACAATGGGCAGAGTGTAAAATAATGTTGAAACTGGACGTGGCGGAATAATTTCGTGAAGTGAGAATAACGTCAAATAATTGTACATGGAATGTCACTCGTGATAATGAGATGATTTTGATTTTAATGAGAAAGCTCGAGGGAATGAACGTGAACTACTACGGTTAATGCGATGAAATAATGTCTTATAGCTCAAATCCTTACAAAGAGTTCTATGAAGAGAGTTCTCGTAAATAAAAATTTTTAAAGTTGCTACTTCTATACATTTATAGAAGTAACAGGAAATAACAACGGCAGATATACAAGATGTCAAGGAATATACAGGACTAAAAAGCATGTTTTCAAACCAACCTCTGAGTGCTCATTGCGGCTCAGCCATTCCAAATATCCGTGTAGTTTACCAGAGTAAAATATACTTAAAATTGTCTTAAGAGCTTGTTTTCGAAGTTTCGAGTTTTCCTCATCGTACAAACTGTATTAGATCGTGAGAATGGTAAGTCCAATGGCTTGTCCCTTCAATATTCTATCATAGTTGGGTTGCACCCGAAATATCAACTTTCTCCATCGACCTCTTTCCCAGGGGATGGTAACAGTAGCAAACCCTAGTGTGGGATTATTCGGCAGAGGGAGGAGTAGACGACAGGGTAGTAATCGGCTGGGCTAATATCTTAAAGCGTGCGGTGGGTGGAATGAAGCACGGGTTGTAGAACTGGGAATAGGAGAAAGGGAGCAAGGAGCGGAATATGGAGCCGGGCACGGTGGGAGAGCGTACTTAAGGGGTGGAGCGAGGCGCGGGGATGGATAGGAGTGCAGAAATGGAACGAAATACAAAAAACCGAGCACGGATGAGGTATGTGAAGTTGGCGAGCAGAAATTTGAAAATCCTAAATATTTTATAAGTTCTGAGTAGCGCACAAAGAGTTCTAGATTTCTCGACAAGTTTCAAAAAAAGTTTCGCAAAAATTCGAAAATTATTACAAAAAGAAATTTAAAATCAAAAAAGGGCTGTGGGCAAAAGTCCAAAGAGAAAAAATGTTCTAACAACTAAGGACAGAGGTCAAAGAGTTCTACAGTTCTCATAAAAATTCACAGTCAAAACTCAAAAAAGAACAAAGATATTAAAAAAGATATTTAGCACTTTCCGAAAAAACAAAAAACTATTGTTCAGCAGATCACCAAAATAAAAATCTGACCACATTTCTGAATAGCGAAGAAAAAGTTCTAAAGAAAGTTTCCTTAAAATTTTCTCCTACGACGTCGGCAAAGGGAAATATACAATATTTTCTTGTTCTTATTTTTGAAGCTCAAGAGAAAAAATTCAAAATCATCATTCACTATTTCTGATACGAGATCTGAGTAGCGAATAAATAGTTCTAATGAAAGTTCTAATACATTTTTCGACCAGAGATCTGGGTAGAGAACAAAGAGTTCTAATGAAAGTTCTAATACATTTTTAACGTCCGACATCAAACACGGAAATTATTTTAAAAAATTAGGTTTCTTTTTTGGCAGACATTCAGAAACCAACTTTCAAAATTACCTTTCGACCGGACCAGGGTTCTGGGTAGCGAACCAAGTGTTCTAATGAAAATTCTAATACCTTTTTAACGTCCGACGTCAAACACGGAAATCATTTTAAAAATTAGGTTCGTTTTTGTGGACAGCCATTTAGAGAAACAAAAATTTCAAAATTCACTTTCGACAGTTCTGACCCGATTATTTTAAAATAATTTTTAAATTTTCTGAATAAATCCCGTGTTTGACGACAAACGTTAAAAAATGTATTAGAACTTTCATTGTAATTCTTTGTTCGCTACCCAGAATTCTGGTCAGAACTGTCGAAAGTGAATTTTGAATATTGTTTCTCTGAATGGCTCTCCACAAAAAACAACCTAATTTTTTAAAATAATTTCGGTTTTTGACGTCGGACGAGAAAAGTGTACTAGAACTTTCATTAGAACTCTTTGTTTGCAACTGAGATCTCTTATCAGAAGTAATGAATGATGATTTCGATTTTTTTCTGTAATGAAACTTATAACTTTTTCTTCGCTATTCAGAAATGTGGTAAGATTTTTATTTTGCGGTAGATATGCTGAATAATAGTTTTTTGTTTTTTTCGGAAAATGGTAGATATTTTTTTAATATCTTTTTTTATTTTTTCATTTTGAGTTTTTTTTAGAACCTGGACTTTTGCCCCAGCCCTTTTTTGGATTTTAAATTTCTCTTTTTGTAATAATTTTCGAATTTTTGAGGACCTTTTTTGAAAGTTGTCGAGAACTCTAGTACTCTTTGTCCGCTACTCAGAACTTAGAAAATATTTAGGATTTAGGCGTGCGAAATAGAGCAAAGGACGGGGTACTTGGATAGGGGGTGAAGCAAGGCGTGTGAATGGAGAGTGCGGGAGTGAAATTAAACACAAGGACTGCGGGGTAGAGCGGGAACGGCGCCGGAGTTGCGAGTGGGAATGGAGCGGTGCAGGGCGACCATCCGCCAATGTTTGCCCAGGCAGCGCGCGCAGGGACCCTCACGTGGCGGCGAGGAAGCGCCGGATACAAACGCGGCGCACACGCGCGATTACATCAACAGAGAGGCCGACGGCGACGGTGAGGGGGGTTGGGCGCGCGGGGTCGGGTGCGGCGCGGTCAGAGGCGAGACATTTGCGGAGCTGCGACCGCCACTGGCCACAGGTGGCCACGGCGGGCAGCTAGAGGACGTGCTGGGTGTCACTGGAGCCATTCCCTCTATCTTCACCTCCGCCCTTTATTTCGTGGCCCTGCGACACACATGTACTCCGGTTTCGGTTCCGCTCGCTGGGGCGTTTTGCGCTAAAACTGCGCCTCTTGGGAAATTTCTCCGCCTCGGTCAACATTCAACCAGCGAATCAATAGCAGTTAATCAACAGACTTCCTTTTCCGTCCGCGTCGCGCAAACGCGGATCCGATGGACGCGCGCGGCGCACCACTACCGCTCTGCCGCAGCCGCCGCTGGCTAGAACGTTCCCGAAATAGGAAAAGTTTCGCATTATTTAGTGGGCTGGGGGAACGAACCGAAGTTAAACACGGCACTACGCGTTTCGATGCTAATGTACGAAAGATTCGCATCCAACCCTCCTGCGATAGTGTGGAGACGAGCTTCTATTTGTAGAGTTAAAATTATTATTTGCAGACCAGTACGCAATGAAATGTATCATCTCCGAGAAATTTAACGAGTGTATGTATATATGTACGCGAATGTGTATCTGGAAATGAGGCTCGTTTTCATCCGTGCATACAAACACGCCATTACCACTACACGCACGTCCGCGCAATCTCAGCGCATTACAGCTCACAGGCAAACAATTGCGGGAGTCGCGCCACGCCGTTGCCCACACGCGCGGGGTTCGCGCGCCGCCGCGTCCCCGCCCGCGCCCAACCCACTCCCCGCCGCGCACGGCCCTGGCGCCCACAGCACTTCCCCGGCCGACGCCATTCTGGCCGGCCACGCTCCGCCGTCGCATGCGCTCTTGCCTCGCTGGACGATGTGTATCAGTCGAGAAATTGGCAAAATGGCCTTGAGGCAACACATTTTGATGAACTGAAATTTCCGGACCAGTCAGCTACTATGATTGTTTGAGTGATTCCGAGCGCGTCAATTACTATGGTCAATAGTCTCGTAAGTGTAGTGCGTGTTTTTGTTCGGGAGGTGGCGCGGGTCTTCCCGCTGGATGTCGAGATCCGGCGCCGACCGGATACTACCTACTGTCGGCTAACGGGTTTCTCCAACCAGGTATCTCTCACCAGCGGGACAACGCTCCAGCCAGGACAAGGACAGTCCCCGACCGGTCTTTCGGCATGTGTAGTAGTGTTGTGCATCTTAGTGTAAGAGTGTGTGAAACGGGTGAGGATATGACTAGGAAAAGGAAGGAAAGATCGCGCGCGGTCCGTGGCCCGTTCGTTAGGGTACTGCTCCAGCATTCGCCTGCTGTTGAACGGAAGAAACACGTAAAACTATCGATCAGAGCAGCCGGCCTCTAGAATTCTTCCCGAGACAGCGACTGAATTCGACCTAGATGAAAAGCCAGTTCGAAAATCCGGCCACTGCGCCGTCGGGACTGGAACTTAGGACCTTCCGGTCAGAGGCGCTGCAGTGACATCAGTTAATAACTGAGCCACCGCTCCCGGTCCTTCCCTCGCGTGCCGCTTATCTTTGCCAGGGCGGCTCGATGATTTGGTACAGACGCAGTTGGGTTCGAACTCCTTACTAATCTACGTGTCTTTACCGTAGTGATGTCCGTCCCACCACCAATGTTTGCGCGGGTTTACAGTCCTAGTTAGGTGTTTCAATTTTCGTAACTCTTTCAATTCACGCTTCAAGCTTCCCTATCAGTTTTCACTTTTCATCAACCTGCTCTAACGTTGGGAAATGCCACACCCCGTGCTGTATTCTTCCTCTGCATTATTGTTAATATCGATAGGGTGTTTAAAATCTACACTATGATTTCAAAGTAGAAGCGGAATTTTAGCAAAGTCGCAAAGTCGGTTTAAATTTCACGCAGGTAAAATATAAAAATGTCTGTAAAATTGAAAACTTTGAAAGTTCCACAATATAAATATTCATCTGTCTCCGGGCCAGATCCACTTGGTAGTCCGGCGGTCGTCTCTCCAACTCATTCCTTCTGCACCTGCGCCGCTCCGCCATCCCCGTTATATCATCTCATTAAATTTGCTCTCTCCACGCTGTTGGTCACCCCGCCTCCTCCACGAGGCATTACGCGAGCAACCAAATCAGCGTTCCCTTCCCTCCACGCTTCCTCTGAACTCCCCTTTGTCCATCTCTCCATCGATTCCAGGTATTCTGCACTCCACCGCCACCATCCATCCTTTTCACACCAACCACTCCACTGGCCTCCCGCCGGCCAGTCCAGCCCACACGTTACCGGCCCGACCACGCTACCTGTCACCTTTGCACTCGCTCTCCGCTATCACCCCCACCCCCACTCCCCACCCCGCCCCCCCCCCCCCATTCAGCCAACTACGCCCCGCCCCCGCCGTTCAGCGCCTCCCTTACCGCCCCATCCACCCTTGCCGCTGACCTCCGCCGATGCCACCCAACTAACTCCTACGTGCCTCCGTCAACCCCCTGCACCCTCGCCACCATCCTCCCCCATCCCCCTGCCTCCGCACTGCCCCCGCTGCCCCGCCCCCTCGCGCCTTCCAGAACGTCACTTCCAGTATCCAGCCCGCCTCTGGCAACACGCACTTTTCACCTCTGCCTGCCCACCTCTCCCGCTTCCCCCACTCCGGTTCCCGCTTCCAGAACGTCACTCCCAATCTCCCGCCACCGCTCGGGCAACTCCCGCTCGTCACCACGCCCACTACCAACCTTTCCTGTCTCCCCCACCCTCCGTCCCCTCCCTCCACGCCCCGCCCCCGCTGCTCCGCTCCAGCCGCGCATTGTGTCCTCGCCAGCGCAGCGGGGCGGCAGAAAACCGCGAGGGCGCGCGTTAATTGCCACGCGGCGTTGACTGGTGCGCGCGGCGGGGTGCGGCGGGGCAGGGTGGGGCGGGGCGCGGCGGGGCGGGGTGGGGCGGGGTGGGGCGGGGCGTGGCGGCCGGAAGTCGCGGCCGGGGCCAGGTGTGCGGCCGCTATGTTATCGCGCAATTATGGGGCCGATTCTGTGCCGGCTGAGCCCCGCCAACGCAGGCGCTTTGGCTGGCTCGCTGGCTGCCTGCCTGGCGCACCCAATGCCACGCCAGCGCCGATTTTCAACGCGCCGCGTCGCACGGCTCTGGGCATACAACGGGAGGTAGAAAAAGAGAAAAGAAGCGAGGCAGGTGTAGGGTAAAAAGGGACACGGGAAAAAAGAGAAAAGAGAGAAAACCAAAGAGCTAGTTGCGCAGAAGGGGTGAAATTATCGGTTCGCTCTGAAGTACTGATAAAATACGATATTTCCCTGCTCTTTAAAAGTCAGGCTGATATTATGGATGCAGTATCGTGATAAAGACCTCACAATTGTGCTCTGGATTTCGACTCGTTTTGAAATATGGTTCCATGTGGCTGAATATTCCTCTCGTAATTTTATCACGCAACTGGATGGCTTCAGCGGAGAAATCGGGAAACCTTTGAACGTAGGTAGAACGATCATGAAAGCGTTTGTGCGTTTAAAAAGAATCAAATTGTGGAAACTTGTTGACGCGTCCAATAAATACCTGACATGAGCAAGGAATGTGTTAGAAATTCTTTAACATGGTGCAATGAAGGTAAACACTATTTTGAAAGGTAAATGGAAAATCCAACTATGAAATAGCAAACTGATGTAAATGAGTATTACACAATAGCAGTTATATATTTTTGAGAGCAGTTCTCAATAAATAATTTAGTGTTTTACAATTTGCAAGTGTATAACATTCAAATATTTAAATATTATTCAATTATTATTATTATTATTATTATTATTATTATTATTATTATTATCATCATCATCAACTCTTTCTTTAACTTATTTTCAGAACCAAATTACGCATCTAGCACATGTTCAGAAAACACGTTAATTGACCGTTATTACAGGAAAATGTAATTCCTTCTACGTAGCAGAATAGAATGTTGATTACCATGTTACAGTGTGGTAACGACACATGAAAACGTATTAAAATGTGCACAAACCTTTTCTACGGAACTTTTCATAGTTCGACGCCCACGTTATGGCATACAGACCTCATGGGGGTTTAATTGCTAAGGTGAAATATTAGTACTATTGATTGATATGAGACCACAATTTGCATCCCCTTCTTCACAAAACTTAACCTATTTTGACATTAATTCTTCCACTTTATTTGTCTCATACTGTTTGCTCTACTGCATTACGGCCACTATGAACCACATCATTAATATGTTTACAATAATACTCCAAGGGTTTTTGTTTTAGCATAGTCATCAAATTGAAGGCAAATACGAACGATGAGACGCATTACTGATGGGACTTGGATTCTCACTCAATGTTTCATACAGATACTTGAGGTCCAGTTTGAACCCGTTTCCTGCCACACGTACATCTAATAGCACAGCCGGACAAAACTTATTGTATTGTAGATCGTTCTCTCTGGCTTTCTTTCTTTGAGGGCTAGAGCACTCCTCTGCCTGTGAAATCTATTCGTAGTAGGCCTCTGTCAAGAATCGGAACAATCTGTACCTTTTAATCCCAGCACTCCTCGTCAGTATTGGCGGTGTGTGCTCGGTGTGTAGTTTGCTAGTACTTTCGATGTATTTCGATCGTGGAATGCATCATGAAGTCTCTTACAAAGAACAAAATATTTAATATGAATTTTAATTAATTTTAATTAAAAAATTAATTTTAAATATATTTTTTTAAAAAATGTCATTACTTCCGTACCAACAATAGTTTAGTTAACTAAATAGTTTCAATTACAAAACTATTTGGAAGTTTTCATTGTGCCTTGAGCAATAGAATTTAGGTCGGTTTACGTCGTCGAGCATCCCGTATAGTTAATACACAGTTACGCCCTCCATTGAAAGTAGAATAAATATAAGTTTAAATGTTTAATAGAAACGTTTTGGCGAAAAACGGTGTCGAGAGAACTGGCAACGGCTCCAGTATTCGTTATTCATCGCTGCCTTTTCGTAGTCTTAAGAAGACGCATTCCAATACTGGCCTCATTTCGGTAACGTTCGTTCTAGATGATTAGTGTCTATAACAGACATCTCAGACACGGTGGTCTTGGAGCGCTGGTCTTGCCGCCGAGAATAACGGGAACTGAGTGCCTTGTGTTCCGCTTTAAAAGGTATTTGAAAGTTCAGCACCCTACTTAATAACAATGTTGGTTTTCAGATATTAATTATTTCCTACAAGTCCATTAACTTGCTTACGCGTAGAGTTCATTCACACAAATTAAAGTTTTAAATTGGAGAGTTAATAAATTTATTATCTTGCAACAATAACAAAAATTGCAATATTAAACTTTCTTCCCTTTGTTTCGAAAGTCAAAAGTACAAAATAATTCTGCAATCGAAAATAACTGGCAATCAGAAGTTGTTCCAACTCATTCGCTGAAACAGTGCACCGCACGTAACACGAACTTTTCTTCTCTCGAATTCAGAAGCTCGTGAGGCGCAAACTGTTCCGGGGTACCTAGGAAAACGCGGTTCACATACGATACTAACATTCATGCAGCAGGGCGCAATTCTCGAAGTCATAGGGGCGCCCCCGCAGCCACCGCTGCGGGGGGGCCCCCGCCTCGCACCCCACCTACCCAACCTCATTCTAACCCGCCCCTTCCTTTCTTCCCATTTATCGCGTCCCGCTTCGCCACCCTCCAACTCACTCTCCGTCCATGTCCGCACTTCCACACCTCTCTCCCATCCCCCCCTCCCCCGCCCCCCCCCCCCCCCTTCCCTTCCCTTCCCGCCGCCACCCCCCTGCCTCCTCCCCCGTCCTCCGCTTCCCAGCCTCCCTGCCCCCGCAGCGCAGTGCACCGCTTCCACCACGACGTCCGCGGCGCCCATATATCGCACCGCACACGCATACATTACGCTTAACCTGAGTCCCGTTAGTTGTGACGTATGGAGTGTCAGCAGATACAATACGTTACGCATCTCGGAATGCCACTCGCCATGCCTGGCGGGTGAAAACCTGACCAAACACCAATGCCTGCACGAGTGAAAATCCAGAGATAAATAGGCATGCTCTTGTCGAGAATCCGTGAGACGAGCTGAGCACCCGTGACTTTCCAATCTCAAAGTTGATTTGCCTCGTAAATAAATGAAGGTTCGGAGTGGAAGATTGAAACTTGTGTTATCTCCATTGACATTACCACAAAGACTTCCACGAAATGAAATTGGGAAAATTTCACCGCAATTCTTCCGCGAAGTTAAAACCACTCCGGCCAAGCATTTTTTTTTCAACAAATTTTCAATCCAAAGCTACTCATTTGGAATCGTGATCAACTTGTGACGACGATCGCATATGTAGAGGTCAGCCTTAATTAAGAGAGGGAGAGATTTCAATTATTTTTTGTGAGGGGCCAATATGCGGTGTACCGTATCTGTAGAGATCAATGCTGCCTAATGAGTTTTCGCAACGCATCGGCCAGGCGTCTGCCACCGCCAGTAGCGGACAACACCTGCGCACACAGGTAATGTGTGGATTACACGCGCCGGAACAAAATTAAATCTGGCTAACGAAGTGACAATATCGATATTTACTGAAATATTTGAACGGGCGACCCCGAAATCTCTGATTATAGCACTTCAATCCAGGAGGAGCGTAAGAAAAATTGATTTCGAAAGGGTAAACCAAATTCTGATTGAATATTTCCACAAACGTACATTTACAAAATGTGATGTGTTTCTATATTGATTATCATAAAAACTCATGAATATTTCACAAACGATAACATTAACAGTGGCAATAAAAATGTTATTTAAAAACACAAATATAAGAGACTCGTGAGTTTAAAATGAAGAGTAATTGTGATTTTCAGGATATAATGTGTAAGTTATAACTACAACTTCGTCATGACGGATTAACAGCAGGAAATGTGTTGATATATGTAATCCCGCAATCTCTATTTGTGCTTTTCTGCCTATTTCCAAATTAGTGATTATCATGTCACCTGAAATAAAATTCCATTACAAGAATTACCAATGAATTACCAATACTTCGTTCCATACATAAGAGATTTTCCTAAAAAATAAATACTTCATATTTTGACAGTTTATATAAGAAGCAAATAACGCCTGTTCCACCTCTTATGAGCTATTATTTAACATATTTTTGTAGTTTTTAATAAATAATTATGACGCCTATGCGTTGCAATTAATGCATGCAATGTAATAAATATATATTTTGTTTATTTGGTGACAATCAATGTCTCATAATTTTAGACCTTTGCCTACATAATATCAGAGATCAGCTAATTGCCGATTGTTCGATTATTTCGTTTTTCCGGACCCGTCAACTGCTATGTTCTTTAGTGCCGTAAGTTTTTTGTATGGTTTTATGACGGGAGAAGTCGATGTTCTTCCCCCATTGGATGGTGATTTCTCGCACCGAGCATCACATCTGTTTACTGACTTTTCTCCATCCAGATCTCTACAGCGGGACACTGCACTACCCGGGAAAGTTTTACGCCCCCGAATGGTCTCCCGTGTAGTAGCGTAGTGCACGTAGTACGTATAAAAGTGTGAAAGTAAGGGATGAGGAAAAATCAATGAAGAGGAAGGAAACATCGCGCGCAATCGTTGCCCGTTTGCTAGGGTACTGCTTCGGCATTAGTCTGGTATTGATCGAAGAACCTCGTAAAACTACCGATCAAAGCATTTGGGCGACAGATCTCCTACAGATGGCGGCTGACGTCAACCTAGCTAGTGTCGAAAATCTTGCCACCGTCCAGACACGAACTCTGGGACGTCCCGGTCAGAAGCACTGCAGTGAAAGTGTATGCTCTGAGCCACTTCAGCCGGTTCATGTTCATGACACAAAATTAATTTTACCAATAAAGCTCTTTACTGCAGGTTCGATACGTTGTGTATTCAGACCATAAAATACATTAAAAATAATGAATATTATATTTTTTAGCGATTACACACAACTAAAAAACATTCTTTACAAATTAAGCTTCTTCCAGGGTAAGGAAAAATTATCATCAGTATTCCGGTCAATACTCCCAATTTCAAATAATAGCATACTGTTGATATTACTTTGTAGATGAATTTGCAATATATACTATTCATAGATGTGACGTTTTTTACCACCAATGACCCAAGAAAATATTTTCAATTGTTTTCTGATGATCATAATTATTGATCGAAATCTAAATAAATTGACCCTGTCAATAATACTCTGAAGATATCCATTAATATATGAACATTCGATGGCCTTTGAAAACAGGCCGCAATAGTTTTATTTTATATCAGAGTTAACACACAGGTCACAATCAACGATAATTAATTCACACTTCGTTTCACGAGATTAACAGTAAATATATTAGCAGTGGCGAGTAGTATTCCAAACTCCCGATGTTAACAGCATTATTTATTGACAACATTTATCGACTCTCCCTTTCCATGTAGAATTGTGAACTCTGTGTTGATAGAGCTTCAGGGCAATCATGAGGATATTACCCACGGCCAGCACTTTTGGTGAATTTTCAGACGAAAAGCATTCCACCCCATTCCCGAGCATTCGTAGTGCTTGCGTCGGTGATCAAGGTTTTTGCTCGCTCTTCCGGTAAGTGCTAGCCTGTCCCCGAAGGAATAACATACAGCGAAATGCACAATGATGCTAGAGAGACAGAAGCATATATTTATAAACCTACTACTGTCTTTCAGGGACACATTCCTAGAGCACCAGCGTTACGAAATCTCAATCAAATGTTCCTACCAACGGAATTTGCACTATCGCAGTTTGAAAATTCTTCCATACTTATTTAAGAACAGTCCTCACTTAGAAATGTATTGTCATTTCTTCCACGTAATGCATATCATGTAAAATAAACAGTGTTGCTAAATGATACAAAGATTTTTTGGAATGTAATTACACCTGGTGGATAACCATCACAACTAGAGCAAACATTCAAAAGGTGACATGTCCATTTGGCAAACATTGAGTTCTTCTGTTGTTGTACCAATAATTTTAATTCCAAAAAACGGGATGTCTTACAAGACATTAAGAGTAGAGGGAACGTCTCACGTTTTGAACGTTTCCTCCTCAATCGTGTGATTGCACAATTTTGTAGCTTTTAGAGTCCTTAGAGCTTACAGACAATCAATTTTCAACTTTAAAAAAATTCTCAAAACGGGCAAATCCATAATTTAAAACTTTTCGCACATAGATCTTACAGGTATACAGATCGTACATTTCTGAAATGAGAGAATTAAGATAAATTAAAGCATTACATTATACGGCAAGAAAGAGACATTACAATTAATTAAAACTTATTGCCAAATAAAAAAGGTTGAAGTGCACGGAAATGGAGTGCTAGCTTTGAAACTTTTTTTATAACAGTTGTTACTACATACTTAACATATTTGAAATGTTAAATAATATGTACTAAAATTGCAGATTTTATAATGGTATCTAGCAAATTGAAATCATACACAGTACCTCTTTTTCGGTATCAGGAAAAAAAACCAAAATTTTACTACCCTACATATTGAAGGAAGTAATATACCACGCATAAGAGAAAACCCTTCTTTTTGGGTGACAGAGACCAACTAATTGTCAATATAACTCTGTCTAAATATCGACACTTTCCTGCAGCGTATCATAACTCTCTTTATACGGAGTATACGAACAAGGTAAAGGGTTGTCTATGTCCACGTCCAATTACTAAAACGTATCGAACTGTGGTTCATATTTAATAACTCATACTTCTAGCAGAAATGAAAACTCATTTTAAATGTATATTGCTTCAGCGTCTGCCAACAAGCAGTAAAAATCAGTATGCAAGTTCGTTTGTAATCAAGCAAATTTAATTGCATTGCATGTGAAACTAAATATCAGTAATCCCATATGAAAAACACCACATATTGCACAAGAGGGTCACTTGGAAATGACTGATTTACACGGCAAACAAAGAAGACAGAAATTCAAAATTCCCAGTAAATACGAGAGTTGCATTCGTGAATACACTCAACAAATGTAAACATATATATTTTAAAATACTATTTGAAAAATGTACACAGTGAACCACAATATTTGCAATAAAAATAAAAAACATATTTCATTTATGATGAATATTTCTTACTTTCTGTGCTCTTTAGTAATTAAGAATCTACATACGAACCGTGGCTTTACCATGCCCACGTTTTGATGAGCTCTCTTTTTGCTAGTTGAGCTAGGAGTAGAGCTGCGCTGTGGGTTACTATTTTGTTAGAAATACTAACAACTCGAATCTGTAGTTCGTTTACCGATGCAAATAAGATATCTGTAACTCGAGAGCGAAATGTTTATTTTCAAATGGTAGAACCACGATTCGTCGGTTTTTTTGTTCGCCGTATTTATAGTTAAAAATGGGGAAGAGATTCCAGAACTCAAGAAAACTTGCACAAATTGTACTTCTCTCCCACACGTCATATGCAGTTTTTACTGTTCATTGACTAAATAAATCGAATCAAATCCAACGGGTCTAGTAAATACGTATTTAAACGAACTTCTTGAACCGTGTATTTGAAATGTTGAAACTATTTTGGTAGTTTATAACGAATTTTTATTCTTACGTACTTGACATGTGTGGTTGGTTTTGTTGGAAAGCACACTAGTGCACGCAATCTATTCAAGCGCTAGATTGCGCAATAACATCCCCGCCCACGCGCTTCCGTTTAGCGACCGAAGCAACGCACGCGGGACGTCGTTCCGGAGAAGTAACGCGTGGCGCGGGCCGAAAGAACGCTGGCAGTGCGCTGCTCTGCCTGATTGTATTGGAGTTTGCAGCTTGAGCCAGCCAACTTTAATGAACAGTGCCGGTACCTGGCAGGAGTTCATTACCATAATGCCCGGCGAGGGCGTGTCGGTCCCCAATCATAAACGTTTCCCAACTAGGTTACTCAGAGCAAGGTAATTAACACTGGATGTCGGAGAAGAGCGTTGCGGCAAAATGAATCTGACGGGCATTTGTCAGTCAGTCCCAAAGTCCTGGACAGACAGGACTTCGACAAACCCCGCACTATTCCAGGGTTCGATTATCTACTCACAAATAACCCGCATTCCCGAAGTTGATTCGTCATTTAACACATTTGCATATATTTGTATATTGAAGTCACGTTAACGGGGCTTGGTCAGCAGGAGTAAAAAGAATTTACAACATTGTTGTTTACCAACGTTTTGGAAAATGTATTTCCATCCTTAGGGCATATAACATGGGAAGGAAGCAAACATAGTTATGATGAAGCTACAAAAACACGTGTCGGATACAATTATAATACCTGGCTACAGTTGAACACAAAAAAATTGTTAACAAGAGTTACATACCTTTAACCACCAACGAAGTATACACATAATTAATGATCTGTTGTATGTCATTACATTCAAACATACAACAGATCTTTAAATCATGGACAGTTTTTATCATCAAATTTTAAAATTGTTTCGTAACTTCATGTGAAATTGTTCAAAAGATTTAAGGAATTGATTATGAATTAATTTATATGGGATTAATGCGCATGTTGAAATCTGGAGTGAATTGATTCCCTACTTTTTGCGCTTCGAACCTAGCACCACTCGGTATGCGGAGAAAGTAGTTCTCAAAGGTGTGTTAAAATAAACCTGTGGTATTTTTACAGTACATTGTTGAATCGTAACATAAAAATGAAATAAAATATAAAAATATTAATGAATTAATATAATTTCAGACGTGGAATGTTATTTAACCAATAAAAAGTTCAATCAAACAGCCCCTTCCTTTAACGTATACAATTGTAGCACTGTTAGAGTTACTCCGGTGGTAAGTGGCTCAACTATTCTATTACACAGTACAAATATCTCCAAACCGGGTCATAAATGCTGATATTTTCAAAGAAAACAAAGTATTTGGCAATAAAACAAATTAAGTTATTTTAATTTTGAGGAAATTACGTGGCTAATTTAAGTGCAATTATTGCCACTTCTTTTTTCTGTTCCTTTTTTCTGGATGATACATTTTGTGACTTTTTTGCAGATGTTGTCAACCAAAATTTTGGTTTTAATTAAATTTTTTATATTTTCCATGTTTCTAAACGTTTGAACAAATATCACGCGAGAAAGACTAGCTATTAATTAAAAAGTTTTTAATTCTGCAACATCCAGTAATTATAAATACTACATGCAACAGTTCTCACCATAAAATATTGAGACATAAAACATGATGAAATAACAATTAGCCTGGTTCAATTTACTACCAAGCAGAATGCAATGTTGGCTTACGTCCTCGACTTTAGCCCTCACCTTCGAGATTTTGTGAAGTTGTTCTTTATTTGTTGTACAATATTTAACATATCTTTTCGACAAAGATTTCAAAAATTGTTTTATTCTATTTATACAAGTCGCCTCAAAAATCATGTTTTCAACTGGATTAATATGTCCTGTATCCCTGTAAGCCACTTAGCCGCGGAAAGAGACTGTACTCATTAAATAGCCGAAATAAAATTTACACAAATCAATTGCAATGCATTTTAATTATATTTTTTTCCTACGCGTTTACAGAAAGTAAGAGAAAGTATGTATTGTTGCTCGCAGAATTTATTTCACATCAAAAAGTTTTAAAAATCGTGTGTGGCATACTGTGGGGAGAATGGTACTTTGTGCTCGTTATTTTAAATCTGGGATCCCTACCCTAACCTATACGTAAGTTGAATTCTGAATACAAAGATAAATGAGAGTTTTTGGCAAGAATTGTTAAGAAAATATTCGCTCCCATATAATAAAAACGATTTGCTTAGGGATATCAATTATAGATTTAGGCTATTATCCCTCATCCCGCCTTTCGTGAAGGAACTAAATTACTGATATATAAGCATTTCCTGAAAGTGATAAAAATTAAGCCTTATGTTTTTTTCCCATCAGTGTTCTGAAACATTACAGTACAAGTTCATGAGGATTCGTACTTAAATAAATGTGATAGTATTTTCGTGACCGATTTAAAGATCAATACATGTAACAAACAAAAAAAGAAGAAAAGATTGGAAAAATTTTTAATAATTTAACAACTTTTGCGATTATTTATATATTTTAAATCAATACCTCAAAAAGTTAACAATGACATAATTCCATTGTACTATATTGCTGGCACTTCTCCATGCATATTTTGAACTAAAGTAAAATTTTGAGAAGAATGGTGCAGCCCTAAATATTCCTGAAAGTACGGCGATGATATAAGGCAGAGCAAGCACTGAACGTGACCAAAATACTTGCAAAGAAACTTAATTTATGAGTTGAAATAGACTGCAACATCAGCAACAAAGTCACACAGAAGAAACGCTTCCATTCTGGAAACGTCAAGTTCGGGGGTGAACTTGACGAGAAGAAAGGCTCCGACAGCTTTGAGGGCTGTTCCACCGCCACTTGCACAAATAAAATGCAACGCCCCGGCGCTTTCTGTGGCGCGCAGGCTCTGAAAGCGGCAAGGGGCGAACGCTGCGGGAAGACCAACGCAATACATGTGCCTCTGATTAACGTCGTATTCGATAATTCACGTTCTTGGACAAATCCAAGGTTTGCATTTTTAGAAAGAACAACTAATTATAGTTACTGAACAGTTCGGATCATTGCATAGGTCAAAACATCGTATAATTTCAGTCATCAGGTAATCCAATTCATAGAATGATTTCGTTCATCGATAAGTCTACTTGTGGGAAAACACAAAATCAAGTTAGTAGCTAATTCAAATCATCGGTTAATTCAAATCATAGGAAAATCCGAAACGTCTAACAGCAAATCACAAATAATTAGAATGAGTGAATTATTTTAAAATTTTGTCCCTTTAAAATTATCATTGTACTTTTTAAATTCCTATACTTGGAATTTTAGAAAAATGCATAGGAATAATTCAAGAATTTCTACATACAAAATTCTGGCTTTGAACTAAGAAGTTCCGAGAAATTATTTATTGGATGTCAACAATTTATTTTAATTCTTGAGCAAACACTTGAGAGCTTACGTAGGAACTTCCATACAATCTTAGTCTCGATTTCTGAACGTAGAGTTTAAGCCAATGTAACTTGAGAAGAGATTGAAGTGCATATGTTACTGAAAAAAGAGCTACACAAGAAAAATATAATAGTACGAATATAATATCCAACATCTTATAGATCTACATGGGGTTACCAGAAATGTTGACACTAAAATCAGGACATAATCGATAGTGTTACTCAATCTGGAAAATGTAGAACGTCTTAGCATTTCTCAATATTTTGCGAATTTAGAAAAAGGAGTCATGGCTGAGTGTGCTGTGAATCATTTTACTCAGTATAATGTGGAATAAGGGTCAAACATTATCATTTGTGTTCAGTACAAATGGTTCTGCAAAAACAAATTAACAAAATGAAGGGAAAACGATTTCAATGCAGTTTTCCATTTCAAATAAACAATTGTATACTGTATTGAAAATGAACAATGTGCAATTGACTGATGGTAAGATAACAAACTTTTTCGTCACTCTATTCAGCAGTACATGAAATGGAATGTCCACTTAAATGAATTGAATACATAATTAAATTCTTTATGCTACGCGTTGAGAATTCTTTCAAATTCAGTCAGCTCGTTGTTTAAATTTGGCTAAAGTTAATTCCCATTTGAGATAAAGCATAACATTTTGAGATAACACATCATGTAGATACCAGACATTTATATTACAGAAAAGAATTGTATGAATAATAAACAAATCCCACCATAGAGATTATTGTAAACCTTCCTTTATTAAGCTAGGAATTCTATCTTTGCCTTGCCACTTCATTTACGAATCAGTAGGTTTTGTCAAAATTGAATTACTCAACGGAGGGAACATATTTCCAGCCGACACATACTATATTTACATCAATAACAGTCAACGTAGTAAACATATTCGTCATATGTCCGTAAAAAGCAACTCACTACAAAAAACCCACGTACATTACATGTACTACATTATTTTACAAGACTTTGCAAGATGACATTAAACTACTGGGTGATCTAATCGACTTCTCGCAAAACATACTATTCGAGGTGGAAAAGTGGGTTCAACTAGTATTATAATACGCCGGATTTCAACATTACAAAACTCTTTACTCTCCGTAAACGAGGAAGAAAAATTAAATATAATACGAATGCCCTTCGATTTGTTTTGTAAACTAAATGCATACCACCTAATTCGGTTAAGTTGCATTGCAGGGTCACACATAACTTAATCATTTGTTTATAATTCTTTTCAGGATCGTCCCTCTAATCGCGATTGTCTCTGTTGTAGATGTGTTGGGAATTGTTAATGGGCGAGCGCGTGACGGTGTAGCGGGCGCTTCCAGGGCGCGCCAGCGTTGAGAACGCAGCCATCGTAGCGGTGAACTTCAGAGCCAGTAAGGACGTGACGTCGCCCCGATAGAGTACACAGTCACTGAGTAGAGCGAGCTCGTGCCTGAACCGAAGCGTCTACTGCGTACATGAACAGGGCCGTGCATGTTGAGTCTATGGA
The DNA here is from genome assembly GCA_964035755.1 of Teleogryllus oceanicus. Taxonomy (NCBI): domain Eukaryota; kingdom Metazoa; phylum Arthropoda; class Insecta; order Orthoptera; family Gryllidae; genus Teleogryllus; species Teleogryllus oceanicus. The sequence continues at coordinate 107,509,458 of CAXIVR010000001.1, forward strand.
AGAGTGGTGAGCTGTGCTGTGGTTAGTAACGTACATTGGTCACGAAGATTGTGCTGTGAACTTGGCATTTTTTCTTTGTATGTGGTGAACTAGCCTGTTTTGGTACGATTTCGATTTTGGTTTTTGTAAATCTGTGCTAAATAAACTATTGTAATTGAATTTTCCATTTTATTTCAGAACATAACAATATTCACCAATTGACCTCTAGTACAGTATATATTCACCATACCAGTTACTCTAATAGGTTTAACTTTCTCATTTTTTTCCATTTTCTTGACGACACGTTTGGCATAGTTTAACATAATAGTTGTAGTAAAATACATCAAAGTATGCAACGAAAATATATTTCATTGTCCGAGAAGCATCGCATTGCATATATTCGTGTGTATAATATTATGATAGTAGTCACACTGGTGTAAGTTGGCGCAGTGTCTAAATATTGCGTTTCACTAAGAAAACAATTTTTGTCACAAAAGAAATAAAAGTATTCATAAGAAAAAAGCAAAATCCATATTCGTTTACCAGCGTAAATTAACACGAAGTTAGATCGATCAGAAATCGCATTGATATAATAATAGTACCTCCAACATCTGCTCAAATAACATTAATATTTCGTTCGACAAACAGGAGAGTAGTACGTGAAGTGGGGCGTAAAATAGTATTGCAGTGGTAGTCCTGTTGTACTGATTCCTCGAAGACTTTCCAATTACACCTATTAAAATGTTTCGTAATTCATGCATGCGTGTGGTTACCAAACTGCTCACACGGCTCGAGTACTGCAAAAGTTCAGGACTACATTCGAGAGTCTCTATCGCCGTATAATCCCAGCTGATGCGGAGTGGCTTGATGTCAAACACGTTGCCCGTGTTGACGCAGGGATTCAACTCAAAGGAGATGCAGCGTGTGCAGCCGTTGTGAGAACCCGCCCCGAACAGCTCCAACGCGAATACAACTGACTCCACCAGCCATCGGTACAGCGCCGACGTCAGGATCCCAAGAAGTACCCCTAGTGTGCGAGACTCACAAGTACCCGACACAGTGTGCGAGAAAACACAGATCATATGCTATCCCTCATCAGTGAAATAATTATTTCAAATATTAAAAAAAAAAAAAAAAAAGTTAAATCTGATTTCATGGGTATTGATTGCCTTTCTTTTGAAGCACTTGCCTTTATCAGCAATTCTTAATTCCAACAGTTAAAATAATATAACAATACAATCTGCATATAATAATGACATTGAAGTACAAGAACAGTGCATTCCTATTTGATTTCGTTACAATGACAACTAGTAGTACTAAAACAGTACATTCTTTCTTTCTAAAACAGCACATTAGTTGTAAAATTATACCACTGAATAAACCTGCAAAAGTGTTTTCAACCAGCAACTTTTTTCTCTACACCGAGACTCCCAACTCAGGTCCATGGAATTATGTTCTTTAATACTACACGACGCAGTCACTCGGGCGTACTTAGTTTTGCCAACGCTTAAAAACAAATAGTTTCTTCCATCCATTCCAACTTCAATATTGTATTTTTGTAATGTTAATTTTTCGCAATTTTCGAAAATGGAGAGTTCGTCGAAAAAAAGACCAGCATCGGGTTTTTACTGTCCTTCGATACTTACGAATAGCATTTAATAGATACATTTAAAGAAAAAATTGGAGTCTTTTTGAGAAAATAATTGTTACAAAATTGCTTATATTTCACGAATAATTACGCACAAACTAGTCATTTTCGAAAACGTCTACAAGATCTATCTTTGATCAACCTACGTTACCCCAAAAAAATCTTTATCTTCTATATTTTATTTGAGCAGATACGCTTATTGTGGTACAGTTCGAAACTTGGAATTGTTTTCCTCACATCGTCAGGAGTCATAGAAACTAATATATTGAAATTCAATAAATAAACATGAAGCTAGGTAATATCTACAAGAAGTATTCCAGATGAAAACTTCTTTAATATTTTAGTTTTATTTCAGTATCTCGGAGGAAATGAACACTATATCAATTTTTTGCCAAAGGAGGATTTTTTAAAACACTTATTTCAATATATTTGCACTTCCAGGAAGTATTTGAGAAAGATGCTAAAGTGCATCAAAACTAAATTAGAAGTTGTCAAAGCAAAGTCATATGAATGTAAGTACCTAGGAATACATATTTAAACTGTTCTCCTGTTTAAAGATGTATTAAATCAGGTAAATGTGGCACAGTGTCCTTTATTTCCGAGATAAAAACTTACAATGTGGAAAGTTCGGTTTCTATTTTATAAAGTTCTTGTTTTAAGTTATATACCTTGTCATTTACTTCCTTCACCTCTTGAATTTAAATGCTGTTTCATCTCATGTTCAACAGAGAAGTCCGCCGTTTGTAGTTAAGTACAGTGATTACAGAATATTTTTCTTCTCGCAAGCATTTGTTTACTTTGGAATTCTGGGTGCGGAAACAATTAATTTTTCGAGGCGCACATAAGAGAGAGAAAAACAACACGATCACAATTTTTTTCACAGCGTAAAAGTGCTGAAGAGAGTTTCCTGAATCAGGCCCAAATACCTACTTGTTCACTGCAGGGCTGCAATCATTGTGCACATGACCAACGATTAGGTTTCGTAGTAGGTTTGAGTCACAATATGTGTTTGTAAGTTCGGTTGAATGTCTGTGCTTGTATATTTAAAATTCCGTGATACAATTCAAGCTTTTAGAGAATTATCAAACCTGTAGAAATGGAGTGGTGAACAAGTGACGTTCATTTTCATTTTAATCATGTTCACTTTTCTGAAAAGTGGTCATAGAAAACTCTTAATTGTTACTTTCGCATTTGTAAGCTCATTGTGTTTGTAAAGTGGACGTTATTTATAAATTGAAGATGACCCTACAGTAGTCGCGGCGTACTGCGAGTCCATAAGTGAATAAAAGTTAAGTGGGCATGGCAAATAATCTTCAATGCAAAAAGAAACTATTTTAGAAACGCTCAGGGGTATTAAAAATGCTTTAATGAGGAGTTAATAATTGTAGAAAACTTAGTAAATTACACATTGTAGAAGTATTTGTATGTTTGTAAACCATATTCAGGATTATTGCAAGAAACAGTTTTTAATAAATAGAACCAGATTACCACAATAAACGAAAATCGTACACCACACATGTACGTTTACACATTTCATTTAGTTTACTTACGTAGGGAAAAATGGAAGAAATTGGATCGCTGCCTAAACAAAACCGCACACGTATTTCATAAACCGCACATATAAAAACATTTGGATGATACAATCCAAATCTATCTCCAAAGCTTGTGAATGCTCTAATGAGACTGTTATGGAATTTTCGCTGAATAACAGTCATTTTAATGAGCGTTGAGTTAGAGTGTTTTTGTAGAGTGCCTTACCATTACCTATAAGCCATTATGCGCAGAGGGGGTCTGTAATTGCAACTTTTATGCTACGCGTTACATGAACACTTCCCAAGCTTCCGGATTAGCATAGTAAGATTAATGTTGCACTTGAAGTTGCGCAGTTATCCGTTTTTTATATTTAGACGAGTTGACGAAATCTATTGCAGAAGGTTGCCTTAATGGAACCGGTCCAACTTAGAAGGCTGATGACCATAATTTGATATTTTGTTTCAACATTCATTCATTCCATGGCACGTCAACAAAGCCATGGAATAGAATGTATATAAATAGAATGTGATATTGTGTCTCATCTAATGCTCTAGAACTTGGAGCAGGCTACAGACCAACCTATTTCCAACACATTGGACAAAATGGTAATGAGTAATCATCTTCAAATGATTCTATCTCCAAACACACGAAACAATGTAATTAAAATGTTTAAAAGCTAAACAGTCCAAACACCCACACAGAAAGTAAGTCATTTGAAATGGCAAGGAAACAGATCTCAAAAGAATAAGAATAAAAAATTAAATATGTTCCCAAGATCACGAAGAATAACGCAATGATATTTAATCTAGTTGGTTTTGTACCATGCGTAGGAAGAGAAAGGAAGAATAGGTAGGTTCTTAATTTTTTCTCATTAGAAGATTCTTTTCTATTAGAAAATTTTTATGGAATAAAAAGTGCAGTACTTCATGATTAATTTATTTAGTAGAACATAGTGCTTTCATTAATTTGGAATATTTAAACCTGGCATAAAATGATTGCTCCTGATATTAACTTGATTAGAATAAGGTATGGAAGTCGTTAAATAACCGAAAGACTTTCATGAGTGACATGTAGCACCAGAAGTTTCAAATTAATTTATTAGTTTTGTTAAGATAGATTTTATTTTTCACTGTTGTCAGCTTTTTGTGCAATTCCAGAATTCTAATTCCTTCAGTTAAACACAGAGTAAATTATTACGTTTTACCAGGAAAGGCTTCTCGTTTTCAAATCAAGGGTATATATGTTCATCCAGGGTATATTAAAATACCAACTAAATAGGAATTTGGAAAATGTATAGCTGAAATGAATTGGTTGAGAAAAGCAATTACCCTGTAAAATATTTCCCAATTTCGGAAGAAAAATTAAAGACTCGATTACGCCAAAAATCTTTCTCACAATATAATTCAAGATACGACTGATTAAATGTCATTTAATCATTATATTACAAACGAGATTATTGCGTAACGAAACACCAAGTTGACGGGAAGAAGTAGAATATAAGAGCAGTGCCCTAAAGTCTGGGTGTAAAGAAGCCGCGCAGCATATCTGGAAAGAGATGAAACTTAATTAAAAATCGCTGATTTCGACGAATCTCGTCTCTGTGTCTAGGGAGAATACTTAGTTATAATGAAGGATGAGTCAAGTTAATTGCAAGAGTCAGATTTTCGCGGCAGTGCGGAACCGGAGACAGGCAGAGAAGACTTTTGTTTCGGGAAGCTCTGAACTGAAATTGTGTCATTTGAAATCGAACACTCTCGGAGTCACTCACTCGTTGCCAAATATGCCAGAGAAAGAGCGGAAGAAATAGGAAATTAATGAAAAAGAGGAGCATGGAAATACTTAGCAACGTCTTCATTTCAACTGGTAGAAGTAAACTTAATATTCTAAGACCGAAAATGTGACTACGTTGCTTGGTGCTTCAACTCTTGAAGATCGTATTGACCTCGGTAATCTAATTAACGCGAAGACCCTATTTAACGTAATTAAAACAGAGAGCACTGCAGATAAGAAGACTGGATAAAAGGAATCAGCGCAGCATGAAGTAAATGAGCAATAAAATGTCTGATGGTAGAGCATTTACTTCTTGCAACATCCTTTCTTCTGACAATATAGGACAAGGATATACACCTCACACACAAACATACATACATACACACATATTATATATATATATATATATATATATATATATATATATATATATATATATATATAAATGGAAAAGCGAAAATGTTGCAGAACACGAAAGAGCATAAATTATAATTCCACACAAAAATTAATTTGTAACTAAAACTAAAGGAAAAAAAAGCAGAACCGAAAGAGCATAAATTATAATTCCACACAATTTGGACGTCCAAAAATACACATACTTGTTGAAAAAAATTATATTTCAGTATTATTTCGAAAATGATACAAGAGATACTCTACAATTGATACTTCCTAAAATATGAAAGGTTTATACTCAGAAACAAATATCAGAAGACGAAAAGCGAACTAAAAACGTGCGATAGTTTAATTTTTATCATTCGCTCATGAAATATTTTGTAACGTATAAAACCACACTCAGCGAACAATTGTTGTGTCGTACAGAAATTGCGCAACAGCGCAAAGTTTTGCCAACAACTTGTTTATAGGGCAGCAGGAGGCGCGCCGCCCTCGACTCCAGTAAGAGCCAATCTTAAGGGGAGAATCGAAACCCCCGGCGGAGGGGCAGCGGGGCGGGGCGGGGAATGGGCGGGGGCGAGGCTGTCGCCGTCGCCGCGGGCGCCACCGCCTGCACCGCACCGTAAAACGAGAAGAGGGGCCGTGAATAACGCTCTATTCCAAAAACCTGTAAACATCAACAACCCCGCAGGCGGCGCTGGGGGCCATCTCGAAACGCAGCGGCGGCGCACAGCGCTCGCAGGCGCCCATGAAGCACGCACGCGCCCGCAGCCTCCGCCAGCCTGCGCCGCAAGGGCCCGCGCCGCCTGCGCAGCATCTCCGTGTCGTTTGGTTTACCGCCCCTCCCGTCACTGCCCTCAACTTTAACGCCCTCGACCTCCGCCACTTTTGCCTTCCACCGCACTCGCCCTCCACCGCACTCGCCCTCCACCGCACTCGCCCTCCATCGCACTCGCCCTCCATCGCACTCGCCCTCCATCGCACTCGCCCTCCATCGCACTCGCCCTCCACCGCACCCGCCCTCCACCGCACTCGCTCTCCATCGCCCTCGCCCTCCATCGCCCTCGCCCTCCATCGCACTCGCCCTCCATCGCACTCGCCCTCCATCGCACTCGCCCTCCATCGCACTCGCCCTCCATCGCACTCGCCCTCCACGCACTGCCTCCACCGCCCTCCTCTCCCCCTACCGCCTCCCCCACCGCTTCCTGCATCTCAGCCACCATAACTACCCCATCACTCCCTGGTCTATCTCTTCCCCTTTTGCATTCCGTCGCCTCTCAGCGACCGAGCACCGCACACAGCTCTCAACGTGATCGCTTGTATCGCCCGGCTCTTTCAGAAGGAACTTTCTGCTTCCGCCCTTCGCAACAACTATCTCCGGTATGTCCTACATCGTTTCCACATCGCAACTCCGCAAGGGTTTGGCGTTCCTTCCCTCCTCCGGTCATTCCTCCGCACTTTCATTCTTCCCGTAGCCATGTGCATCCGCCTCCCCACCATCTGCATTCATTATCTCTTCCCCCGACAAAGACCTTTTCCACCGCGCATGAATGCTTTTTCATTGTTCTACTGAAGCCACTTTTTTGCCATTAACTACCTTTCCATTCGGTCTTACCTCAATCATCCACGCTCCCTCAAAACCACGGCCTTTCATCACTCTAGCTTGTGGCCGTCGTCCTGCAATCCACTCACAATGGCGATTCCCGCAATCACACCCACTGACGAAGTCGATCCCGCACATGCCATCAATTAGCGTGGATCATCTACCATCGGGGTGTCATCAACAGCTATTGATAGCGCATCGCGACTCGCATCTCGCTTGTCGCCGTCGCCTCCACGTGTCATTCGATGACACCTGAGCCCCGCTCTCTGGCGGGATCCTCCGTCCCCCTCATCTCCCCCCCTCGTCGCCCGCCCTCCGCCACCACGCCTCTTCCCGGCACCCCTCCCATCGCGCGCAGACGTATCACTATTACACGCCAGAATAGACGGCGGCCGCCGTCTGATTGAATCTGCGCGCAGAGGGGGGCGGGGCTCCGCGGCGAAGGGCCCGCGCGCAGCGCCGCGCCGCGCCGCTTCACGATAAACGCAGCCCTCTGCTTGTTTGCACAGCGTCAACGCCACGTCGCCTCGCGCGCGCCGCGCCGGGGAGAGAGCGCGCCATACGCCGCGGGACTTGGCGCGGCACGGCGAAGACGAGACACGCGAGACGCCCACGCAAAACCCACTCGTGAATTAGACACGTCTCAATCAAGTGCGCGGCGTGCGCGGATCTCTCGGAAAACGGGAGACTCGTTCGTGGAGTAGTGGCTCTCGCATTTGTAGTTGATTCAACGCGCTTCAAGGGAAGGTTTTCTCCTCCCTTTTGTAGACAGGAGGAGTAAAGTCGGAATCGTTTTCGATTCATAAAATCTCTCTCTAAGTAAATTACTCCTTGGGATTGAGCGGTAGTGTCGATTTAATGCCATTTTACCGTCGTCGGGAGAAGAATAAATTAAAAGCGAGCGAAGTAGATTCCGAAAGCTCTAAAAAGTGGCTAGCGGCTTCCTGACGTCGCGGACCGAAGAGACGTGGACGACCGGAATCCCGTCCTTGCTCTCGCTCCGCCCTCGATTCCTGGACTCCCGAATTAGATCCGTCCCTATAAAACGTATAATCTAGTACAACGGTAGGGGCACTGGAGCACTGTTTTAAATTGCAAGAGGTGACGTGCCTTTAGAACGTGAAATTGGTCGACGATGGGCTCCCTGTAATGGGCTTCTTGCATTACAATGGAAGCGGCTCTGGGCGAGCGGCGCCCGAAGAGGGGCAGGCGCGCCCAAGGCCGTGCTGGGTGGCGGGAAGGGGGAGGGGGGGGGGGGGGGGGGCCTTGGGCCCGTCTGTGCTGTCAGTAGTGCGGGACGTGCACTGGCGTGCCGAGGCGTGGGGCGGAGTGGAATGGTGGGCGGGGAGGGGGGGGGGGGCGAGGGGGCTTGGTAGTGGTGGAGTGGTGGGGGGTGGGGGGGGTTGGGGTGGTGCGGGGGGGGGCGGTGCAGGACGGGGCGGGAGGGGGGGGGGGGGGGGGGGGTGCGCGGGGTTGGGCAGGGTGGTGCGGGTCGGAGCAGGGTGGGGCGGGGCGACGCGGGGTGGGATGGGGCGGGGTGGTGCGGGGTGATACGGGATGGTGCGGTGTGCGGCGGGGCGCGAGCGAACGCGGGGAGGCACGGGGATGCACAGAGAGGCGCGGGGCGGCGCAGGGAGGCGGGGGGGGGGGGGGAGGCACGAAGTGTCTCGGGGGAGCGCGCAGGCTCCGGCGTCCGCTCACCCATGAAAGTGAGACGTGAGGGCCGCGCAGGGCGGGGTCACGCACCTGCCTAGGCGCGGGGTGGGGGGAGAGGCACTACGGGAAGGGGAGGAAACAGAGGCAGAGAGGAAGACTATGGAAGCCACCGCGTCACAGGTGGAAGGAACGACGGACGCTCAGAGCTCAGGATGGTCGGGAAGGAATCGGAAATGGCGAGCCGTACAGTAAATGCGGCGAGACAATGGGAAGAGGGGGGTCAACGAGTTGGTAAATGCGATAGCTGGGAGAGACGGCGAAGACGAGAAGGGCGATCACAGAGGGCGAGAGGGTGGCAAGCACGAGAAACGGCAGTTGTGCCTGGTGGAGACCAGCGGTAGCGGCAGATGATGGAGAACAATAACAGGTGGGGAAACTGCAAGGCTATCGAGACAGTGAGAGACGAGGAAACTATGCCTGGAGGGGGGATCAAGGTCAGGGGGACGGGGGCGACAAAGGAAGTACGGCGGGCAATCATGACGACAGGGCTGTGAACAGAAGAGGCCCGGTGGAGAGCGGTCGGCTGCTCCCAAGCCCTGCGCCTCGAGCTTGCATGGCCCTAGGGGCGTGCCCTGTGGCCTGCGCGATCTTGCACCGCCGCTTCCTGCCACCACCTTCATAATTGCGGGGAGGCAAAACATGAGGCGGTGCGGACGTTCAGGTCGGGCGAGGTTGCGGGTGAGCGGGGGTCGGGACGGTGCAGGAATGCGCGAAACCGGAGAAGTGCTTAAGTAGTTGCTGCGACTACGGTAGCACGCGGAAGTTCGCGAAAGTCGACTCTAGTTCCTTCAGGAGCGCTTGTATGTTACCAGTAGAAAAAAAGTGCTCTTTAAACTAAACATGGTTCTTCACCTCAGCCTCAAGCACAGCTACGTTCGTCGGATGAGAGTTCTACGGCGGTTGTTCTTAGAATCTTCAAAGTTCAGGAACCAAAACTCCTACAGAATACGTTCAGAGCGTTTTGGAAAGATCGAAATGTAAGAGGGAAAGAGGCCCAAACATTTAAAGTATGAGACCTCAAATCGTACAAGAATAAGCATCGTCCTTTTCCTGGCTCTTTACGAATCACCTTAGCCGTACTCGAGTGTAGATATTACGCTTGCACATACATTTGTCGGATTGCCGAATATCCTACAAAATTAAATGCAAAACTTCAAATACATTAGTCATTTTCACACAGAAATAATTAGACAGTATTTTGGTTTCGTTAATTTGCTTTTACATCGACATAAATAAGCCCTTATTGTTTTAGTCAGTCTTTGTATGATTATCAAGATGTGATAAAAATAATTCGAGATAGTGCTAAATCGTTTGCTTTTTCTGTTGTTCTTCATACATACACATTCTTAATGTAATCAGTAAGTATTATTTCATTCTTTTTTGGAATTTTTAATTTCTAAACGTCTCGCAAATATTAATTTAAACTTCGTTCAAACTAATGAATTGTCATTAACATTTCTCTTTACGGAAAAACGAAACGAAACTCATAAAATCACCGTCAGTTTATTGTAACTTTGATTATTTGTGCGTTTCTATACCCGCGTGGCAAATTACGTAGTCGTTATTTACTTCACAAATATACGCCAGCCAATTGGTTTTATAGGTGGAAACATTTCCCCAACAACATATTACATCTCGACGTCCTCTCAACTGCACCGACCACAGTGACAAAATAAACAGAAACAACAATATCTCCGGCTTGCATTAGCGGTGCGTGGTGTTCGTTGGTGCTCGCGCGCGAGGCAAAATGCATGAGCGCCACCGGTCTGGGCCGTGACGCACAGTGGGTCGAAACGCTTACTAGAAGCCAAAACAAAACTCTTCCTCGTGACAAAAAAATGTAAGTAGGTATGTTCTTTATATGTTCCTCCATCCAATTTGATGATTTGTAAATCGTCTTTTTTAGCGCATTTTTTAAGAAAAAAGCACATCAAATACAGCATCAGAGTAAACTGATTGATTAGTTCGTGTTTCTGAATGCGTCAATTCTTAGTCCCGTGAAATGCATGTTTTTATAATGGGGAGTGGGCAGGATGGTGAGATCCGGCGCCGACATACACGTCGGCTTACAAGGTTTATCTCTTCCAGGAGCCTCCCACAAGTGGGGTACCGCCCCAGCTGGGACAAGTTCTATTTATTTATTTAGTGAAAAACAGCCAAAAACTGTATGTGACGTATGGGGGAGAAAATCATCTGCGCACGCTTTCTTGAGTTTCAGAATCCCTTCCCAACAATTTAACTATTAAGAGTTGAAAGATGAAAAATAGTAATAATAATAATAGTAATAATAATAATAATAATAATAATAATAATAATAATAATAAAAATTTAAAAAACGAGAGATTTATATTTCAAAAACTAGATATTTTCGTTGCCGAATTATAGAAAACTTATTTTTAACGGTAAAGGAACGAACAGATTTGATTTTTCTGTATTGTTAACAAAATAGAAACTCACCCTAAGCTCTACTACCACTACAAGCAAAAGGAAAGTTCAACAAAACGTGCGCAAAGTGAAGCTACATTTACGTCCAGAAGCAAATCAAGGGGCCATCTCAGCATTTGCTCAACGGATCAGGGAAACTGGACAAAAACCCGATCGAGATGGGGGTCATTGACTCGGAAGCTGAAGTACATTACTTGTTACAGGCATTTAAGTCTTTTTTTAAATATACAATGCAAATGAAAACTAATTCATTGTACTATATCGTTTTGTTTAAAGTAAAACATTATTTTTCTTTTTGACAAAAGGCAGCAGAAAATGTTTTACTTTTAACTTAAATTTGTGTACCAATTTTAATTGTTTAATTTCATCTGGCAATGCGTTGTAAAGTAACGTACATGTATGTGGATTTCTATGTATCTGACTGGTCCCCTGACAAGTGCAGTAGTGTAGTGAATGGAAGTGTGTGTAAGTAATGGGTGAAGGTCGGGTAATAAAGAGGAAGGAAAGATCCCACGGGGCCCGTGGCCCGTTTGTTAAGGCACCGCTCCGGCATTCGCCTGGTATCGTCTTAATCGTCTGGGAATGGGAATAAATGGGAAATTAGGTCTTACTTAAAATTGTTGTATCATTCTTGCTCCTCGGAGTGCCAAGCTGTGATTTTTACAAATAATGTTGTACATTTAACTCCATTTTAAGCTTAAATGTAGCTGTGACCACTTGCGATCATGAAAATTATTGCATTTTGGAAATTGTATAAAATGTCAGAGAATCTATTTTTCTCTCAATTGCGGTTGAATAAATCTTACCGTACTTCATCCAATTCTCAAAACTTCCAAATTTTACCGAAATTTAAGTTCGAAAAATGTAGATACATAGTTTACGATTTTTAAAATGGTAGATATGAAGGGCTTGGGGCAGTCTCAAGGTAAGTCACAAAAGGCACTGGAAGCCTTCCACTATTCGTAAATGTTAATACTTACAAGTATATCGATTTTGGTCGAAGTAAGAATGATCAACTTTTCATTTATAAAGGGTTTGGGGTAGAAACATTGCCCCTCATACGCAAATATAGTATGTAAGTAAATCTTGTACAAGTAAGTAACGTAATAGATAACCTATGAAGCGTATTTATTAATTAGACATACTAGCCGCCCGGCAAATCACAGTAAATTGTAACAATTCAAGCGCTCGGAATAATAATGACAGATCCCAACCGAAGTGCGTTTCGAGAAAATTTTTTTTTCTCTTTTCGTTCACGTTTATTTTCATTCCAGAAAAACTTCCGTCAGTGGAATTTGAGGGTTTTGCCATATCCCAATTCAATTGATATTTCATCATGATTAGATATAAGGCAAGAGAGTAGTCATACTTCTAATTGAAAATGCGAGTTCGGTTGGTATCTGCCGTTATTATCCTAAGCTACTCTATTAAAATAATTAAATACGGATTGCCGCGATATATAATTTCCATTTTTTATATCGTTACTTTACATCTTATAGGAACTACCCGTGGCCCTCATCGATAGTTTTATTTCAAGATAATCCCGTGCGACTCCCGTTTGGCGCATTTCAGCCCGCTCTCGCCCACTGCGCGCCGCTCGGGGGCGCTGTCAGCGCAGGCGTCGCCCTAATTGCCGGCGCCATCGCCGCGGGCCAGCGCCGCCCCTCAGCGGCTCTCGCACATTGATTGCGTTCAGGTACAACCGATCCGTTCCTGGAAGCTCATCGCTGCACACATTGGGAACGGGCTTTCTTAGAAGGGCAGCTTTGCTCGAAAGACACGGCTCGACGATAATTGGTCCCAATGACCGATGTGAGGTATTCAACGTCCAATTAATGACTAACTGGAAGGGCCTGTGACGAGAGGGAAATACGACGAATCTCACTCAAATAGATGATTATACAATGTATGTAACACGGCAAATTAGTGAAAATGAGAACTTTATTGTTTGGGCGCGATTAGTAAGTACTAAACAACTTTTAATAAATATTATTAGAAGTTCTTTAGTTTATCGCGTCTCTGTGCATTATTCAAATCAATAAGAGGATCGTCCGTGGGGTGAAGTACGGGAAAGACTATCAAAACCAGCTTACGTCGCGCGGAAGGATCATGGTTTCAAAATTTGGCAAAGAAAACAGAACAGATGTAGGTAAATTCTCTTTTGTAAACAGAACGATACAAAATTGGAACACATTACCTGCAGCAGTGTTGAAGACTTTCCCTCAGAATGTGAAAAAAATTTAAAATTAGACAAAGTAAATATGGTTAATAGATTAATTTTGTAAAATTGTATTTGGTAACATGTTAATATTTTAATGTTGTTTGATGTTTTGAGTATTTTTAGTAATTCCTTAGAAATGCTCATAAAAATCGCGTAATGGATGCAATATACAATTCACTTTATAAATATTTCACAAAACGTCTGTAATAAAATCAATGAATATACACACTACATGAAATACAAAGTGCCACACCAACGAAGTTATAAAACCCAAAAAATTAAGTATTTTACGTTCGAAGATTTATATTCCCACTGCATTTAGTGGAAAATCTGGAAATTACGATCTTCACATTTCTATTGATTTGTCAGAAACGGATATGAAGATAGGTACTTATAGATATAGTTGTACTGAATCATCGGATTTAACAAAGGGGATTGATGTTGATAATGCATACAAAGCAACATGAACATGAGGCAAATGTGTGATGAAATATCGACTGGCAATTTTGGATCAGTACCTTTGAAGCTCCTGTCACATCGAATCTGGTCTGATGACCAGAAGATTTTAGTTTCGAGTCCTGGCGGGAGCAGACGTCCGACACCAGATAATTAGCTAGGACGAACGCAACCAACGTGCGAAGAGAACGGGAGACACCGACTCTCTGATTAATCGTAGGTACGGTGTTTTCTTGCACCGAGTAATCACCGACTACAAAACGGACGAACACGCCACCATTACATTCCCATTTTTTGCATGTCGCCACTTTGGTTTCACTTTTCAATCAATTATTTTCCATAAAGCTAAGCGTATAAAACACGTTAGGGTATCTATTTGTTTGCATTGTTTGTGAATTTATCTTTTCTAGGTTTCAGGTGTGGAAACTAGAACTTTCTTTCGGAAAGCATTACTTCGCATATTGCACAGATGTCATTACCGTATAAATCAATGTTCTGCAAAGAAAAACAAAATACTGAGGGCATCACAAATGAAAATGGCTCACGCGACGCAAATTGAAAATGATCCCAAGAGTACTTACTTGTAAATTTCCATTAATTTGTATTAAAAAATAATGTGTGAATCTCGCAAAAGTGCCTTTGGTGTACACATTTTACCATTTCATTTCTACGCCAAAAAACTCATTTCTATACTAGTTTCGTAAATATATTCGTGAGCTTTTATCACGAACGAAATTGTCTATGAGTGTAAACAAAATTTATGAAAACAATGTCTATATAGGAACTGTTAAAAAAGCTCTGAATTGAACTCATATTTACGGACTACGAATCCAAAATATCGTGATAAAATATTCAGAGTATTCAGATAATTAACAGGAATGTTAGCAAAAATTTGTATGGGCTGAGCGAAAACATACATTTTTCGAATATTGAATTCTAATACGTTTTGAAGTTTAATATTCATGCTAACTGATGGAAATATATTGAAAAAACTTACATTAAAACTTTAGATCGTGCAAAGGAGTCTAAAGTTTCAACACTGAAGAGTTTGGAGAAGTAAACTGACGTCATATCTATCTCTGTGTACATATACGAATATTTTATTTTTATTTGCGTTTTTCCTGCGGGGCGCGCTAGCTCCCTGCGAGGCACTTTGACCTACTGCCCCCATTGCAACACCCTCGTGGGGAACGGCGCACCCTCCTAGAGAATCCCACCCCCCGCAAATCTCCGCACTCCCAGCAGACGCAGCTTTGTCATGCATCGGCGCACGGGTCCGCGTGAGGCGCAGGGATGAGGGCTCCGGCGGCGAAGGGCGGTGGGAGCAGAGCGGTAAAGCCGCAGCTCAAGCCCGGAGCATGCGGGCGAACGGGCGGACGGGCGGACGGGCGGACGGGCGGACGGGCGGACGGGCGGACGGGCGGACGGGCGGACGGGCGGACGGGCGGACGGGCGGACGGGCGGACGGGCGGACGGGCGGACGGGCGGACGGGCGGACGGGCGGACGGGCGGACGGGCGGACGGGCGGACGGGCGGACGGGCGGACGGGCGGACGGGCGGACGGGCGGACGGGCGGACGGGCGGACGGGCGGACGGGCGGACGGCGGACGGGCGGACGGGCGGACGGGCGACGGGCGGACGGGCGGACGGGCGGACGGGCGGACGGGCGGACGGGCGGACGGGCGGACGGGCGACGGCGGACGGGCGGACGGGCGGACGGGCGGACGGGCGGACGGGCGGACGGGCGGACGGCGCGGACGGGCGGACGGGCGACGGGCGGACGGGCGGACGCGGCGGACGGGCGACGGGCGGACGGGCGGACGGGCGGACGGGCACGGCGACGGGCGGACGGGCGGACGGGCGGACGGGCGGACGGGCGGACGGGCGGACGGGCGGACGGGCGGACGGGCGGACGGGCGGACGGGCGGACGGGCGGACGGGCGACGGGCGGACGGGCGGACGGGCGGACGGGCGGACGGGCGACGGCGGACGGGCGGACGGGCGGACGGGCGGACGGCGGACGGGCGGACGGGCGGACGGGCGGACGGGCGACGGGCGACGGGCGGACGGGCGGACGGGCGGACGGGCGGACGGGCGGACGGGCGACGGGCGGACGGGCGGACGGGCGACGGGCAGGCACGGGCGACGGCGACGGGCGGACGGGCGGACGGGCGGACGGCGAGGCGGACGGGCGACGGCGGACGGCGGACGGGCGACGGGCGGACGGGCGGACGGCGGACGGCGGACGGCGGACGGGACGGCGACGGGCGGACGGCGACGGGCGGACGGGCGGACGGGCGGACGGGCGGACGGGCGGACGGGCGGACGGGCGGACTTGGGCGATCGCTGCACCCGGCGCGGCGCCGGTTTGCTGGGCATCGATTGATGGTAATGCACTAGTTAAGGGCCATAAGCGTTAGTGGAACTCGGCTTCCTATGGGCCGGCGAGCCGGCGTGGGCTATCCCTCGTAACAGCCCGTTTCTGACATTAACTCCAGCGCAGGGCATGCGGGGGACGTGTTAGGATGTGCGATACAAGCAATAATATCTAGGGCGCTCCGCCAGCTCCCTGCTTACGTCATGTTAAAGCCATCAATAGACTCTACACTGCTATGTAGGCGATACACTTAATTATCGTCGTAATAGTGGAAGAAAATACTATTTCTTAATACAATATTTGACGTAAGTTCTATTCCTACATTTTCTACACGTAACGGAACAATCAAACTTTGGTAAACTTTTGAGTGCGAGTAGGAACCATACGATAAAATGCAATGTAGTTAAGATTTTTTCATGTGGAAATCGGTATAATTTGTTGTATTTCTTTATAACTATGTATTTAAACTTTTTGTAGCTATATATTTTAAGTGTTTTTATTTTCTCAACTTTCAAGTCCTTTTTGAAATAATAGTGGCCACTACCCGTAATAGTTTTCTGTTAAATTAGATGTATTCATTCTTCATCCATTATATCCGTATGTTAGCATAACAAGAGTTCAGTAGGTATGAAACCGGAGGAATGTTAATTTTCAGAAGTCAAAACACCTGATACCTTGCTGAAAAGCCATGTGCTTAATACGTACATTTGATTTCTCTGAAAATTAATTTTACTTTTACTCTTTATACTTTTCAAAAATACTTAATAGTTTTTTAAAATATACTTATCTAAAAAGGTAGTTATTTTTCACTGTCCGCTCTTTTAGGTTGAAATGGAAACGGCAGTCATACTGCATTAACTCAGCCTTATACCATTCATCTGTTTATTTTGTTGAAATGGCCGCGATTAGACCAACAACTGAAAATTATAAAGTCTTTTGGAAGGAAATTACAGAGATATTGGAATCACTAACTGGAATAATTTCAAGTATAGTCACTAATCCGATTTAAAATTTCACGTTTCCGTTATTGTTTTCGTTCGGATTGATCTCTCAATGCACGTTTTTCTGTTTCTGTTATGAGTTATAGATTTCTAAAATGTATTTCTAGGGATCCAAAGAACTCCTACAATCTCTTCGTACAAAATGGCAACATCATGAATTTTTTTGAAACATTTTTCAAAATTAATTAATTGTAACGATCAATCGATGAAGCTGATAGAGTCTCGAGAGGAACTTAAGAAATAACTGGGCTGTTGTTCATTTGAATATTTTCCACAAACGTCGACAACCTGTAAACGTGAACCTCTTACGTAGGTATGTTGAAGCTTTTGTCTTCTACTTGAATGCATGTTCGTTGATGATAAAGCTTTGGGGATATTTTTAAGTAATATTTTCTTCAATACAAGAGTCAAATAAACAAAAAGAGAAATATTAAGAAGTCAAGCTCGGTGTTAAAACGAAGCATTAGTATTCGCTTTCAACGTATGCTTTGCCTATATACATGTGGATGTAACAATAGTCAACAGAAAATTATAGAATGACCGAATTTGATGAGATACCGCAAGCCGGTTTTAACTAAGTAGATTATTACCAAAATAAAACTCTCGGAATAACATGCACGTAAAAATGTATTTTTGTACGTTTTTAAACAGTAAACTTTTGTTACCTTAACGCATAACATACGAGACAATTTTGTTGCGACAAATGTAATAAACATTGAAAACGTCGTGGTTCTAGTTTTAAAGGCTGTAAACATTTGTTGAGAAATTAGTTCCGCTCATTCTTAGGGTGTAGCAAAACACAGCCGCTTTGAGTCGCGAAAGGCATTTGCTTGCGAAGTGGCGGCAGGCGCGGGGCACGAGTGCATTGCGGCGGAGGCGTGGCGCCTGGCGGCGGGAGAGCCCCCAGATCCCTGAACACTGGGACGTGCGTGGCAGCCGGGCGGAGGAAGGCGAATTGGGGGGACGGCGCCGGCAGGCACGTGATACGCAGCGACTTGGGCGACAGCGCGCGGCGCCCCCGGCGGCGGGAGCGGCACGGCTGTGAAGGGGGGGGGTGGGCGGTGCAAGGTATATGCACCCCGCGCGCCGCGGGTCTCGCCGTGGGAGCGCGCAGCTGGGCTTTAATTCGCCGTATGGTTTCGGCAGCCGCCTCACCTTCCCCGCCCGCCCCTCCCCTTCCCCCTCCCCCTCTCGACCGCGCGGTAGACAAGAGGCAAGCGGCCGCACTGCCCCCCGGCGACGCTCCCCATCTCCTGCGCCTCCACCCACGGTCCCCGTGTCCCTGGGCGCGCCTTCCCAGACCGGGGGCGGAACCGGGGAGGGGAGTTGGAGGGGGCGGCGACGCAAGTGCGGGTGGAAACGCACCGCTGTGTGCCGCAGCGCGCCGCGCCGCCCGACGACTCCGTCGCCACCCTACCACTTGTGTTTGATTAAGGTTTTGCAGGGATCTGCCAGCCGGCAGCGCAAACATCTCGCGCGAAATGAGCGCCGCCGCGAACGCAGAGCGCGGTCGCCGCTGGGTGGGCGGGGTGAGTCGGGGAGGGGCGCGGGGTGGCATTGTGGAGCCAGGCGGTGTGGCACGTGGCGTGCACACACACAGAGGGGAGGGGGTAATGTAGTTGCCGTGGCGTGAGAAGACGGAAGAGAATTGTGCCCGAGGAAAAGTAGGCAAAACGTGAGAAGGGATATGCGAAATGAAATCAGCAAGAGAATGGCTTGAATAATGTACTCCAGAGATGAAGAGAAATACGATGCAAAAAATATGAAGAATGGAGACATAATGGAGAGAGTGTGCAATGGGAATAGAGGAGGAGAAGCAACGAAAACGCGGAGATGTCACAAGGCATATTCTAGAAAGGAAAATTGAAAATGAAGTAAGATAAAAAGTGTGAATGTCAAACAGCGTATTCATTTATAGAGAAGGAATTCATTTCCCATAACTCGGTTAAACACAGAATACTGCAAACGTTAGTAAGGGGGTGAGGCTAACCGTAAATCGAGTATTGGGACACCAGCACAGCCAGAAAAAGTAGCAAGGAAAGTATTTTGTAGGCCCGGCAGATATACAGGGAAGGCAGTAAGCAACGGACAACTGCGCACGGGGCAGAGGTGATGCGCGGAAACGAGCAGCGTGAGCCGAGGGCGACAAGTGGACAGAGAGAAAAAGGGCGCGACCGCGGAGGGCAGAAGAAGCGCGGGGAGCGGCAACGCACGGCGCGCGGGGTGCGCGACAACTGCGGCGGCAGCGGCGCGGTGAAAGCGGCGGGGAACGCGTTCCCGCGATGTGCGGGCGACGGGGGCGGGCGGCGGGGCGGGCGGCGCGCGCGGGCGGGCGAAAAACCTCCGCATTTGCATTTCGATTTGCAAACCACAAGGATATCGAAATGAAAATGCGGCAAAAATAGAGAGACCCGGCCGCGGCCCGACTCCGCTGCAGCTCGCGCGGCCGCCAGCGTTGCGCCAGCCTTCTCCATAACGAGGTATTCGGTTTTAATGCAAATTGTGTCCCTGTTCCCTTTATTCGCTAGCCCCCGATGCAGCGCGGGGGAGCTGCCGGGCGCTGGCGTTGACGTTGGCGCGGGCGCTGGTAACAGCGTTGGCGCCTGCGCCACCTGGCAGTGGAGAGGCGCGCGGGTCAACCGGGAGCGGCCGGAGAAGGCCAAGCCCGCCCTGGCCCTCGTGGCCCCTCACGTACCTACCCTCTTCACCCGGTACATCACCTCCCCGCTCCGCCCCCGCTCCGCCCCCGCTCCGCCCCCGCTCCGCCCCCGCTCCGCCCCTCCGCCCCGCTCCGCCCCCGCTCCGCCCCGCTCCACCCCCTGCTCCGCCCCGCTCCGCCCCCTCCGCCCCTCTCCGCCCCCTCCGCCCCTGCTCCGCCCCGCTCCGCCCCCTGCTCGCCCCACTCCGCCCCCTCGCCCGCCCCCGCTCCGCCCCGCTCCGCCCCCTGCTCCGCCCCCTGCCCGCCCCGCTCCGCCCCCGCTCCGCCCCGCTCCGCCCCGCTCCGCCCCGCTCCGCCCCCTCCGCCCCCTCCGCCCCGCTCCGCCCCGCTCCGCCCCCTGCCCGCCCCGCTCCGCCCCGCTCCGCCCCGCCCCTTCTCCGCCGCCACCCTATTCGCCCCCATTCGCTTGCGCTTTGCCTTCAGCCCGCTCCCGCTCCCCCTGTCCCGTGGGGGCGCGTTCCAACCTCGCGCCAATCATGAGGTCATTATCGGCGCCTGCTGCCCGCCCTGGTCTCCTCCATCGCCGCCGCCGCCAGCAGCGACCTGCCGCGCAGAGTGCCTCCCGAGTTCGTTGTGACGCGTCGCTCAAAATTTATTTTCCTCCAAAACTAATTCCATTCGTTTCATCGCGCCATTTTGCGTACGCCTTGTGAGCGGCGCTGCAGCGATCGGTTTTTAAGTCGCTCGCGCCTTTATTAAGGAATGCGTTGTCTCCCGGCCTTTCATGTAAACGGGGCCTTCTATGTAGTTTCTAAAACAATTCTTCAGTTCCTGATCTCTTTTGCGTGAGATCGCTGTGTTAGAATGTGGAGTTACATTCCTATACATCGCCGATGTGTTTTCATTAAGCAAAGTAAAATAATGAATCTTGTATTTATGACAAAAACCCAGATAAATTAGTAAAGAAAGATCATTGTTTGGCCAATGAACATGTAGTTGGAAATTTTATTTGGGAGTTATACACAAGACATATACCTCTGAATTTCAGGTAACTTTTTATGCACAAGTGTACCACATGTCACGTTCTATAACAGTGAAGGAAATTGCATATATCTGCATCGGTGCATAAGGGATTGCGTAGGCTTCGAGGATTGGAGTACTGCGAGAACGAGGCTTCCGCCAGCACCGCCCACGCACCGCCCACGCACCCGCCCACGCACCCCCCACGCACCGCCCACGCACCCGCCCCACGCACCGCCCACGCACCCCGCCCACGCACCCGCCAGCACCCCGCCCCACGCACCCGCCCCACGCACCGCCCCACGCACCCCGCCCCACGCCCCCCCACCACGCCCCAGCACCCGCCCACGCACCCGCCCACGCACCCGCCCACGCACCCGCCCACGCACCCGCCCCACGCCCCCCGCCCCACGCACCCGCCCCACGCACCCCGCCCCACGCACCCCGCCCCACGCACCCCGCCCCACGCACCCCGCCCCACGCACCCCGCCCCACGCACCCCGCCCCACGCACCCCGCCCCACGCACCCCGCCCCACGCACCCCGCCCCACGCACCCCGCCCACGCACCCGCCCCACGCACCCCGCCCCACGCACCGCCCCACGCACCCCGCCCCACGCACCCGCCCCACGCACCCGCCCCACGCACCCCGCACGTTTGAGGAGCGCATCCCAACAATAGAGTACATGGGATCGTACGCGGGAGAGCAGCTGTCCCTACGCATAGGACAGGCAGTGCACCTGCACGCGCTAGCCGCGGTAACTTATGAGACAGTCGCCGCTCAATCGCTCCCAACCGCATCGGACGAACGAGGCTTCCCCGCCACACGCACCCCCCCCGCCCAACGCCCCCCGCCCCAGCCACACGCTCCCCGCCAGACGCTCCCCGCCACACGCTCCCAGCGTCACGTTCCCTACGACAGGATCTCCGCGCCACGCTCATCGCACCACATTCCCCGCGCCACTCTCCGCCACATTCTCGCTGCCCTTTCCCCCACCCGCTCTTCCGCTCCTCGCGCCAGCCTTCGCTTTTTTGGGCCAGCAGCACCTCGACACACTCCCGGCTGCACACCACTCTCCCCGCGCCTCGTTTCAACGTAACTCTCTCCAGCCACGCAGCTTCCTTCAAGGTTCAGGCTTTACCGGCTTCGCGCCACGTTCCTCTCGCCACACTCCTCGCGCCACGTTCGTCAGCTCCTTACGCGAAGCGCTCCCTACCTTCGAGGTTTCCGTACGTTTCTCTCGCTCGCCCGCTAGCTTCACGAGATCTACTCTGCGCCCGCCACACACAGGCTGCTGTTTACTTTCGTTTGAGACGATATTTGAATTTATCCTTCCACTTGTGAGTAAACCCAGGCTGCCGAAGTTTATCCAAGTACTTTCAGATATTTGGATTTTTTCGCGAGAATGAACGGAATGAAGTACAGATTCGAAAATGCACAAATATGCGGTAGCACGTTTATATTTATGCAAGCGAAGCGGAAAGTTGTTCTGACTTCCTAAACACAGATGTGTGCGTTCGCATATAAAGCTTGTAGAATATAAACGACCAATGTGTAGGGCAGTTCCTAATTATCTGTTCATAACCACGTTCTTTTGCACTGAAAAAGAAAACAAAACAAAAAAACAGAACAACTCTCCTTTGAGCTGAAAACGCAAATTAAATGACGATACTCCGCACATCAGTAAAAAGCGGAAATGCAAACTAACCAATCCGCCGGCGTCCTCCCCTTGATTTGAACATGTTCGTCATACGTAAAAGTTAATTGGTGCCATTCGTACAACATTTTCTTTTGTAGTTATGACCTTTCATAACAGTGCTATTTGTTTCGGGCCACAAACCCGCCGGATATCGATAGCTGGGGTTCCGCGGTAATAAATACTGCGCGGCCACGGCCTGGCGTGGCGGAGCGGGGAGGGGACGGCGGGGGTGGGGGCGGGGGCGGGGCGACGGAGCGCGGGACGCGGAGCGGGTCGACGCGCGTGAGGTGCGGGGAATCCAGAGGAGGGGCGGGGCCGTTGGAGGGTGGCAGAGGGGCGCGAACGAGAGCGCGGGCCGTATGGAGGAAGTAGACGGCAGCGCACCGCTAGCAGCTCCTGGAATGCGCGAGGAGCGTCAAACGCAACAAGCAAGAGCGACGTACGATGCGAAATACACTTCTCGGGGCTGGGATTGCTTCGACAGTCGACTGATAGTCGTCTTATCTTGCACGCGTACGGCAGTACTGGGGTATCTCATAACGGGATTGCATTTTGTTCAAAAAGTGAATGTGAATTTTGCGAGTTGGAGCTGCATCTGGTTAATCTTGCGGTAAATCTTTGGTATTACAATACAAGCACATCGCCAAAAAAATAAATTTGCATTTCTTGATTCTCTCTGTGATTTCTCAATATTGTAAACAGAACCTGGATGAAACTGATCATCACCTTCAAGAGTCAAAATCCTTTTATTTTATTGTTTAGTAATCTACAAATCCTAAAATATATCTTAATAATTTCCTATAACGTTTTCTATAACATTTTCTATAACGTTTTCTATAACGTTTCCTATAACAATTTCTAATAATATTTTCTTTTTGTGTTGGAGATTCTGCAGCGTACGTTCGACACCTCCCATGGAAATACTGAAGAAAATACTGAAGTTTTGCATAAACGAATATTGACTTATTATTATTATTATTATTATTATTATTATTATTATTATTAATATTATTAATATTATTATTATCTTCATCATCATCAGCATCATCATCATTATAAGCATCGGTTGTTAATTTGCGAAGAACATCAATTTGACCTCAAATGTAACTGCTTTTTTCTTTCCTTGATTGATTGATTGATTAGGGTATGTCAACTGCTATTGCTATTAGTCCCGTAAGTGTAGTGAATATTATATCCTGGAAGGTGTCGGTGATCCTCGCACGCTGACTGGTGCGGACCCTTCGGCTAGCGGGGGATTTTCCCTCCACACGAGAGGGCCCTCCGCCCCATCTCTAAGCTCCCGAATGGTATTCCGACGAGTATGGTAGTGAAGTGCGTATAAGTTTAAAGTTTGTATAAGAGAGGAGGGCAAGAAAGAGGAAGAAAAGATTCCGCGTTGTCCTTGGCTCGTTTGTTAGGGTATTGCTCCGTCATTCGCCTGACAGTGGGCCGCTAGAACTCTCCAGACAGCGAATGAATTCGACCTAGTTATATTCCTAGTGTTGAAGCTTTCTTCTTTGAGACTTTCTGCTGAATTATTACTCCAAAATACTTGAATTTGTTAGTTCACGATATTACATTATATTGAAAACTAAATAGAAAGGGAGTTATGTCCATTTCGTGGCATATTCACTCAACTAATCAATATTTACTGATAAAACAAATATTGATATTTATAAAAAGATCTTATTAATTTATCGTTCATTAACTTAACAGTTTCTAATTATACATACCTATTTGCTTTTATTTGTAAAAGCATGATATTTTTCGATCTATTTGCAAAAGAAGTTACTTCTTACATATATCTATGCTTTAACACCAAAATAAATACAAAATCGTGTATTTTAATCGTCAGTCATTGCTGAGCTAGTCTTAAAAATTAATTCAAAATTAGAATTTTCCTCTCTCATTGATTATACACATAAGAAAGAAATCATAGAAGTGTAAGCAAAAATGATATTTATGATCAGAAACTGATGAGCTGTAAAATTCACAATTTGATGTGTATTGCGGAATAAACTCTGTAGTTGAGGGATTTTGCTCCGATAAAAACGTGATCTGCACTCAAGTATGCGTGATCTCTACTCACATATGCGATCGGCAATGTGTGATAAACACTGAGGCATAAATTGATGTAATTCGCGAAACGCCAATACCTACGAAAGCAGCAAATTCCTAGGTAACATTCCATTGACGTTGGATATAATGTGTTAAACCAACATGTGTTAATAATTGATGTGAGCAATTTTAAATGAGTGGAATGTCAGGTGTAAGGGAATTTGGCGCTCTGGTCAGCTTTTTTGCCAAATGCAAACGAGATAAATCATTTTAATGAAATATGTTATATTAAACTGTACAATGATACATCGGCTACGTTTATATCACAGCACCCATTTTTCAACAGAAATTGTGAAAAAAGATAAAAAATCGAGACCTCAAAATTTCAGGAGAATGTAGTAATTTGGATTTTAAATTCCTTACGCATTTTATTCAATGAGATTAATGAATTTATTCAATAGATTGTGCAAAAATAATATACAATTGTATTATCCTATTTTTTTAAATTTTGACCGACATTCTTAATTTCTTCTGTCAAAGAATGAAAAATACACATATGTAAGTAAACCTCTATGAACACCTGTAACCCTGTAAAGAATGTAAACCTGTGTTTACTTCAAACATGACCCCGGGGGCAAAGAGACGTGGAAGTTTGGGCTTGCGCTTTCACGATAGATGTATAATGCTTTTGTGATACATCTCTAAATATAAGGCATCACATATGAAAAAATTTAAACAAAATGAAGTACTACTGGAAGTACTTCATCATATACGACATAACATTCCGCAAAATTAAGATTAGTTTACTATTGTATTAGGACACAGCCTGCCTGATGGGTTTTCTCCGAATAGCGGGTTTTCCTACGTAGTCGAGCGGCGAGTGAGGTGGTGTGTTCTGTATTAAAAGATTACAGTCGCTCGGGGTGAATACCAGGCTGCCGTGAAGCGTGCAAATATTTGAAACACATAATATGTTAATCAATTCAAATTGTTTTTAATTTCCGTTTATGAATTTTTAATTCTTTCAAACAAAAATTGTAACATTTCTGTGTCTCTTTTAACCTCTTTTATTATCTTATATAAGTTGCTTTTAAATTATACTTGGTTTTTCACTGTTTACAACATAAATATACTTTTACATTTGTATATTATATTACATTTTTGAACACTTTGTATGTATCTGACATTTGGTTAGGCGGAAGAGCCCGAGCCTCGCCGTATTAATAAAGGCATTATTATTATTATTATTATTATTATTATTATTATTATTATTATTATTATTATTATTATTATTATTATTATACATTTAATTTTTTAAAAATCCTGCCCCCAGAAAAATCTGTCTGTAATGTTTATGGATCAAAGAAAAAAAGTCCACAGAACAAACACTTCACAATTATTCTAAATTTTTAATCTTGCACACTATTTCACAATCTTCTTGTGATACATTGACTTCTCTGGTTATTTATCCCTCAATGAAGACTCAAAAATTTCCTGACAATGTTTGCTGTACCAAGTAAAGCAGCTTTCTGCATAGTTCTCAGATGCTGTTCTTGTAATTGTAGAATTTCTCCAGTTTTCTGCCAGTTCTTCGTGACACATTTACGGACACTACCACAGGAACTATTTACTCTTCGCAGTCTGTACATATCCTTTAATTCGACAGCCAGTGGTTGTATTTTCTTTTTTCTCTGCTAATGTTGATATTAGCTTTTCATCTGAAGGAACTGCTACATCGACAATCATCGCTGTTTTCGCTGTTTAATCAAACAGGACAATGTCAGGTCTGTTTGCTTCAACCGTTCTGTCAGTTATAATTGTCGTCTCCCACAAATTTATTATTATTATGAATGTTGTTGTTATTATTATTATTATTATTATTATTATTATTATTATTATTGTTATTGTTGTTGTTATTATTATTAATTATTATTATTATTAATTATTATTATTATTATTCATTATTATTATCATTATCATTATCATTATTATTATTATAGAGATTTGGCCGTTAACGAAAACCCCTACGTCTCAAAGAGTAAATAACATCACTTACTAAGCGCTTTGTCGGTCAAATAGAAAGGTTCTTTTTATAAGACGCCCAGGTTTTCGAAGGTTGGCGGGGAACGCACAGAGATACGGCGCCGCCGTGCCTTGCCGGGCGGTCGGGCGTGCAGCAGGTCGCCCGCGCATAGAGCGAATGGCCACAGCATGCTCCAGTGGCGAGGCGCGCTCATCCTGCGCGACTAACGACTTCTGGCGGCGCCCGGACGAGGAGCCGCGACACTCGACCTGCAGCTGCAGCCTCCTCCCCTCCTTCTCCCCCGCCACACTTCCCCATCCCCTTCCGCTAGCTGATCTTGCCCTCATTTGTTCCGCACATGAGAGGCTGTGAACGAAAGTCTAGTGGCCACACATTCATATAACAAAAATTTTCACTTGAAACCATTATGTTACTAAGTTTTGTTACTGTAGTTAAACTGCACAATATTCCACATTTTAGTCGAATTTGAATGATATGGTGATAATTTCTGAATATTCATGGCAGTGTATTAATGTTACGGTATAACGTTACCGAAAACTCTCTTTTTTTCATTCAACTATTCTTCTTCTTTTCTTTTGTTAGAAAGGTTGTGAACTATGAAAGAAAAACATTCTGCAATCGATATCCTCTGACGTTTAAATAAACCTCTTTATTTTTTAATCTAAATTATTCGAAACTCGTTTAGCTGATAGCAACTCATCGGTGAGACTTTGGATCTTCTTACGTATTCTTAACTTAATAAACATAACTCGTTCTTTTTCATCTAAGCTCAAAGATGGTGGGTCTTGTTACACTTTTGTATTTTTTACCTGATCTCAATTCCACCACAAAAGATCGATAAAAAATGCGAGAATTGTGAAATTGTTAAATCCGTCCAATGTGTTTTTTATTCTTATTCCACGGCTGACAGAATCAGAGATGTGCGTAGTAATTAGATCAATTTCAAGCGAAATTTAAAACGTTTTCTCTTCACTGAATCAGAAACAGGCCATTGTACACCCTCAACGAATATTTACTTAAAATTTTAAATCTGCACGCGTGAATGCGGCAGTTCTCGTTACCCGGTCGCGCCTCTGTGGCTAACGCGCCCTTTCATTTCGCATCGTCCAAAAACAAAGCAAAAAATCCATTGCAAATTAATATATTTTACACCTATATTTTGTACCTACTGCAACTGACATTTGTTAATTACATTCCTAATCAATGTGAATCCCGAACTATTTTAATGATAATGGAACAAATGTGAACACACGAAAAAATAATTACTTTGCATATATACCATCAAATTAGACTTTTCTGAT
This sequence comes from Teleogryllus oceanicus, assembly GCA_964035755.1. Classification (NCBI taxonomy): domain Eukaryota; kingdom Metazoa; phylum Arthropoda; class Insecta; order Orthoptera; family Gryllidae; genus Teleogryllus; species Teleogryllus oceanicus. The sequence goes on from CAXIVR010000001.1 coordinate 107,537,381, forward strand.
TGATGCGGGAAAAAGTATTATTTTTATAAATATTGTCTTGGGTGAGATTAAATCACACGAAACTTCATTTCGTGACAATTAAAAGGAGCGTATTGGGTGGGCAGCGCATTCGCGTGATAAATTGAAGAGAGCCGCGCACCGCTGTGATGCCAAGCCCTGCGGTCGAGTTAAAAAAATCTATGGCGGCTTCGCGCGAGAAAACAAAATCGCGGGGAAGCGAATCAAAATTCCATATCCGCGCGTGTCGCCCGTGCAAAAGCATAAGCTATTCCATAAAATGCACAAATTCGGCAATATATCGACCCCCAATTACGATACATTCATACGCTTGAGCTTCACAAACACGTCAACGAGCTAATTAGGCGCAGCGCGCGAACAGAGAAAACTCGTATCCATCGCCATTACCAGCGGCGGAGAGGGAAGGTCCGGGACGCGCCGACGCTCTGTGGTTCCACGTGCACTCGGCGGCCGATATGGAGAGCGGAGCGCATTAGCCGGCTGCACAGCGCATCGGCGTCGTTGCGCCCGCTCTCTCCTCACTCCCGCCCGCTCTCTTCTCGCCGCAACATGCGTCGTTTCCCGCTGTTCACGGCGTCCCATGACACGCCTCTCGCTGGGTCTCTTTCGTGGCCCCTCCGCTTCCACTCCCACGGACACTGATGCGTGTCCACCTCTGCCCTGCGAGGCTCACACCCCGCCCCTCCCAGTACACTCGCGTCGCCACGTCAGCGCACCTGTCGCATACTTTTCTCTCCTCTGCCCTTTCTCGTCATTCCGCCTGTTACGTTTCCTTGACCGTCTCCTCTCCTCGTTCGTGCCGGCTACGCATCTGTTCTTTACCAATTCCACATGCCCCTCGCCGTTCAAAGCCCTCCCCTCTCATCGCAGACCCCTGTCACTACCAGTCACGCCCACCTCGACGCCTCTCCATGTCACCTCCACATCGCGCCGCACCGCGGTCGTGTCCTGCTCCGTGCTCTGCCCCACCCGCCCCTCCCGCTCCGCCCGCCACGCCCCTCGCAACCCGCGCGCGGCTCGGCTGCGATCTCGGCGCGCTTTTGTGTGGCGAGCGGCTCGCCCTCGCCGGAAAGGTGACGGCACAGCCGAGCGGACCGGCCGCGCCTCCACGCCCCCGCCTCACGCGCCCCGCCTCACGCGCCCCGCCTCACGCGCCCCGCCTCACGCGCCCCGCCTCACGCGCCCCCGCCTCACGCGCCCCGCCTCACGCCCCCGCCCCGCGCCGCCTCACGCCCCCCGCCTCACGCGCCCCGCCCCGCGCCCCGCTCCACGCGCCCCGCCTCCGCGCCCCGCCTCACGCGCCCCCCCGCCTCCGCGGCCCCCGCCTCACGCGCCCCGCCTCACGCGCCCCGCCTCACGCGCCCCCGCCACGCGCCCCGCCTCACGCGCCCCCGCCTCACGCGCCCCCGCCTCACGCGCCCCGCCCATCCCGCCCTACCCGGGCCAACGCCGCCGCTACCTCCTCCACCTCCTCGCTCGCAGGATTGGCCGTGCCATTCTGCAAGAGAAAACAAACCTGACGGACATTGATAAGGGAATATCAGACAGTTGGAAGAAGAGTAAGACTGAAAAGTTTGCTTAGTATATATCGCTGGTACAATTTCGACACGAAATATGCCTCGAATGATCAAAATGAAAAACGATTGAAGTCTGTAACTTAAACAACGAAATTGGGTTCATACAAAGAGGAAAAGACTACTCTGAAAATGGTGAGCCCCGAAATCAACGTAGTACATAAACCATACAAAAGAAAAGGGTTAAAGAAAAGAAACGAAAATCTGATATGAAAAGAATAAATAGGATGGCGAAAAGGCGAAAAGGCAAAAACAAAGCAAAAATAAACGCAAAAATAAACGCAAAAATGTAAAAAGAACCACAAAACAATGGCCGGCACTATAGATGAGAAGCGATGGTGGTGGGTGGTGGGACCCACAAGACAAACAAGAGAGCGAACGACGGAAAACCGAACGCGGGTAGCTGCTGTGAAAGGGTGTGGTGCAGTGGGCCGGGGTGTAGCGAGGCGGGTGCGTGCGATGGAACGGGAATAAACAGGGATGAGCGAGTCAGGATGCGGCGGGGGCGGGGTGAGGAGGGATGACGCAGGGTGGAGTGGACACTGGTAAGAGGAGGGGGCGGGTCGGGGGGGACGGACCCAAGGGATGGGACAGAGGGGGTAGGGTAGGAGGAGGTGGTTGAGTGGGCTGGGCAGGGTCGGTCGGGTGTTCGTGGTAGGATCGGAGCATGGCGGAGGCGGAGGTGGAAGCGGGGGGGGGGCCGGCTAGGCGCGGAGGGGAGAGGAGGGGAGCGGACCGGCGCGGGCGCGGCGCAGCGGGCCGCGGCGCGCTGTTATTTTACGAGGGCCAACATGTTGGTCGGCGACCGACAAAACACACGCTGGTCGCGTGGACCACGGGGCCCGAGGCGGCTGCGTGCGCACGCGCTCGCACGACGGCCCGCCTGTCTGCCACTCGCTGGACACGCCCCGGACGAACGCTGGGAACGCCAGCCATGCGCTCCACCAAGCCCCAACGCCTATTTTTTTAACAGCGCAAAACAAAAAATGAAATATTTAAAATTGTAAACAAATTTATGTCACTTAAATTAATAGTGAGCAATGCCATTAATTTTCATAATTAATAATCATTAGTTTTAATGTAGTTGTAAACAAACTCCTTATTTTAAGTGGAAAATAAAAAATCGAGAACGCTAAAAACATGGAACAGAAATTCATGAACAGTTATAAAGATAATGGGATACTTCTATCAAAATAATATGTAATTTACTATGGTGGTCATCTAATCAATGAGAAAAAATATGCAAGAATATGAGAATATGAACTGTAGTTAACTTTAGGCTAGTGGAAATAGTAAGAATCTATACTAATAAAAGTGAATTCAACATCGATACCACAAAACCAACATCGATACCACAAAAAGTAGTGTGTAAGTAGTTTCCACGCTCTGTATACAAACTCCTTTTTTGTCGTCACCTCGTTTGTCGCAATATTGTTGCATAGTTTGACAAATATTAATACACACAAATACGAAACATAAATAATTTAAATAATATCTTGATAGATTCACGGCGATCATTACTTTTCGCCTGTCCCTAGGAGTATATAAGTTCCTAATACATTCCGCCAGAGGCCAGTAGCCCTGCAGGAGAACTGTTACATACAGAATCGCTAGAGGCTAGTAGTCGTGCATAAAATAGAACTTTTAATCTATTAGTAATGTCCTGTAAAATAAAATATAAATTATATTTTATAAAATTTGAACCAATTACATTAAAACAATATCAAACATCGTGGTTTATGTAAAATTGATCTCTTTCTTTTTTCACAAGGATTCCATGTGAAGAAAGTCTGAGAAACGCCGAGTATTTTGCTACTATTTTCTAATCCTACTGCAAATCTATTTGAAAAAAGTAGGTGCGGCGGATAAATCTTATTTTGAAAAAGAAGACGCAATATTGATTCGAAAAGAATTACTAACATCCTTGTGATCGATAGTTTTGAGAACATCTGTATAAAATTCATTAATAAAGTAATTAAATAAATAATTATATTAATTAACTTCCAACACAACCAGTTCCCTTATATGTAGCAAACATATCTATAATAAATGCCGTGTTAGCTTAAAAGTATCCAAATGTTTATTGTTTACGTGGTTCTGCAACCATATTGCATGTGACCTATTTAACCGTTACTTATTCCTTTCTGGAGAGGCAAAGCGGACCCGTCAGCGCCATTGCTCTGAAGTTTGACTCAGCTTATGGCGAGTGCAGGACGCTCCAACTTACGGCACTCGAGGGTGAAACGCTCGAGCGAGTATGAGCGATTCGATGGAACACCTTGCAGCACTCTTTAAGATACTGCCATCCATGGTTAAAGATCTGAAAACGATATTTTCTCATTATCTATTCCACTTGAAGGGCCTGGAGCAGTAACATGATTAGCCACACCACCTACAGCCAGCCTCCCAGTATTCATAAGTGTTAATACCTCGATTTTAGTCATAGTGTTTGCCATCTTGTTACTTCCTTAACTCCATCATAAATGTGAACATGACATATAGTTACACGATAAGCCACACATTCACCAAAATCGTGATAATAATACTTAATTGTGGTAATAGCGAGAGACTGATTGTTGCTGGTTTATTATATTATTTTTATTATTTGGTTGTTTTTGTACATAGATTAATTCATAAAACTATTCATATGTAATGATGGCTTAATTCATAACACTTAACCTAACTTAACTCTAACACAGTGGTTGAGGAATATTATTCTAGATCTGAAAATAATTTACAAAATATGTGAAATGGATATTTATTTTTTATGCGAGTGGTATGAGTGGGTTTTTTTATCGAGGTTGAACGAGGATAAGGTTTGAATATGGTGAATATTAGAGAAGAAAATATGGATGGGTAAGTCATGTAGTGCATGTGTTGTAGCTGGTGTGGCGACTTATCTTGTTACCCTCGCAAAAGCCTTCATTTTATTTCGCCTCATTTATTTATCCGTGATGTATATCGAGAGCATTTATATCGTCCGTGTTCATTTGCTTTCTACGGATCGTGAAGATCCGCTTTAATTTCGCAACCTCCTTTTGACGCGGGCGCCTCGAGCCGTTCTCGCCCACTGCGCGAAGAGCTTTGCGGCGGCGGGGCGGGCAGTGGCTCGTCGTTTTTCTTTCGCGAAGCGTGCCGACGGCGCGAAACATTTCCAGCAAACGATTCGCGGGGCCTTAGCAACGACGTGGGCTCGTAATAGAGCGAGAGCGCCCTTCGAATTATTTGTTCGCGGCGCGCTGCGTTCTTTCGACCTCTAATGTTTTTCGTGGTTTCTTCGAGCTTCGAAGTGGACGCAGAAATGCGGCAGAGCGCCGGTCTTCGAACGGCTTTGAAAGCGCTGAAGCACGTGAGGAACGGCCTTGGGAAACGTACTGCCGGGCTTGCTGATGATAGAGGGAGAGAGAGAGATAGCGAGTTCTTAATTTATTTACCTGTATTTGGTTTTATGTTTGGGTGGTTTTTAAATAGCTCAGTAATTATAACCATCGCTCGTTCGGAAGTGTGTAAATACTAACTGTAGAATAGTTGTTACGTTGAGAGACATAGCAGCAGTTATGGCAATATTTATTTTAAAGGTTATGAATTAATACAAATTTCATTCGAGCGTTGTACCTATAACAAATGATGTTACGCTTACATTCAGACATTCTGTACAACGAATTGCATTCAATGCGAATTACATTCAATGAAAATTGCGTTTTGCCAGGAAACATATCGGCGTATCTGTATACTACAACATTTACTTCAGCATCGAGCACCCACGATGAAAAAGAATATTTAATGGTAAAAATATGGATAAACAAGCAAATTAGGAAATAATCAACCCAGCTTAACACTATATTTATTGAAATTTCACTTATTGCAAACTTGGGTATATGAGATATATATATTTGAGATATATATTTTGTCTGGTATACGGTAACCCCGATTTATTCATAATTTATAGAAATGAAATGAAACAATAAACATGTTTATGGTAGGTAACTAATAGGTTTTCGTTATATGTAAGTCGATCTCTTGAGTATATTGTTAACATATCTTGCCTAGGCACGGTAACAATACTGTAGCTTCATACATTGTACCGTGTTGACGACGAGATGTTAGAAATTCGCCTCAAATCAATATTTCCATCGGTACAAAGAAGGTTGTGGACAGGTAAGATATTATCTAACCCTGATTAAAGATAGATATTATAAGATTATAAAAATATTTGAGTTCAAAATCAAAATGTGCGCCGATGGTTCTGAAATTTATTTGTACGTACGCAGTGAAGAAAAGCAGTTTGGAAAAATGAAGAATAATATCAAATGGAAAAGATATATTTTGCATCTTGTAGTGCACAATTATTATTTCAATTACAAATTATGTTTTGCACGCCTTAATTTAAAAACAATATTTGCATCAATTTACTACTGTGTTCCGTCAATTTAATATTAATATAAGATTTTAACACACACATTTTGGGAAGAATAGGTGCAGCACTTCCGCGTTTTACAACGCAATCACCAAAGGTCTGGAATCACAGCGTCATCGGGGAAGGCTGACAACCTGTGCGCTCCTCCAACGAGAAAGAATGAGGCAAGGGAAATAGCACTGGAGTCGCGAACCAATTTTTCACGTGCCGTATCTCAACGCTCACGCTGAGACAGATGGAAATAGAACGAGGGCGGAGGCGACGAAACGCTGTTCGTCCGGGCTGTCCGCGCCACTAGGCCTGGAGTCACCCGCTTCGGGGAGCGAGGCCAGCAGCCCCTCCAGCACTTGAAAGCAAGAAAATCCAATACGCATGACATGTCGCTTAGGAATCGTGAAAATGTAATGAACGCAATTTGAAATGGATTTCATATGCATTTCTGTTATTAGACACTGAATCGACGCGATTTCAATATATATACACAATTTAATACGCGCGATTTATTCTAAAAAGAAAGAGTTTCGAAGTTTCGTCAGCATGCAAACAGGAGAACAGAGCAGAAAAATGAGAAGAATCATCGCGTATAATATGAAGAATAATTCAAATTAATAAAATACACATAGCGCAACAAATTAAAATGCGCTTCGTTTCAGCCATAACCTGCACAAAACATCAAGCTTGAAACGTGCATAATAAGTCTGCAGACGTCGCAGCGCTGCGACGAAATGACGAGATGGCACAGCCAGGCAGGCGGCGCTGGAAGTATCGGGAGGGGGGGAGGGGGGGGGAGGGGGGGGGGGGTAGGTGGAACGGGGCCGATAATAAGGGATGGAGCCGGAGGGTATGAGGCGAGCAGCAAGGGTATAACGGCATGGGATGGGGTCCCTTAAGACGAGGGTCTGGAGAATGACGGGGGTCTGCTGAGGGGAGAGGAGGACGTGGATGGGAGGCTGGAGTGCGGAAGGAGGGGGATCGGCAGGACTGGGTAAGGAAGAACGGGGATTGGAAAATCTGTGGCGAGTGGACGAGCGGCGGAAGGAGGACGGTAGAAGGGGTGAGGAAGGAAGGGCGAACAATGAGAGGACTAGAAACATGACCACGGGGCGGGAGAACAGGTATTGAGAGGTTGGAGCGATAGAGGACAGGGGTAGAGCGGACTGGGTCTGGTGGACAGCGTGAGATGACAAGGACGAGAACGGGACGGGACGGGCGGCGGCGGGAGGACGGGCGGCGGCGGGAGGACGGGCGGCGGGGGAGGACGGGCGGCGGGAGGACGGGCGGCGGGAGGACGGGCGGCGGGAGGACGGGCGGCGGGAGGACGGGCGGCGGGAGGACGGGCGGCGGCGGGAGGACGGGCGGCGGCGGGAGGACGGGCGGCGGCGGGAGGACGGGCGGCGGCGGGCGGACGGGCGGCGGCAGGAGGACGAGCGGCGGCAGGAGGACGGGCGGCGGGAGGACGGGCGGCGGGAGGACGGGCGGCGGGAGGACGGGCGGCGGAGGACGGGCGGCGGGAGGACGGGCGGCGGGGGGGCGGCGGGAGGACGGGCGGAGGAGGACGGGCGGAGGGAGGACGGGCGGCGGGAGGACGGGCGGAGGGAGGCCGAGCGGCGGGAGTTCTATGAATCGGGGGCGAGAAACGGGGTAACGGCGGGCGGCGCCAATCGTCTCGCCACCGCCCTAAGCGGCGCTCGGTCTCCCCGGCCCCGCCTTGGCCGCCCCCAGCGCCTCCCGGCCCCTCCCATGCTCCCCCGCGCCGCCGCGGTCGCCCGCGCGCCGTTCCGTAATTGCCCGCCGCGAAGAGCAGAGCGGCAAAAGCGGAGCTGGCGGAGGAGACGGGAATGCGGCAGGCAACAGGGACTGCAACGGAACAGCAAGGGCGGAGTAATGCAGCGCAGATGCTGCGGGATGTTAGGCAGAAGTTCCTGAGGCACAGGAGAGGGAGAGGGACAATAAGGAGAAGTGAGATGTGCCAGAGGCGTTTAGGTGAAGTGTGTTCCCTTCGGCGAATAACTGATTGTAGCAGTAAACGAGTTCTCAGAAAATATTGAAAATGAAAGTGAAATATGAAGTTTAAGTCCGTTGTAAGAGTTTCAAGGATGAGGGAAAGAATATTGAATAATTATATTACTTGTAGATATGAAAAGTACACGATTCTGGAAACGATGCAGGGTAAAATGGGAAGAATAGAAGAAACGAATATTTTATTATGTAGGAGACATGTGCAAATAAAATACTAAAAGGAAAGAGAATGGCCACGTAATTTCGAAGAGGAAACAAAATTAGGGAAAACTATCATTGCAGTGAAGCGAAAAGATCAGAGCAAATTCTGCCAGAAATAATAAACAGAAGGCTGTACGGGCTTCAGGAAGCCGTTATTATATCTACACACAGCAGAGTGGCAATTGAAAATGGAAAGTTAATATTTTATTGCTTCTCTTTCTTAGATCGGTTTAGAACTCTACATGTAATATTTGTATGTTCCTTTCAACTCATTTCCAAATGAAAATAAACAAAAATCGACACACAAGTTTAAGTGCAAAGGAAAATAATTTCTGCTGTATAACTGTTTCTTTACAATTAGAGCATTAGACCTTGAAAAGGGAAAATAATTTATATTGTAAAAGGGTAATTTAAGATATTAGTTGAATGAACTGTATGAATTAAGTATAGTTCTCGCAGAAGTTTGCGTTTACTATAGGTATTTTTTTAAAATTTGCAAAAACGTCTTCAATTTTTTCTTTAATTTTTTTTCTGGGGTAGAGCAAAGGACGTTCAAAAACGGCACAGGTCTTATTTTCGTTGAACTCTAAATTTTTGAAAATTGTCAAAGTTAGATCTAATGTGAGGAAGTATGTGCTGTTGTAGCCGAAATTGAAAAATAAGATGGCAACAAAAGCTTAGAAACGAAGATTCGAGATACACAGAAATTGGGTAGGGGTGGGAAACATTGAGACACCTGAGAGGAGGCCGAGGCAGACGGCGGGAAGGGCTGCGCGGAGGCGGCCCAGCGGGCGGACGGCGGAGGAGAGCGGCTCTCATCGATTGGGCGGCGCGCAACCACTTCACCTGGAGTCATCGCGAACGCAGCGATCAATCGCCAGCCATGCGCTCGCAGCCGGGCGCTAGCACCACGCACCCCGCACCACACGGATGTATAGCGTAACTTGGCACTGATCAACGAACCAATCAGCAGGACAAGAAACTCAAACTGAAGGTGCTCAACAGCACATACTTCCATTATTATTTCCAATTATTGCAATTTTCGGAAATTCAGGGAGTTCAACCAAAATTAGACTTGCTCCATTTTTTAAACAGCCATTGCTCTACCAGTAAAAAAATCTAAAGAATGATTTCCAGCAATTTTAGGGGAAATGTTTGTTTTTATAAATTGCAACTACTGGCAGAAGGGGATAACTAGTTTTTCAAAAAAAATGTACATCACCTTTTTTTAAAGATCTGATTATTTGGAACAGATTTTATTTAAGACAAAAAATCACTATCTTCAATATTGTATTTTTGCTATTGCAAAATACAGAGTTTGCCGTAAATGGGTCCAACACCAATTTTCTTACCGTACATTGAAACATATAAGGGAAATATTTATAAAAATTGAGCAGTTTTTGATAAAATATTTGTTTAAAAACGTCCTATATTTAACGCAAACTTACTTAAAATCTCATAATTTCGAAAAACTCGTACATGGCCTTATTTCAAGATGCCTTTGAAAGACAGATTTTTTATACTCTATGTTGTAGTTGTAGAAAGACACCGAAAAAAATATGCAATCAAATTTTGGGCGCACAATTACAATGAATTCTCTTCTCACAAAGTAAGGCCAGAAAACAAAAAAAATGCCGCCTCGCTTCTCGCCACACAACAGTATTTTTTAAGAAATGGCGAAAGCAAATTAGCAATTGAATTAACAGTTTTTTTCCTTAAGGTGATAGTTGAATGTGTTAAAGGCGTCGAGTTGGGTTAAGTTAGCTTACCAAAATAGTTGCCCATTTAATAGTCACTTTGATTCGCTTTGCTCCTGCATTTTCCAGTGAACAGCTTGGATCTGGAGTTCGTCTTCCACGTATAATATCAAACATACTTTACTCTAGCCAAATCATAATTTCGAACATATTTCACACCATAATACAGAAGTGTCTTTTGCGCGTTCCTCCCGAAACTACTTATAAAGTATATCTACTTCGTTAACTACGCACAGTTCATGCGGGCTCCATTTTACAATTTGGTTGAGCGGTTTGTCAAAAAACATATTCGTTCCTCACGGAACACTACCCGACCAGTCGCAAGCCGCGCTGCCGCCGGGCGCCACAGGAAGGCTGCAGGCGCAGCGGAGACCCGCTCGGGCGGCGGCTGAGGCGCGGGCAACGGCGGCCTTAGAACAGCGTAACGCTTGGGAAGCAAGTGGAGGCTGCAGAGGTTAGGCGAGGTGGCGACAGGCGAGAGAACTAGCGGGGGAAGAGAGGAAAACAGCAAGGACGTGAGCGAGGAGAAAGAGGTGGTAGGAAGTCGGGAACAACCACAGAAACAATTTTCCCAACAATAGTGGACAAGAGCGAAGATGAGGATGAGGACAAGTGTTGGACAATGGGTAGTAGCTAGGAAGGAAAAGAGGTTGGCAACAGTGAAGAGAACAGAGAAGAGAATGGTTCTGTGGATGGCGATGTTGATGCAATGGGATGGGGATGGGGACGGCGAAGGAGATGGTCATTACCATGGCAAAGAAGCTGGAAAAGGGGATGGCAGAGGGGATGGTAGAGGGGAGGCGAGGGGATGGCAAGGGGATGGCAAGGGGGGCAAAGGGAATGGCAAAGGGAATGGCAAAGGGGATGGCAATAGAAGTGGCAATGGGTATGGCAAAGGAAAGGGCGATAGGGTTGCCGACGGGGATGGATGATGGCGGTGGGGCTGGCAATGGGAATTTCAAAGTGGACGGCGAAGATAGGATGGGCGGTAATGAATATGACAGACATTAGCAAGGCTCGGCGAAGATGGCGGGCCCGGCGTGTGGCGCAGGCCGCGTTGGCGGAGAGAGGGGGCGGAGAGCGGGTGATGGCGGGGCGAGTGCGGCTCGTCGAGAGCAGCAGCGAACCGGGAGGAGGCGCGTCGCGCCAATGAAAGCCTCGGGGCTTAATCTTATCTCCAGGATAAATCCATTATCATCGCCCCGCCCCCATTAAGTACCCTCTGCCTAGAGGTGCAGACTCCAATCATGGGCAGCTTCTGCGCCTGGATCGCAGAAGTGCATCTGTACTTGCCAATTTCCCCAAGAAATATGTATATCTTTCTGCAGCACAGCGCGTCCGCTCTTCTCTCCCAGTCTCTCTTTGTCTCTGTCTCTCTCCCTCAGACGCTTTGTTACATGTCGACCTCGCCCTCACCCAGCTCCGCGCACTTCTTTCTTGCTATTTTGTGTCATTTATCATAGCGAGCTTGTAGTCGTACTCTTGATGGTGAAGAGAGCGTTGGGAGAGTAACGGTGACAGAGTAGTGCTTGAAAGAGATGTAACAAAAATGATGGGATGAAAATGGAGAGAGTGAAGTAATAAAACAGAATTGTTTTGAAAAGAGTATATGATATGCGTTCGTTCATAGAAAAAACAACTAGAGTGGGGTTGTTGAGCTAAAAGGAATGCCAACATATAATGTGTCCAAGGGTGGGAACGAGTCAACAACACTGAAAAACGATCTGGTAAGTAAGAGAAAGTGTTGATTCTATAGAATAATAATAATAAAAATTAAATCGGTAAGAAAGCAAGGTCAAACGACGTAAGAAGTTATAATTCGTGACAATCGGACGGCCTATGAATGTAACGATAGTATCTAGAAATGGCCTCAGAGAAAACCGAACATCGCCAAAGAGAACGCATGAAATGAATGTAACAGTAGAAAACGGGGTCGCCGGGGTAACGGGGAAGGAGCTCTAAGAGCCAGTGAAGTCGAAAGCCACAGCGTGTATGGTGGATGCTGCAGAGATAGCGAAGTCGACGGAATCGGCACTTGAGAGGAGGGCTCGTTCCAGTGGCAGGAGAGGGGAAGAGGCGAGCTCCCTCGCAGCGGTGAGAGCTCTTCCCGCTGTCTCGGCGAGCGGCGCGGCGTGCAGCTCAGTGGGCATCGATTGAAGCGCCTCCATTGCGCGCGGAATGAACCGGCAAATTCGAACAAAAACCATTTTACGATAGCGCCGCGGCCGCCGCGGCGTTCGCCTTCTCCGCCACCACCGCCGCCCCTCCGCTGTCACCGCCCCCGCCGTCACCGTCCAAACGACGTCTTCGTCTCTTCGTCAACGCCCCCGCGACTGCTCCGGACGCGCTTTCCCGCCCCGCATTCCCCGTCGCCTTCACGGAAAGAGAACAACTCGACTAGCCCTCGCCGAGAAAGAAATTCCGCCGCAATTCCCCGCAGAAATACAGCCTACATAATTGAATCTCATTAAATATTTAAGCAGCACAAAGCAGCAATTTCGCGTCCCCCAGAGAGAGTCGCGAAATGGGAGTACGTTTTTGGCCGCATCCGCGTCCGTGTGCTAAACACTTGCATTCGCTTCCTCTCCAAACGAGCGCGTTAAAAATTTCACGAGCATAAAATGCGAATCGTGAGTGCTCTCACGTCTGTATATCGAAACATGCGTTCCCACAGTGTTTTATTTTAACTTAGCTGATACATGTATCGTAAGGAGCAAATCTCGAAATTCTGTCTTGCATCGCTGACATAACTAAAGATATTCCATCCATTGAACGATAGACTTGCTGGGAACGAATGAATAAACGAAGAAAAAAAATCAATTGTCCCATCATTTCGTACCTCTAAAATGAGATAGGAGATATTGTAATTTGACTATTGAAGTACACGATTGTGCTACACAATTGTTTTATAGGAATAGTTCATCATTCTGAACATTCTTGGAGTAATGAATATCCTGATTTTCATCAATAAAATACTAATATGAATCGTTATTACATGGAGGATTATATGACATTACGAGATGCAATTTCCTTAGGGAATCAATAAGTAGATACTACGTATTCCTTGGAACTAAGTCCATTTCAAAGAGCCGCTTTTCAATTACGCACGTCTCTTAAATAAATATAGTTTCAATCATTTACAGAGTAGTTTTAATATTTATAGTAGTTCAAGTAGTTCTTTGAACACGTAAGAGTTATGGAGTGTTCTGAACAAATTTCTCAGAATAAACTGTTAGAGCACGACAACATTCATTAAACTGAGAAGGAATTTACTTATGAAACTTGGTTCTCAGAAATTCGATTTCAATTGCAGTAAAAGTCTTTTAATTCATATATTGCAATAAATATCACTCCAAAATTTTTAAATTTTACCAGACCGATAACAAGCTGCCGTTTTTACTGTCATATTTTTCTTACCTGACAACTATAACCACCTACTGTCGTCGAACATGGAGTAAACCTCTGTTAACGTAATCATCGGCAGTCGTAGTCAGTGATTGCTTTTTATCCCTTCAGTCAGAGTCTCCGTGCCGTTAAATCCCCGGGGTTCCCAGACAATAACCCATCCAGGAACCCGCAGTGTCTCGAGTTGCATAACCTTGGTGACTTCACGATGCGTAGTTAAGCAAGTCGGCGAGCGATGCCTTCTTAAATTTTCATTGGAAAGGCCCATTTATTTATTACACACCACTTGAACTTGCGATGCGTTCTGCTCAAGTTGCCCCCGAGTCACTCCGCTGGAACATTCGTTTTTCGCAGAATTTTGCCGCGCGTGCGCACGAGCTAACAAGCTCCATTATTAAGCGCGACCGTCCCATTTGTGTGCCCCGCCCGTGCTTTATTCAGCGCCCGCGGCAGACGACGGGACGAGTCGAAAGGGATGCGATGTGGTCGATGGAGAGTGTGAGGAAAGAGTAGAGGCGGAGCTAAGATTGGCGGGGACGTCCAGACGATGTAACGGGGCCGGTCATGGGCGGGAAGAGGATAAAAACGAGATAGTGAACTGTGAAGCAAGCCTATGACAAAGAAATTGAGAAGAAGTGGAAAGGAGAGAGAAGGGGAATAAGAGAGAAGGAAGAACGGTGGATGAAAATTGGGAGAAAATGATCAGTCGAGGAGAACTAAGCGAAGGGGGAAAGGCAGAGCAAACGTAATGGGTAAAGCAACGCGGTGAGGACAACAACCTAAAAGAAACGAGAAGGAAAGATATTAAAACTGAAGTGGGAGAAGATTGGGGAAAGAATGTGGACAGCATTGAGGAAGCCGGAGATATCGACGAGGTCCAGAGGTGGAAGAAAGCGACGTGGTGGCAAAGGAGTGCTGTCGACGGGAGGACGGAGGGGCTCAAGGGGGCGAGGAGGATGGATAGTTCCGCAGGGTGTCAGGGCGGAAAGAGAATGGGATGAGCCTCCAAAGGTGGCACCAGGGAGGCAGAAGAGAGATGGCGACGGTCAAAAAGGCAGGGCGGGGGTGGGGGAGGGGGAAGCTATGCGCAGGACCAGCGCCGGCTGCCGCTCCGACTGATTTCCAATAGCGAGCCGAGAAGTCCTCCGGGCAAGGACGGGGCCTGCGAGTTGGATCAGGTGTAACGGCAGGTAAAGCAATGGATACACGGGCGGAGTAATGGCATCGAGGCAAACGAAGAACAATGAGAACGAAAGTGATCTTCATTGTGTGCTAGAGGAATAGAAAAAAGCGAGACCATACGCAAGTGAGTGAAAGGGATGGAGATAAACTGTTTGCATTTGAAGGATGGCGAGGGAGGAAGAGAGATTGAGAGAGAGAGAGAGGTAGGGAGATTGAGAATAAGTTCACATATACAAATCAAATGCAATAAAAAGATACATAAAGTACTGAGATGAATAAGCGTGAAAGTAAGTTCTTCAAAAGCTTCTTCTTATACAACTTCTTATTATATGTTTTCAATTTGCTAAAGTTATAAATTACATTTTCCTGTTAACGTTAATGTATAATGAAAATATTCTTGTAACCTAACTGTAACTACTTTTGAGTTTCTAAATTTACGAATTTTATTTCTTCGTAATAGACTATTTTTTAGCATTCAGTCCATCTCTTAGAAAAGTAACATTTCTTGCAATACTCCTATTGCATTGAGTGCGATCTATGGGCTTCTGATTTATGTGACATACAGCTCCAAGAATAGCAACTGATGTAGACGTAGAAATTGAATGCCAACCACCCAGAATCCATCAAAGTGATAGATAGTACAGAAAAGAAAAGAACACAGTCAAATAGCAGAACAGGCTGGTTTCTCTGCGGCATATACGAGTAAGTATAATTTCTGTGTTCTATGTGTAGCAAATTTATTTTTAGAGTAAAAATAACAGGATCATAAAATGTATTAACAGTCGCATGTCATTCTGGTACCGTTAAACACCAAGAAGGAAGATCATCGGTGGACTTCGGAATAAATTACAATATAATGGAAGGAAAATTTTATATATTTATTAACTAATGATGTAGTACCTCTTTATCAATATTATATAATAATTAGCGAAGAATATTTATAGACGCAATTTTTTATGAAATAACAAAAGAATTCAGACGTAAAGACGACAATGGTTCTTCGTATTATGAAGTGATGATTGTAAGGGTTCAATAAAAAATACATTGTAATAAACGATCACAGGCGTGTCTACATGTTATACTTTTAAATTCAAAAGAAATATAACTTTTTCTGAAGGACATACCCCTTCTAGTAGTATGCAAGCGTTAAATGATTTACATAATTTCGAAGAAACATTTAAGGGGTGACAACGAAAGCGATACTGTTCATCTTAAGTTCTTACTTGTTAATACTTGTAAAAACAATGCTTCACTTACAATGTCTATAGCAGATTTACAATATTTTCATTGATAAAAATATTTTAACAACAATTTATCTTGTCCGTTTTATGTTACCCCACTTGTATTAAAAATCCCTGCTAGATTACTTATAGTTACACAGTTAAATATTAATTATATTGGAACCAACTCAGTGGTCTATATTGCTCATTTACGGGGACATTTGCCTTGAAACCAAAGTCGTTGAAACTTCAATGTATCGATTCAGGATTGTGAACAGAAGCTTGAATTGTTCGAAAAAAATATGAATAGACGATATTCTGTGAAGCGTAGAACGATAAACCTTCCTGAAACTCAGCGTATATTGTGGAGCACATTCAGTCGAGCGTGGACGTCGATCGGATGATTGTACTTACACGTATCTCTAGTATATTATTGTGAACATTTTTGTTCCAACATTGCAACAAGTTCCTCAGGTAAGTTTGTCACTAACTTTTAAGTGATTTTAACGTTTTATAAATAGAAAATTTATTTCCTAAAATATTAGGAAAAAATGAACGTTTGCAAACTTGCAAACTTTATAGGGAATTGATTTGAGTAGAACAAAATTGTTACACTTTGTAACATAACAGATATTTTATATAATGCAGAATATTTATCTACCTTTACATTCACGTTATTTTTAATGTGCGGAGACCCGCGGAGGCTGCGTTATTTAATTTTCTTTCTCGATAGGTGTGCCGTTGGGAGTGACGCAATTTCAATTGTACGAAATTCTTTCTCGTGAAAGTCTCGTTTCCCGAGCAAATACAACACGTATGATGAAGCTTATTGTATATTTCGTTTTATCAATAATACCATATATTCCAGAAAAGTTAATTACCAGTACTATCAATTTCTTTACTATCCGTATTGTACGTCGTTGGAACGTAAGTGGAAGAAATAAGAAACATTTTTGAAACACAATAACAATTGGTTTCAAAAAAGGAAAAACTTTTCTTCCACAAAATAAAAATGACATAAAATCCATAAGTGATACACCACTAAGAGGATTTGGCATCTAAGTGCTAGAACAAAGAGAAGGCGCACACAATTCTTAGTCGAGAGCCACAGCCTCCAAGAAAAACAAGGCAAATAAAAAGGTGGCTCAAGTTTTCAAAAAGGCTACGATATCAAGTCCTCGTTATCAAAAAAATGAAGCACTTGCACGTGCTAAAGAAGCATGTTCAGTGTTACACTCCAAAAAAAAAAAAAAAGATTATAGATACAAAATTGAGGAAATCACAATATATTCGATTAAGAAAAAGTGCGAAAGAGAAAAACTATGACTTATACCCGGTCAACAACTGTGTTAAAAGTGAAACATTAGTGCAACATCAAAGATTTAGTGATTTCGGAGACGAAATTTGAAGTTAAATTACAAAGTCTACTCGATCATACCGCACATCGTTTATGCTTAGTACACAACGACGTTCTCAGTACAGTTGTTATTGAGCACAATAATTCCAATTGGGAAATCATATACAAATAGGTTTTTGATCGAAGTTCCTGTCGGATAAAACATGGTAAAACATAAACAGTTTCGGGAAGACAAATTGGAATTGAAACCGTTAAAATGTAATTTGCTACAAGCATTATTAATCAGTAGTTTAGTGAAAAAGAACTCTCTCCCATCGTCTATTCTGCATCTTTAATAAGAGAAATTCGGCTGACGTAAGAAAATAAGAAGATCGCGAAAGGTAAAAAATCATCACCGTCGATGCTAATATCGGTGACGAAGGTCTTCTGTGTCTGTTGTAATAGAGAGGTCGGTGATGATATTGCACTCGCGATAACGTTGTGGGGGCGCGGAGAGCAGTAAGAGCATCAAGAATAATGAAGGCGTCTGCGAGACGGCCAGAGTGGAAGGGACGCTAGCGTGCTGAGAACGTTGACTAGAACGCTACGGCATTGAATCGTCCGAGCGACAAAGGCATCACGGCAGGCGAGACCGCGAATCGGACGTGGTAGGGCGTCCGCGGAAATGTTCTCGCAGAAGTGGCGTGGGCAGCCGTCCTCGCCGAGACACGCCGGACGCAGAGAGGACGTCTGTGTCTCTGGCAGCGCCGAGGGCATGGGGTTGAGTGCGGACGGGGTCGCGACCGCCGCCACCGTTTGGCCACCTGCTTCCATTCAATACCGCAGCCCCCGCCGTCACCCACTGTCAGCTGGAGGTCGAAACTTCGACTCCGCCCGAGCCTTCATGTTTATCGCGATGCCGGTGCTTACTGCCCGACGCAAAGGACTTCAAGGGACTCGCGTTTTTGCCATCAGGTTGACTATGATGTGGTTCTATTGGTAAGCTTTTGGTAAAGACGTAAAATGGTAAGCTTTTATGAAAAGATCTATACACAACTAACTTCACCTCAAACTACAGAAGGACGAAGGAAAACTTTTCAGAATGTTTCCCTTAACATTCATTTTGTGCAAACGTTTATCAAATCTTTTAAAATCAACGAAGATATAAAAGTATAATTGTCAAAATTTAATGATGAATGGAAAGGAAAGTATATATTTTTACATTCAGTCTTAATTAAAATCAGTTTTGCTGAGACAATATACATACACGAATGAAGCATAAAAATATTTTGCAAACTATATTTTGATCGTTTTGCTAATCTAAGTTTAACCAATAACACTAGTCTCCAGCACATTTTAGGAGTATTATAATTCTCCATACATGTGGTAATGATTTTAGACTATCACAAAAGAACCAACATTGAAAACGAATTTTCTGTCTAAAGGAAATTCCAACAAAGTTCTATTTGACACGTTCCTATCGATTGTACAGGAATTCGTTAAAAAAGCTACCCGTCAAATGAAAAAAACAATACCTTAAAGCGGATGCTACACTCTTCGTGTGACGGACTTCACTCCCATCCAGGCAACCCAAACGAAGCATCATTCATAATGAAATAGCTTACACCGTACAAAAAACGAGTTTGCTTTCACTCATTTCTGAAAGATGAACCGACGGGCAGTGTCCATTACGAGCGACTCGTCTCAATGCACGTTGTGGTGTTGCAGCAAACTGCGGTTCGAAAAGGCGGGCGGTCGCTGTAGGGGGTGAATGAACGGTGGCGTGGGAGTGGGTGCAGGGGGGGGGGGGGGGGTCGAGCCCGTAGCGGTGCCGGGGGCGTGCCGCCGCAGTAATGGGCGGCTGGTGTTGTTTGCCGGGCAACGGGTCCGAGGACAAAGGGTTGGGATGATATTTTCATGCATTGCGGGTGGCCGTCGTTGCAGCGCTCTATGGTACGAGAGGGACGGGGTGGGGGTGAGTGGGTTAGAGGTATGGGTGGAGGGGTATAGAGGGTCACCACGAAACGCAGTGCTACTGCTGCCGTCGCCGTCGGCGGCTTTTTCCAGCCGTCACCGTCGTCGTAGCAGCTCGGTCACCATAACCCTTCTCCTCCCGCGGTCGAGGCCATTCTCGTTGGCCCTTTTTGGCTCGCCACACCTGCTATTTCTGGTCCTCACCACGCGCACGTGCATACTCTTGCCATTCTCGCTTGTGTATATGCTTGCGCACGCATACAACGCACATACGACTACCACTGGCAATACTATGTTTACCATTCTCTCATCATATACAGTCGTATTTACCTCTCTGCATATGATCTCGTACCAATTGCTTTCTGCATTGGTCTTCCCTGCAAATCGGCCATTTTGCGCACAGAGGAAAATTAACCATTTTTTAAAAATTAACTCATTTTCTTAAATATTGGTATACTATCATACATTCTCATTTCCCAAATGTACTGCAGAATAAAGTTATATAAACTATATATACTACGTAATTTTATCATTAGTACTTTTAACTGCCTAATGCAAGAGATCTCCCAAACGACACTTTGTAAATTCTGCATTATTCGTCGATATATAGATATCGGCCAGACGTCATGTCCATTGGTCTTCCATATATCATAACTGCGATGTTGGAAGAATATTCTTTGATCACACGACACAGCCTACAACTCCGTACATTGTGTTGCGGGTTGCGTCAGCCCCTGGCAATGCGCCCACTCCAGCAGCGCGAAGTCCATGTCAAACACGGTAGGTTCTGGTAGCATTAACTATTCATGCTTTAGATGTTTTAGTAGGATTTCCATAGGCGAGTTCATATATTCATTTCACCTACATCACCATCAAAACATCTTTTCCACCGCGCATTTATTATCTGCTCTTCACATTTGCGCTCTACGCACTTCTCAATGAAGCAGAATTGACACATGAACTTTCATTCTCACCTCCGTGACCTTCACGGCACAGGCACAGTACTGAGGTTCTTCTTAATACATGAGAGCTGTTTTCTCGTTTCGTGCAGGGACAGAGCGGCAGGCGACAAGCGCTTCAACTTAGCCTCCTAAATTAAAACTGCTGTCCGCGCCGTCCGCCCTGGTTCTCTCAGTTGCTGCGAGCGACGCAACTGCCAGAAAACACGTGTGACGCGGCGCGGCGCGGCACAGCACACAGCACGGGCGTCAACCTCCAAGTTGCGAGCGCCGAGTGGCTGTCAGTAGAGGTCTGAATTTCTTAGATTTCAATTATGCAGTTTGTTTACTGAGTGCACAGCGCTGAATTCTCCCCACGGGCGAGTACAAACGCCCGAATGCTTTTGGTTTCTCTCAGAAATATCGTGTATTTTAGACTGAATATTTTAGACTGCGCGGTTATAATTTCCTTAGAATAAAATTCTATTCATGAAATTTTCTTTTAAGGGATGTTTTTCCATCGGATTCTATTTGATAAATATGAATTTATAGAATCACGATCCACACCTAATTACTCATTTTCATAATTTCTTCAGCTAATATCGAATACTATATTTTAATAGTTACATTACCATCAGATTATCGTAGTAAGTTTTAAATACTCCAAACGGTGGATTATATGGTAAAATTGCAAAATAATTTCCAACTTGTTCACATTAACTGTGTTCATAATTAATCTACATTGAGAACTTGTTGACTGTATAAGAAATTATGATCAATTGTACAGTTGTACATGACGCACAACTTTAAATAATATCTATAACATCCATAATTACGAGCAATACTTTTGAATACTTTTTACTTATTGGAACACCATTGATATTTCCCTCGGCCTTTGTCCATGTTCTACATTCGAAAAGTATTAACACATGGATTACAATAGCCAGCCTACGAGAAATTGTGTATATTTATAAGTAGATTGGATTAACGTTATACACGGTTTCGCATTATGGGATGTGAAACCTCGAAACGAAGAAGCCACAGCCACACAGTCGAAAATGTCCACCCGGCTCTTCAATTGCGGAAGAAAACCAAATGAATAAGTGTTTAAAATAATAGAAGAATTAGTGTTTATTCACAAATATGAACATTTTAAACGATTTAATTAAATATATAAACAGTTTCCTAATTTATACTGTTATTAGTGTTGTGTGTTCTGAAATATTTATTAATATACACGATATATATTTTTTCCGTTGTTTATATCGTTTCTTTTCATTTTATAATTTTCGGTCGAAGATTTTTCCGCGTCGCTCGTATTGCTCTTTCACCTAACCGAACCACCGTCGCCATTTTAATCTTGTCATAGATTGCTGTTGGCCAAATCGCGTTTAAGAAAGCAATCCTCCGCGGGCTTCAATAAGAAAACAGTTACAGTTTGAATTTATTCCAGAAAGTTCTTTCAGCGTGGTTTATTATCTGTTTAACGATCACAAAAATGACACGTAGAAAGTAGTATCAGAAGCTGAGAAAAAAGAAATTCCATTAAGAAAAGATTCAAACAAATGTTTTGTGTTCTATAGAAGAACTATAGATATTTGAATCCAGAAAACATACTGCGTGCTCATTGTTTTTGTATCGTCAACCTACCAGAAGCGATATTGGTTGCTTTTATCCTGCAGAGACACAAGCAAACTCACAAATCCTTTACGCAGCAGTCTTCGTCGATAGACAGAGGGCTGCTGGAAGCTACAATACGTGCGCGAGTACAAGGCACGCACGCAAGCTCGTGCGACGTCGGTGCGCACGGGAGACTCTGACCCTTGGCGTTCGAACTCGCGTAGAGAAGTCGCGTACGAGGCAAGCGTAGCCCAGCACCTTATATCGCCGTCGCCATCGCCGTCGCCATCGCCGTCGCCATCGCCGTCGCCATCGCCGTCGCCATCGCCGTCGCCATCGCCGTCGCCATCGCCGTCGCCATCGCCGTCGCCATCGCCGTCGCCATCGCCGTCGCCATCGCCGTCGCCATCGCCGTCGCCATCGCCGTCGCCATCGCCGTCACCATCGCCGTCGCCATCGCCGTCGCCATCCCGTCGCCATCCCGTCGCCATCGCCGTCGCCATCGCCGTCGCGTCGCTCGCGTCGCCGTCGCCGTCGCCGTCGCCATCGCCGTCGCCATCGCCCGTCGCCATCGCCGTCGCCATCCCCGTCGCCATCCCCGTCGCCATCCCCGTCGCCATCCCCGTCGCCATCCCCGTCGCCATCCCCGTCGCCATCCCCGTCGCCATCCCCGTCGCCATCCCCGTCGCCATCCCCGTCGCCATCCCCGTCGCCATCCCCGTCGCCATCCCCGTCGCCATCCCCGTCGTGACCATCCCCGTCGCCATCCCCGTCGCCATCCCCGCGCCATCCCCGGACCCCCCCCGTCACCATCCCCGCCGTCATCCCCCTTTGCCATCCCCATCGCCAACCCCGTCGCCATCGCCGCCCAACCGACACGTCTCTCGCCACCCCAGCTATCCCCGACACCGCCATCGCTATCACCGCCACCCACCCTCCCGTCGTCTTCCCCGCCGTCTGTGACACCGGAGCGCGCGCGTGGCTTTGCGCGGCCGTAAAATGCGACGGTGGTGCCTGTCGGTGGCGAACGTGTGTGTTGAGACGGAGCCTGCGGGGAGTGGTGGGAGAGAGGGCTCGGAGACGGAACGGGGAAGAGGACGTGTCGTAAGCTACTAGTGCCCCAAGTAAAAGAGGTCAAAGGGATGAAATCAGCTCAAGGGACGTCATGGATGGAGAAGCAGACATGGAGCACTACCTACAAGTTGCGAAGAGCGAAACAGACGATGCGAATTACCAGTCAAATGTGATGGACTGACTACTCGAAAGAGAAGATGAATGGTTGGCAATTAAAAATGACAAATGTCTGTTGCTCATGGGAAAATTAGATAGTGGTTTGAACTGAAACTTCTAGGTACCGAAATGCATTTGTTGAGAGAAGATTATCAAATAGATTTTTATAAATAGACATACAGAAACTAATGAAATTCAACATTTTTCTTTTTAGTCTTCATTAGAGAGATGAATTATTTATATACTTTTTCAAGAGTTAGATGAATTATTTTTGGCAATATTTGGATGTAAGTAAAGCATAAATATATAATTTTAATATAATTGTCATTTAGTCGTGTGACAACCGCAATACGGTATTAATGAAAAGGTCAGAAGAGAATTCTCTGTTAAAGGCTACCAAAAATATAGTTGGTTCCACTGATGACGCATGTACGATCACTGTACTCTTTGATTTGATTAATTTGCAATATTATGAGTGGGTTAAAATACATAGTTTAAGAAATGTATTATCTGAAAATCTGTGACTGTGAAATAGCATTCTTAACATTCCAATGTTAAAGATATATAAAGTACATTTTACACATTCCCACGAAAATAAGGCACCGGGAAGTGTATTACTGGTAATAAAACACTCAAAAATAAATAAACGAATGAAAATAAAATTACTGTAAATATCGCATCAGTAGCTTCAAAACAGGTGTGGAGAAGTTGGAGAGATTCCAGAACATTCGCCGTCATCTACGAAAACGGTGCGACAGGATTTCCCCAGAACTGATAACCCATTCAGGAGCTAGAGCAGCGAGAAGGGCGACAGAGACTAAGAGGTCGTTTAGTACCGAGGTCGTGGTATTGGCAGTAGGCAACTGCCCACGCAACACCAATGGCCGAGACAGCTATTGCTCTAGCCCAGACTGCATTGTGCGTGGAGAACACAGAGGGGGAGTAGTAGTCTGCATGCGGCTTTGCTCCCCGCAGATTCATAAACGATTTCACCGCAGTTTCACTTGCAGGGCGTCGTGCATTTGTTTTCCGCTGTCTGACAAAAGATTTATTTAAATAACTTTTTTATTAAATAACAGGTGACACGCGTTGCACGGGTATTGCGTGCTGTCACAGAGTCTATCGGTCTTCGGTAGTTGATGGCGCTTTTGTCGAGGTGCGGCACAAAAGATTGATTCGCGCCCAACGGAAAAAAAGTCAATCGGCGTGCAGGCGGCGGCTGCGGCGGCGGTAGTGGCAGCAGTGGCGACGGCGGCGGCGTTAGCGGCGGAGGTGGCGGTGGTGACGGCGGCGGCGGTGGCGGTGGCGGTAATGGCGGTGGCGTTCATGGCGGTGGCGGTCATGGCAGTGGCGATGGCGGCCGTGGCGGCGGAGGCGGCGGTGGCGACACGGGGCGGCGGTGGCGGGCGGTGGCGGCGGTGGGCGGGGGGCGGTGGGGCGGTGGCGGTGCGGTGGCGGCGGTGGGGCGGTGGCGGCGGTGGCGGCGGTGGCGGCGGTGGCGGCGGTGGCGGCGGTGGCGGCGGTGGCGGCTGTGGCGGTGGTGGCGGCGGTGGCGACACGGTGACGGCGACGACGAGAGAGCGGGGGCGGAGGCCGAAGTGGGGCAGCTGCGGCGCGCACGACGTGCGTTTTGACGAGAACAGCCTGGGGTGACAGCGGCGCAGTGCGAAAGGGGTGGAGCGCGGGACCACGTTGTGCTGTGCCGGTGGCGAGAGTTACGGTGACTGTGTGACAGTTTTGATTGTGCTGTCTCCCCCTAACAAAAATCTAATTCCACTTTACATACCAAAATTATATGGTTGTTTCTAAAAACAGCCAATGTTCCTTTCTTTTGAAGCAATTTTCAAATAGTTTCATTTCACGCTCGCTCCCCTCACTAACCCATAATGATAATATTCACTAGATAGTCAACTTAAACAATGATTCTCCACATTATTCGCAGAAGAAAGTTTCATTCATTTAAATTCTGTCTAGACTGAATTCAGCAAACGTAAACAAAAAAAATCTAATAAAAGATAAGGTAGGAGAGAATACAATTATTGAACATAATGAACTGTTTGGAATAATAAAGACCCATGGTTTTCACTCAACAATGATAATGACTACTTTCAACTACTACTTTTTCATTTAGACTTCGGAAAGATATACAATTTTTTTGTAAAAATGATTAGAGAGAACAGATATACAAATTATACAACAAAAAAGTATATTTAGTTTACATACTTGATATATAATATATATTTTTAGTTACTTTTGTTCCTTTCCGTAGTAAAAAGTGCAGTAGTATTAATGAAATTCTCACTGATGACCTCTCATCTCGGTACTTGAACAATTGTCTGGAAGTCGCGCGTTCCTTTGCCCTTTTCAGAGTGCATTACGCGCAAGGGCTTGTAATGGCCTGTGAGCATAAAGTATGCCAGAAAACTGTCAAAAACAGTTTTAAACACAAAGTGGAAAAAGGGAACGTCTTAGATTAGTGAAAATATTCTCTTAATTTTTTTCTGAGAACATAGCAAATGAAACAGACAACTTGTAACAATCAGATTCAGACCTAAGATTATTCTAAGTTAAATTAAGAACACGGAATTCCATGTGTTGTGACGGAAGTAAATTACATAGTTTTGTTTCTACGACTGTCTGGTACTGGAGATTTAAACTAACGGTGATGTATAATTGTTTGAAATTTTTCGTTTTCCTGTTTAATTTCTAGAAGAAAGGCGTGTAATAAGTTTTGTTACAACTTAATCTCATGTTATTCTCCATTACAATTAGTTCAAATTACAACTTGCGTTACATATAACTAACGACTTACAAGAAAAAGTTGTTTCCTCAACTGCCATACAAATTGTCCATCTTTGTCTTGAAAGTGTCTAAAAGCAAAAATATTCAAAATATTGATATAGTACAAAATACAGTTATTTTTCTTAAAACGGGTTCTTTTTCTTCTGAAATAATTCCATCATTCAGTCAACACACGACTACAACTGATATACAAGTGCGTCATCAGGAAGATATACGTATTATAATACCAAAGATATTATTCTGATACTATTGATTCACAATTTTGAATTTCTGAATTTTGAAGCGATTGGACGAGCATTTCGGAATTTCGAAGAGAGGACATTACGGAGAATTTCGAGAATATTAATATTCGTTCTGAATATGATGGTGAATCCCAACAAACACAATACGGCAATGTATGAATTCTCTTGACAACGGGGTAGAAACTGGCGGAATCGGCGACGCAAAGGAACGCGCTACTCTCTGTATTTAGAGACTCCAGTGTCTCCAAATGAATATTTCTTCGCAGTTCCACAGCGATCCCAGACAGCTCTGTTCGCGTCTTGCCTTCCCCTCAGACTGAACAGCGTAACCGACCGACGCCCAACAAGCCGCGGCAGCCGAGGAGTCCTCTTTCAGCTCGCTAGTCTTATTTGAACCTTAGTTCGCGATTTCGGCGTTCTTCCTTTCGCTCTATTCAGCGCGTCCAGAGCGCTTACCGCCGGGGCGTGGAGGGGGCGTGGAGGGGTCGGGGCGGGCCACACCTCTCCGCTCCCCGCTCCCCTCCCTCCACGGGCGCGCCGTGCTTCGCCTCGCCTCCACATCCATTAGCGGAGTGGCAAGAGCGGGATCGGGCGCGCATTTGTTATGGTGCCCCTTTGAAGGCGCGCGTGCATTACGACGGGCCGCGCGGATCACGGCGGGAAAGGCACGGCCTGCGCCGCATCGCCCCGGCCCCGCCCCCTCTGCCGCCCCTGCCCACGTTCCCTCTCCCGCTCCCGCTCCCGCTCCCCGCGTAGCTCCGGCTACCGCGCGCACTCGCGCCCGGGCCCGTGAACGCATGAAAGCGCATGGCGAGCGAACTTCATCACAGGCGAAATTCTTCGACGCGAAACCGTCGTCGTCAATGATCACACACACACACACACACACACTGGGCCAAGGGCCGAGGTGAGACGGCGAGGCACACATGAGATTAACTAATGTACTGGTTGTTTTGTCAGTTTTCTCACGCTTATTTATTTTTGAAAATAGATTTTACTACATGGGAGTTTTTTTTTCTCCCTTTCAAAATTCAAAATTTAAGTAGTATGTGGCTTAGTGTAGGCATCACAGAATTTTGAAAATGTGCAAACAATTCACTTTTCCCCATAGCACATCATACGCAGTTTTTTAACTGTTTTTTGACGTAAAATAAATAAAAATAAAAATAAAAAAATAAATAGATACTTGAAACATTTAGTGAAAGAGATCATTGTTTCTATTGGCACGATAAGGTAGTTTTTTCAAATGTACATTGTCCTGAGTTTTGTTAATTTCCCGATACATCATTATCTATATTTCAGAAACATTTTGGTGTTTAATTAAAAATTCTTGTACGCGTTTCAATAAATCAAAAAAAAATTATTCATACAAAATTTTATTTAAAATAATTGGCAATATTCTGAAGTTAACTTCTTTGCTGAAAATACTTTGTCCACACCATAAAAAAAACTTTGTTTTAACTTCCATCTTAAATCGATTTCACTCAATATACTTCATTCTACGTATATATGGGAGCTAATGTGTGAAAACTGAAGTTTCATCAAGGTCAAACGTTTCCAATATAATAATGTTAGACTGAAAAACGTTAGTTTTCTTGATATATTATTCCTGTGACGTTGTAAAAGTAAGATTTTACTAGTTTTTGTCAATGGGATAACTAATAGCGCGATAACTAAAATAGCTTTTTATAGATGATGAGTTTGAAATTTAATGGTGTCATATGAAACGGAATGCTGCGAAATCACAACGCACCTCTTGTGATTTTTCAAAGCACGGGTATGGCATTCTACTATTATAAATAGCTCGAAATATCTTATTTCTTTTTGATAATAACCTATTGTTGTCAAATTTTGAGTTACGTCATTGTTGCAGTAAATACCATATTTACGTGCCTGAAATTCTATGTTCATTATGGATATTTCAATTGCATAAGAAGATTAATCTAAACGTAAGGTATTAAAAACCCTAATGAATATCATGACTTTCTTCGCCTAATAAACTTTTACACATTAAGAATGCATTATTACACATATCAACATATTTCCTATTTTTGTGCAAATCCTAATTTCGCCGACGGAGCAAAGCGGTATAGTTCGGTATAGAAGAACTCGCGACTAAATCCATAAAGCCACGTCCGGTACATGGCAAAATCTAGCATTATTCGGTTTCCCTCCTTTGGTTGAAATTAAGCAACACCATTCCCAAATGATGCCAGGGGACAATCGCCAAACTTTTCTTTGCAGACGGAGCAGTTTCACATTTCTTGAACGGTGGGAAGGTGCGAGTTTCCATTCCATGCCACGCCACTTGCCTTGTTATTATTCCTATGGCGATCTAAAACTAAGAACAGCGCTTACTCTTCGCTGTCATGGTTTGCATCCATGTTCCATCCCCTGTAACAAAACGGTACAGAAATCCCACTCTTACCTCATGAAACCCACTGATTTTCATGTCATCGGATTATTAAAAAAGAACGCGCGTGGTTAGCAATTTAAATACAATGTGCAATATCTCGTCCGTTCATGAAACGTATTCCGTTCAAGTCATTGAATACTTGGTCTACCAATGAAACAAATATTTGGGCAAGTTAATAAATAATGGTACTAGTGCTTTCGTAATACGTATCAGCGCATGAGGTTGAGAAATAGATTTGTGTTCCTTAAATTTTCCTAAGCATTTGTCGATGTCGTTTCGCCTTTGCACTTGCAAAGTATCTAAAATATATTTTTGTACAATATGCATACACATAAGATGGATGGACCAAAGAACATAATGAAAAAATGTTATTTATTGTTTTTGACTTTACAAAATACAAACAATTGCAATCCAAATAATCAGAGAAACTGTTCAGAAACTTACAGACTTCCTGCTTCATACCTGCTTCATACCTGCTTCATACCTATTTGATTGCCTGGTATCAATAATCGTTCTGAAATATTTGTGGTACTAACATAGCACGTATTTTCTCATATCATTTGTTAGAGCTACGCGATATTATAATACCCCAAGAACCTGCGAAATTGTTTCCAATCAACAATTTTTTGCATATTCGAACTCAGGTTTCTAGCCCGTAACTACAAGCATGGATTTTTGTTACATTAATACAGGCATGCGGTCAGAGAGACTCCGCTGTAAAT
Source organism: Teleogryllus oceanicus (assembly GCA_964035755.1). Lineage (NCBI taxonomy): Eukaryota > Metazoa > Arthropoda > Insecta > Orthoptera > Gryllidae > Teleogryllus > Teleogryllus oceanicus. Next base: position 107,566,454 of record CAXIVR010000001.1, read on the forward strand.
CAATTCTGTCCAAAACACACAAAATTAAACATTGTAAAAAGGACTATTTCTATTAGATAAGGTTTTTCTGTATTAAATTCAATAGAAAAATATTTGATTACGATTCTTTGCATTACAAAATAGCTCAAATTTAATCTATTACAGTTTCAGCTTTGTTGCAATATATTATCTTACTCTTCTTTCAATACTAAGGTTTTGACTAAAAACAAATATTTTTCACATAGTTAATGGACAACAAATTTTGAGACATAAAATGAATTAAAAACAAAAACGTGTTTGTAGAAAATATGGGTGTATCTCATAGGGCTAATTGAGATCACTAACACAGGCATGCAGTCAACGAGACCGCTCAGAAAGTTCAGAGTGTCACGAACCTCTCCAGTTGAATCCAAGCAGGAAACTGATAGTCGTGATTGTTAAGGAGCGATGAGAAATGATCGCAAGAACAACAGTATCATTCACATATCATCAACACAGCGGGAAATGATTGAAATATAACCTTGAAAATTCGTTGCAGTCTCCCTGACCGTATGCCTGTAGTTACGAGCTAAGTTTAGAAAACCGTTCACGTTACCCCTATACCGTCAGCCTTATTGGAATTATTTGAAAATCTAGTTTTAAAGGACAAATTTCATTAAGAAAAAATATTTTGGAAAAAATTGTAGTACATGATTGTTGTCGACATACGGGGAATTTAAATGGCGCGTATATGGTGGGAGAGAAGCTCGCTGACCAACGAGAAGCGGGAAGTACTGAGCGTCAAGTGGTGCTCGAATTTGTGAAGCTGTCCGAGGCGAGTGAGACGCAGAGATAGCCACGAAAGGCAGTTAATGAGTTTGAGCTAGCGACTTTGTAACTGTGTATGATTATCTACTGCCTATGCCGAACTCTGTCCGGAACTATCGCTCCTATGGGGTATTGGTGAAACGTGATATGGACTTGGACATCTTCGAGATACGACACGGCTACGACTTTGATTATTTCTCTTTTGTAACTGCTGAACGAGACTATGTCTGGTACGAGTTGGATTTTTGATATTGTAAACTGTAACCAAATCTATTAATATTTACTTTTATTTATTTCTGAACATAACAATGACCTATTCTCAAAAACTAGTACCCCAAATCAAAATATTTTTTTACGAATTCGTAGGGCGTAGAGTTCGGTCAGATCGATCAGAAAACTTCAATTTGGGAGATAATCATCTGAACGGTTTAGGTGCTGGTGGTATCAGAGATAGACGGACAGGCAGATGTTTTGCCAACAACCAATATTTTGATATTAAGAGCCCACAATACACGTTTTTCTGTCGAAAAATCGCTACTTTCCGCTGCGGTATTACAATACTTTCTTCTTATTACGTAAGTACATAGAACACGAAAAAGTAAAATGCTAATGTAATTCCACCCCTGCAGTTACAAAGCAGAGAGTGAGTATTTTCTAATATTTTAATGAATGACAGGTTGTGTTTCTACTTGACAAATTAACACAAACACCCAGTATTTTGGAATGTGATGTCCCCGAGAATTGAGATGACAGGTTATATTCATCATTCACGAGGTTCTGCGAGGAAAGTTAATACGTTCTGTATTCTCTGATGTTTTATACGAGAATGTGAAACTTCCTTCGCGGTTTGATTCCGTCGAGATATTCTCGTTTCTCTGCAGTGTAGGTTAATGTCTGAAAGACTACTCACCCGTTAGTCGTTGCGTCCGCAAGCTAGCGTGTCAGAAGCCAATGTCATTAGACTGTCGAAATATCAATTCCATTAAATTGATTAGCACTTCAATAACATCCAACACGCATCAAAGCTGTAAGGTCAGTAACGCAAGCAATCCGAAACTCTAAGTGTTATGGCCAATCAGTCAATGACATTATTTAAACTATATAGTGTACATAACAATGATAGTACACGACTTTCTTTTCTTAAACTGACTTAGGCATGTTTTTCAATGTTTATTATAGAGAAATTTTAATGCAGTTCGAAAAATTGCAATATGTGAAATATTTTCTAAATTGTTATCTCAGAACATTATCTTTAAATATATTTTTTTCTTGCAAAACATATCAAATATTATTAATGTTCAGAAAAAGTGTAGAGTGGAAGTAAGGAAACGTTAAGTCACCGTCTACCTTATTTACGACTGAATAAAAATATTGTATTTTCTGCCTGTTCGGCATAATATGCTTTTCAGGGGATTGAATACATAGTTTCTTATTAAATCATTTTGGACTTTCGGCTAGTGTTTTCGATAATTTGTAGTTTTTTCAGATGTGTGTTTGCTGTATTGTTCCAAATTTGTGATTGACCTGTGATTTGATCGGGTTTATGGCAATTCTCCATTACATTCCCCATTTGACAAATTCGTTTAAGTTCCTCTTAACGGAGATCTTCGCAAGCGTTTGTAATATTTGAATTTGCATTAAATAATACTGTATCATCCGCGTTAAGTGATATTTCTGAGTAGATGAGTTCTGGGTAATTTATGAGTGTGTGTGTGTGTGTTAAACATTAACGGAGATAGTGGGGAACCTTGAGTGCTATTGATAATAACTTTGAAATCCCCCTCTCATAGGAAGCTTTTAATGATACTTTAGAGATAATTCCTAGTGTTTGTAATTTGTTAAGTAGCCCGAGATGCCACACTTTATGAAAGGCATGTATTTTTGAAAAATATTGTATTTTCGAAAGGAACATTCATATTCATATGAATCATATATGAATATGAATTCATATGAATATATGTAATTACGTGTTTCCGGTTTCAATTGACTACGGTCATTTGTACGGTAAATGCAGTTCACGTTTTTTATCAAGAGAGGTGGAGGTGTTTTCCTCTGCCCGTTGATGGCCGTACAAGGCGTCTTGCGGGGTTTCCTCAAACAGGTATCTCTCCATATTGGGGCACGCCCCAGCCGGCATATGCTCCCGACTGATCGTGTAGTAGAGTGGTGCTCTTAAGTGTAAGTATATGTAAGTAGAGAAAAAACAACAAAGAGGAGGGATATATCGCGTCCGGTTAGTGGTCCGTTTGTTAGGGTACTTCCCAGACATTCGCCTCGTGTTGATTTGAGAAACCACGGAAACTACCGATCAGAGCAACAGGCCGCTAAAATCCTCCTCCAGGCAGCAGCTGAATACGGCCCAGCTATATATCTAGTGTCGAAAACATTGCCACCTACCTGCACTCGAACCCTAAGACCTCTCGGTCAGACACACTACAGTGTAATAAGTTGAGCCACCAAACCGTTCGAAATAAATAAATAAATCAAAATGTACATTATATCTTAGATATTTCATTTCAATTTTCAAATACAAATTTCATATAATAGATGACAATTTCCAAAGAGCAAGTTACTTCAACTTTACGTATGCCCATTTTCCATATGCTTAAAGAGATGCATTACGAGTCAAATCATATTGCTTATATTTATTTATTTATTTATTTATTTATTTATTTATTTATTTATTTATTTATTTATTTATTTATTTATTTATTTATTTATTTATTTATTTATTTATTTATTTATTTATTTATTTATTTATTTATTTATTTATTTATTTATTTATTTATTTATTTTTTTTTTTTTTTTATAATTATTACATACAAATTAGAAAACTTGATGCTAAGTGGATAGGCCGAAGGCCTTTAAGCCATTACAATACCTACATTCTACCGCGTTCTAACCATTCAAAGAAATGTTCCTAATTCTTTCATGAATTTAGATTTTTTATCATCTAAAATGTTTTGGGCGAGCGTTACATTCCTATTTTGGAAGTAGTAATTTCCCATTCCCATCAATTTTCCTCTTCAAGTTTCGGTCGCAGTAAATTAAAAGGATGTGGATCCAGTCTTCCCTATCACCGCAAAGCACACAGATGCCATTACCATTAGAGTCCTTTAATCTACGTTGCATCCACCCCCCGACCCTGAACCAAGCGTATCCCCTTCTTGCGTCCTTTCGAAGTGTGTGTACGTAACGTTCACAACCCCATAACGGACTCGCGTGAATTTGCGCAACTAGCGAACGTTTTTCGGCCGTTGCTGCCAGGATCTCTTGCCTTTTAATATCCGCAAGCCTATCGGAAATTAGCCGTTCTATCCCACGTGCTCCCATATCTCCCACCATCTCCGGAGAAACGTCTCCCAGACCTGAACGTTCCAGTAGCAGTTTGATTTTATACGACCAGCAGCGTTGGTTGCTTCTCTGTAACTGCACTCTAAAACATCTATGTATATGCGTGTCAACCTGCTCACCTGCTAATTTAATCCAAAGTTTAATTGGTTTCATTTTAAAATATTTCCAAATTCCCACACCACCCACCTCTCTTAAGACTCCGGCATTTGCTGCTAATTTAGAGATTCCGAGAATTAATTTGAAATAATTTGTTTCGACGCTTTCTAGTCGATCTTTCTATCCACCCGCCCCAGATTTCTGCCCCATAATTCATAGCTGGGAGAACTAGAGATTTAAACAGTGTATCGCACTCCTTTAAAGGCAATTCCGGAACACTGCGCACTGTGCAAACGATTTCTTTGAGCGCAATTCTTCCTTTACTGTGCGCCGCCACTATGTGATTATTCCATCGCCCATTCATGGAAAATTTTGCCCCAAGATATGTTAATGTTTTGACCCGGTCGATCTCCTCCTGAGCGTAATACCATTTCTCTTTGTTACCCCAGATAAATCCATTCTTGAAAACAACTACTTTAGTTTTTTGAATATTTACTTTTAGTCGCCATGTTTCACTATACGTTTCTAGGATATTTAAACTTTTCTGTAAGCCGTCAATAGTCTCCGAATATAAATATATATGCTTATATACGTAAGGCGGGAGTTTTACGTACGCCTATGTATTAAATAAAATGAAAATGAACAAATTAAAGAACATGCAATAGATAGAACAGGTAGAAAATAATTTAAAAGCGTAATCCTCATTTTCTTCTATTAATACTTTTTGTAAAAAATACCTTTTGTAAAATATATCTAGTGCATAATGCAAATTATATAAGATTCTTGTACTGTTGTGTCCGCTATTTTTGGACGACTTCCTCCGTTAACAAATAATGAACCTTCTCATTAAATTTTCAGTTACGCACATTGTGGTTTCGGAAGCCATTTACCAAGTAAACCCCGGTCAGGCTGCCATCAATATTAAATGATTTCCAATAAATTTGCTAAAAAATACCTGACATGACAAAGAGAACTTTTCATTTCTTCGACATCAAAGAGTTCACGAGGGCGAATAAAAAGGGCTTCATATTGAAAAGCAAACAATACACATTTATGTTGAATTTTCCCTTCTCGCAAAAATTTGACAATTACCATTACATTCTATAAACATGTAAACGTATGATTTCTTTTTTCGTGGTCGATAAGTATCAGTAGTTCTTAGTAATGGTATTCGTATTTTTCGGGTACCATAAACAGTTTAAAACTGAAGGTTCATGTCATCAAACCTCAAGTTAACATTAAAAGTTATTTACTTGAAATGATAAAATTATATATTACTATTGTTATTACTATTATTGTTATTATTATTATTATTATTATGCCCTTTGTTCAGATTTAATAATGTTGAGTAATAGTTAAATATAAAATTTTCGACCGGTTTCCTAGGGAGCCGATCCTATAGTTACTTGTTCTACATTACTTTGCACAAAAAATATTTCTTTCTCATATATTGCACTTTCGAATAGTTTGAATGACGTGTAATGTGGAACATGTTCTTATTTAAATTTTACGAAACAAATTCCTGAGCACTGATAAGTAACGAATTGTTTTACATCCACACCCAGACAGACCAGACAGGGGCGTTTAAGAAACATATTTTCAGTACCAGAGACCGCTAAAATAGGTATTTCCAAAAAACAATATCGTTTTCTATATTTTGTAGCAATATATAACTTTTCTATACTACGTATACATTCTGTATATTCTAGTTAGAATACGAGAAAAAATGGTGGTTTACTATTAACTTCCATGCGACAAAGTAAAATTAAAGACATGAATGCCTAACGGACGATCCGAACCCACATCACTTCGTTCCTCCCAGAACGGCTGCGATCGCAACTGTTTGCGCTAGGCTTATAGGCTAAAAACTCTTAATATCACATAAACTATTTGCAGATACTTCTGCGCTCTATCAGGCAATAAATATAAGATGACGAAGATGCCAGAAAGCTGTTACACAGAAAAAAACAAAACAAAAAAAACGGGCCAGGCATTCAAAGGCCTGTGTATCGCTGGGAGCACGTTTCGCAACGGAACGCGCCGTCCTCCTCGACGTATATTTCTCCGGCGCGAACGGACCGTGTTCTCGTTTTTTCGCTTCGCCATCGCCCTACGGGGAGAGTCCATCTGGTCACAAGTTCCCGCTCGAGGAGCCGTCCAGGGACGCCACCTCGCGCCTCCGCCCACTCGTCATCTGCTCAGTGTTGGGCCGCACAAGAAAAATTACAACCCCCGCTCGCGCGCCGCTTGCCGGAGGGCCTCGCGCTCGCAATGCCTCCAAACGCGATTCTGCGGGGAGGAACCTGTCGAGAATGCCAAATGTGCTGATACCTCTGATCATGCTTCTCGTGGTTTCCTTAATGAAAGTATCATTTATCTTAAAACTAAATTCATTTACGAGTTTTTTTAATGAAATTATATATTTATTCTTGTTTAATTATATATAATATAGGTGTATTTGTATTTATCTTTAAACTGATTCTTCATTCAAATTCATTATTCATTTATTTTCTTGTATATTTAGTCATTCATTTATTTTTATTTATTTAGTATTCATTTATTTATTTGCTTCATGTCGCATGCAAACTCTTTCTTGTGCTCGTCCAAGGGATAAGGTGATGAGATAGAGAAAGAAGGAAATGGCAATAATGATGAGTAAATGGGGAGTTGAGAGTTTCGGGAGTAGTGGAATTTTGTGAGTTACGCAAGCCCTATCATTCACATTTGCATTTGGGACGGCGAGGATTTCAAGCCTACTGCTGAGCTATGAAATGCCAGCGCACTTGGGTGCTGTTCTAGATATTATCACCTGTCATTGAACGTGGCGAGAAGTATGGTGAGTAATTATAATAGTGATTCTTTTTTTAATTTGCGAGTTAATGTGTACCTGGGTCTTAAATCAACCCAGTTGTTGAAGGACTAACGAAAATTTACTACACAAGATGATTACTTTCCTTGCAATCTGAAGAGTTTTATTAATAAGCTAATCGATTTAAATAATGACCAGACATTGATGAAAATTAAATGGTTGCCCTCTTGGTCAGTGCAGAACGTTCAATATCGGCATAAATTAAGGATTTATGAATATTGATATGTAAAAATGATTTATTAATTAAGTCTGGAGTTACAAATAAAGGTTCAAATACGAAGTAAAAAATAAATAAACGTAGTCATAAAACGAAAATTCAGCAGTTCATAAAAGAATGTGTCGTAGTAGACTAATTTTCAACAAAGTAGAAAATTTGTAACACATGCGCTAACTATTTCAACGATATATTACGTGATTTCTGTGATAATAAAAATTTTGCATTTCATTGTTGATATTTTAGGTACATATAATATAATAGACACGTAAGTAGGGCAGTGTTAGTACATTGGTTGAAAAAAAATGATGTACGAATAAGATTTAAGAAAAGTCCGTCAAGAAAAATTCATTGTAATATTACGGTTGTTATTGTTGCTATTCGAAAATAATCGGTATTTTCATCTTATTTTGCATCAATAATATTATTTTTCATCGTATATCAATATGATTTTACAATATTACTATCTTCTTGGAATGTCGTTTGATTAAAAATTGCAATAATTATGTGAGGCGAAGACAAAACTGTTAGGCATTTTTACCTGAATAAGTCAACTGAATAACGCAGTTGTTGACTTGGTTATTAAGCAATTACGTATCTTGCTCCTTTGAAAATAATGTGCTTTAAGGTTGCCAGAGGCAACTTTCAAAAGATGAACTTTCTTCATCAATGGCGACATATGGAGAACCAAATTTCACCATCTCATCTTATTGTATTTTATTTACATCTTATTCATTACTAAAAACATTTATATATCTAAGAAAACTAAGAAAACGAGAGAATTCAGTGTTGTTATCCTAATCGTTACTAAAAACATTAACAATGCTCATAGATTAAAATTGCAAAATTTGCGACATTTACGTTATGAAAGGAAGTAACATGTAAAAGCCATTCATGGGCAAACAAAAGATTTACGTAATGACGAACAAATATTCTATACAGGTAGCAGATTGTAATTGCAGCCTTAGAACAGAGCATAAATGTATACAATAGATACGCTGCAACAGGCGACACACTACATGCAAAGCATGTAAGAAAATGAATAAATGAATTAACAATCAATCAACAGGCAATAGTAGAGTTGCTCAATGCTCACAGTTCGATGTCTGTTGAATGCTCTTTAATTTCTTTGCTATTTATGTATAGACAATAACAGACGTCACTGCATTACAAAGCAATTGAGACGAATATTCGCCACGTCATCCGTGTAGCTCCATGGGCATGATCCGCGGAAAAGCTTCGGAGCCACTGTGCGGCGGCTGAGGATGCGCGGGCCCTCGGGGCGGCGGACGCCGGCGCGGCGCCGGCGCGAGGAGGACGCCGGCGAAAAAGGAGCGCTGGGCAGCGAGGGCGGTGGCGCGAGGACAGTTGCGTCCAATCTCGCGGTCGCGCGCCGCCCCGCGAGGGCAATAGTCGCCCGCGTACCTCATTGGGAGGAGCACCCGCTCCCTCAGGGGGTGGCGGGGGCGGCGGGGGCGGCGCGGCCAAAGCGCAGAAAGCGCTGCAGCGGCCGGAATGAGCAACGCTGCAAAGGCGTGGGTGGATGAGCGGAGCACACAGGCTGCGGAACCGGAGAGCAAGCGGGCGGTAGGGAGCGGGCAGCATGCCCGATGGAGAGATCGTGGTAAAGTGTCATACAAAACGAAATGAGTGGTGGTACACAGCAAATACTTTCTCGTATTATTGGTTACAGTTACGTAATACCATCACATTGCAACTTCAAACCTAGTACGGTTTTACTGTATTAAACTCTAGTAAACTTTATAACTCCTGACTCATCACTTGAAAATATCTTGATTTCGTGAAATTTCAAAATTTTACACGAAATTGGCATATATTCACTGAATGGAATGTATTGTGCTCCACTTTTAACAAAAAGCTTTTAAAGAAAAAAAGGATTTACTGAGGCTGCGACTCAAACGTGGGCGCTGCGGTAGAGAACTGTACGCGCTACCTCTGCGCCAATCACACAATACGAATGCACTTAAGGTGCTTATTGGATTACAATATACTCACAATGTAATTGTGATCCCTTACATTTCAACTCAAAATTTGGCAAAACTACTAATGAAAGATTCAACGTTAAAGAGGACACGACGGCGAAAACTAGATTTTGAGAATTGCCAAAATTTTAAAACAAATGAAATTCATCTGGTCAACAAAAATGGAATGGAATAAACAAATATCATGCAACTCAAGCCTCTTTCCGGCGATGCAATTGAATTGAAACTAGCAGAGGAAAGAAAAGCTAAATTGATGAAATTTCCATAAATAGGCGCCATTGAATACTCAAGAATTGAAGTTCATTAGATTTTCATTCACTTCGTTACAGTTAACTCTAATAATTCGTAATTTAAAATACAATAATTGAAATTTGAAACCATTGTCAAAATTACTTTTATATATATTCACAGTTCCTGAAGAACTTTTATTTTTTGTTCACAAAAAAAAATTAATGGTAGTTTGTATAATGTGTTTCAAGTTCAGAAATAGACCTTCTCACAGCCACAACGTTCAAACACAACCGTAATGCGTTCTTTGTGAATTCTGTATATTATTCAAGCAACATTACGTTAATCTTTATAACTAAATTTGTATATATGTCTACACATTGACGGAAAACTAAGCATCCTTTGGCCATGTGGCAGGTGGCAATGGCTTTCGTAGATATCCTGAAGATTGAAAAAATACAAACGCAAATGAAGATTCTATTTTGGCAGAAAAATGAAAACATTGATTGAATTTATAATCTGGATTTTTTCTTACCTGATGTCACAATTATAATCTCATTCTCACTGCCTGCTCAGTATACAGTGCATCCCTACATATGGGAGAGCGACGAGAAAGAAAAAAAGAAAGAAAGAAAAAGAAAGAAAGAAAAAGAAAGAAAGAAAAAGAAAGAAAGAAAGAATGAAGCTTTAGTGTCCGTTTCAAATAGCCAAATTTATTGCACCGGGACACGATTTTCCACAAACTCGACTGCAGCTATTTTGCTGCTACAGGCCACTACTTAACAATTACTTTTAGTTAGCATTAATATCTATTAATTTCACTGAAAAAGTTGTTACCTAAAAAACCTGCATTAAGAAGAGGTTTCTGCAACTTAACATGAACATGATCGGCTGTGACAGCCGTTACGCAAGCTTTTTACTTTCTGGTACACACACATTTATACGGAGTAAGATACGTAGTCTAGAGAAAGTTATGTAATGCTGAGGAAAATCGATTTCGAGATTTCAACGTAAATACACGTTTTTGGGACCCTGATACCGAAAAAGTGTTTTTTTTTTCAAAACGTCTGTCCGTCTGTGAACAGTGCTAGCACCTAAACCGTGTGTATGATCTTTTCCCAATTGAAAAAAGCCCTGTCGTTCTGGCTCTAGTTAACGCTTAGCAGATTTTGAAAAACATTCTTTAATATTTGAGGGTACTTTACATGAAGTCCCCCGGACATTTTCAAACTTTTCTCAAAAACGGCTCCAATTTTTTTCTTTACATTTCTTGTAAGAATAGAGTGAAATACACTTAGAAAGTTGGCATGGGTCATATTTTCACGGTTAACTCTAAATTTTCAAAAAATTCAAAAGCTTGAATTTTTTCGGTGTCTTCCTACAACTACATAATTGAAGAAAGAGATTTTTCCTTCAAGTGATATTTGTTGTCCATAAATAGTTATTTTACAAAGATAAAGCAGATTTTTTGAAAATTACTGTAGTCTTCGAGCAATAGTGCATGCAGTATTTGCAATTTAAAAAAAATTGCAAAAACAAGATTTTATCAAAAACGGCTCCAAATTTTTCTTTAAATCTTTGGTAGGGTTAGTGCCATACGAACCCTATTTGATGACATGAACGCCATATTGCTCTATTCTTTTGTTTTTCAAAATATACAAAATTGTAATTTTGTGGACCTTTTTCTCACGTCGGTAATATTTACCCTAGAGGCGATGTCTTCACTTTATTAGATTTATGAGTACATGTGCTTTAATAAAGTATCTCGAAAACTCATCAGGTTTCTCTCAAAATGAGATCTACATTCCGCCTTCACAGAAACGCTCAAACGCCATTTTCTCAAAAATGGCTCAATTTTTTTTTCAATTTGTTCAATGGATAGTGCTAATTGTACTGTTTAATATCACATAAATGTCGTTTAGGTGTATTCTTTTGTTTTTTTCAAAAAAATTAAAAATATAATTTGTTTGAAGTATCTCTCACGTCATTAATATGCACATTTCCATAAAGACATATACATTATTGCATTTGATAGTAAAAGTACTTAAAGTTCGAAACTCAATAGATTCCTATGAAAAAGAGCTTCAAATTTCGCATTTACAGTAATGCTTAATCGCCATTTTCTTAAAAACGGCTTGAATTTTTCAATGAAAATTGCTATTTAGGACGAGATTTTAGCCTTCTTTAATATTCTTAAAATTATATTTGGTTTCTGCTCGTTGGAAACCGAAAATATGAGAAAAGTTCAAAACAATGTAATTTGGGCGGCGATAGATGGCGGCAGGTAAGGAAGGGCAAGACTGTACAGTAGCAGTCTACAAAAAGGAAATTAGAAAACTTTACTACGAGAAAATCTGTGCCATTCTGTAGCACCTGAAGTTAGGATTGAATGATGCTGTTTTACTTTCATGTATTACTATTATTTATTATAACAAAAACTGTAAAAATAGAAACTAAATAAAAAGTTAGTACCACCAGATTTTCTTACATATTGAATGCATGTATGAGTCACGCCCGTAATGCCCCGATAGATTTGCTGTAATGTTTAAACTAGTGTTTCTACAGAATATCACAGACTTTCTCGAACTAATCAGCTTTCTAATTAATGACCTGAGCTAGCGTTTTGGAATTGCCACAGACTATTGCGAGCTGCCATCTATCGCCGCGCAAACATTATAATTTTTTAATTTTCTCAATTTTTCGGTTTCCTAATTGCAGAACGGAAGTATTTCTTCAAAAATGTTGTAAAGATGTTTTATCGAAAGAGTAAAACCTCGTTCGATAAGGAAATTTTTGTTGAAAAATTTAGAGGCGTTTTAAAGAAAATGGCATTTAAACGTGAGTGTTAATACCAAATTTGAAGCACTTTTTCACATAAATCTTTTGAGTTTTCGAAAAACTTTATTGGAAATCATTTGAAGCACTTGCACTCACTAACGCTGTAATGTGTACAAATTGCTGGAAATGTGCATATTAAAGGCGCGAGAGATATTTCAAAAAATACACTTGTGTAATTTTTTAAAATATCTACTGAAAATGTTTGAAGAAAAAATATGAAGCTGGTTTTTTAGAAAATACTGTTTGAGGGTTTCTGAAAATGCGGAATTTTGAGAACATTTTCACAGTAAACTGTTAAATTTTCAAGAAACACGATCAGATATCATTTGAAGCACATGAACTTATAAATGCAATAATCTAAACTACTCATCACTGATGTAAGTATTAACAACGTGATAGACTAGTAAAAAAATTACATTTTTGTAATTTTTGAAGAACCAAGAGAATAGAGAAAAATGGAATTGATGTGGTCTCATAGAGTACATATAGCTCAATCCCTACCAAAATTTTAAAGAAAAAATTGTAGCCGCTTTTGAGAAAATCTTGTTTTGTTAGTTTTTAACATTGCACAAATTTTATGCAATACTGCGCGAAAACAACAATGGAGAAAAATGTTACTTCAAGGAAAAATCTCTGTCTTCAATTTTGTAGTTGTAGGAAAAAGCGAAAAATTCAAACTTTTGCAATTTTCAAAATTTCAGAGTTAACAATAAAATCGAACCTATTTCACCTTTATAATTACTTTTACTCTATTTTTCCACAAAATTTAAAGAAACAATTTGGAGCCATTTTTGAGAAAAGTTTAAAAAATTATCAAGGGCTTCGTGTGAAGTCCCCCCAAAAATTAATGAACGTATTTCAGAATCGCAGAGCTTTGAGTGAGGCCAGATCGCCGGGGTTAATTCAGTTTGGGATAAATTCTTCATAGAGTTTAGGCGTTAGTGTGTTTCACGTCTGTGAAACAGACAGACGGACAGGCAGAGATTGACGAACGGACGGACTTAAAAAAAGAACAACTTTTTCAGTGTCAGGGGAGCCCAAAACCTGTATTTCCGTTGAAATCTCGAAATCAATTTTCCGCAGCATTACATGCAAGTAAAAATGGGTATATGAAATTGTTTTTAAAACTATCTTTTGAAGATTATTTGCATGATTCTATGAAATTTGTAGTTTTAATACTGAAGGTTTAAAACATTTTGCAAACAATTAACTTTTGCTATTTTTAAAACATTCGATATTTGAATGAATATAGTACTTGTGCCGTATTATTAAGAAATCTTTATAATTTCAACAAAAAAAACTCAAGAAAACATTTAGAGGTGTGTATGACAAAATCTATTTGACGTATTTCTTAAAAAATATAATTTCACTAAAAATTACGCAAAAACTACACTTAATTTTTTTAAATTACGTGAAATTGTTTAAAGACATAATGTTATAAAGAATAGATTTCGTTAAGAAAAAATAAATCTACAATAATTCAAATGGAGAAGTTAATTTTTTTAATTGTTGCAGTATTTTCGAAAATTCAGAGATTTAAATGAAAATAAGATCTGCAACATTTTTATTAGCAAACTTTGCTTCATTCAAGTTTAAAATTAAAGAAACAACTTGTAGCTATTTTTGGAAAAAAATTAAAAATATTGAGGCTTCATGTATAGTGCCTCCAAATTGAATACACGCTTCGAGGGACAATATCAACTTTAGTAAAAAATACTATGCACTTTAGTGGTGCTAGTGTTGTTTACAGATGCACGGTTAGGGTGCCGAAAATAACTTTTTCAGGGGCATATTGGCCAAAGAACAGAAATAGTTCTCGTACCGATTACCTCGAAACATTGAGATATGAATCAGTGAACTCATGTTTGGGTTCATTCTCTGAAATAGTTTCAAGGTGCATGACAAATTCGAACATTTGATTAGATATATTTAGAAATTACATAATTTCCCATCGACTATTTTAAATTTTATATATTGTCCTTGTTAGTATAAAAATTGTCTTTGGCGAGGTTGATAAATAAATGAAATCGACTGTGTCTGTTTCTCTCTGCTGTTTTCTACATACAAAGTACATAGTTTAGAACAAAATTTTGCTCCGAGCAATGGGTTGTGTATAATTACATATGTGGAAAAACACGAAAAAGGCACCTATTCTCAGAGTCATGGCTCAGCTCTCATTGACCCGCACATTTCTTAATACAGATTATCCACAACTTACCTTAAAAAAGCCTTTTACAGCCCGACACGTCGAATTCTCCAGCAATTATTTAAAACAAAGTTTTAATGAATTGAATTAAAAGTTAGTCTCTTTTTACTTTGATCGATTCGTTCTAATTAAGTTAGAAGGTTGGATCAGTTTGTACTGAAAAAGCCGAAGCTGCTTTTCTTTTTCCTTTATTTAATATCTGACTGCTTATTATCTGAGAGAATAAAAATGCGTCATTTTGTATCTACCCAAAGAAACAAACGCATTGTTATTTATGAAAAATTAATTTAAAACTGTAACATTCCAAAATACGTTGTTACGAGTCATTTAAAATGTATTAATTACTATTGAAGGGCAAATATTAAGAAAATATATAAAGAACCAATTTTTGTTTAATTTACAAAGGATCGCTTTCTGTAATAGGCATGGCAAAATTCAATCAACGAAGAACCAGCGCGATAAAGTAATGACGCACTAGTAAAAGCAAAAATACATCAATTTCCGTGCGTTTGTAACGTCCTGGTTCGAGAGCTTGCGAGTTAGAATCCGTCGGTGGAAGGATAATTGACTTTCTTGCGTAGTGCCTGCTGACCCCTTTCATTGACACGCGTGCTTGTGAGTAATGTCTAGTGTGCAGTATGTATTCCTTTCAGAAGTAAATGATAACCAAAATGAGTTGAAGATATCCTTGAAAAAATGAGTGTGTTCTTAATTTATCCTTAACAAACGGCACGAATACCAATTAAATTCCTTTAACTCTGAAATATACCTTACCTGACTTTTATTTTAAAACCATGGTTTAATTTTTACTATTTTACTAGGACTACTTTAGAATGAACATGAAACGATGTAACCATATGATAGAAAATTAGCTTCCAAGAACAAAGTTATACACAATAACATCACAGATAAATATTTGCATGTAGAGACGTTAGAAGGACAAAAACATACAAAATTCTCTTAAACTCCTTGTTTTGCAGTTACAGAGTTAAAACACTTCACTTCAGGTTAGTATCAGAGGTTTAGAAACCTATTACGAAGCTAATTGCTCTTCAACAGAATGCATACTGCTTTCTGTGCTTGTTAGGCACGTTCTCAAAAATCTTTGTGCCGCATCGTGCTTTGCTTGTTTCCAATCTGCTTCTTCAAACGAAGCAACTCGAAAGCCAGCGAGAGATTTCTGCGAAATTACATTTTAATTAACGTGTGTGGGGAAGGCTTTACTTCAATGTTAACCGCCTCATGCAAAGCCATGGCGCTGTTTAACATCTTCCACTGCACCTTTTATTCTGAATGAAGCTTCGAGACGCACGCTAGCGAGAAAAGTAGCATGAAGGTTCTTTTTGATAAGTTCTTTAAATACGAGAGGACAATCGTGTGATCTTATGAGCGTAGGTAGTTGACGTCCGCAAGAGAATTAATTTGTCAAAGAGATAATAAGATCTTTTTAAATTCTCAAATTATAAAATTTTAACCCTATTAACATATTTTCTAAAATTACGGAGTCATGTTCGTTAGAAACATGCTAGAATTAATTATCTCATAGAAAGCAGTTACCTATGCTTTGCTATAAAGTTTGTCTGAATGTTTGATATTGAATGAGATGTACCAATGTCTTCACATCAACAAACAACACACACAAAAGCTACACTTTTAGGATTATTGCTACTGCTCTAAGAGCTTAAAAGTTGTTAAATTCTCTATAAGATATTTACTTTTTGCCTTAGTAAGAGAGTATGAAGCATATACAACATGTCTTTTTAATTAATTATTTGTATAATTATTATATCAAATATAATTTTTTTTTTCATATCATAGTACCTACACCGAAAACGTTTTCGTTGCATCATCAGAGCATATTCATCTGAGGCGAGGAAGACGATGCCTTGGCTGTTCTCTTATTTGGTTCTTGCGCTTGAAGACTTAAAGAAACTACTACGTGTTGTTTATCAAATTTCCTTGTCGAAAGAAAAGTATTGCAAGCTTTCACTAATCGATATCGGTGCGTGATGTGAAGTTTTTTTTACAAGATTATCATCGCGAGCATGTACGGCATTGTTATCACCATAAACTTCAGCTTATAACAAAAACTTTTTGTCATATTTATAAAAAAATTCTATGTTTCATCCCCGAGCATTCGGACGCTACAAATTTAAAAATTAATATTATTTTGTGTTTAATCTCAGTTTTAAGGGCCTTTCATTTTGTTTACAAAGTCTTCCACTGCTAGTTTTTCTCGTATAATAAATTATTACGTTTGTTTAAGTTACCCTGCCAATCCGTTTCCATTTTATCGTCATTGTTAACAAAACGGTTTCTTTTCTTTCCCTCGCTAGATAGTTTATATGTACAGTATATATAATTTATATTAGATAGACACATAATAAATTATCTATATTCATTTTATGCATTCTCCGGGATTGGAAATAAACTGGCGCGATGAAAGCTGTACATAGCGATCACTTGCCACAATAATGCTACAAGGATTACAACGTAGCGAAAATAATTTTCATAGAAGAAATTTGGTTAATTTCTAACACAGTGCAATAATTAAGTGCTGGGTGAGCAGGTTGGTCGTCATTCTTTCTACCATCGATGTATATTATCTGGTCGTTGAAGATGAGATTTAATAAAACTACCTCAGAGTCGAGGAAAGCACGGGTACTGTTCTGTATTGTAAGTGGTAAAGAAAATGGTGAAAAAGAAACATTCAGGAACATACAGAATAAAACTAGATTTTAAAGTAACTAGTTCTGTAAGTATTAAAAACTTGTAGAGTTTACTAGTTTTTATGTAATCATGAATATTGATTAATACATGAATCGCGAATAATTCATACAGTAGTAAACAATTACCATATATGTATCGCTAAGACCTTGGCAGAGCCTTACACGAAATCCATACAAAAAATCTTATTTTGGTACTTACAATGATCACAGTTTTGGAATGACTATTTTCTCGTGACAGATTTTTACAGAAAACTTCGTATTGGGAAAATGCAATCTCGATATTATTGGGCATTACAGAAGCATTTGAAGAACTCCTTCATCCAACGAAGGTCTTCCCTGACGGGTAATCGCGCTCCTTTGCCAAGTCTAATTTTCGTGCGAGCATGTCGATAAAGGTGCTGAGGGCGGAACATGAAGCGGGAGGGGGTAGGGTAGGGGCTGGAGGGCGCGCTGATCAACTGATAAGTAAGCGTTGGCGAGCGCCATTACGCTCGCTCGGAAGGGGAAAATGGATGCAGCCGAAGCGAGTGGTCTGGGAGGGGGAGTTGCGTGGCGCGAGGCGGTGCAGAGCAGACGGACGAGCGGGACGGCCGATGGGGCAGGCAGCCAGAATGACGATGGAAGATTTGCGAGAGTGAAGGACGGCACGGCTTACCGGGAAGAATGACCGTAAGGACAGAGGGAATGGAGGACGAAGGAGCAATAAGAAGTTGTATAATGGAAGTAGATGGAGCTCAAGGAGCAGGTTGAACTGAAGAGTAGATTGAAATGGGCGAACTTATCGCGAGCTTCAGTGATACATGTATTTGACAAGCAAAGTTTTACCATAAATAACAAAAGAGAGTCACATCATTATTTAGGCCAAATCTTATCCCTACGTATACATCTCTGAATTAGTGAGGGAAAGTAAAATGAAGAACAGTGTGAGAAATGGGCATTTTCTCCAAGGATGTTCAAAAAGCAAGTAAATAATCAGATGTGACATGAAACCAATGTTTTCATTTTTTCCTGACTGAGGATGTGATGAAGAATATAAACGAACATGAATTCTGGCTTCTTAAATGTGTCCACTGTTACCTTGAAATAAGACTGGATGACCAATACAACTGAGCTAATAAACATTCTCATATTTTACGAATGAAATTATTTTCAGATTTTCAGACTTGGATTTCTGATTTAAACATTTTAAAATGTAGACATCGTAAATGAAACACATAGGAATCGATTATAGTGATTGTTTCATGGCATGAATGCCGTAACTATTTTCCAGCAGAGGACAGTGAACTCTCTAGGGGGAATTGTCTATGGCTTCCCCCATCAATTCACCCTTTGGGATATAATGAGAAAATATAGAACGACAATGTATTCCCATGCGGAGGGAAAAAGTTCAAGGTTTTATACCCAATGATGTGGAGTGTTGATTCGCCCGGAAAAAGTAACAATAGAAGAGCAGAACAATAGAAAAACAACAAGAAGCAAACCGCGTGGATGCAATGAAGTTGTGAGCGTAGATCCCTGTAATTACGAAACTCTCGGAATAGAGAAAATACGGAGACGTATGAGAATAGAAGAAAAGCAGCATGTCAAATGAGAGAGAACTGAGACATTCTTAAAAGAAGAGACCGAATAACTTTCGGAAATGAAAAGATTACACAACTATTAATGTAGGTTATAAAAATAAGAAAGAACGGTTGAAACAAACAATAGATGAACATGTTTTGATCGCCTATGACAATGTAGTTGAAGAGCGATTTAAAATAAATTAAATAAAAACCAATAGATAGCAACATCGAAAATTCTTAAATGATCTTCAAAATGCAGAAACCGAAGTGAGAAGGAGAGATAAGGGAGAGAGAAGAGAGAGAGGGAGTGGGAGAGAAAGAGTGAGAGTGAGAAAGAGGGGTAGAGAGAAAGAGAGAGGGGGGGGAGAAAGGGAGAGAGGGAGGGAAGGGGAGAAATGGAGGGGGGAGAGAGGAAGGGAGAGAGGGAGGGAGATGGAGAGATAGGGAGAGAGAGGGAGAGTATGTGTGTGTGTGTGTGTGGGTGTGTTTGCGTGCGTAATTCAGCGACATTGGGAAAGGGTAGACAGGAGACCCGAGTAGACAGGAGGGACGAAGTCGTGGATTGGACGGATCGCGCGAGGCCACCGCTCACCAGGTGTGACGGGCAAAAAAGCTGGCGGTGGGTCGCGGCGACGGTGACGGCCGGAGCGAGGGTGAGGGCGGCGGCGACGGCGGCGGCGGGACTGCCACCCAATATAGCGCGCTGTAATCGCGCCGTAAATATCTCTTTATGATTTGTGAAACGCGAGGGTTATAAACTATCCCGTTAGGCGCTGAAATTGTTGCACGGCGTTTAGATTAAGAGAACTCTTCTATTTATGAGCCAGTGTCTTCTGAACTGCGTTCTGTCCCACTTTTATGTAATTCTGAAATTTGTTTTGCCGGAATTGTGTTCTACTTTGGCCGTTACAGTTCGATAAAACGCCGTGTGATAAACACAATGGAGCATTCATGTGGTAAAAAAAATAGAGCAGAGACGTCAATACGTCTGATTTGGAGATTGAATATACAATGCATCAACGGACTGTCTTTCTCTTCCATATGAAGTTTACAAAAGCTCAATGTTTGCTAATGTGAGTTCAATCATTGGTTCAGGTTCAGCCATTATATAGCCAATGTACGAGAAATTGTCTAATATTTTTTAACAACGGAAATTGCATTAGTCGAATGTCTCAACGAAGAGTGTGTACAATAAAATATGCCAAATAAGTCAAATAATGTCATTTCTGAACAGAGTGCGATATTCCAAAAAAGAGCTTCTTTTCGTATAACAATTTCAAATAACCTGCATTAGCAAAAGTAATTAAAAATTTACGCATTACTCTATTCCAAACATCGTGTTTTTGCAACCTTTGATGAGAGATGGGCCACGACAATTTTTTTCTTTGTATGTTGTCTTCAATTTTCCATCTCTTTTTTACACACATGTTTAAATAAATTTTTAGATCAGTCTGATACATTAAATCTATATATTAAAATCTACTCAAATATTTTGAAACAAAAGATTTGATGAATGTTGTAGCCTGAAAGCGAAGAGTTTGGTGAAACAATATATTTTCGTAACATTTGATTTCGATACATCTCTATACAACATGCTTTCCATACATCAAAAATCCACTGTCACAAGAGAAAATGGAGAAACACTCACAATCATTTACATGTAGTGGTTCTTATGTGCACTCATAAGAATTTGTAAATTAAATTAAACTTCTATGTATTACCTGCAACCAGCAGCCAGTGACTAATTTACTTCTTAAAGAAAAATGGAAAAATAATTTAAAAAATCATTCCAAATATTTATTATAAGCATAGTTTACAAAGAAATTGAATAAATATAAATTAAACTTGTAACACCTCTACAGAAACCGATAACAAAAACGATCCACAATGCTGATCCTAAAGTAGTTATATTAGTAAATATACCTAGAGAAGAGAAACTAATTGAATGAGCTCTTCATTTAATGGTCAAAAACCCTCGTACATTCATTATATATCTCACAAGGTGTGGGTTACATACACTGTATTTAACATTTATTGATATACCCTTCTGAAGACATTAGTAGTAATATTGTTGGAAATGATTTGGAATAGCAAAAATATAATTTTATAGTACTAACTTTCATGCTCAATATTACAGTCAAATTTTGAAAATTAGTTTCAAGAATTAAAACGCACTAATCAGTAATGTAACCTTAAATGTATTTAAAATCGTCCTTCGCAGCCAGTCGCAGATTCTATGTACTTGAATTATATTTAATCATCGAAACCTCCATTTCTGGAGTAACTTTGCCAAATTTTCACAAAAAATAATCTAAAAACATGTGTGAAAGTCCTCGATGCTGTAATGCAAAGACCGCATTCACACACGTATCACATGTCCTTGCAGTGGCCCAAATAACTTTATATACTACAAGTGCAAATTCCCCGTCTTCCGCGAAATGTACTTTTCTTGCCCTCCGCGCCTCCACAGAATTGTGACAAAGGAACTTGTACGGCGAAGTTACGGGGCAACTGAGAAATGTCTCCCAGACGGATGAGGCGGCGGCGGAGACATGGGCGCGGATGCCCGGCCAGGGACTTCCAAACCTCAGAACAAACATATTTCACGTGTTTTATTTCTTCTCTCCTCTTGGGGTCCACGCCCCTCGCATACATATATTTTCACATTCTGCAGCATGTTTCACACGGGAAAATTAAAGTAAATCATGAAACAATGAATTTTGTAGTTTTGCCATGTACAGAGGTTTGCATTACCTGGGACTTTTTCCATCGCAAATCTTACTCGTGAACACAATTAAGATGTTTTTAGTAAATAATATTCCAAATTTTCAAGTGTTGTATGCTTAATTCTCTATTATATGCTTACTTCTCTATTATAAAATATATTTCATACTTCTGAATATTACAAATGACAATTGTTTAGAACAGCAAAATTATTTAACAATTTGACCGCAAACCCATATCTAACAAACTATTATTTATTTGACTTATTTTATTTTATGGTAATAAAAGAAGATGGCACCCTTTATCGCTATCGAACATATTATTTTTGATAATCACGAAAAACTAACATTTGCAGTTCATCAACCGACGTCAATATTCCTCGCATTTGCCTATCTACGATTGGCAGGAAATGAGTTATTCAAATATAAAACGTTGATTGCAAACCGGCACGTCTCTTGCAGGAATGCACATACACTTTTATTCCTGCGCCTGACTTTCAACAATTGCGTTTTGCAATACATTCACCAGCAACGAAGTTCACTGAGTTCATGGTCAGTTAACTTTTACCTGTAAACTTGGTCTATAATGAGGGTTTGCTATTCCAAATTGCAAAGCTCATGAATGAGATTGCCGCATTTTGTATTTTTATGCCCCATACAGTGTAATCCGGGATCGTTTAGAAATCTTGATTGAAAATCAATAATTTCATCTTCAGCTGTCATAAATGCCCCTAGTGACATTTGAAGAACGTAATTTTGGGGTCCTTGCGCACAGTACATTATGAGAATATAAGTTTGAAAACTTGCAATTGTGGCTTCTTTCCTTAAGTGCTTTCCCTTTCCTTAGAATGCCCTACAAATTTCTGTAATATTTTCAAGTGATTAGCAAGGACATGAAGTACTCTGTACAGCGTACACAACACAATAAGATATTTAATAAACTCAAACAATTTTCTACATGGCATTCAAATGATTCAATAAATAAAGGTATTACAAAGAAGGACAGGACATTGTAGTGAAATAAAATGGCTACTAATTAAAACATGCAAACGCTCTTTTAGAAACTTGCATACATTGAGACTATCTCAGCCGTAAACTGTCAGAAAAAATACTGATACCTCTCAAAAACGGATCTTCATTCAGATAAATAATTGATATGGGAAAATGTAGGAAGCAAGCAGTACGTTTTGGAACATCATCTTGAGAGCAGATATTCAGAAAAAGTGTCTTTGCTTTTCCTACAGCAAAAAAACCGACAAGTTGATGTATTCCCTCTGTATATCGTGAGAAATACGCCAGGGCATTCTTCACCCGGTGTCCGCTCCCGTTGCGCGCTCCCTCCTATCATTCTCCCTTAACAAGCGAGACGCCGAAGAGCGCGTTCCATTCGCGTCGAAGGGTTGGCGGGACGGGGGCGGGGCTGACTGGAGCGCAGGGGCGCGTGGCTCGGTCCATATAAATAACGATTTATAAATCTCATTAGCGCACTTCCTGAAGGAGGCGAACGTGTCCAATTTCCGGTGTGGAGCCCGTGCCGAGCTCCACTAATGAACAACAATGCTGGAGGCGCCCGGACTTTCTGGAGGAAGGGGAGGAAAGGTGGGGTCATGGGACGAGATGGCGACGCTCTTCCGTGTTCCGCTTTCAGGGCTCGTTCCCCACCTGGCCACCACACCGGAAACAACCCTTCAATGGAATCGAACACCATATCAGCTTCAAAATGTAAAATGTTGGCAGAGCACGAAGACGTTCTTTGAAATTCGTCTGGTTCTTGGTGGTTTACGATGAAAAGTGAAAATTATTTATTGGGAAAATACATAATTTTACTGGTAATAGATAGTTTAACAGAATCGACACATTCTCCGAAAATTAGATTTCCTTTACTCACTAGAGAAATGATAATAATAAAAAGATTTTCAATTCGCAGTCTATTAATACGTCTTGATAACATGCTCGTGAATTTTCCAAAAGCTTGTCATTACTTACGAACAACATTGCGGAAAACGTGACCTCCTTACATTATACCCCATTTTCCCCAGCAAAATATCGTGAAAGGAATTGAAGACAATGCTGTGCTCGGTCTGCAACCTATGCGACTATCCACATTTACGATCTCCACCCAAAAGTGCGCCGGGGATTTCGTTCTATAGGAGCAGCGTTCGCCCAGGTGGCAAGAAGTCTGGCTACGCGCCAGGGATCGAGCTTCGAATCCAGACCGTGGTTTACGGGCTTACTCGTACACTTCCAGGTCTCCAGGGTACGTTAAGTCCCCTACACAACGAGCAGCGAGCCTTCGTTCCTGATAGACGCGCGTCGATAGATGTTCAAGATACTACCATGTTTCAAATCCGAGGGATTTGGCAAGTGCGAGAAGTTGTAACGAGGAAATATTTCAGGAAGCTGGTGGGGAAGGCTGTAAAATATTTCCGAGCCGTGTAGCCACTTGCATAACTGCGGATACCATACCTTATTTCGACCCTCCCTCTACAAGAGATCATTTATGTCCTACTAGCATACATGGAAGCTTACATGCTTTAAAGCGTTCAACGGGGGCAAAATGAGCCAACTACAGCAAAACGCAGTGATTCATTTCCTTCAACAGCAGGGCGCGAAGGCGGAATCGCGGCGGGAGGAGCGCAGGAGGCCGGGAGGGCGGGGTGGGCGGGGCGAGCGGAGGCGAGAAGCAAGAGCAGCGGAGTGCGCGGACCTCCCCTCCGCCCCACGTCCGGCGCAGCTCAGGCCGCGCGCGCCAGCGAGGACCATCTCACTCGGCGATGATTTACTCCAGCATTAGGAGCCGACGGGAGGCGGCACCCGCCCGCCCACTCGGTGCCGGCGCGCGTCGCCCGGCCCACCACGCTCGCCACGCCCCGCACATCTACGCCCGCCCCCCCCCCCCCTTCCACCCACGCCCCCCCTCTTCGGCCTCCCCACTACGTCTCCTCCCTACTTCCCTTGCCCCCCCCAAGTGCATCGTCTAGACCCACTTTACACCTTACGAGACGCCCTCCGCCCCACAATTCGTGCCACATTCCCACCTACCCGATTTCTTTTCCCGGAACAATCCCCCGCATTTTCCTCATTTCCGTGATTGAGTGAAACAAGTGATTCCTCTTTGATTCCTATTTGCAAGGTATACAAGCCCATATTCCCGCAATCACGTTACCCCCCTGCATGGCCCCTCTGTCTCAAACCCGAGCGTCATCTGCCACCCTAACTACTCCTCGCGCGGTTCCGTTTGCCTCCGTCCCCACTTCCGCCCACGCAGAGGGCTTGCCGCGCCGCAAGGCCCTGCCTTCGCCCACGCCCTTACCTCTGCGCAGCGCGCGCCCGTGGCGAAATCTACGTGTGGAAATCAGACGCTCGCCCGGCTCCCCAGAATTGGATTTATGGTATATTGGAATCAATCCTCACCCTCCCTCCTCACCCCTGGCCCGTTCGCGCGCCATCCATTCCATTTCCTATTGACCCCATAGCTCAGCCTCCCATTCACACCTCTGCGTAAATCCGTGACTTTATCTGGCCATGTAACGCGGGCCCGGAGCTCCGAGAGTGTCGGGGCTTCTCCGTCGGCGCTCGCCACTAAATCATCATTAAACCCCGCCCCACCACCCCCGCCGCGCCCAACGCGTTCCGCGCCGCACGCCGCGTCGGCCACAGCCGCGACCGCGACCTCTCCCCGCCCCCACCCGCCTCTCCCCAACACATGCCCCGCGACCTCGCCCTTGCCCTCTCCAACTCGCACACCCCTACTCGCACTCCCTTACCCAACTCGCACTCCCTTACCGAACTCGCACTCCCTTACCCAACTCGCACTCCCCTACCCAACTCGCACTCTCCTCCCCAACTCGCACTCTCCTCCCCAACTCGCACTCTCCTCCCAACTCGCACTCTCCTCCCCAACTCGCACTCCTCCCCACCGCTCACTCGCTTCCCAACACGCTCCCCCAGTCCCATCCCCACTCGCCCCCGCATTCGCTCGAGCGGCCCGGCTCTTTCCCGCCCACGCACGTACCGCGTTATTTTAAACAACGCTCAAATACCCCATTCCGCCTCGCCGCCTTTCCATACATATTTCCTTTTTAGGAAAAAAGAAATACGAATGATGGAGAACTCAATGTGCGCGCTCGGTGGCGAGGAATCCATGCTGCTAATTATATTGCGTTAACGGCCAAGCAGTTAAAGTTAATCGAGTAGAAAGACAACTTCTATTCTGGAAATTTTCCCTCTTGCGCTCGCCAAGGTGAAATAACCAATGATTAACAATTACTCTACGCCTAATATTCAGCGCTTGCCTCCCGCAGCAAAGCCACGGCGATTTGTCTCCGTTCTCTCTCCGGGGCGTGGTAACGCGGCCGGGGGGTGGAAATTAAATCAGCGCGCTGCCGCACGATGTCAGTCAACCTCAAAGAAAGCGCACGGAAAGCGCGAACGGCACTTTTAATGGTGGCTTCTGCCCGGGGGCGGGGAAGGACGCGAGACTCACGGAACACGGTGACGGAGGCAGATCATAAATAAACAGTTCAATATCTGAATAATGAGAGCCAGGTGTGCGCCGTCGAGCGTTAAGACGTTCCTCTGTCTACAAAACGCTTTCAACTCCGCGATTCTTTGCGCCAAATCTTCCTTTTGGCATGAATTACGTATGGACGGAGAGGGAAGGAGCCGACGACGGTGTCGCGCCGATGCAAACGGGCGAGAGGAACGACGGATGGGCCCTGAAGGAGTGGGACGAAGGGGAGCTGGCGCTGCAGGGAAGGAGACAGAAGGGAAGAACAACGGGTGGGATGGGTGGGGTTGGGGTGGGGGTGGGGATGGAGGACCTGACTGGAGAGCACCGCGCGCCAGCTCCGTCGCACCTGTTATATTGTCCCTCACTGCAGAATTAAATTGGCGAGAACGAAATCGGTTCTTGCAGGCGTTTTTTTTTCACGTTCTCCCCCTCTTCCCCTATTTTCCCTTTCCTCTCTTTTCTCTCTTCGCCGATAGTTCTGTTTCGTCTCGTCGGTCTGTCGTTGGAAACTCAGTCGACGTTTACGCGCTTAATCAGAAAAGCTCTTTGTTGGTCCGTACACAGGCATTCGTGCGCAGTCCCACTACGTGTTTAAAGGAATTTTCGCACATCATGTTCCCAACATTCCTCTGCTTTTCGAATTGTCTTTCGCTTTAAAATTTATTATTTTTATTATTTCTTTTCAATACATTTCAACTCTATTTCTCTTTGAATGTACAAGATTTTTTGTTCGACAGTTGAGCCACTTTTTTCCATATTGATTCTCTCATCATTACAACTATTCTCAGATCTTTTTTTCTCCTTCTGATTTGTCGTTCATTTTATGAGCAATAATTACACAGGAAAACACCTATAACATTGTGAAATACATCCATTGATATGTTCTCGTCTGATAAATAATGGAATTAATCAGCTTTTACTTGAACCACAGTTTAATCTTATTTTTCGGTCAATAACCATAACAACACGTTAATCTGCGGCCACCACATCAGCTTTTATTTGATTCTGAAAGAATCCAAGATTTTTGTTTTTCCAAATCATACATAATTAAAAGGTTTACATGAACTTTGTAAGTTAATAATTTAGGGATGAAAACTCACTAAAAAAGTCCGCATTTCATTAATTTTAAAATGTGTGATGTTAAAATGGCAAAACATGTATTCTATGATCGTTATTTTGCATATAGTCATTCAAAACGTGACATTAGTTGGAAAACTTAGCTGGGAATGGGGGGGCGATTTCCCAAGGACGCCTGCGCCCGCCCCGAGGCTTGCAAAGCCTCTCGGGAGAGGACGGCGCAGGAGAGGAGAAGCCCAGGGGAAAGAGGCAGGCAGGTGGGCGGGCGGGCGGAACGTGGTGGGCGGTACGTGGCGCGCTGAACGTGGCGCGCTGAACGTGGCGCGGAGAACGTGGCGCGGAGCGGTGGCGAAGCGACGTGCCCGGAAACGCAAATCCACGGCCGCGGCCGTCTTGGGCCCCAACCTGATAAGCGGTTCATTTGCCAGTTAAAGCGGCCCCCCTGCAACGCGAATAGCAAACACAAGTCGGAACCAATTCCTCACGGGATCGATAATATATTACGGGCATTGTATCAACGTCGAACGGAAGGCGAGGGTTGGATTCTTTGGGGAATATTATTCTTAAGCCCCTTACCGAATCACAATTGGAGTAACCGGGAGCGGTAGCTTAGTGCATCAACTGATGCCACTGCAGCGCCTCTGATCGGGAGGTCCTAGGTTCGAGTCCTGACGGCGGCAGGATTTTCGACACTAGCTTTTCAGCTAGGTCGAATTCAGTCGCTGTCTCGAGAATTCTAGCGGCCGGCTGCTCTGATCGGTAGTTTTCCGTGGTTTCTCCGATCAACACCAGGCGAATGCCGGAGCAGTTCCCCTAGCAAACGGGCCACGGACCGCGCGGGATCTGTCCTTCCTCTTCCTTATCCTATCCTCTCCCCTTACACACTCACATGCACAACACTTACACTAACATGCACAACACTACCACATATTCCGGGAGACCAGTCGGAAGTTTAGAGCTTGTCTCGGCTGGGGCGGTGCCCCGCTGGTGGGAGAGTCCTGATTAGGGGGAACCTCACTAGCCGACGGTAGGTCGGTGCCGGATCTCGCCATCCAGCGAGGGGAAAATCACCGCCATCTCCCGAGAAAAACATGCACTACACTAACGGGACTAGTGACCGAAGCTGTTGACGCGCCCGGAAACACGAAAAAATCAATCAAACAATTGGAGTAAGTGTGCCGCCGGCTCTGCGACTGCTAAGCTTCTCTTGGGAAAGCAAGATAAGGCGTAGAGAGCAGAGAGGGCGAGAGCGAAAGTATTTTTATTGCTGGCAGCACTCAAGGACTTTTCTAGCTGTCAATGTTTACTCCTAGAACAGTCATTTTTTAATCTTCCTTATATATTAGATGAATTCGAATATTACGATCGCTTACAAAAATTTTCTCAGTTTTCGTTTGCATATGGTTTACCAAGAAATGAGAGCAATATTTCTAAAAACTTAAAAATGTATACATTCTACAAATTTATATTTTCAAAAATAAAATTTGTAAAATTTTATTAGCGATGTTATAAATTTTCTATCCAGAATATACTTTTATTTTTAAAACTATGTCATAACATTTTATTAGTAACGATTGTAAAATATAATTCATTATAATACGAGTCACGTTCACAGAAGTTGTAAAACTAATAAATGCGTAAAATACGTAATGAAATGTATTTATAAAGTTTGTTAAAATCTTGATAACTATCTTGACACCATTCGTCTTATCTAGACGAATACAGAGAATTAATTGACAACAAAGTATGTCTCTAATATGATCGTACCTATTACTTTTTAATGAAATGAAGATCAGTTCGAGAATTGATATGAATTCGAATTTCATTCATTAATTACATTATTTTTCGAATACAGCTTCCCTTTTCATGCATTGATTTACTAAGAAAATTAATTTCAAACAATTTTTATATGTTCACCAATGCTAATTGCAGTAAAATCAGAATAAATGTAATTTGGATGATTTGAAGTACAAAAAATTTAAAGGATAGTGCAGATGCAACTAGAGTGCAATAATTTAAAAAGTGGGAATATGTTAAGGTATAAATTGTACGTCACATTGCAAAGCAAGAATGCATTTGAAATGAAAAACAATTTTCTGAAGAAAGTCAATAATAAAGTAATTTCAACTCACCAAGAAACTCGTTCAACGGAAAGGCAATGGCTCAGGTACTTTCTTACTCACCTGCAAACAGAAGAAGTAATGACATTAAATAAAGTATAAAATATGTTTCTTAAAGTCGAACATTATTTTATATTCTTTTATTTGAAAATGATTTGATCAACTGAAATCATTCTAATGATATCATGGATTCACTAATATTATTCAATTTTGATTAGCGTATCCAGCCAATTAAAATATAGGGCCATTACAATAAAATTAAGGATGAAATTTAATGTTTTCTTACGCACAGGAACGTAGAGGTTCGTCTAATACTAGCCAATACTAGGCTAACATACGTGAGTCATGAACATTACATTTTCCACCAAATAAATTCATTTAACATTCATATTATACGAAACTAATCGAAACAAATCATTCAGTGATCAGTTTTCACCCTCTCCTGCAGCATGATTTCTTCGGAGGCTCTAAAGAATTCCCTTCGCCACAAAATTCCCCGCTCCTCCGCGCACTGACGAATGTTACAGGCATTTCAAGGCGGCTTCTAGCGCGGCTTCTGAATATTTCACGCGGGCCTCTCCATCGGCCGGAGCGTAGCGTGATAAAAGCTTCTTAATCTTTTATGTAGTCCGCCTCTCCGCTTACCTGACGCCCGGCTTCCCAGAAAAATGTGAGAGATTTACACAGTTCTCTTCGAATGTGTTCGAAAAAGGAAAGTTGTGAATTGCAAGATGGTGTAATATGCTTTTTCACGCGAACAGGTGTAACGTGACCTTCGCGCACACCTGCATCTTGCGATATGGTCCCGAAAGTCGGCTTGGTTGCAGCAAGCGTTCGGATAATTCTCAGAGAGAAGAGGTGTGTGCCTATTGTTTCAGAATAACAATGTAAAATGAAACAATAGAATTGCATGAGCGATAACTATGAATGCATTTAAATCAAAGTGGTAACCGATTCATCTTTTAATTTAAAATCATATAATACATACAGGTAGCAACAACGGATCTAAAACGTCGTAAACCAAAAAGTAGTAATCTTTGGAACATAATTTAATGAACATTTTAATTTCATTTGTTCCTGAAATATTCGACAAAAATTCTCTATTTTATATACACATTGGTATTCGTAAAAATAATCTTACAATAGTAAGCCTATAAAGATTTCCAAATTTAACTTTAAATTCTTTCAAATATGTTAATTAAAAACAGTTCTTATGATTTGAGTACTTAATTTTCTACTGGTTATCGTGTACGTGTTGCACAGTTCAGTAACGGCCATCCGTAAATTAGGGGGAAGGGGACAAGAGAATCTCACCTTATGTTACGTGGGGGAGTGGGGAGTCTCAGCAAATACCACATAATTTTTTTCGCTGAAAACAGTGTTAAATTGCGAGAAAACCGAGACAATTTAAGTAAAAGACGTTTCTCTACTAAAATATGGTTAAATCTTGTACAATCATTTTTATCGCGGTTATGTGAATGCTACAGTAAGTAGCATACTTTTCTCAGTAGTATACTGAGAAAAATAATCTAACAAAAATTACCATACTTTTTATTATTGAGACAAATCTCTACCTAAATATTTACAGAAATTTTAAAGAAAAATTACCGAGCATTTTTAGAAGTGCAATAATATTCATTGTAATTCAATCTCTCTATTTTCTAAATAGTAGTCATATCTAGTCTTGAATAAATATAATGAAGCAAATTATGTTTTTTTTAAATAAATCTAAATGCAATCACAAATTAACATATTGGTATTAAAAATATATATATTGAAAAATCTCACGTAAGATTAGAAGCGGGGGAGAGGGTCGAGCCAAATCTCATGTCATCTCACCAAGGGGAGTGGAGTCGAAAAATCGCCAAAATCGCCTCACGTAATTTATGGATGGCCCCTAAGTTGATCTCGCGTACATAGGTCAAACTAATATAACAGTCTAAGTTCGAGAGCACAAAATAACATAAAACGATCAAGAAATAAGCATAATTTCATTACTAAACACAGATTAAAATTTACTTGCAAAAAACATTCTTACTCCCGAGATGGTAGCGCTTACTTTACACGATAGCTGTACATTGGATTGAAATCTGAGAATTTATTTAGAATCGTATTTTTCAATAGGAATTTGTTCTTAATACTGGATTTGTGTGTGGGATTTTGGCAGTCTTAGAGAGGTTAAACGTTTCGGGTAAAATTTTTCGATATTTTTGGAGAAAGTGAGGGGATAAAAAATAACATATAAAGGTTCTATCTGGAATTCTTTGCGAAGTGCAATAGGAAAAATTTCTAATACACATGATGATTGATTACATAAAATAATCTAGCGGTGCTACAATAGCACACACTTTCTCGCAATATGCATAAATTTTGTCATTTCAAAAAATTCAGGATTCAGCAAAAATGAGACTTGCGCTAGTTGTTAAGCATCTTTTCCTCCATATGTACAAAAAAGTTCGAGAAAAACTTGAAACAGTTTTTGAGAAAATATTTTTTATATAAATTCTTAAAAAAAACGACCTTTTTTAAAGATTTGATTTTTAGAACATTTCATTTAAGACAAAATCTTGAGCTTCAAAATTGCACTTTTAAATGTTATTTTTTTTGCAATTTTCGAATTATAGAGTTAACAGAGAGGAACAATATTTAATCAATTTTTCGTCTCCTGGGCCTGGTTTCAGAAAAGGTTTTCTGACGAAAAATTGCCGATTTCCGGAGCACGATTACAATGCTTCCTCTTCTTACATAGTAAGCTAAGAAAAAAATTATAGTTTAATTCAAAGGAAAAACCCTTTAATTTTTTAATTTTTTAAATTAAAATCTAGATAAAATCAAATGTTATAAGAAAACTTGTTTGTCAATTTACTATACGAAATTGCACATGTGGTAATAAGCTGTTTTGAATCTGTGTTTTTGGTACACAGACCTGATGATTGTCCAAATCAGGACCGAAATTTTGGCGAGTTGAACAGTAAAAGTTAAATTGACAAATGACAGGAAAGGAGTTTTATTTCTGTGGAATAATGACAAATAACTCTGAAAAATCATATATTATAAAGTTCAATGATTCAAAATACAATGACCGATTGCCATAATCTGCAGCTTTCACATTATCCGTTCATACTTTTAAAACTGCAACAATCCACAAAACTGTTGGGATTTCTCCCTGGCAGCGGAGGCCAAGAATGCCATCGTGTCACTTCAAATATTAGGTCTAGTCAACATGTTTTCAGCAACACGCCTAACAATCAAATGCTTTTGTTACCAAGTGTTGTAAAGGGTTGGTAATAAATACTGCAGCGTGTAGGGTGTGGTTATATGTTCATCGTTGTTGAACGGGCGCCTAGTGGCGTTCGCGCCATACCCCAGTCACCGATGTTAGCTCTCGTTAAGAGGGGTCGACCTCGCAGCTAACATGCGTTCCCAGGGGTAGCCAAGAGGACGACACGAGAGTCTAGTTGAGGGCTAAAGGCCATTTTGCGAGTTATTTACCAGCTGAATCGTCGTAGAGGGAATTTCATCTACCGGCGGATGTAGACACGTGTACCCCTTGTAAACCAAAAAGTTTTCGGAAACATCGCGTAAAGTGGAAAAATGATATCCTGACGGTCATAATAAGTTTCATCGTATTTAATTTGTTATAGTGTTCAAATTTTAACCTAGTGTCAAATGTGATTTAGAATTAAGCCACACTTTTAGGATAGCTTTGTTGCGTAAACATCCTTTGTTATATATATATATATATATATATATATATATATATATATATATATATATATATATATATATATATATATATGCGTCAAATTCCTTGTCGCTAAATGAAGCTAAATTTCATTACTCTCCAACCATTTTCCAGGTTTGGAATTCTGTTGAACGTTATTCCAATATTTAAAATATGTTGTTTAAATTCAAATACAAGAAAATAAAAAATTAAATCTATATCCCAATTATGAATTTAACAGCCCGGACAACAATATTTAATGTAATTGAGTAGTCCCGCAATTAATAAGTGAAATTCAGTCTCGAAATACATGTTATATAAACTTTGGTGAAGCATGACGTCTAAATATAAACAGAATAGTCCGGTACACAGAGTGAATTTGCTTTCTAAATATTTGCATTGATTGCCGTGGACTGAAATACTAATTTGTTGATTTAATGTGATCGAAACCAAATTTAGAAAGCAAACACTGTCTACTTTTGCTAGTCCAACATTCAAACGCTTCATTCACTTCTAAATAGGATGATATACTATGTATAAAAAATAATTTTCCGTTTAAAGGAGTTAAGTTCAACACTATCACACTAAAATTCATTTAAAGATATACTTTAAGAAGTGTTTTAAACCTTTTTAAACATGATTTAAAAAAATAAGAATTTGACGATCATATTAATTTGTATTGTGAAATCTTATCATTAACTACAAGGTAATAAATTACAAAAGTGGAGTGTTAGGATAGGTTTTAACAGAGAGCTGTTTTGAGGCAAGATTTTACAGAAAACGTTTAGCAATCTTGCAGCAATTTCGAATTACTGCAAATAAAGAAATACAACATGATGGATAAGAGCCCACAGTTTATTGCTGATTTATCCTTGGAAATAGAATTTATTACATCGGAGAGGGTTTTTTTCTGTATTCAAAACTCAAGTAGTATATTGTGACCATTCGAATGATCAACAAACGAATTTGGCGCCGCCGCCGCCGCCGCCGCTATGACGACACCAGTTTATTCCAAGAAGGACGGGTGTATCGGAGGTAGGGAGGGGGTTCTTTCCACCCGTGCGTTGAGACGTCACTAGGCAAGAGGGCGAGAGGAAAACGTTCTTGTTGTATTCCAGACGGCGTAGAATGAGGTTATCTTAAGAAAAAAAGGTATTAGTATTCTACATTTTTGTTAATACAGTAGAGATTGTGATCAGTGCTTAGGTTGATAGAATGCATTGTGTTAGAAAAATAGTTTCTGTTTAATTGAATCATAAACATTCAATAAACTTGTTTAAAAGAAGACAAATTGCAAGAAGTTTTCTAAATAGAGGCTAACATTTACAAATTGTTTCCGCTTGTGCGATGGCACGTAGATCATGTGGTCTGTAATAGTGTGCGTAACGAATCACAGGTCCTTCTGAACAAAACGAGAGTATTACAGAATGTTATTGTATTTACTATGTGACTATTAAGTATTGCAAATTAGGCATTGAGTAAAATTCACAGTATTATGGAATGAGACATTCATATTTGTGCTTCATTATAATTCCCTTAAGAGTGCAAGATAGATAATTTTCCTATTATACTTTTTAATTTTAAAATTTCCTTTGATTATGTAAAAGTTTAATATGACAGAAGAGTCATAATGGGTTACATTTCTATATGTATTTCAGCCTAACATTTAAACACTTGTAAATTTTTAAGAATGTGTTCATGTCGATCTCAGAGGGGATTACATGTGTTTGTCATGTGGAGCTTATTTTCTGTTTTAAAAGTCTTTGTGGTGTTAACATTGAAACAGAACAATATTCCGAAAAGGCATTCACTAGTTCTATTTAGATCTTCAAAGTGGGATGTATTTTAAGAGTCATTTAAGAAAAATAACCTGCAATCAATTCTGCACCTAAAGAAAATAATAATTCGGTTAGTGTTTTTTATACATATACACCAGTTTGATAGAGCCATTAGGAATGTGATAATATTGAGTGAATATTTCTTTACTATCATATCATTCTTTATTTTCTTTTGAAATCTGATTAGTGCTAGTGTTAAATTCTTGCTTTAGTCATAAAGAAACTGGCAAGTGGACAAATGATTGTCTTCAGAAGCAAACAAAGCTTTGTTTAAATTTGAGTGAAACTTGTTTGTCTTGTTTTGGGGATATGTGTTTTTTATATTGTGTAATGTTTGTGTTTTTCTTATGATTGTGGATTGACATTCTGTATTTTGGTAAATGTTAAAGAAAACGTCCAATTATAAATGTTCTGTGACTATGACTTTGTGTTGTTTTTTTTTCTTTCGAAATCTTCATTGACAAAGAGCCCCGAATCCATGAATATTTAAAAGACAACCTGAGGAGAGGTTACAATATGGCTTAGTGTAAGGATCACAGAATTTTGGAAACGTGGACAGTATGCACTTCCCCCTCAGCACGTCATACAGTTTTTAACTTTTTTTTGACGTAAATAAATAAATAAATAAATAAATAAATAAATAAATAAATAAATAAATAAATAAATAAATAAATAAATAAATAAATAAATAAATAAATAAATAAATAAATAAATAAATAAATAAATAAATAAATAAATAAATAAATAAATAAATAAATAAATAAATAAATAAATAAATAAATAAATAAATAAATAAATAAATAAATAAATAAATAAATAAATAAATAAATAAATAAATAAATAAATAAATAAATAAATAAATAAATAAATAAATAAATAAATAAATAAATAAATAAATAAATAAATAAATAAATAAATAAATAAATAATTGTCAGAGAATTTTAATAAGTGACATCATTAATACTGGACATTTAGAACATGCAAAAGGCCAACGAAAACACTTTTGAACTAATTTGTGTTAATGTTCTGAATATGCCTAAGGCATTTAAAATTCCAATATTTAAGGAATTTATTTTCAACAAATTCCACGTTTTTATAAAACTTGAGGTCTTATATTAATGTGATAGAAAGACTGTGTAAGGTCCGTTGAAAGTACCTACCAAATGATGGAAAACACATCAATGCAAAGGCGAATTATAGTAGAAAAGTTATGTCAGAAACCTTGCGATGGAAAGGGAAAAATAAGAATAAAGAAATGATAAGACCAGGAATTCAAGAAAAAGCTATAATGTTCAAAATATTCTTAAAAATTTCGTGATTGTTCAACTGAATAATTTTCTGTCCGGAACTAGCATTAAGTATGCAAAATTATTCTGGCTAATATAGTATCTCAAAGTATTTCCATCAACAATTCTTAAAATATAAATAACTTGGTTTTTAAAGGCATTGCTATTAATATAATGAGACATCAAATAAGTTTTATTGAATTACAATTCGGATTTTGAGTTCATGAAAGGGAGAAACATAAACGTTATCCAATACAGATAGCACCAACACACACGTGAATTTAAAGTCGTTTGTTATTTATACGGCTGGAATCATGTGAAGAAACTACTTTTTAATTCAAAAGTTATGAAAGTACTTCTCTCATCGAATAGAAGCTTACGATTTTCAAATTTAGGGCATCTATTATACACTTCAACTCTTAAACTAGAAAATATACTACGAGTATTTACATAGGGGTTGTTCTGCTATCCTAAATCTAGGAAATCCCCATCCTTTCTTTAACTCCTCTTCCATTCCATTTTCTCTTCCCTTCCTTCTCTCTTGCGGAGGAATTCTCAGAGGTGTGGGTGCGAATCGCCTCCACTGGAGCAGGCGAGCCAGTTCGGTCTGCCACGGCTACAAGATGCACTCTGCTGCAGGGCGAGGCATTTGCAAACACGCGGTTATTTTCGTGACGATAACGACCGTTACCTTTTCGGCGCATTCATATCAGCGCAACGAAGCTGAAGGGGTGTCCCTGGGGCGCGGGCAGCGCATTCGCTCGCACGCATGCCACACTGCAGCCAGCGCTGACCACAGTGGCCCAAACGGGTCGCGAGGCGCTCATACGCAAATGTGTTCTAGAAATTCAATTGGCCCGCACGTATCAATCAACGGAATGGCAGATTGTCTGGATAATAAAAAGCATATATTGTTCTACCTAATTTAAAGAAATACACGTAAAAAACCAGTGCTATAAATTCCTGGTTTCCAAAAACAATATGCGTTGGAATGAAAATAGTTTGCAAGTAAATTATGAGAAACAAATTTTGTATTTTTCGCACGAAGTCAGAAAATTGTCATATAAAATTAAAACTGAACAAAATTGAAATTTATCAAGTCATTATGTAATTGTTATTATCATGAAACCGATAACCGAGTTTGAAAACTGCGGTGAAAGCCGAGATTTACAAGACATCCAGTCTCTTAATTTGTTTTATCGGCTGTGTGTTATTCAATATTTTTGTAATACCATCTTCATATCTATATTAATAATTTCCAATGCGCACTAAAATTAAACAAAAATTATGCAGCCTCAACCCATACGAGAGGTGTCTGGTTTCGTTAGAAAGCCAAGAACTTGGGAAATATCCCAAATTTACGAAACAGTTTCGATTTTGGTTGAAAAATCGAAATATTTATTTGCGTTATCTTGCCCATTCTCATTCTGCGCGTACCCACTGAATTATCGTTCTAAGTGTGTCACTGCTTTACACACAGCTAACGTCATGGAACAGTAAGGCTCCAGGACGCGTCTACCCGATATTAAATATTTGCTATTCACGTGTTGCATTCTGGAAATGGAGTATTATATTATTGGTACTGGTACGTAACAAACTGTGATATTTATATACACTAAATTATAACAATATTCGTAAAGATTGGTTTTGTTAAACTAGTTAACTTATTGCTGTGTTACATGATAGTATTTTATATGTTGTTCATTAGAATTGTGCTCGCTAATTTTTGGAAGACAAATTGGATTCTAAGCCAAAAGCTTTCGTATTCATTTTTGCTGCACTATGCGTCTAGTAATAAATTACATATGAAAAAGAAATATCACAACATAGATTCATACGGTCTGAGGCAGCTCCCTCGGCGCTACGAAGGGGAAAACATACTTGTGTCAAAGAGACGAACGTGGCCAACCTTCGAAAGTGATGCGCTTGGTGTTGACTGCACGACTTCCACTTTCATAATTTCTTATGGATTATAGTACGTTTAGCGTGTGGAGTCAGGCGTTGTACTTTGCGCACACATTATCATGAGAGAACAAAATTTCACCATGATTATGTCGGCAATGCATTAATACCAAGCCAGAATTTGCTAAGTTTCTGACCGGGAGGCCCTAGGACTCGAGGCAGGATTTTTATCACAATTTAGATAGTTAGGTCGAATTCAGCCGCTGTCTGAAAGTGAACTCCATTGGCCGGTTGGTTGGCCGGTAGTTTTCTGTAGTTTATCCGATCAACACCAGGAGAATGCCGGAGCAGTACTCTGACAAATGGGGCACGTATCGCGCGCGGTCTTCCCTTCCTCTTCCTTGTCTTATCCTCTCCCCTTACACACACTTACGCTTACATGCAGCGGTGTAGGGAGGTCAGTCTGGAGTTTCTCGCGAATGGGGCGGAGCCTATTGGTGGAAGTTATATGAATAGAAAATACTCTGCTAGCCCATATTTAGGTCAACGCCGGATCTCACCATGCAGCAAGGAAAAATAACATCACCTACGCCTGTGATAAAAACATGCACTTAACATACGGGACTAGCTATCATTCCCGTCGACGCTCCCAGAAACCTGATATAATCATTCGTAAGGTTCTGACTCTCTTATTGGGTGTACAATATTTTATTGATACTCGAAAATGATAATTTATGTTTTCCCGCAAAATGACACCACGTTTAGAAACCCAACCCGCAGTTCCTATGACAATTTAAAATCACAGTGGATATTACAGATACCGATACCATTTACCCCTGAGCTTGCTTTGACGTAATTATTCCAAAACATTTCGCATTTAAAATTTTGTCGTTTCGTTGAAAGAGGAACTATGAAATTATAGAAAAACAAAGCTTTTGAGCCACAGCGACCCACTGTACAAAGCCGCGTTGAACGCATGGTAACCGCGGTTGCGGCCAGTTTCTACCAGAATAAATACCCATAACCGCTCACGGCCTGCGTAACGGCGCCGCGTGCGAGGGCAAATAGCTCTGACGGAAGTTAATGCAGGAGTGGGGGGTGGGCGTCGCCTTTTAGGCAGCGCACCGCGCCCGTGTTTTTATTAATACTGCCACCTCCACCGCAGCCGCTGCCGTTGATTTCCTGGCTACATACACGCATACACCCACCCACGTACTCGCACGGTACGTCACGCAATCTGATTCTCATAGCAAGGCTTACTGGAACACGTGCTGTGGCCGTATTATTTTTGCTGAATTCACATTTCATTTCCCTTAATTGACTATATCACCGTACTTTTCTCTAATGTTTTCATATTTACATACTGCATACAACATAAAATTATATCTGTAATAAATAAAATAATTTTTTTCATATAAAAAAATTTGAACTTCAGTATTATGTCGCGAGATGTATTTAAATTCATAATTTGAAGTTCAATACTTAAGACGTTCTTCCATTAAATGCAGTAGAATGGTTAACGAAATTGAATTTGGTTCATGACCTTTGTGCAAATGTACTTCATAAATGGAGTAATATTTCATAACTGTTTCTCACATTTTTTAAATTCAAGGTGATATAATTAGAAATTAATTTATATAAATCTCGAAAAGAATACAATAAAATGTTTGTATTAAAATGCAGAAAAGCGAAATCGTTTTACCGAAAATATGAAATAAGGAATTTGGCACATCTGAAATATAAAAACAACTTCATCCTGGAAAATATATTTTAGTAATATCTATTGAACTGACATTTTTCTAGCCTCGGATGTGAACAAGTGTTAAACAACCTATGTGTGAATTTTTAAAATTATTATTTAATTAAAGATTACGAAAACCATTAAACAAGAATTTATTATACAGAAAAAATTATACAGATCTGGTAGTAGGTATTTGAATACAAGTCAGCTTTAATTGGCTTTCATTGGACTCGGGAACTAGTTCTCATGTAGTTACACTTCCAAAATTCTCTTCGTGTAATTATCACATTAATGATACTGCCGAAGCTCAGCACTCGTAATGAAGGTAACATGAAAATTCATTTCATACCGACATAACATATGCATCACTCAACCTGACCATAAGAGCTCAGTTACGTGATAAACCTAGAGGAGTCGATTTAAAGTTACTGACAAAAAGCTAGGATACGACGCAATAGTTTATCGTGTGATTAATCGCTTGTGCGAGTGGCCAGGCGCCCTATTCAGCCCGGAAGTTAATGCAGCATTCTGCTCTATTCCACACGGCCGTCACAATGCGAGGCTCCTCCACTTCCTCCCACAATGCTAGCCATCCGCGGGCGCGCGGCCGGGCGGACACCCGCATGGGCCACATCCTGACAAAAGCCCCGCGCGGCCGGCTCGCGTTCGTGGGACGCCTGCCCCGCCGGAGACCGACAGCCGCAGCTCCGCTCGGCCCTGCCCGGCGCCGCCGCCCCGCCCCTTCCCCCCTTCCCGCCCACTTCCCGCCCACTTCCCGCCCACTTCCCGCCCACTTCCCGCCCACTTCCCGCCCACTTCCCGCCCAGATTCGCCCCGCTTCAATCCACCGTGTCCCACCAGATTCGCCCCGCTCCTTCCTGCTCCGCCCCTTCCCGCTGCGTTCGCAGAAACAGCGTGTTGCGGGAGTAGTGAGGCGGGGCATGGTGATACGGGGGGACGGAATGGAGAGAGACAAGGCAGTGCGGGGTGGAACAGAGTGAGGCGAAACAAGGTGGGATAGTTCAGGTCAGGTCGGTTCGAAACAATGTGGGGTGGGTTGACATGGGCGGGAGGTTGTAGGGGGTCTACGCGGAGAAGCTAGGGTGTTGGGAGGGAGCAGGAGAGGGTGGAGAGAAGGAAAGAACGGGGGGAGACTGGATGGGACGCAAGAGATGAGAGAGGATGGAGCAGGACGGGGCGAGTCGAGATGGGACGGGACGGATCGCGACGGTCAGGATAGGACAGGGCAGGGCAGGACGGGACGGACGGAACAGGGGAGGGGAGGGGAGGAGGGTGAGGAGGGCAGGGGAGGAGGGGAGGAAAGTGGAGGGGAGAGTGGAGGGAAGTGGAGGGGAGGGTGGCGGGGCGGGTGGGGAGGGGTGGGGGGGCGATCCGTACTTCGCTGCGCGCGCGCGCTGCCAGTTGGAATTGCAATTTGGAGCTCGCGCGCTGTCCTACCCGGCTCGGCCCTCGTTCCTCCCTCTGCCCGCAAATGTAACAAAATTACAATAGTTGGCTCAGTTTGGGACGGCGAATAACAAAGGGCTGGCAAGGGGCTGCCACCATGGTTGCTGGTGATGAATCTCTACTGGAAGGGTTATTTAACTTCTAGTGTCGTTTGAAACGTTGACTAATGGCAAATGAACAGGTGCCTTACTAGTGATAGCGTGGAAACGAAAGGTGTGTGTCGTTTTGTGACAGCAGTTTTGTGACTGCAGTTTTGTCTTTACGCTTTATTTTTCAACTTAGTTTATTTTCCATCGGAAATCGGAGCGAAAACTTTGAGTGTTGGTTTATTTTCATCCAGAACAAGAAGTAGGAGTCACATTTTCTTAAGGAACGCCATAGTTTGTGTTCTTTGCAATTATCTTAAAAGCGTTTTTTTCTGGCATTGGCACCATTTGATAGTAAAGTATTTGGCAACTTTTCAATTACTTTTCTATCTGATTTTTAATTTACTAAAACGTCCAGTAAAATTGATTAGTACTGCCATTTTCCGCATTAATCATATACGACATACAATGTACGAGTATTTCGGAATATTTAATCATAGTAGGGCATAGTTACTCAGGGGAATACAGTATGCATACGCATTGAGGTTCGTTTTTGCAACCATAAAATCCAAATCATTGTGAATGGTAGTCATTTCGTCAAAACATTGTATTATTTATATTTCATACTTTATAAAACATTTTTGCACACATACGTTGGTATTCACAATATGACACCACGAAGAATCTGAAACAATGTAGACTATGAAACTGTCAAACTGTCAAACTATGAAAATCATGAAGTCAAAATGTGCTAACTGGCATCACTTGCGAGACTGGTTGGCCAAGTCCTTGGGATGCATTAGTACACCAATTCCGTGATAGAGTATAGTAATAATTAATTTCAAAATGAATTGATTTTCAATGTTTTATGTTCACAAATAAATTATAACAAGTTAATCGCCATTTAGTCCTGCAGAACAGCCTCACATTGGCAACTGAAGTAGTCTTGGTCGTTTCAAGTGTACATTTTTATAAAGTGGTCTTTAATTTTGTTTTATTCAAAATTTCATATCTTTTAATTATAAATGCTTCTTCTCAATTTTTGGAACACTGAACTTATTTATTGCTTCAAGTTTCACGCTAAAGAGAGTTTGAACTTGCGATAGACAAGCACGGCAAAGCTGAAGTGGCCACCACTAATGCAGTGGCCACTTCTAGAGCAAAATTGTCGCGATGGACAAGTCTGGTTAACACTTTGCCAATCAGTTCCAATTGAAAAGTGCGAACCAGCCCCAAACTAGATTTTTGTTTTACGATGGCCCTAGAATTGACAATGAAACAGAACTAAACAAATGCCACGAAAATCAACAGCTTGAGTGAAGGTATCGACTGAAAAAGGAAAAGAAGCAAAATATTTCCGTCTCAGTATTACACAAGAAAATAAATGAAGAACGAAAATATTACTTTCCTGACTCTAACACACATTT
Source organism: Teleogryllus oceanicus (assembly GCA_964035755.1). Lineage (NCBI taxonomy): Eukaryota > Metazoa > Arthropoda > Insecta > Orthoptera > Gryllidae > Teleogryllus > Teleogryllus oceanicus. The sequence goes on from CAXIVR010000001.1 coordinate 107,609,243, forward strand.
GAGTTCACGGGTTCATAATCTTTGTTCTGAACATACTGAAACTTTTGTGGAAAGTGTGATGGTTTGTGAAGGACACATGGCACAAAGTAAGGTTTATGGAACCTCTGTGACTGATGTAGGAACCCGAGTGTCAACCACACCATTGCTCCAACGAGTCCTAGTCTTCTCTACAATTCCACATATGTAACTCAATACACGAAATAACGTTTACGAAAAATTTAACAATTCACAATGTAGGTTTTATATGTTTGCATTGTGGAAAACGCAATGTTATGAACCAATCGGTATTCTCACAGTACGGAACGGTCTATCCACACGAAATTGGATACAATGCCTGAAAAAAACTAATTTCCTAGGGAGACTATTGCACGATCCCACTGCCTCTTGACGCGTGATCAAATGGCTATTTCCGGCGTACGTGATCGAAAAACACACTTGACGCAAGTATCCGTGCTCGCGAACTCCTAATGGGTTCGTTTTTCCAGCGACAATACTTTTAGCAGAAACACACATCGGCCAGCTTCCTTGCTTCCAGCAGAGTTCTTCCCGACAGAAAACAGCCCCCGCTGAGAGCTTGCCAAGACCCTCTCCGCCCTGTTCCCTCCCTCCTCTTCGTCTCTCCGCCCCGTCCCGCCCAGCTCCAGCCGCGGACTTCCGCCCACGACCATCGAAACGATTGGGGGAAGGCGGTGGAAAAGGAACCATTACAGAAGGACACGCGATAAAGAGGAGGTCAAGGAATTACGGTAAAACGAAAGAAAGGAAGCTCGGAAAATTTTAAAATTGGAATAAATATATGAGTGAAAAAAAACAAAATAAAAAAAAAAAAAAAAAATAAAATATTTCGTACGTTCGTGGGCTCTTGAGCAGCTTGGTGCAACATCATAACCCAAGAATAGCTGAAGTTGTAGACTCTATAGCGACGGAGATGTCAGAAGTGACGGAAGAGAAAGAGCAGGAGAGAAGAAGATGATGATGGGAAGGCTATTTAGAGGATTTGGAGATAAAAGTGAGGATGTTCGAGGACAGCCTGCCGTGGCGCTGGCAGCGTTGAAGGCATTAGCGTAGGGGAAAGGCAGGGACAGCAGGGCAAGAGGTGGGGGGTGAAGCAGGCGCAAAGACAGAGCGGGCCCGGGCATGGGGGCGGGGCCGGGGGCGGGGCCGGGGGCGGGGCCGGGGGCGGGGCCGGGGGCGGGGGTGGGGACTGGGAGCGGAGGTGGCGACCGAACCCTCGGGGAGGTCCACTCCCCATTAAGTGGCTGTTTTATAAAAGAGACAATGAACGCTGCGTGCAGTCTTGGAAGGCTGGGAAAGGAGAGGGGGTGGGAGGGGGAGAGTGGGTCGGTGCGAGGGCGGCCGGGGCGTAGGTGTCGGCCCCCCGGGGAGCACGTGCTGGGTGTCGTACGGCGACGAGTCCCAGAGCAGCCCGCTGTGCTCTCCCCGTTCCACCCTCCACCCCCTCCCCCGCCCCGGTCCGCGCACCAGAGGTGTCCGTTGCCTGCGCCTCGCCTGCATAAAAGTATGATAAGTTGCGAGCAGTGCCGCCCGCGTCGGGGGACGCCGGTCGCGTCGGCGCACCGGCAGGGTGGAGCCGGGAAGGGGGGACGGAGAGGGGGAAGCGGCGTCGCATCGAGGGCAAGGACGAGGGCCGGGGCGGGAGACGGAAAGTTGGCCGTAAAACTGGCACCGGCTCCTGAATAAACGCGCTGGCCGGAACCGCGGGCCTCGCGCCCCGGTGTGTGGCTGTGGGCGCAGATTTCCCAAGGGCCAGGGGCCCTTCCCTGCCGCTCTGCCTCGCGCCCCGCCCCCACGGCCCGCCTCCGCGTGGCAGCCAGAGGCAGAGCGGGCGCGCGCCGGCCAGAGGTGACGGACCGACGGGGCAGACGGGCGACCGGGGACCGGGAGGAGGGAAGGGGTGGGCGGAAACAGAGTAAGCAGTGCCGATGCAGGACGGGCTGAGCGATGAAACAAGCAGGAAGCGTTGTGGAGTAGCGTGTATCCTACTGGCTCTGGGGGAGGGCAGCGGATGTGTCGAGAACTGTGATGAGTGCCAGGAAACTGTTGTGAGAGCTATACGGGAACGGACTGCGATGAAACAAAGGACCGATGAGATGCCTTTAGTAATTTTCAAGAAAATGTTGAAAATTGGACAGAGGGATAGTGGGAAATTGTGAAACTTTTACAATAGTAACTTGTATAATGATAATATTAAATTTTACATTTGTACTTCTCCCGTAAACGTCACATACGATTTTTACGATACTTCGACAAAAAATGAATCAAATCAAATAAAAATGCAAGAGATTTCTGAGCGATGGGACACGAATTAAAAAGTGGAAAAAGACAGATCACGAAAACGAGGAGTTAAAAGTGCTGAAAACCTAGCGTGAAGGAAAGCGTCTGATAAAGTTGGAGAATCAGAGTGAGAATTGGAAGGAGGGGTGAGGATGAGAAACAACGTCATGGAGGACGGCGGGCTGGAAGTGGAGGGCGTCCTGGATGGGTGTATCATTGGGCGAGCGGACGGGCGAGAAGACGAGAGGGCTGGCGTGCGGGCGGGAGGGAGAAAGGGATGGCGCATTGGCAATCGGGCGGGAGGGTGGTTGGGTGATCGGAAAGGTGGGTGGGTGAGGGGGTAGGTGGGGGGGGGGAGGGGGGGATGGGTAGGTAGGCGGGCGGTGAGTGGGCGGGTGGGCGGTGGGTGGGTGGGCGGTGGGTGGGCGGGCGGGCGGGCAGGCGAGCGGGCGGGCGGAAGGTTGGTCAGTCGGGTGGGTGCGCGGGTGGGCGGGTGAGAGGATGGGTGGGTGGGTGGTCGGGCGGGAGATTGGGTGGGTGAGCGAGCAGGTGGTTGGGTGGGCGGAGGTTGGTTGGGTGGGAGGTTGGGTGGGTTTATTCGGGGGGGAGGTTGGGAGGACGGGCAAGCGAGCGGGCGGTTTGGCTGTCTCGAGGGCGGGCGGCAACGGAGCGGTTTCTGCATTCCCCGGCCCCTTCGCGGGAAGTTGCGCGGAGCAAATCTCATCCTTTACTCACGCAACTTGCTTATCGTCGCCGTTGGGGACGTTGAGTAAACTCGCAACATTATTTTCCGTGACAGTACGAAAACAGGATGTTTTGTTAAGAATTGTATTTCCGAAGCCAAGGATTAAGTTTCGTCCGCGCCTGTTTTGTCATTAAAGGGATTGTCTTGAAAGAGCAACGGGAAAGAAAAGATTGTTCTTTGTTCTCGTTCGTGATATTTTGAAGCGTTTTATTATTAGACAATAACAACTAACACGCAAGCACGAACAGAGAAAAACTTTTACATTGTTTTGCATTTGAGAGAATTTCAACAACGATTATCCACAGAAAATTCCTTCAACAACTGGTCTTTATACGAAATAAGTCAAGTGGCCTCATAAATGTCGAGGTCGTCACACTGCATCCTTTTTTGTAGTAAGGAATTAAAAGCTGCAGAAATTCTTTGGCTTAATTGTGAAAATTAAAGAAAATTACTACGTCCTATTGCGAACTTCACGAATGAAACACCTTGCAAAGTGTTGTGCTGAGAGAGTTATGACAATACGCGATAGTCCTGACTTACCATATTCATGCCCGGAGATTTCATCTCTATGCATACATAAGAACTTATTACTGTACATGTTGTATTACATTTAACCATACAACCAAGTAAGATGGCTTAGATTGTTAAAAGGCCTAGAATTCGAATAGGGCTAACTTTTACAGAAACACCTATGAACACTTTGAATACTCTTAGGTGTTGACGAAAAAAGAATACTTTGAGTGTCCTAGTATAGCTTTTCAAAATAAATTACAATTACTTTATCGATAAATTTCTGGCAAGATACACGATATAGTTTTAAATTATGAACTATAATTTACAGTAGTAGAAAGTGCACAAGCCAAAACCGCCGGTCGATCGTCGAAGATCGGGGAATGAAAAAAGGAGGACGCGTCTCGGAAGTGAAGGGCGTAGGACGCGAATTAAGAAAAAATGAAAAACCAGGTATTATCCACCCGCTCTATACTTGGGTTTTTCTAACCTGGCCGATGACATTTCATCAGCTGACATCCAATCGGGAGCTAAAACGTCATCACGGTGACGACACAGTGGCGACGTTTAATCTCCTGATTGGAGGAAACCGCAACGGTTGATCAGCTGTCATCAGCCAGGTGCCAGCAACCGAAGTCTAACTAAACGAAGTAGCAGCGCCGGGAAGAAAGGACAGGTGACGAACCGAACCGTGGGCCGCGACCGTCGGCGACCAGCCACGAAGCGCCCCGCCGGAACGCCAGCTTCGTGACCTTGGGGGCTGGGGCCGCAGGCGTGCGCGCGGCGAGGGGATGGGGGGGCCCCCCCACGAGGCGGGAAGGCGGCGCGTGGCAGGCGGGCGTGCGTGCGGAGGACCGCCGCTCCTGCGTGGGCGTCCGCCGCCGCCGCCGGAGGCTCGAGGGTCGATAGCAGCGCCGGACGAGCGGCTGGCGAGGCGGCGCTCGACGAGTCCACGCGGCGCCTCGCCCGCGCCCGCTCCCGCGCCCGCACGGCCATTAACCCCCATCTCCCCCTGTCATCCGCCAGCTAATCAACGGCCATGTATAATTGAAAAGCTGATACGACCGCCTGCAGGTCCCTCGCCGACTATTCCCCAGGTAAGTTATAAGGAAGGTCATTCCGACGCGGGGAGCGAGGACATAAATTTCGGGAAGATAAATAAAAGTCGTATACAGTCTAGGCAGAACTTGCCATTCTGCAAGTCGAGGCGCGCCAGAATCAAAATACTCCCCAGACGAATGGTTTTTAATATCGCCATTCGAGGCGGCAATTTTATGGGCTATATAACCGTGCCGCGTTCGCGAAGCCTTCATGCGCGGCTACATTGTCCGCGGTTTATTAGGTGGGAATGTCGTCCGCGGGTACGGAGCAGGAGGGGGAGACGCGAGGAACGGCGATGGCGACGCGCTTCCCAAGATTCTCATCTGAAAGCGGCGGCGGGCAGGGCCTCAGCACCGCGGCGTGGCAACGGAGACGCTCGCGCCGACGCAAACCCAGACAGCAGCGCAAGCTCTGACACCGACGCCTACACCAACGCCGACACCGACGCCTCACCGGGGCCTCCAAGGCCATGCTGACACGGACGGAGACATCGACGTCGTTACCGGTGCCAATGCTGCCACTAACGTCGACGCAAACACCACTGATGCCAATGTTGACACCGACTATTGATTGATTGATTTTTTCGTGTTTCCGGGCGCGTCAACTGCTTTGGTCATTAGTCCCGTGAGTGTAGTGCATGTTTCTTTTCTCGGGAGATGGCGGTGATCTTTGCCCGCTGGATGGCGAGATCCGGCGCCGACCTACCGTCGGCTAGTGGGGTTTCCCCTAACCAGAACCCTCCCACCAGCGAGGCACAGCCGCAGCCGGGACAAGCTCTAAGCTCCCGACCGGTCTCCCGGCATATGTGATAGTGTGGTGCATGTTAGTGTAAGTGTCTGCGTAAGGAGGAGAGGATAGGACAAGGAAGAGGAAGGACAGATCGCGCGCGGTCCGTGGCCCGTTTGGTAGGGTACTGCTCCGGCATTCGCCTGGTGTTGATCGGATACACCACGGAAAACTACCGATCAGAGCAGCCGACCGCTAGAATTCTCCTCCAGACTTACCGACACAAACGCCAACGCCGACACCGACGCTAATCTCAGCAATGGCAGCACCAATGACGCCGACGCCCAAGCTGAAACCGACAGCCATGCCAACACCAATGCTGACACCGACGCCGAAGCTATCGCAGACTCTGATACCGACGCTGCTTCAGTACCTTGCGCCATCCGCATAATACACAAACCTGCTTCGGCGACGCCTGTTTATAAGAAAATGCTCGCTAGCTTTCGCCTATGCTAGGGGGCACGGCGGAATGGCGGCAAAAGAAATGCCTCAATCGGAGAGCGAGCTCACTGATTGTGGCTCTGGTTGCTACTAGGATGCAATGGTGTTTGAAGAGGAAGGAAGATCAAGTTGATATGTTCCAGAGTTAGAATTTGACGAAGGCGAAAGTTATGAGTTGGCACACGTGTCATTGACGAACGAAATGGTAGACTTGCAAATGAACGCGAGAATACAGCCATGCTGCAAAATGTCGGTTTATAGATTCTGTTGATATAATATTGGAAACGATTAATGCGAATAAAATGTTAATTATAATGTCCGTCCAGTCCTCATTCTGCTATTCGCGCGGAAGAAAATACTAGGGTTCTAGCTGAGCAGTATGCCTTCCAGAAACAACACGTAACTCAACAGTTCTGACTACAATGTAAATATGATGTATCATACTTTTCTTGGAAATGTAACAGTAAAATTAGCATTCGAGTGCGGATAAGCTGTAAGTGAAATAGGAAACTTTTCTTATATAAACATCGTCGATGCAGTACGTGAGTTTAACCAACTCAGTCAGATTTAGAGCTTGAATATGAAAGAACGGAAGTATTTCAATACAAGAAAGATCAGCGATGCATATTTTGGGAATATATTGCTATGAGAAGAAATATTTAGTGGAAGAAATACATTTCATAAATTGCAAAAGCATTCAGAAGAGGGAATTAACGAAAATGAGTCAACTAAAATGAAATGAAATTACAATTAGTAATTGTTGATATTGGATCACTTATATCAACACACCATATACCATCAGTTTGAGTGAGAAAGACAGATCAAAAGGACGAACTGATACATGTTAGCCTACTTGGGATCTCGCCAGTCCATTCAAATGAACGGTTTGATTTCACTCTCAATAAAGTCATTTTGACTAACACCGACTAATTTAAATGAAGGGAAAATAAAAATTGAAAATATGTATTGTTTGTACGCGTAAATTAAAAACCGTAGCCAGAATACCCAACAAAATTTAAAAAATTCTCCGTGAATTGTGACTCGTAGAGGTCCAAGTACAATAAATGGCTCGTACATAGAATGTATATTGCACGAGTTGATATATTGGGACAAATTGGAACAAAAGCCCCTCACATTAGGTGCCCATCCTGCGAATGAAATGATTACGCGCAGGAGAAAAGGGAATGCAAGCAAATTCCTTCAGTGGCGGCTGTATTTTTTTGAGAGTGGCACACTTCCCCCACGGAGGGGTCGACGACGAGGAACGACGCCAACAACGCCGGGGCGGCGGTGGGCTGGCGCGCTGTTATCTGGCGACGTCACGACGCCGGACCCCACCCCTACCGCCCCATCCCAACTCGCTCCTCCCGCCACGCCCCACGGCGCCCTCGCCCCTTCGCCCCCGCCCGCCCCCCGCAGACCGCTTGGCCCGCCCCGGAAGGAAGACGCCCCGACCGTTAGCTGTGTCGGCGACTTCCCCTCCGCCCCCGCCTCCGCTCGGCGGCCCCGCTCCGCACCACCGCGCAAGGGAAGGAACTGTTCATGGATCCCCGTTGCAGCTTCCTGCGCACCCACCTCGCCCCGCCCCCGCCTCCGCCCCAGCCCTCCCCCTTCGCCGCTGCACCCGCCGCGTGCCACGTCCACTTTTACCCTTATTGCACGATCTCGCTTGCAGCTTTTCTGCACATCTCGTAATGGACTCGGGAGAGAAATATCCGGCATTTGGTGCGGCCTGAAGAGTGTCAGGAAAAAGATAATTTCAAGAAGGAAAAACTGGTTCCAAAATGCCTATGGCGACATATCGCCAACATCTGGTAACTTCCACGCGAGGCGTTTGCTACCAAAACGGCTCATTCAATTTGCAAATATTTACGATACAAAAATCTTCTCGCGTCCACGCGCAGTTTGTTATGTAGGGATTATTTTCACGACGTATTTCTTCCGCGAATACATTTCTGTCGCACATCTGCGCTTGCAACTTGCCTAAAAATCCGGGACAAATGCTACATGTATAAATGCATATAACCGTTAATGTGTTTACGTTATCAAACCACTCTTGAATTCTGTGACGTCCATCTCACATGCCGTAAATTTCTAGCAAAACGTGGAATACAAAGACTTGGCTCCTATGATCTGGGGTCAGCAGAACGCGAGGGACTCCGCGATAACACATACAAAGACAAGGGACAAACAACCATGTCCAAGACGGGATTCGAACCCGTGATCCTTTGGACGGAAGCGCTGAGTCGGTACACGCTCTTAGCCACCTCGGCCATCCAGTTTCGCAGACTGATTTCAAGGGGTTAATTCCAATTTTCTTCAATTCTAATTCTTAACTTAAATAATTAAATATAATATGTATGTAATCATTAGCTGTATTGATGTTAGCATGGGAAGTGAAAATATCGCTGTAAAAATAGAAAGTAGTGTCGGTGAAAGAATTTAGCCTTAAGGGACTCCTGCGTGGATTGAGTAAAAGCGGTGACAAAGCATCATTTATTTTTATTTGAAAAACCCATTTTTGAGAAATGAATTTTTTGTAGTATTTGGCGTACCAATTATTTGTCGTTTGTATATTAGTCCATGGTACCAACCAAACGCGGTCCAAAGCTTGTAAATTATCTAAACAGAGAGCTGCTGTACGTGTTTTTTCTTTAAATCCGTTCATCAGATGCTCTACTACTCGCAGCAGTTGATTGATTTTTGCCTGGTTAGGTCCGAAACCCAATAGGATACTGGGAATTAAATAAATTTCCATCAAGTATATTTAGAGTCCATTTAAGCATACAAGTATTTGAAACAGACACGTACACTGATGGGTCTGAAATTGCTTAGAGGTAATTTTTGGAGTATTTGCCGAATGAATGTATAACCCTCTGTTCACATGATAAAGGTAAATATCCTATTCTTAACGATGCTTAAAATATTGCTCTCACTTTCTAATTGTTTGTCGATCGCTGCCGCAATTGAGGCTCTTTGAATGCTTTGTTTATAATGTTACCGAACCCGGGTGTCTTTCTAATCTTGACGAGTTTAGTGATTTTTGTTACTCCCGAAAGAGAAATAAATTTTATTTTGGTTCGGAGAGTGTCCATAGGAAGTTCCATGAACTCGCACATATACATCAACATTTTCATAAAAAGAGATCACGGTTGTAAGTTTTCAAAGAACGTGTATTCACGGCACAAATAAACTCACAGGCCAAGAAACGATTACGTATTACCTATGCATTGAAATAACGTTAGCACAGCGAGTGAGAGGTAATGGAATTTTATATAAGTCGTCTGAACATGTTTTCCAGGAAATCGATGAAAAACATTTTCTGCAGACACAAATTTCAAATATTCATGTAAAATTAGAATCCTTTTAATACCAAATACAAAGTATAAAGTAAAAACATAAAAGCAGAAATTTTCTATCTCGAAAACATGTTTTCGATTAAGTAATTAAAAGTTTTATTAGAATTCAGTTTGTAGTCGTAGCTACAATGCTGAAATTTATAATTTTTCAAACCTTGCTTTAAACAATAAAGAGAAATTCCTTTTTTAATCTGTGCAAAACAAATTAATAAAAAAAAGAAAATGTTAGCTAAAACTTATTACAGGTAATAAAGTAATAATCGGAAAAGCATTAATTTCAATTGTGCATTCAAGAAATGGAAATTTAACGTACTAATGTATTTCATTCTTGTTTCAGCGACACATAAAATACAAAAGCCCTTTTAATACTGTTTGGATCAGAAAGTATGAGGCTATAAGAGTTATTTCCTATATGATTATTTCATTGTAATGGTTTATAATTTTTAATACAAATTTCAATATTTCACCTTCTTGTCTATATTTTGAACTATAAAAAGAAAGACATTAATATAATATGAACAAAAGAGAATATTTGGAATAAATTAATTCGTTCCAACGAGCAGTTGAATACCTAATATGCTTTTGATATAACGAAAACGGTTTGGAAATTAGAGATTTACATAGCGCGCCTAATTTATGCGGGACCAACAAGAATGAGAAATAGGTCACATAAGGCTGTTAATAACGCCCCGCTACTTGGAAGAAAACGAGAGTAATAACAACTGTCTGTAGCCTATTTTCAAGAATCTTAGCGCTCCAGATGAATGTCAGCTCTGCATTCCAATTTATCGACCATCCCAGAAATGTAATTTCTCCAAGGGTTTTGCCTCCCCTCAAATCAAAGTAATTAGAAGCCCATTTTTATCTCAAAACCCAGGTATGAAAGCAACACTTTGAGCACGCTTAAACCTAAAGACGATGGTCTCACGTAGCGGAAGGCGGTGGCTTCATTTTATTGCAAGCAGCAGGGGAACATCAACTTTCTCGGGGCAAGAAATTATAAAATGACTGGATAAAGCGGTAAAGAGTGAACCAGAACAACAGATATTATCAGTGGAATTCAAGAACCGTTCCTCAGGCGCACTCCGAATTCTTGAGTCGGAGATCCTTCGCCGCGGCCGAATATTTGCTGCGAGGAAATCATAACGGCAGATTGATGGAATGTAGAGGTTTGCCTGACAATGTCGAACCCGCTTTTTCTCCCTAACCTCTCGTCTTCTTTTCTCTCAATCCACCCGACCTGGTGGCAGACACCGCCGATCACCCGAACAAACAATCTCGTGGGCGAAGCTACGTCATTCATAAACCGATATTCAATTTCCGATATTCTGAGTTAATGAGAACTAGAAAAAAGTTCAAACGGCGGAGGTAAATGACTCGAGGGAGAAAGAGCAAAACAAGAGTTCAGACTTGAGAAAATTGAAGGGTTATAACGAAGAGTGTAACTAGTTAACCTCGTCTCGAATCTTCCCAGAATTGTTTGCCAATTACTTTGGCGAGATGCTATTATTCTCCGTAAGGATCGTGAAAATGAGACTCCACTCGTATATTACTAAGACATAATGTTGTTACAAAGAACGTCGATATCGTTACAGGCAAGCATCAAAATCACATTATCCAATTAGGATCCTCCTACCCCTGCAGCGCACGCAATTTATTAAAATTCCTCTTCCCCCGTGGGAAGAACAATAAATGCATTGATTGCCCCCACCTCTCACGTCAACACTCTCATTTTATTTTATCCAGCACTCAAGGGAAACTGTTTCGGCGCCAAAGAGGCGAAACGGCGCACGCGCGCGGTGCTGCCCGCTGCGATCTTTCCACCGGCTGCGAAATCCTCCGCTCCATCTGAAGGTAACGAGTAAGGGCGAGTTTAACAACGTGATAATCAAAACAAACAAACAACCTTTAGTGTGCAAGCGAGAAGTTTGTTCAAGACGAGTAACAAAACAGAGTGGCCTAACACAAACAAAAGAGCGAGGCTGGGAAACTGTAACTGCGGCGAAGTCTGTTCATTGAGCGTTGCCCACGCTTTACGGCGTTCATCGCCCTGGCAGCTGCGCTGTTCTGATGTGCGATTTGCTGCGCGGATCTGTATCTATTTGCCTTGTTTCCGCTCTAAATGTACTGTTTACTCCGAAGTATTTATCTTGGGCTGTCCGACAATATTGTCTAGTTGACCTGCTAGAAGCCTTATTTGGCGAAAATACACGTGGGAGACTCTTACCGACTTGCGCTTTCCCTCCGAAGTTTAAAAGGTGAATTCCGAGAATTCTGTCTCGAAAGTCCTCAAAACGACATTTCTCCGTAAAGTGAATCTGGCAATGGAAAATCAAGAATTGAAGTAAAGAGAATGGATAACTTTCCGCGAATTCTTGAGATGCCACGAAGCGCGCCCTTTCAAATGAAAAGCGCGAAATTATCATCCCGAAACATTAAGGAGATCACAGATGTAAGAGCACAAAAATTGAGCAACTTCTCGAGAGACAATTAATTCCCTTACTTTGCTTAACTTCAATAAATGAATGCAATTTTTAAGTCCGTAGTGTACATTTAACTTCAAACTTGGCATTGAAGTACGGGCTCTGAGGAATTTGGTGTTTATATTATTGATAATTGAGACAAAACTGATTAACACAAACTTTATCTAATATTTCCAAACGTTTACATTCAAAAACGTCATTAAATTAAAGAATGATGGTGCATATGTCAACTAACTTTATCATTCACTCAATGTTCATCCACTACATTTTATTTTGTAAACATTCTATATTTGTATACATTTGTTTACCTTTAACTATTCTTTATTTAATATGGAATTAGCATGAACAGAATTAGTTAAGAATAGTTTATAAATCAATTCAAACTCAATCATAATGAAAATATATTGGTGAGTCATGTAACACATTTTATTTTGAAGGTCGACAAGTATTACAGGAAAAGATACAAGAATCAATACACACGTTTAACAGCCAGGTAAAATATTTTCTGCGAAATAACTTTTCCTATACAATTAGAGACTATACTACCGAACATCAACTGGGTGGTGCTAAAACAGCACGTAGTTTCTCGCCCGTATTTTCACGCAAAGTTACGCGAAAAGTACTCAGTTTGGAAAAATTGTACATGACTTCATTTCAAAATCTACGGATTTTCAACGAACATGAGACTTGCACTATTCTTTTAAACCTCTTTCACATTATCCAACAACAAAATTTTAAAAAAAGCAAACGATGGAGCCAATTGTTTGAAAATTGAGAAAATGTCCCAGGGACTTTTTGTAAAATACCCGCCTAAAAATTAAAATATCGGTTTCAAATTTAAGGGCCTACCACATCACCCAGACCGATTGGAGAATACCGATTTTAGATAAAATCGGCTGAACGGTTTAGCCGCTAGCATTGCTCACAATCAGACGAACAGACTTTGCCGCCAAACGATTTTCTGCTATCAAGGACCTACACAACATGGATTCTGGATATACCACGTGTTCCAGGATTTTTTCTAAATTAGGCAACTGCATTTATTCACTTTTTGTTACCAGGGCCAGGCAATAAGAGTTTATTGCCAAAAATTCGTGCTTTTTCGCGCAACATTACATAATTTTCTCTCTACTCCGTAGCGAGAAAGTGAAAAAGTAAAATAATATTTATTTAAACAAATGTATGTAATAAATTAGTTTACATTTGTATTGTAAAATTCTGAAAATATTTAATATCCCTGTAACGGGTAATGTATTTCATATTCTGTATCAGTGACCCCCTTCTCTCGATCACGTTTTTGTCCAGTTTCCCTGATTCTTTGAAAAAATGCTGAGACATGCGCTTGGTTTGCTTCTGAACATAATTGTAGCTAGATTGTCTGTGCACATTTTCTAAATCTCGGTGGGAAACGCAGTTATTCAAATAGTCATTCTCCATGCGCATATCTTCTCGAAAGGAATCATGAAAGATAATAGCCGAAATCTGTAGCTTATTTTTCTCTGCCAATACTTTTTATTAAACGAGAGCGCATATTTTCTTATCGATTCTGTCCCAAAACGCTCGTCTCTACATGTATTAATAATTCAACTTGTATACGGATTACAATGGGGTTACTTCAAGAAAACTTGCTCACAATACCCCATAGTACGTCACGCACATTTTAACATCTTTGACGTTAAATAAATACACGAACAAATAAATAAATTTTAAGCGAAAAAATTCAAAACCACTTCAAACAAATATTAAATTCACTCATACAAAAGATGCAATTACGTGTGAGAAAATTTCAAAGTTTTCCAGTCCTCCACACAATATGATTCGTTCCATAGCGGTTCTTTCTATACGTGAGCTGAAATTATATTTCATGCACCCACCCACACCATGCGTTCTCTTGCGCGAGCTTTCATCTATCAGTCACTTCTCCTCCAGTGTTCACAGTTTGATTAAAACAACTTCGAGATTGACGTTTGTAGCGGAAGGAAACAGGAAATCAGGCGAGGAGAGTAAAAACGTAGACAAAAAGGCGAGTGCGTGGAGCAAGAGGAAAAGAGCAGGAGGTTGGTTTAAATACGAGGAAATGAGAGAGTTTAAAAAAGCGCGTGAGAGGGAAAACGATAGAGCGTAACCCGAACGGGTGAGCAAGCGAGATGCGTGAGGGTGACAGGAGTCCGACTGTAAGGCGGAGAGCGGAAGGGTGGATGGGTGAGTGGGAAGGCGGATAAGTAAGAGAAGGGTGGGTGGATGAGTGAGAGGGCGGATGGGTGAGTGAGAGAGCGGATGGATGAGTGAGGGGGCGGATGGATGAGTGAGGGGGGGATGGACGAGTGGTAGGTGGGTGGGTGATTGAGAGGGCGGGCGAGTGAGTGGGCGACACCAGGCACTCGCGGTGGAGCCGTTGCCTTTCTAGCTACCCAGGCGCGTGATGCGGGCGGGGACTATGCCGGCGGACGGCGTGCTTTGGAAGTAACTCAACTTTATCGAAGAGCGACGGCGGCGGCAGGGGCGATGGGACAGCGACGCCGGGAAAGGCGTGGGCGGTGACGGCGGGCAGAGATGTGGGAGGGGCGATGGCGGGGGCGACGAGTGAAGGAGGGGGGAATGCTGCGTCACGCGAGCGGAAGGTGACGGGTGACTGACGCGCAGGCTGACAGCCTCGGGCACCAGCCATTTTGTGGAACCACGTTCTCGTCCTTCATGCTGGCCTGATGCACTTTCGCGTTGTGCGCGCACCCAGCTCAAATTCGTTCTGACAAAACTTAAAGAGACGGAACTTGGAAAAAAGTAGGGTTACGGGGACAGCAGGAACGGAAGACAAGACGTCACAACGACGACCCACTACTCGAGTTTAGAATTCGGTTTCTGTGAGAATTACCCTTATTTTATTCCAAAGTTTTCTGTTCTTTTGATCGATTTTGACATGAATAATTGTTTCAAAGCTGAAGGATACTCTTTCAACGCATGGTCTCTGTCTTGTGTGTGTGCCTACCTGTTTGGGTATCCGAACAAAACATCAAAGGGAATTTAATTTCAACAAAAAGCAGAATTTTGTTTAAAATGTCCTCCCGGAGAAAATTAAAAAAATATGGTTTCAGCAGGTATTATCCTTTATAATTTCAATAATTTGCTTATATACTGAGGTTTTAAAAATACACTTCTTTTGGAATTGTTGGAACAGAGAGAAATCGTGCTCATATCATCAACCAATTCGACGAAATGTTTGGATTCCCATATAAATGTGGGCGCTGGTCTGTAATTTTTTGCTTTGACGAGTTTCTTGGTAAAGTCTTTCGAGTCTCAAAGATGAAAATAATCATAATTTTAGAATTAATACACTTTTCCTTATGTATTGTATAATTATTATAGGCGGTATGTCTGTGATTGTAATAAGAGTTTGGGTCAATGGTTCAATATCAATCAGGTTTTGTTTTACACAGTTTACGTTTTTCTATTCGCTGAGATGATGATGATGATGATGATAATGATAATGATAATGCTAATGATAATGATAATGATAATGATAATGATAACAATGATAATAATAATAATAATAATAATAATAATAATAATAATAATAATAATAATAATAATAATAATAATAATAATAATAATAATAATAATAATAATATAGCCCTTTGCGCTGCTTCTGGAAAGCAATTGTAACTTTACGAACTGGGCAAGTTTTCTTGACATATATCTTTTGTAGATGCGAGATGACTAGGGCTTAATTATTTGTCCAACAGTACTATCAAATCAATTATGAAGCTCTTTTACCGAATTCAATAATTTCTAGTACATGAGAAATAATATTTTCAGTTAGACAATATTTCCAGCAACGTTCGTTGCTAGCATTAATCATATTGCTACTATGTATTGTAAATGGGAGGGAGTAGGAATTCCAGAGGTCATAAAAACGTGTGCAGCTTGTACTCCCAAACGTCACATACAATTTCTTTTACCGTTTTGACGATAAATAAATATTAGTAAATTTTATTGGCCAGTTGTTAGAAAGTGGAAACGCTAAAACACTCCATACGAATATTTAAGAGATAAAATGAAGCTGATTCTGATTTATGAGCGCATTTTCCTAAAAAAAGCAACATCATTTTCTATTTTTCGATGGTTCCAAGAAATCAGTGCTTGTTTCTTGAAAAACTATGTTCTATCGGGAAATAGCTTCATATAAAAATATTTTCTTCCGCATCTCTAATATATTAACTAAAACAATATTTATCGCGTGAGTTAACTCAGAAGAAAACGACAAAAAATAACGACGGTGTTCTCAGACTGCCCTACGTACGCATTCATTTTCACCGATTTCGTCCTCTTCATACACCAAATTACTAGCGCGCGGGAACGCAATTCAGGGCGGGCGCAAGGGCCGGCAAGAACCATTCAGAACGCGCGGCTAGAATCTCCGCATTCCGACTGTAATTGCGAAGAAACAAAACTCTGGAAGATGGAGTTGCGGAAGGAATGCGGCGTGGGTGGAAGCGCGCCGCTCGCGCCGTCGGCGTCAGCGCTGCGCTCGAGGAGGGAAGTGCGCCTGCTTTTGGGAGGCCGCCCCCGGCCCAGCGGCTAGCACCCGCGATCTGGCGGGGACGGAAGCGGAACTTTATTTTATTTATTTATTTATTTATTTATTTTTATGTCAAAAAACAGTTAAAAAACTGCGTATGACGTGCTATGGGGAAAAGTGAATTGTGTGCACATTTTCAAAATTCTGTCATCCCTACACTAAATCATATACTACTTAAATTTTGAAAAAAAAACTCCCATGTAATAAAATGTATTTTCAAGGGTAAAAAGGAAATAAATTTTGGCTCTCATCCATGTTGTCCTACCATGTTGTCTGACCTTCTTCCCGAACGTGTCTTCAAAGCATGTGCGATAACCATCGCGGTACAAGTTCAAGAGTATTTCTTTCAAGTATTTGGAAGGCTGAATTTCCAAACCAGCTAAGCACCAATATTGATTTAATTTTGATTAAACACCAAAAATTGTTCAAACATGACAAAACTGACAATGTGTAATATTTTTGTTTTTCATGTGTAAAATATTCTATATTTAAAATATGGGAATTCTTTTACCTTAAAACGAAAAACTATAACCGATTTAGTAGGTTACAAAATAAAGGAATAGGTGTGGACCGGTTTTGAAACTAAGAAATGTAACTTGGGCGATTTTGATAATCAATCCTTAAAATATTTTATTACTTTTTATTAAAAAAATATTTTCCCGTGACAAAAATTTATATTGATACGGAGCAGTTTTTGCATTGATATATAATAATTGGGGGAGGGGGCGGAATTTATGAACTAAAAATGTATGAAATATGTATCATATTGTATCATATGGTAAAATAGACCAATCATAATTAATAAAACCACGACTAGATATGAAATAATACAAACGGTCTAGGTTACAGCAATCACGAATCACTAATTCTAACAATTATAAGAAACTTTAAAATCTACACATTCAATAAATTACGGATGTGAATATTATTTACGAAAAGAACACTTTTTCAAAATGGCAATTTTACAAACATTCTCTCTGATTGAGCTATTAATGCTCTTTGTAGTTCATTTGGAAAAAAACAGAGAACAATAGTCATTAAGTTATAGAAGTAAATTATTCGACGACAATTTGTTTTTAAAAAATCCTCGTTAATCCGATGAAACGATTTTTTTTGATTTAGTGTTGCATTAACAATTAAATTAGTTAAGTTAAATCTAACACATCAAACTATTCTTTTATTCTTATCTCCTGTATCCAAGAAAACAAAGAAAATGATTTTCTTCGTCAATTAAGATCATTTTTTGTCTAAAATGAGAATAAATGACAAAATCTTTAAAACTCGCTTCAAGAAATACGTCATTGACGATTTTAATTTTTCAGAGATAAAACATTCTGAATACCTTTTTAACATCTAAATATTTTCCAAGTGTGACGTTATGATTATTTTATCAATAATATTGGATTTTGAAGTATTTAAAATTTCGGGATAGTTAGTTCAATAAAAAAATATTATTTTCTGGATAAAATTGCACATGGCTTGTATAGATGAGTGTATGATTTAACTACAAGTAATAGAAAAGACAACAATAATGAAAAATCAGCAGGATACTTTGAATGCTAATAATAAAACTAAAGCATTGACATATCGTCAAAAATACGACGTCATAAAAACCATGTCACCAAAACATAGAGAATATAGTGCTCAAGAACGATAGCAGAGAGATAAGTGATAAAAAAAATGCAGGTGTCTTCAACCAACACTTTTCGAGAACTGCAAATGATCTCACGAAGGGAATCCCAAAACTCAATATCACACGTTTCACAAAATAATTTCCACACTATTTTCGTATCGTAAACTTCCACTTATATCCTCAGGATACACCCTTATATAGTCAGTAAATTACAAAATAAATACTTTTCTGGTTTGAATTTCTTGATAATTTATTGAAAACCTCTGCGCCAGCTTTATACATCCATTAACTCATATTTCCAATGCTTTTTTATATACAGGAGCATTTATAGAAATTTTCAACACAGCAAAAATTAAGACACTTTAAAAAAGGCAACAAAAATTAAAATCAGAATTATCGGCCAATGTCTCATTTGTCAGTTTCCTCAAAAATATCAGAGAATGTTTTTTTTATATACAAATAGAAAATTTCCTCAGCAGAAACGGGATGTTTCAGACTCAGAATGAATTTTGGAAATCCAATTCTTCTTCTTAAAATGACTTCATTGAAAGATCAAAATGCACCTATTGGGATTTTTGAGATATTTCGAAATCCTTTAACGACATTGACCATAATATTGAGCGTTTAAAATTTCTTTCATATTGAATTCGAGGTGTTGCCTTAGATTGAATAGTTTCGTACCATAAGCATCAATTGGAGAAAGTAGAAATACTGTTGTGGCACAAAAGTACAATATTCGCTCATCTATTCAATTTTTTTTCTTATTGTGTTGGTTGGGACCCAAAAGGTTTGATCTTAGGCACTAACCTCTTTAACATACGTAAACATACCATAAGAAACATACGTAAAGGATATGGCCTATTAGAAACGGTTGAACAGTTATATTTGTGGATGACACGAATGTTCTTTGCAAATACGAAATACTAAGTAGTACGATTTTTTGTATTTCAAATCAATTTCATAATAACTAATTAATAGTAAACAAAGGAAAAATTGTTCAATGCAGTTTTGCGTTTCAATCCGACAATCACGAGAGCCATTGGAACTGAACAATATGCAATTACCTGATATTAATATAACACAATTTCTATATCTCTGAATTCAGTCAAACCGCAATTGAATGAAATGAACTCTAAATTAAGTTCATTATGTTGCGAATTCAGAATTCTTTCAAATTCAGTCAGCCTTCGTGCAGCTCGTTTTGCTACTGAACGTAAATGAAGCTTCACTTTCCGCACGTGTTGAGCTCTCTATTCGCTAGTTGTGGCAGAAGCAGAGCTTGGGGTGTGGATTGCTATTTTGTTAGCACTATTAAAAAAGCAAATATGTAGTTCGTTTACCAATGCAAATAATTCTTCTAGAAATCGGGATCGAAAATATATAGTTTTCAAATGTTGGTAACCATGCTTTTTTGGTACTTTTTTCATTATTCAACAATGCGTAGTAGAAGGGTAGAGAAGACACTCTGGAGCTCAAAAAATCGTGTGATGATTAGAGTTTGTACTCGTAGGTCACGTAGAGTTGTTATAATTTTTTGTCGAAAGTAGGAGTACTTAATTTTAGGAAGTCCTTAAATTAATGAATAATAAAATGTTATATCTCTACCATATGGTTCACTAAGTCAATGTTCTTTCTATCGGTGTAGTCAATGTTTTTCTATCTTTGTGGTTGTTTTTCTGTGGTTCTGGTGGTAGTCTTCTGACGAAGTTTCATCTCTGTGTGTAAAATAAGATTTACGTTATTTCATTTCGCCAAGGTAGCTTGGAGTGTTTATCTGACTAAAACAAGCGACCTGACAGTTGGTTAGGTTTTGAATCAAATAATATCCAGAATATAACCTTTCTTTAATGTTTTTTACATAGTTTACAAACGAAATTTCACTTCTTTTATTGCCCGATGTTATGTGCAGAATTATTAAATCGGAATAAGATGATCAAAAAATACTGAATGAAACGTTGAAGTAATTGTTATTGATTTACATTTAACATAAAACATTCGTGCTCATTCTTATCAATCCACATATGATATCCAGATTCAGATGTTATACGATACAGTACGAATACAATACATACGAAATACGATTCTTACTTTTTCCCAACGTTGTGTACTATGTCGACACTTACCATTTAGATAATTTTGTCCAATATTTGGTAAATTTTGACACAACGCTATTCCTGCTTTGGTAATCTGGGCTAATAGGCATGTCTACCAACAAATAATATTTCTTTCCAGAACCTTACATTTGTAGAAAAAAACAATGAAATTTCTCGTTTTCGTTTATTTGCTCCCGCGTAACACTAATTTTCATTTCACATAAAGCGGTTTACATTATGTTCCGTAATTACACATGAAATTTGTTTCATATAATTCAGTAAAAATCCATGTCGAATAGGCTGTACCTGTCCCAGGGGATCTCATCGAAATATTCTCCTGCTGCCATTTACGATTTCACCACTTCATGCCAATAAACAACAAACTGTTTCATTCCTCTGGTAATTGTAATTTCACTCCACAACCTACAGCCTACGGGCAGCTAAAAATCTATATCACCGCACTACATTCCATAAAATAAATATGAAACGGTATGGTAAACAAGTTCAATTTAAGTTATGCTCACATTTATCTCATCTGATCTACCATTCATTTAATGCAACTAAATACCTTGCGGTATAGCTGATTGTAGCAAACTTTTACTGTCATATACATGTCAATTTAGACAGGTCTTCTTTTTTGTTTTGAATGTCCCTTGCCACTTCGGCACTTGACACATCATTTCTTAACCCAATGCTTCACTTAAACCCAATACTATGCGTAGAACAGATAATTTTCAGTACATCGTCGATATTCCTGAATATCCAACGGAGCTGCAAGCCATGGTACTCAGTGCAAAGTTGGAGACGAATAGTACGTCGAAATCACAATATTCGTATTCCAAGTGCTCTGCTAGACCACATCACTTCACGCCGCAGCACCGCGACACACAATTGACGTCAAGGATCAATTTATTACGAAGCGTAATGGAAACGCCCAAACGGGGGCCACCGGAGAGTGCTTCGTGGCATTGGAAAGCACACTTGTGATTGGCTTCCATCGCTCGCCGCGGGAGAGAGACATCGCTTCACCACGCGCTTTATGAGTGTTCTCCTGGATTCCTTCAGAAAGATCCTTGTCCTCTTTCATACGAGACCACTTCTAGCCAATATCATTTTAACCCGTAACAACTTCCTAGTGTTCGTGCCGTGAGATCAAACTGTATAAATGTGTTGAAGTGATGTTTAAGGAATTTGAAAAGTGGCAAAATGATAGATACTTGGTATCATTTGTCATGCGATGTAACCAAAACATATTAAACGAAGTGAAGCGAGAAGAAATATGCAAAACCAATTGCTTTTACCTGAAACCCTCTCATAGCCAATTGCTTTACCTGTTACGAGTTTGAAAATGGATTATTGAATCTATTAACGTTTTCCCTTTGTGTTTCACCTTTCTGATTTCAAATAATCGGCTTATGGGTCGAAATGTCAATTCAGTAGAAAACAAGCAATCACTGCGTTTAATTTTTCATCGCATAATTGTGGATCTTACAAAACGACAGCTGGGAAATGCCCAGCCTTTTACCCACAACACAGATTCTGTCATCATCACTATGATATTCTCATTTCAAGGTCACGAATTGGTTTCGTAATTTGCAAAACAGCTTTCCAAATTCAAGGCTCCAAAAGCTCTGCTATAATGAAATTTATGTAGGTCGGACTATTAACAGGAAAATAGGACGGTTTGCAACAAGCAGCGGTACAGTGAAAACCATGCCCTGCAGCTCTAAGCCGAAAGTAGGGTGTTCCCGGCGCAATGGTCACTCCACCATTGCTGAGTGTGGAGAAAAAGTCGCTGGGGGCCGTGCAACGCAGCCATGCAACCCGCAAAGCTGCTGTGTCCAGTAAATTGCATTCAAAAGCGCTGTTGGCAGAGATGAGTTAACGAAGCCGAACATAAAGTCCCCCTCTCTCCATAACAGACGCATACAGCCAGGCCTGTCCATAATCACGTTGAAATCTTATATTCATCTTTAAATGAATAGAACAGCTGTGCAATTGAAACAACATAGTAAATTTAGATTTAGTTCTTCAAAAATTGGACGTAGCCGTCTGTAATACAATGTGTAAATACAGAATATGTTAAAAATATGTATGCCCTTGCAAGATTGCACAAAATATTTTTTTAGTACAATCACGCGGAAAAAGACAGTGATAGTAATATATCAATAAATACACGTATCAATAGTTTTTTAACATTGAAATTTTGGTTTAATAATATTGCAACTGACCCGGAGCGGTAGCTCAGTGCATCAACTGATGTAACTGCAGCGGATCTCCCCGGGAGGTCCTAGGCTCGAGTTCTGACGCTGACAGGATTTTCGACATTAGCTTTTCAGCTAGGTCGAATTGAGTCGCTGTCTGGAGGAGAATTCTAGAGGCCGGCTGCTCTGATCGGTAGTTTTCCGTGGTTTCTCCGATCAACACCACGCGAATGCCGGAGCAGGACCCTAACAAAATGGGCCACGGACCGCGCGCGATCTGTCCTTCCTCTTCCTTGTCCTATCCTCTCCCCTTACACACACACTTACACTAACACGTTCTACACTACCACCTTGTATTCCGGGAAACCGGTCGGAAGCTTAGAGCTTGTCCCAACTTGGGCGGTGCCCTGCTGGTGGGAGAGTCCTGGTTAGAGGGAAACCCCACTGGCCGACGGTAGGTCGGCGCCGGATCTCGCCATCGAGCGGGGAGAAGATCACTGCAATCACCCGAGCAAAAACGCACTACACTGACGGGACTAATGACCAAAGCAGTTGACGCGCCACGAAAAAATCAATCAATTAATCAATATGTGCGACTAATTTTGGAATCTGCTGTTGATCGTTCCATTTGTGTTTTCCAGGTCACGAAATTGCATTTGTGTGCCATTGTTTGCCTGAGATGTACGTAGATATATAGGTTAAGATCTTAAAATGATTGATTGTTAGTGATTCTAGGTGCGTCAATTTTTAAACTCATTAGTCCTGTATGTGTAGTGCATTTGTATTGAGAGAGTTGGCGGTGATCTACCCTCACTACATGGTGATATTCGGCGCCGACCTACTGCCGGCTAGCGGGGTCGGCTAGTCTAACCAGGTATGTTCCACCAGCGGGGAACCGCTCCAGCCGGCACCAGCTCTTGCTTCCCGGTCGGTCTCCTGGCATGAATGGTAGTGTAGTGCATGTATGTGTAAGTAAAGGGTTAGGATAGGTCAAAGGAGAGGAAGGAAATTGCGCGCGTGGTTCGGAGAAACAATGGAGAACTACGGATAAGAGCAGCCGGTCACTAAAATTCTCCTCCAGACAGCGACTGAATTCGGCCTAGCGGCCTAACAACTGTGGAAAACCGTGCCACCGTCGGGAGTGTAACCCAAAGACCTTCTGGTCAGAGTCACTGCAGTGACATCAGTTGATGTCCTGAGCCACTTCTCCCGTTGCTAGTATCGATAATATTGCTACCATCAAGACTCGAAACTTAGGTCCTACCGATCTGAGCCACTACAATGACATCAGTAGATGCCCTGAGCCACCTCAGTCGGTGAGAGCTGCGGAGCTGGGGCGCTGGTGGCGCGGGGGCGCGGGGGCGTGGGGGCGTGGGGCGTGGGGCGCGGGGGCGTGGAGGCGTGGGGGGGCGTGGAGGCGTGGGGGGGCGTGGAGGCGTGGGGCGCGGGGGCGTGGGGCCGGAGGGCCGAGCGAGGGCGCGGGGAGTGAAAGCGCGGCGTC
This sequence comes from Teleogryllus oceanicus, assembly GCA_964035755.1. Taxonomy (NCBI): domain Eukaryota; kingdom Metazoa; phylum Arthropoda; class Insecta; order Orthoptera; family Gryllidae; genus Teleogryllus; species Teleogryllus oceanicus. The sequence continues at coordinate 107,632,970 of CAXIVR010000001.1, forward strand.
AAGGCGAGTCCTCCTCCACTCTCAGCCAATTTCACGGGCGCAAGCGCTCTCGCTGGTGGCGGCCGCTTCGCTTTCACGTGATTTGCATAACAGTTTGCCGGGACGCTAGATGCCGACTGGACATGACGCCGGCCGGGCGGCGGAGGGCGGCGAAGGGCGGCGGAGGGCGGCGGAGGGCGGCGGAGGGCGGCGGAGGGCGGGGAGGGCGGCGGAGGGCGGCGGAGGGCGGCGGAGGGCGGCGGAGGGGGCGGGGGCAGAGGGTGGCGGAGAGGGGCAGAGGGTGGCGGAGAGGGGCGGAGAGGGGCGGAGAGGGGCGGAGGGTGGCGCGGGCGGGAGAGGAAGGTCGGCGGTGGAAAGAGGGGCACGGATAGCACAGAGGTCGGTCGAAATCGCGAGGGTCATCTGCAATGGCGATGCCGAAGCGGGCTGCCGGGCACGAACGGAGAATTCGCGGAGAGATTGAGGCCGCAGACTGATGAGGGAGCGATGGAAATGAGAGCTGCCCGAAGGTAGCAGGGAAGCTGGCAATAATGCAATGAGAAATGAGTGAAAGTAAAAACGAGAGGTCAATCTCATATGCTTAGAAATGCGTATGAGTGAACGAAAGGGGTTCGATAATTGAAATTCGTAGAAAGAAGAATGGTTATGGACAGATCTGTCCGCAAGATGCGTGGATGGTGACGGATAACACATGGAACGAAACGAATGTGACCGAATGTTGACAGAATGATGATAAAATGATACATTTTGTGCTTTTAACGAGCATATTTCGAAAGCGGAGAATGTAGGGCTGAACGAAGTGGAAAGTCTGCAACTCGCGTGGTGTTCAAGGCAGATCAGAAGTAAAGCTTTGCCCAATCGCAAGTGATGAAGGCGGATGGAGAACAACCGGCGAGAGAGGCCAGCGCCCCGAGAGCCGCGAAGGGCGCGAGGGTGGAGGCAAGGGCCGAGGAGGTCGCGGCTGCGTTTGCATGGCATAATCCCAGCGCCGGAAAGGAGACCAGCAGGCGGAGGAATTCCGGCCGTAACTGCCTTCTGATATCGAATGGTCGCGACTCGTAATCCGTTAAGAAATGTAAAACCACCATGGAGTGAAAATGCGATATTCATGCATAGAGCTGCTTTCTGAAACATGTTTCAAGGCTACTTTCTACGGTGACAAACAACTATATGCTTATAACAGATTTGTTTAGTACAATTTTGCCTCTATCTCCAAAACGATATATCGTGGGCTCTCAATATTTCGTGGGTTTGTGAGGCTAAGATATGAGGTCATGTAACATAATTTTGTAAGAATTAAAAATATTTTGCATCAAATCAATAAATAGGTGTTAAGCATAAATGCTTTTATGGCAAAGATGGTTACATTTTTAAAAATATAACACTGATAAACAAGCTGTATATATCTGACATGTTTCGCTTTTCTAATGTATTTTTTATGTTAGTTTCAAATATGAAACTAGTTTTGCTCTATCATATCAGGTTCTGAAAATAAAGACAAAAACTAATTTTAAGGGAACACCGTTTATCAATTTTTTACTATATACAATATACTATAGTGAATATACAGATACTATACAATATACTATCTGTGAAAGTAATAATTGCATGTAATACTTCAAAATATGTTCGACATAGCACCACTAATCTTCCTTTTGGCTCTCTTCATTTTCACTTTAAGGTGATATTATATCCAGAGATGGCCATTGAGTAATGACCAGTTCTCTTTTGCTATGTGTGCGGCTATCTAACCGACAAATCCCATGAGAAGACTGTAACACTCCTTCTAAAGGAAGCATATGAACTATATTTTAATTGGAAGGAGGTTTATGGTAAAACGTGGGGACTACAGGTCATCTGTTTGACATGAGCACACAACTTGTGTGATTTGATAGGAAGGCGAAGAGCAATCATCTAACATTCGAAGTTCCTATGGTACGGCGTGAGTCAAGCATTTTCAAAACCAATTCCAAAAGAACCCGTCGCTTTTCCAATGCCAGTAGCACCCACAAAATACACAGTTGATGAAACGCGAGGAGAAAGTTCTCGTTCATGTAATGTGTCCAGTAATGTATTACACTGACTAGCAACGTGTGACGTCGTACGGGATCTGGCACTAACAAAAGGTGAAGATGAACTGCTCGGTTCACGACATAAAGAATTTAATTTGTTTGCACCTGGTTCAACAATTTAAAAATGTTTGTGTTAGACACGAAGATTTTCGGAAATTCATGGCAATGAGTAACACTATTTGCTACCATACAGACATTCAAGGTCTCATGTGTAGCCTGAGTGGTACACAACATTTAAGCATGGCGATTGTTCATCGACTCATGTAAAACAAGTTTGAAATCAGCACAAACGGAAACAAATGTGAATAAGTAAAGGTTCTATATTGTAACCACCTGAAAGAGACATATGAAACGATGTCGCTACTTCTTGAAATAATGGTTACTGAAACTATAGTATCACGAGGGTAAATGGTGTATCCGTTGTAAAAGTTATCACCATTCTTCTGGGGTTGGAGACTGGGAACACAAAGTACTGCTGCTACTTCTGGTGGGTGAAACAGAGATAGAAAACACCACTAGATAAAGAAATTTTCGCCAATCAGAACCAGAATAAAAATGCTAGGAAATAAAAATGTCCTTTGAGTGCCGCTGATTGACAGTGACAAAGTTTTCATACCATTTCACATTAAACTGGGACACATGAATTTCACGATGTCACTAGACAAAGACTCGGATACTTTTAGGCAAGTGTTCAACAAGTTTCAGAAGTTGAGTTGTGCGAAAATGAAAGAAGATGTGTTCATAGGACGACAACAAATAAGTAAGGTAATTTCTAACACTCACTTTCTTGACTTTCAGAATGATAGTGAAAAAATACTTAGAGAACATTCAAACCAGATGAAGCCAATTCCCTATTATAAATGTGCTGCCCATATAAATGTCCTGAAGTAGTGCATCAGTGTGTACAAAAAGCTGGGTGTCAATTTGATCCTCAAAATTCATCTCCTCGATTCACATCTCGATTTCTTCCCCAAAAACCATATTCTCCTTCATTCTCCGTCGAACATGGCGAACGTTTTCTCCTTGATCAAGGTGATAGAGTCATGGTATCAGGAGGCAACGAGAGTGTAGCAGTATTTGCAGTTTTGCTGTATAGTTCACCGTGACATGTTAAATGTCCCACACAAACGCAAGTCTACAGCCACAACCTAAAGAGATCTTAGATTCGGGAAATATGTTCATTGTGTATTGATTTTATGTATATGTTATATTTTGAACTAGATATTACTATATAGTTTAGGTGTTGTGTGACTCAATCGCTAATTTCTTAGTTCATACCATGTTCATTACTTCAAGTAGTAATAAATGTTCTAGTGGTATGCAAATTATTAAAGGAGTATATCTAAAAAACTGTCGGTGATAGGGACAAATGGTTTGCACAGTTTGAATCAGTACGTTTCACTTGTCAAAGCACTAGTGCTGGAAAATAAAATACTTGCCAGGTTTTAAAATTTGTTTATCAATAATTATTGATAGAATGTCGCAATTCATTACTTTAATTAATGTTTTCGCTATGCAAAATATAGGCGTCACATTATTAGATGTAAATTTTCTTACATTTTAAATAACAAAAACTCGTGAATAAGGGAAATTGCGAATTCTGTATATAATAGTAACAATAAATGAAACAAACATGTATATAAATACTCAATTTAATTATTATTGTACTGCATTTTTACAAATATTAAAATATAAAATTAAATCGATGAAAATGATAACGTGCAACTTGCTACCACCATTCAGATAACAAATCCCAAATTTTGAGATATTTTCTCATCAAATATCGGAGCTTTTAAAAACCTCTTTGAAATTCATCGCGTATTAGTGTCCATTTATCAAATTTCCCCATCATTCATAACAATATACATCGTTTACGTCGGCAAACTGATACTCTCGTCATATTTCACGTTCTTTTAATACTCCATAGCCCGCATTTTGAATTACGCAACAGTTTACGTATTTATCACGCCTTGAATGCTACGCAGTATTTTATTTAAATTACTGGCGATATGTGCACGGTGGGCGAAGCCTGTGACTCTAGCATCCTAGCCACTAAAGTGCGGTGAAACACGACTCGGGTGCGTTCGTAAAACGGGAGGGGCGTTTCGGGGGGGGGGGGGATGGGGAAGGGGAGGGGAACTGAGCGGAGCACGAGGGGGCGGGGCAGGACAGGACATGTCGGGAGGACGCGGGGAAGGGGTGGAGGGAGCTGAGCGACGCGGAGCGCGAGGAGGCGTGGCGGAGCGCGAGGGGGCGGGGCGGAGCGCGAGAGGGCGGGGCGGGACGTGGCGGCGTCGAGGTCTGCACCATGCCGCCTTCCGCAGGTTAATAATGTAGAGAACGTGTGCGAGCTGCACCGAGCAGGCCACCGCGGCGGGCCCGCGTCTCGCCCAGAGCATTAAAGGATTTAGTGACAATCTTGGCGAGCCGGTGCTGCTCCTAATTTAGTCATTCGCGGGGAATCGACGCAGTTCTTTTCACTCGGGCACGCGCCAGAAGCAGGAGGCGTTCTCGCCGTTTTGCCAGACGGCTGGTTAGCGAGGTGCAATTGTCTGGGAAGACCTGGGATTTATTTCTAATTAGTGAGATTGAAGACTCCACGACTGTTTCTCAGATGCAAACCTTAAATGTACCAGATGTTTTCGCAACTCTCTAATGCTCATATTGCCCGCAAAGATAAAGAGGCTTTTCAAGTAAGTTATCAATGTAATAAGTAGGCAGCATAATTATGATGTTAATAGAAGTAAGAACCTAATTAGGAAAAAGAAGGTGGAATAATAAGAGTACGCCTCTGCATTAATTCACCATGTAAACCCATTGCAGATTTGTTGCCGGACAGCTGATGGAATTAAGAAGCTTGCCAAATTCAATCGATGAAATTTCATTGATTGATGATTCAGAGCGCGTCAACTACTAGGGTCATTAGTTCCGTAAGTGTAATGCATTTTTTATAGAGGGACGAGGCAGTGATCTTCCTTCGCTGTATGGCGAGATCCGGGACAGACTTATCCGTGGGCATGCGAGGAGACCAGATAGCTCCTACCACCGGGCTCCGCCCTAGACGGGGCAAGCTTTCAGCTCCAGACTAGTCTCCCAAAATCTGTGGTAGTGTAGTCCATGCACGTGTGTGTGTAAGTAAGGGGTGAGAATATGACAAGGATGGGGAAGGAAAGATCGCACGCGATCCGTGGCCCGTTTGTTGGGGACTGCTCTGACAGTTTCCTGGTGGTGATCGGAGAAACTACTGAAAACTACCGATGAAAGTACCGAGCATTAAAATTATTCTACAAACAACGTCTGAATTCCACCTAGCTATGTAGCTAGTGTCAAAACGCTTCCACCGTCGGGTCTCAGAACGTAGGACCTCCCGATCAGAGGCTTTGCAGTGACTCATCTGACGCCCTGAGCCACGTAAGTGGATAGATAAAATTTGTCTTGTAGTGCCAATGGCGTGAGTGTAGATAGTGATGCGTGAGTGTAGCGTAATACACAAATCTGAAAACGGACTTTGTCTCTCAAGAGTCCTGTACCATCTCTCCAGGCGTTGCTTCTTGGCGATGCAACAGTTGGGGCTATGCGTTTGTCCTCCCTTTTCTCAGGGGGCTATGAATTACCTTTTCCAACAACGAGTTAGGAATGTTCGATTACTGGTAAGCCTTTCACTAAAAACAATATAATTTGAGTTGCGACTGTAGCAGTAAAGGAACGGGAAGAATGGTATTTGCGTCTTGCCCTTCCGACTCTCACCTTGCTTGTGGCGCAACTAGGCGTGATCATCAACTATTCCCGATACGAAGTTGCGATATCGGTATGAATGTTAAAGCTAACTGCCCAGATACACACAATAATTACGGAGAAATCATAGTTTTGAACACTTTTTGAGCATGAACAACGCAAGAGTTTGTTATCGAGCATTAAAATTCTTTCTCAGATGTGGACCAGTGATAGTTGCATATATACGAAGAAATTTCAATAGTCTCAATCACGTACATTAAGTTTCTCTTGGGAGTTTTGGAAAAGTGGAGACGTTGAAAATGTTGAGAGACAATAAATTGTTGAAAAAGTGGGAAAGGAGAGAAATGTGCTGAAGACGTCATTTAAAAGGATATTAGTACGGTTGGGCCATCAACTAAGGGAGGACTGTTCATTGAGACGGATCAAAGAAAGCCTCAAAATAGATGAATAGAGGGAGATAAAAAAAATTGGTATTCTGCCATATCTGAGAAAGATCAGAATTTAACATCTGATGAAGAAAACCGCACAATATAGAGGAACATTGAGTTGAAAATGCAGCTGATACCTGTCCACATTTAATCTAGCAACACCAGCAAAAGAAGGATAAAAAGAAGAAGGAAAGAAGGTATTTATGTAATTATTGAACACAGATATCTGGTACAAACATAGAGCATTTCAGTTATAATACATTCAGGAAAAATAAAATTATTTAAATGCCATTATTCATGTACGAATATTAAAGGGACACAAAAATACGAAACGTTGCAAATCGTGCTTAAAATCCTATTGAATGTAATAATTTACTTACTTAGTAATATAAATAACCAATGCGTTTTGGTAATATATAAGATTTTGGTGGGTGCATTGCAAGATAATTATGCCATAAAATCTTTTGAGAGTAAAGGTAAACGTTAGAAGCTTTCATGAAATTACGGTTCTATGAATTAATTAATTAAATATGTTTCATATTCTAGATCTTAGCATGTCCGCTGTATTTATGTCATATTGCTTAGATTATGTTGTTGACAACAACGTATTTGCTTAAAACAAAACAGTAGAGGAATTTTAAATCACGACAGAAAATTTCCATGTGTTTGTGTAACATCAACACCATGTGCACCGAAGCATTTTAATGTGTTTAAAAATATTTCAAGTAAAGGCTTCATTCGTGCACTCGCAGATTCGAGAATGGAGACTGGATTTTGTGACATGAAAAACCACAAATTAAATAAAATGCTTACATTATCTGCAAGCGCCTGGCCTGTCTATAAAATAATTGTGATACAGCATGTTATTTGGTCAGAGATGAGAGTGGCTTTTTGTATTTACAATAAGCTTGTTTACTATATTCAAAAGATTCAGAGCATACTCATTTTAATCCGGAGCATATCACTCCTCGTCAGTATCTACCGACGCACATTCAGGTGGATAACATGATATGAGACTGAATTTATTCTCCGCAAGAATGTGGTTCCCTGACTAATCTCGGACAACTTCACGAGGGTGTTCAGGCAAGAAGTATGCCGACCGGGCTCAGTATTTTTGGTATTCTTGATCTCGTCACAGGTCTTATTGGTCGTTATTTCAAAACTGCAATGTCTGTGTCAAAGTATGTGTCGTTAGACACTATTTTCCGGTTTCCTGATGTACGTCATCTCATTGAGTAAATACCAAAAATAAAGTTCACTTGAGAGTCGGCACTGAGATACATCAGACCCTGCAGCGGCAACGTTCGACGATCTTCATGACGTTCAGAGGAACTTTGGCATTGCACTGAAAGCGTCATAAAAATTAAACACATGGTCACAGGTGTGTGGGAGCGATGCATGTTACGTAAACCTTTGCTTGCATTGAAAAACCCTTCTAGTGAGTTTAGTGAAAGATTGTTTTGTAGCATGTGTAACTATCACTGTGTACTCTTCATTGTGGCTTCCGAGAAATAGGCACCGATGATTCCAAGACTGGGAATTGCCACACGCTTTCTTCCTTCTACATGCTTTCTGAATTTATCACGTATTATTAAAAGATTTAAGTAGTACGATATCAGTAGTACGAAAGATATCTAATGAATTATTAGTAAAAGATTTAAAACCCGTTTTAATGAAGTTTTGCATTTCAAATACGCAATTGCATGCGCTAGTGAAAATAAACTATATACAATTGGCTGATGTTTAGGTAACAACATTTCTGGAATACATAATTCAGACAAACCTAGAAAGGAATATTCATCTAAATGAATTGAACACTAAATTAACTTCAAGGTACGCATTCAGAACTCTTTCAAATTCAGTCATCGTTCACGTAGACCTTTGTGCAAATGTACATTCTCTCCTGAAATGTGGCATACTATTCTGAGGAATCACATATTATAGTACCCCGACTTTTGGATTGTAATAAAGATTGTACACGCAATAAGCAAATACCATTCATGTTATTTCTATGACCTCTTCATTGAGGTTGCAATCTTAAGATTACCTTGTTTATTTATTTATATAGTACTTGTCAAAACTGACTGAAGTGTGGGAACATAATTTCATGCAATATAGATATTTATAGTTGCAACACACATTGAAATCATATTCATCAGATGTCGGTATAAACATCTAACTACAAGAAATCCACAGATTTTACGATCCTTTACATTGGCAGATGACATTAAAATCGATAAATAAATTTTAAGAGCCAAGTAAAATATTTTCTGCTCCATAGCTGTTTCTATACAATAAGCTTTCTGTATGTTGAAGAGAAAATTTCTATATTTTCAAATGTTGGTATTCTCGCTTTGTATATATGATGCACACACCTTTGTATAATGAAAGTGTGAGGAAGAGATTCTGGAGCTCAAGAAAACGTGCCCAAAGTGTATTCCTCCCCAATTCGTCACAGTTTTTCTCTTACGAAAAATCAAAAGATTAACACGCTGCATCACTCAGTATTTTCATCACCAGCGGCTGTGTGGGCAACGCTTCATCCTAAGAGTGTTTTGCCGACTTAGTAATGCTGTATGTAGCTAACGGTAGGTAGCGCTGCTATTATAATGTTGTGGACTATATCAATTCGCATATGTAATAACGTAATTATTTCTAGTGTATTCAATACCGATTACAATTATTTAATTTTACTTTCTTTACATAGTTGTCTTAAATATGAATACGTCACAAATTATTATTTTAATTTATGAAATCAACATATTACGTGACACAGGAATCAAATCATCTATAAAAATATATATATTCAAAGATCAATAGTTTTGAAAGACTTGATATAAATCGTAACTAAAAGGTTACTTTTAGAAAGAAGAAAAAGTTTTCCGAGGTTTGACAGGAACTGATGCGTGTGGATTCTGTGAAGTGCGGTTCGGAGAGAACACTTTTCAAAACATCCAGAAAAAGTTAATTTGAAATTGGCCAAGTTTCAGGCACATAAATACATCTGAATATTGATTATTTTATGATCCAATTCTGCAGTTACAATTAAAATGAATGTTTTTTGACTTGTGAGAAAAATAATTACAATCGCAGAGTTTTTTAATGTTTATTTTATTGGCGGCCTACTCCAGTTCTACAAGCCCACTGAATTAATGACGTTTTCCTCACGTTTATATCTATAAAACGTAGAGCTTTTCTGACTGACATATTTAGTTAATTGTTGACAATTATTATTTTAACCAGTATATTAATTCAAAGAAACTAATGAAGTGGGAAACGAACTTCATTCATTGAGCAGTTATAATTTTTAATTTGGATGTTATTTTATTTCTCAAATAAGAAAACATTATCATCAATATGATATATTCAGACTAGCATACATATTTTCAGAGTTTGTTGAAGGCGCGTGATGGCCATTAAAAAGAGAAGTTCCCTTCAAAATCACTTTGCAAACGTATTGCATAACATTTTGTTGAGAGTCAAATCACATAGGTTTATGAACAGCAACTCCTGTAACTTTTGAATAGTTGAAGTGCAATGCAGTTCTCACGAAAGTGTATGAGGGAATGGGGCTAAATGATACTTGTATTCATTTTTATTTTATCACTTGTATTGTACGAGATATGTGGTAACTTTGTTTTTAAAGTATAATATATATTTTTACTTTCTCGTATATATACGTAAATACGGGAGTAATATACGTAGCTTAGAGAAAGTTATGTAATGCTGCAGAAAATAGATTTCGAGATTTCAACGAAATTACGTCCGAAAATGTGGTTCTTTCAAAACGTCTCTGTGTCTGTCTGCCTGTCTGTAAACAGTACTAGCACTTAAACGACACGCACGATGCTTTCCAAATTGAAGAATCCCCTGTTGATCAGGCTCTAGTTAAAGCTTTGACATTTTGAAAAGCATTTAAAAACGTCGGGGAACTTTACATGAATCCCCAGGACATTTTCAACATTTTCTCAAAAATGGCTCAAAACTTTTTCTTTAAATTTTTAGTGAGGTTAGTGCTCAACCAACCCTATCCGATGGCATAAATGTCATATTGCTCAATTGTTTTGTTGTTTTCAAAAATTGCAAAATTATTTTTTTACTTTCTCTCACGGCGGTAATATTTATATTATAGGCAATTTCGCCACATTATTTTATTTATGAGTACATGTGCTTTAAATAATGTCAAATAAAGTTTCTCGAAAATTCAAGTTTTCTGTAAAAATGAGCTCAAAATTCCGAATTTTCAGAAACGGTCAAACGGCATTTCATCGAAAATGGCTCCAAATTTGTCTTCAAATTCCTTCAATGGATAGTGGTAGTTGCAGTGTTTAATATGACGTAACGTTCATTTTCATGTATTCTTTTGTGTTTTTTTATATTACAAAAATGTGCATTTTAACTGCGTGAGATATATTTCAAATATACTACATTTCCATCGATTTGTATACATTATTACATTTGTGAGAGAAATTGCTTTAAATGGCTTCAAATGAAGTTTTTCGAAAACTCAATAGATTCCTGTGAAAGATAAATTCAAATTTCGCATTTACAGTAATGCTTAATCGACATTTTCTTAAAAACGGCTTCAAAACTTTCAGTGAAAATTTCTATTTAGGACGAGGTTTTACTGTTCTTTATTATTCTTATCGTAATATTTCGCTTCTACTATGAAGAAACAGAAAAGTTGAGAAAACGTAAAAAAAATACTTGGGTGACGATAGATGGCAGCTGACCAGAGAATGGAGCAAGACCTTAAATCCAGTCCACACCAACCAAATTAGAAGAAATTTTTACGAGATAGTGTGTGTCATTCTGTAGCACCTCTAGTTTCAGTTTATCATGACGAGCGTAAAAAGAGGAATTTAATAATATACATATTGTCACATGTTAAATAAGCATTTTTTTATATATTTGATTTTTTGCGACTCGAGTTTAAGGAATATTTTGAATGTAACAGCCTGTCACACAAGATCACCCTTCACTCCACCAGCAAACGCGCGCTCGGGGAACGGAAGGGACCTTAGTAGTTGAAATAAAAATTTTACCAAATTTTAAAAATATTATTTTCCTTTTAAATTAAAAGGTTCCTTAAAAATTTTTTTTACCATAAGATGTTAATGAAATCTTGGAAACTAATCGTTATAAGAATAAATTATTAGGAATATACGAAACAAATTGCATATTTTCAACAAATAATTTTAATGTTAATGAGAATATAATACCTTATGAAAAGCAAAAATGCAGGAAGATAACGACAATAACTATCCCTGTGTTTCTATCCCTAAGTCATTATTATATGCTTATTAACATTAAAATTGATCAAAATGTGCAATATTCTTTGTACAGTCTTAATTATTTATTCTTATTGTATTTTGTTCCAAGATTGTATTAATATTCTGCGATATAAAACCTCATTAATGGAGTTGAAGTAATAAACAATTTGATTACAATGCATACTTACGACAAATCCTTATTTTCAATTCTTCAATCAACGAAAGGCAAAAATTCTGAAAATGCAGAGGGATGGAAAGCAGAGTTCAGAAATAAATTTCAACAGTTTTGTTAATATTCTCCAAGCGTGCGTTTGCTAGTGGAGCGCTGCTATAAAAATTACTAAAAAATACTTATCTAACATATGATAATATGTATATCATTTAATTCCCCTTTTTACGCTCGTCATGATAAACTGAAAAAAATATGTATTGTTCCACTTGAAAAAAACAATGTTACCTCAAATATATCGCAAAATACAAGTGCTAAAATATAAATAAATACACTATCAATTAGCCTCATTCTCTCATGCACTTTCATGAAAACTGCATTGCAAGAACTTCAACCGTTCAAAAGTTACAGGAGCGCTTAAGTTAGGAGACTCACATATATATATATATATATATATATATATATATATATATATATATATATATATACGCACATACAGATTGGTGGGGGAGAAACGTCCAAAATTGAAAAATAATCTCTTAAGACAATTTTTAGCATATTTTCTCTAATAAATTACTTGGATTTTCTTGTTGGCAATACACACACACACACACACACACAATAAGTACTCAAAAGTTGGTTTGAAAAATGCATTCTAGGCAAAAATTGCATTGTTGAAGTTTAGAAACACTCAAGAAGCGTCTAAATTGTTCATTATTTACAAAAGGAAAGAATATATTTGTTCAGAAAGATAAAATAACACCGAAATAAAAAAAAAACTCAATTTACACAATTCGACTGCTTGACACTACAATGATTTAGGAAATATTTATGTAATGAATAAACAACAAACGAAATCAAGCGTTATGAAGCGAGAATGAAGCAAATACGTGCTGAAGTTAAAGATTGCATTACTTGTATGCCAACTATTAGTGTTTTTGTCAATAATGAAAGTAAAACTTAAATTTATTATTTTCCTGAGTTTCTTGAGTTAATAACGAATCCAGTAAGATCTTTTGCGCCCCTTTAGAAGTTATGCATCTCTCACAATTTTAACGTATTGCCGGAATTCTACGTATAGATGATAAGCATTGGAGCGTAAATCACTTACCATCCCTTCAGTTCGCGATATACAAGAGCGCTGCGTCAATTGAATCGGTATTTAGATGCTTCCGATTAGCCTAGGGCGTTGAATGACGCTAATTGAGTAAATTCAACGCATTCCATTCCATACACTGACGTGTACGCAGTTCATTATCCAATCGCACACGAATATCTCTAAATCTGATAGAATGAATGCTTTATCGTCCAATTAAGATTTTGACATTTGATAAAATATATCAAATACACTTAGAAAATAGGAATTACGTATTGTTACAATCTTCATAGTATTTATTGCACCCCCTTGAAAATATTATTTTATATTATTATTTTCAAGGGGGAGCAATCTGTAAAAGAATCATTACTTAAAACTATATGAGAAATTAAATAAACAAGTACATTGTTCACAAGAATATTGAGGTACGCTACAAAGCACTGAAAATTAAATTTTGCAACAAGTTAAATCAAACTTTTCATAATTGATACTTCGTATTAAACTTTATTTCACAATACAAAACTTCGTCGGTTTCCATCCGACTCGAATGTAGTACTTGAAATCGTTAAAGCGTCGTCTCTCTGATACGGTTTGGTTATCAAAAGCAGTACATAAAATAATCAAACAAATTACTAGAGACGAGTCACTTCCGGAAATCTTCATTAAAGAAAATTTAAGCAGGAAATTTAATCTCAATGTTGACACAAGCGCAGCCACTTGCGACTGGCCGCCTCGCCCTGCGTCATCGTCTTTGCTTATTTTTGGAAGCAGGAAGAGCGTCCTTCAGAGAAGGCTCCTTGGCGGAGAGCTCTGCGGGCGCCGCCCCCGCTTCCCCCACCCCTCCCCTCCCCTCCCACTCCCTTCCCTTCCCCCCACCCCTTCACTATCCTCTCTTCGACTCGCCCTCGCCCTCACCCTCACCATGTCGTCCTCTTTTGCCACCCCTCCCCCTGTCGTTTCGCTGCGGGCAAAGAGCCTCGGGTGCAGAGGAGAAAGGAGACGACTATTTGAGAGCGGAAAGAGGTCGGAGGACACTTGGATGAACGTAAGAATGGAAGGATGGTGGACGTGCTGCGGTGCGAGAATACAGAAGAATTGGAGAGAACCCTTGATTGGAATAGAAGCGACATCAACGCACAGGAACGATAGTGAACGTGATATTCTGAGATTCATTGCAAGAAAAGCAGACGACGATGTTAATGCAGTATGTGTGGTGAAAACGCAGTTATACGAAGAAACTGGATTGGTGAATAAACATGACTGATAGTAGAACGAGCTAAGTAAGTAAGTAAGGAGAGGTATTGAGGAATACATTTTGACCCATCCCGAAACATTGGTGATAAAATCAAGGATTTTTAATCATCCGTCATCGTGTAAGATTCTATGTGCTTATATATTTCTACATTTATTTCTTGAAATGTATAGCATTAAAAAAGACAAGGCAAGAAATGAGAAACGACATAAGGCGTAAAGGGGATAATAATGGTTTCAAAGCCCAAAACGTAAAATCATAGTCACTAAAGAATAATTAAGTGAGAGAAAGGAACGAGTAACGGTTGACGCGAATCAAAACCCCAAGAAAAATCCAAAAGTGAAATTTAAGAACAGAAATAGCATAGAATGAAACATTAGAAACCAAGAAACACGCCGCTTAGAGGAGCGCGGAAATCCAAACGGCATATAAGAAGAGCGCGGCAGGAACGAGTCAAGAAAAACCGGGAAACGCCGGGAGGGGAGTGAAAAGGGGGGCCGGGGCCGGGGCCCGGCGCACCGGCTGCGGCGGCGGCGGCAGCATCGAGCTGGCTGGGGATGAGGCAAGAGGTGTGATGGCGAAGAACCGCGGGCACTGAAGGGCCAGAGAGGAGAGCCGCCGGGAATTCAGGGTTGGGGGCATCATGAGAGGAGCGGATCTTGAAAGACCCGCAGCAGCCGTGGCGGCGCCGCGAGGGCGCAAACGACGGAGGAGGCCGCTGAATGCGCCGAAGACAAATGGTCGGCGCTGATGCGACGTCGGCCGCGGCGGCGCAGGCGGCGAGACGGACGCGGGGCGCGGGAGGGGCGGCGAAAGCAGAGGCAGGGCGGGGGCGGGGTGGCGGGTGGGAGATGCGGAGTGCAGGTGCGTTCGCGCCACCCGCCGCGGCCTGAGGGACGACCATCTTGTAATCACGACCTCGTTGAGCGCGGACTCTCCCGCCGAAGTTATGTTGACCTTTACGAGCCCCGCGCCGAGTCGTTGCGCGCGCGAGCGCGAGGCGCTGCTCTTCGCGCTCCCCGCCCCCGCCCCCACACCGCCCCTGCCTCTGCCTTCGCCCCCTCGCCCCAACCTCTGCCCCCTCCTCCGCCCCCGCCCCACGCGTACGAGTCCTCTACCCTCCGCCGTGAACCGTCGGTAGGCTCGTTCGGTGCCCATCCGTTTCCCCGGGCCCTCCTGCACCCCCCACCACCACCGACGAGCCCCGCAACCCGCGCACCCTCGCACTTCTCCTCCTAATGAGTTTATAGC
Source organism: Teleogryllus oceanicus (assembly GCA_964035755.1). Classification (NCBI taxonomy): domain Eukaryota; kingdom Metazoa; phylum Arthropoda; class Insecta; order Orthoptera; family Gryllidae; genus Teleogryllus; species Teleogryllus oceanicus. The sequence goes on from CAXIVR010000001.1 coordinate 107,648,246, forward strand.
TCTTCCCCTGCGGGCTGTGTCCGCGGCGCTGCTCTTCAGCAGCTGTCCGCTAACGCCGCCGCCATCGCTGCCACCGCCGCCCGCGTCGCCCGCACCGTCCTCGTCATCATCGGGCCAGACCACCCCCTGCACCCAGGTGTGGGCAGTCCACGGCGAGGAACGCACGGAAAAAACGACTGCCCGCTGAAACGAGGTGGGAGAGGGACGCGGGAATGCGCGCGAAGAGGAAATGGCGCGAATATCTAGTTTCACAGCAACGGAAAGGGCTGGAGCGACAAAAGTGCACGCAGAGAGGCGGCGTAAGCGCGGCAGCAATTATAACGGGATATTTTGGATTTCGGAGTGGTAATGATGGTAATTTTCTTCTACGATTTCAAAATCGTTCTCCGAATACAAAAGCGAGACGTTGGATGTCACAAGGGATGCTCCTCTCGACGAAAAGTAACAACATGAACGACTAGTGAATATGATGAAAAGAGATGCACAGATGAAAATCTTTTCATACAGTGATCTCCCAATGTAGACTATACTTACAATTTTGAGAGAATACCGTTTTCGAAAGTATTTTCGATAAATCAGGTTATTTTGAAACAATTTTACATATACACATAAAATACTGCATGAAACGGTATTCCGTTTTCCTTAGAGTTACGTGAATTCCAATTGAAATTGATTTTGCGCAAATATTTTAATTTCACATATAATTAATTATTCCAGAAATTCACTATGTCAAAAGATGTTTTGTATAAAATTATTATTAATATGCAGTTGTGATATTTTGTATCGAGTAATAGTGTTAAGTAACAGATTTTAAGAATTAAAGAAATTTTCCTTTCGAAATATTTTGAAGTGCAAAATAGAGTAATTCAAATCTACAAGTTCTAAATTTGTTTACGAATTCCAAAATTTTTTTGGTCTACACTGGAAGTGACTTTGCTGACCAGAATGTGTTTCTTTCGTTTGAGGGTCAAGAAAATATAATGAGTAACTTGACAATTGGTGATTGTACATGCAGTGTTATTTGTCTATATGTTCATTATGATGTTTCACTGAATTATGACATCTCCAAAGTTAAAAATGCTCTAGCATGTAACAACGAGTTTTAAAATACTATGTGGCGGTGTCGGACTTTCAATAACAAGGGCGTACAAGAGAATTTTAGACAGACACTTCGAAAGCAGAAACAAAATAAAGGAACAATAGGAAAATATATGAACTATAGCAGCAGATAATTTTATGACCTGCTTTGAAAAGTGAAAGATTTCTCTACATATCCAAATAGTATGGTAATAATAATCAAAATTTAAAAAATCGGATTTCATACTAAACGCTGTGAGTACCGTGAAGGAAACAGAGTTTAAGATTTTAGGACAAAAATAGTAGTTATTAGTGTCTCATTAATTTTACATATCTTATGAACAAAGCATTTAGTGCTAGATGCAATTTCGCTACCAACCGCTGTAACACGAAATCCAAACTACTGCATTCGATTATACATGTATTATACTCACATTCATGAGTAGGTGGACGTTACAGGAAATTGAATGCAAATTACTGTTTCTAGTGACTGATAGTATAATGACGTGACAATAATTCAATTTGCTTCAAAACATTGAATATATCAGTTTAGAAACGAAATGGCTTATGGTCTACAATTGGCGACCCATTTATACGTACCCTAAAACTCAAAATTCCTACATTATTTTTACTACATAATTCAATATATCAGAGATAATCTCTAATATCTAAAGGTGAAACAAGGCTGATAATATCAAATTTTTAAAATTAGTGTATTAGTATATTACACATAAAGTGCTTAATATGATTTTAAGGAATTTAGAACATTATTTTATCTACAGAGTTGATCTCTTTATCAACTAGAAAACATATCATTTATTACCTTCTTTTCCAACAATAAACAGGCATACGATCAATGAGGGACGCATTATTTTTTAACGTTAAACGACTTTACTTTGTCGTCCAACTCTCGAATATAAGCATATGATTTACTGGAATTATTCTTTACAAGTTCTTGGAAACTTGGGGTGCAAAAACGGGTATTTACTAGAAGATAAAGTGCGGTATATAGATTTACTGCTAAGTGGAGGAGTCCTCGTAAATTATGACATAAAGAACAATGTTTCCCGAAGTAAATAGCTATTGAGTCGGCCTACATTCTTGCTCCTAATAGGGGACATTTGGAAACACATTTTGCTCCCTCAAATTTTTCTTTCCATGTCAGATCGTAACAACCACGTGTAAGAGCTGCTATTGAAACTTTGCACCGTACAAGATAAGGCTCCGAAATAACAAAGGGAATTTAGAAATACCCTCAGACACAGAACATCTTGGTCACTAATAGTGCATGAAAACGATTAATTCGCTAAACGTAAAATAGAGTTCTGCAAATGTATGTAACTCAAATAGTTACGTAAATTGTGTGGACATTATTTTTCTGTTTTGTACACTCTTACCATTTACCACAAGAGCCGCATTCCTTCCGCAGAAAGAGTTCAACTTCAATATCGCATACGTTTTTGATGACTAACAGCAAATATGAAGAGGAAATGGAATACAGGTCTCGTTATTTGACTCTTGCCCGTTCCGGGAAGGACTCTGCGCCCTAGAGAGAATAGATTAAGTTTCCTTTCAAACGAGCCTGCGCGGCATGCGCATGCCGGCCGCGTGGTAGATCTCCATCTCGTGCGTCGCCCGCTCAGCAATAGGGGGCCGCCTGCTGTCGCCCTCACGTCGGGAATGCAAAATCCAGCTGTCGTGCCTCGGGGTGCGGTGAATGGCGAAGGCAGCGGCGGTGACGGACGTGGGCGTGGACGAGGGCGTGGACGAGGGCGTGGACGAGGGCGTGGACGAGGGCGTGGACGAGGGCGTGGACGAGGGCGTGGACGAGGGCGTGGACGAGGGCGTGGACGTGGCGAGGGCGTGGACGAGGGCGTGGACGAGGGCGTGGGCGGGGCGTGGACGATGGCGTGGACGAGGGCGTGGACGGGGCGTGGACGTGGACGAGGACGAGGGCGTGGACGAGGACAAGGACGAGGACAAGGACGAGGACGTGGGCGGACGGGCGTGGGCGGAGGACGAGGGCGTGGGCGGGGCGTGGACGATGGTGTGGACGAGGGCGTGGGCGGGGCGTGGACGTTGGCGTGGGCGGGGCGTGGACGATGGCGTGGGCGGGGCGTGGACGAGGGCGGGAACGAGGGCGGGAAGGCGACAGGAAAAGAGGCGTCGAGAGATGAAATCAACAGGCTCAATGAAAACTGTCAAAAGGGGTGCGAAGATGGTGATGGTTATGGCAGTCGACACGTACCAGCAAAAGAAATTACGAATACGGAGGCATGGATCTTTGCGTGCGCAAGTCCGGAAATAAAGCTCGTGGCGGATGCAATGGTTGGTTACGGTAAAGGTCACAACTAGGAATTATAAAAATGACAGCAATGAATATTATTTTGATAGAAATGGTGAAGACGGCAGTGGCAATCAAAATGGTTTTCAAGAGAGCGTAATAGTTTATGAGTTATAATGCACAGCACCGCGGAATTACTCAACAACGGAGGAGAAACTAACGAAATGAGAGGAAGTGGCAACACAAATTAGAGCGAGAAATTTGAAAAAAAAAACAGGGGCGCCGAGAATCGTGAGCGTAGATAGAGTGTCATCCATAGATGAATAGAAGAGTGAGTTCGAGGTTCGAGAACGGAAAAATATGGAGAAATTGAGATGTAAAGGCAGTGTCGGAGGGACAGGTGGCGACGGCGTGGGCGATTGTAGATTGCGCTGTACGACCGGACGAACGGGGACAGAGAAGGAAGAGGAGCGAGGGCGGAAGCGGGAACGAGACAGAGGGGGAGGGACGCAGCGTCCACCGGAGCACCAGAGTAAACGTTAGCTCCAGTGATTTACGAATCTGAAATGTTTGAGTACGACAAACACGATCCACAGGCGTCCCTGCTTTTCAGATTATCACAGGGAGAACATATTCAACATGTAGCACTTGACAGCGAAAATGCACGTCTATGCCGAGCGAGCGAGTAAGGGCGTCTAACTACAGCGAACGACCGCTCTAATAAATGTAGTTTCACACAAGCAACAACTTTAAAGAGTTCTGAATCACAACTGTCATCACTAACACATGAATATGCTTCAGGCAGTCTTTCCTGAATAATGGAATACTCACTGTTTTGATGAATTCGAGAGAAGATGTGTTATTCATGTTGCGAATCCGCCTAGCTTTATGCGGTGAAAGTGAAGAAACTTGTAATAAAACCTTCATAAATATTTAGTAAAATTGGAATAAATTCTGGATCATTGACTTCCATGCGCTTCATATCCTATCGCGTTCTTCTGAAACGAGAGAGATTCTATCTATTCATTCTATTTCTTACACAAAACAAAGAACGAAATTGTTTGTTTTCTATAATACAAAATGGTTTTTCATATATGGATAATTTGTATGTAGATAGAGATAGGAAAATATTCCAATTTTCATTTCTAGTTTCACTGACAAAGAAATGTTCCTTTTCTGTCTATTTTTTCTCTAAAGTGGTAAAAAGAGAACCAGTGTATAGATTTACTGGAAGAATTGTTAATAATTCACCTCAACCAAAGCCTATGAGCGAAAGATCGTATGATTAATTCTAAGAGAACTGCCTGGTGACTAAAAATGGAAACTATCGCCTGGTTCAGCTGTTACAATGAAAATAAACCTCCGTTATGAGGAAAATTCATTATTGTATGACACAATAATTATTAAATTATGCCCTATTATTTGTTTTCAGTCTCTTAAATTTATGATTTTGAAAATATTAAGAAATTGAAAAATGGATTTTACAAAGAAACGGACTTTCACGTAACTGTAGGAAATGAGCACCACCGCCGGTATGGACGTTGGTACAAACACGGACCGATCTAGTCAAGTCCCTATAATCGAGTTTACTATCTATAGGCTAATATACACATACTGCATTTGAAGGGTTTAATTCGAATAGTGAATAAACGAAGTTTTCTTGCAAGAGTGTCGAATGGACGATGATTAAATTTTCCTTTCAATTGGCATTCTCCGTGAGGTGGCGCGCCTCTTGACCGGCAGCCGGGCGCCTTTGGCATCGGTGCAGGGGCCGCCCCGGGCGTCGCGCGGGGCAGGCGCACTGCGGGCGGCGGAGGCAACGCCGCGACGCGCCGCGCCAGTTAACCTCCTTCATCAATCATCAGGCGCGCGCCGACACACGCGGCGGCCGCCGGCGCGAAGAAGCGCGACCGATCTGCCGCCCCCGCTACCGCCCCAGCCCCCGCCCTCCCCCGCTCCTTCCCTCCTCCCGCTCCCGCCCCTCCTCCACTCCCGCCACCACCTTCCTGCCCCGCCGCCCCGCCGTGCCCCGGGCCGCCGGTTCCCACCCCCGCCTCCTCTACCCCGCGCCCCTGCCCCCACCACGCTCGTGCTCTCGCCGCCCCTCGCCCCGCCCCCTTGCCAGTACTGCTCATGCCGCCGTCGACCCCTACCTCCCCCACGCTCCCGCGCTCGCGGGCCGCCGCGCCGATCGCATTTTGTCTTCATGCCGCCTCTCGTTCCCTGCTCCCCACCTTGAATAATCGCTATGATACGCTCTGTCGTTCATCTGATTGATGCTGTTCACTCTGCGGACGCCGCTCGGAAGGCGGCAGGAGAAAGCGGAGAGATGCAGGCCAAGATGGAAGACAGCGGTGGTTAAGTTGGACGGAAGCAGTGAAGCGACAGGAGAAAGAATGTGGTGGAGAGGATGGATGTTGATTATGATTGTGCCGATGATAATAGTGATGTCAATGAGAAGGAAGACTACGAGGGAAACGGAGAGAATGATAAAAATTGCGGTGGTAATAAAGCACGTTGAGTTTATTCGCAGTGGTATCTCCGCAAAAGTGACAAGCAAGTTCAACTTGTGTAACTTAAGCCAACTGTATCGCTTAACTTTTCTGCAGGAATGAAATAAACAGATGTAATATTTGACCGAAAAGTTCTTCAAGTGATGTGAACGTAAATAAAAATGCGAAGACACACTACAGCAACTATGACACATTGCAGCAAAGGAAACGAAAACACGATGGTAAATGAGACAGGAGAGTATCTAAAATTCAGGAAGAAGGGGGTGCAAAAGAACGAACAGTGGTAGCCGGCAAAGCGCAAGGCCAGACGAAGGGCTGCCAAGTCCGGGACATGCTCATCGTTTTCGGCCCAACGACGAACAGTTGTGTCCGTCGCTTCCTCACTTCACCTCCACACTCCGCTTACTCCAACACGGCACCGTCCGCGAACACATCCTTCCTCCCCATTAATATAGCCGCAGATAACTAGGACGAAAAACTTGTCCGTTTCCGAGCGTCGCGTCCTTGTTAGCGCGTTGGCGTCCCGGCACTCGGCGCTTGTTTTAAAAGTTACGGGGCCAGGAGGCCACGGCGTCTCGTCCCCACCCATCCCGTCCCGTCCCGTTTCGCCCCTACCCGGCATGCGCCGTCCCTCGGGGTCGACGACAAGAAAGCAACACGCGTAATTGATCTGTTGGCGGGCGCCCGCCGTCTCCGCCAGCTCCTTCGCCGCCCCCTGCCCGCCGCCGCCGCCGCCGCCGCCGCCCCACGCGAAACTCGCACCCCTTGGAAACGCGCGCACCTAATGAGGTGTGAACCTGTGCGCAGTCGCCTCGCGCCGTTCCGACGGACAGCTCCGCCGGCGGCGGAGGTTTGGCCCACCTTCTCGTCCCCGCTCCGCTCGCCGCCCCGCCCCCACCCCCGCCCCCGGCCCTGCCAGCGCTTCGTTTCGCGCGCCCGGCCGCGCCGCGCCGCACCGTTCTCCCTTGTCCCCTACTTCCCCCCCCCACTTCCCCCCCCCCCCCTTTCTGCCTACGTTGCCTTTGGCCACCAAGTTGCCACTTCCACTTCTGCCTCCCGTCACCTTCACTCGGTGTTCTCTCCACTTCGCCACAGTTTCAAGCCCTTCGCTGTACTACGATTTCTACTTCGGCCCGCCTCAATCCCCCCCGCCCGCCAAATCTGCCACTTCCACTTCTGCCTCCACTTCACCTTTCACCCTTCACCCTTCACCTTCATATCGGTGATCTCTCCACTCCACCATAGCTTCGCGCTTTTCTACCCGCCACAGCATCGAACCCCATGCGCCGGTGCCCTGCGCTATTCTCGCCGCTTCGACCCGTCCCAACTCCAACTCCCCCGATGTCCCACTTCCGTCTCCTCCTCCACGTCTGTATTCTATCCGCTCCGCGCCGGCCTCGACCACTGGCGTCGCAATCCGCCGCTACCCTCGGCAAGCGTGAAGCACGCTGGTCTTTTTTCCAACCTAACGCGAACCGGCGAGATGAGATACAATCATCTGCAAGAATACGAAGTGAGTACATTCTACGAACGACTATCCTTTGATCTCACAGAAAAACCGGAAAGCGATGTACCCAGAGTGTACCTTGTACTCAATCAATATAGTTGTTGCATGGAAAATAAAATGAAATAGAATGAACCTTGTATCCAGGATATCTTTAAAAAGACACAATAGTTTGCTGCCCGGGCGAGTCAGAACGTATTTAATCTGCTTTCAGCAGAACCATCTTTTATTATTGTCATATCAGTTACAACAAAGAACGAAAAAATATAGTAATGAATAACAAGTATTGGTTTTCTCAATGCCTTGAGTTATTCTTTTGAATTTTTATGGATGTATCATTAGAGCCTCTCCAATCAAGAACCTCTCAATTGAAGTAGTAATACAAGGAATCGTATATTTTCTAGCAGGCACAGGCATTCTTGAAAGGTGCTTATAGTATTTTCTTCATAACACACCCTTTCTGAGAAAACTATAAGACATCTCGATGGAAGGAAAGAGTATAGTACGATCAGTGGGTAATACGACGATGCGACAGCTTTTGCAAATGCTTGCATATAATGATTGAGTCTCAGAATTGAAAATCGTCAACGCAATGTTGTATGGTATCAAAGACGTTTGATATTCGCCAGTTGTTGAGTGACGTCACGCGCTACAGTTGCCTGCAACTGTCGCTGGCCGTCGTGAGAAGCGGAGGTTACAGCGTTCGTCAATTTGGCTATTCTCCGAACGAAGTTCATTCAAAGCTTGTCGTTCTCCATGGAAGAGATGAATAATGCAGCGCGAGCCCAGCAGAGAGAAAAGAATCGAGAGAACAAAACAATCCAAACAAAGGAAGGAGACAGCGCACAGTCCGAAATTCGGTCGAAAAGAATGAAAAAGCAAAGGAGCATCTCCAGCAAAGCGCTCTGACGCTGAGAGGTGATTAAACAGTGGTCCATTCGCGTGTATCCCTTATTGCTTCTCTTACTCGCGGACATTTGAACAATCTCATTATGACCTTAGGGAGAAACTATTTCGATTTCCATGAAATGACGTTCTAATAAAAGGATGTTTGTTGTTTTTAAACGTTTGTATGACTTCGTAGGTTTTGAAAATCCGGTTTGGAAACAAAATTTGTATAAACATAATTTTGACAAGCTGCTTGAACATAAGAATAAAAACAATTCTAAATTTATTCTCCAGTTGTAATAGACAACTAAAAAAGCATTATTTAAAAAAACTCGCATTGAAGCCTGTGGTGTTACCAAGATATTACAAGATTCGACAAAAGCACACCAAATCTGTCATCAGTAAGTAAAACTATGCTCAGAAAGCATTAATAGCATGGCCAGAAATAGAATCTACGACGGACATACGCCTTGGATCGTTTTCAAAGAGAACTCAAACGTTTGCCCATCCGTCTGAACGCACCTGGCAACAAGGACACTATCGACTTGTCGATCACGCGCCATGTCGAGCAACTGAACATCGCGCACCCAGCCGCGAAGATAGAGGGCAGTGCGCGCCGGCCGGCAGCGCCCAAGGAAAAGGGAAGACCTGCGCCCGACCAGCTTCAGGCTGCGACGGGGAAGTCTCTGCTCATACGGGGAGACGCAGCAGCAAGCGCACTGGGGCTCCCGGGGCGAAAATCGAGGAGCGGAGGGGGGGTAGAATGGAAGAAGCCGAAGAAATATCCGCGAGGAGAGCGGCGATAAAAACAGGCATACACGGAATAGAGCAAAAAGAAATGAAGAAAAGAACAAGAATAGAAAGCAGTAAGGGCATAGGCCATACAGAGGCAGCGGTGAAAATTGAAAGAAGAGTAATAAAATTGTATTAAAAAAACACTTTAAAAAAAGAATATAACAAAGGCTTGGTTTTTTTTTGAATATAGAAAGTATGGAGATGAAAAAAAAAGTAATTAACAGTAAATATAGAATGGATCTCAGAAAACAGAAGCTTTTTTAGATTAAAAGAACGAAGACTGGAATCGAATGAGTAGAAACAAATATGTTTTTAAGTAAGTAAGCAAGCATCAGCAAAAGCAGCATGAACTTTCAGGAACGACAAAGGAATGAAACAGGAAAATTGGGAAGAATTCCGCGCAAAGTTAACGAGTCGAAGACCGAGAATGATAACTAGAGAGGGGGTTAAAAGCAAGCGTGGTGGCGCAGGCGGAGGCTCAGGAGGAGTTAAAATGAAAAAAAGGAAGACTAGAATGGAATGTGGTAGTAAGAAAGACACAAAGTAAGAAAGAAAAAAGGAAAAAAGAATGGATAAAGAAACTAAGTAGCTGCAAGAGCAGCAGGAATTCTCAGAACAGCAAAGAAATGGAACAGGAAAGTGAGAAAGAATGCCGAGCCGGAATAAGCAGGCCGAAGACCGCAAAAGATAAGTTGAAAGGGGGTTAAAAGGAGGTGCAGGCGGAGTTACGAATAAAAAAGATTAGAATTGAATGCCGTTGAAAGAAAGAAAGAAAGAAAGAAAGAAAAGAAAAGAAAAGAAAAGAAAAGAAAAGAAAAGAAAAGAAAGAAAGAAAAGAAAGGGAAAAAAGAAAGAAAGGAAAGAAAGGGAAAAAAGAAAGAAAGGAAAGAAAGGGAAAAAGAAAGAAAGGAAAGAAAGGGAAAAAAGAAAGAAAGAGAGAAAAAAAGAAAGGATAGAAAAGGTAGAAGGGATAAGGAAAACCAGCAGCAGCAAGCTTTGTAGGAACCAAAGGACTGGAACAGGAAAGTTAGAAAGAATGCCGAGCAGAAATAACGAGGCCTAGGATCGCGAATGATAACTAGAGAGCGGGTTAAAAGCAGGCGCAGGCGGCGGTGGAAGCGGAGGTGGAAGCGGGCGCGGCGCCGGAAGCAAGCCCGCGGTCGGCGGCCTGTGGGCTCTCGCACGGCTAATGGCCTTCCCGTCGGCTGCTCTTGGACGCGCCAAAGTCTTCCCGAAACCTCCCCATCGCCCCTCTCCGCCCTCCCCCCCGCCCCCTCCTCAGCTTCCCGATGCGGCGCCGCTTCCTTCCCGCTTCTCTGTTCGCCTTCCCTCCTCCCCCGCCGCCGCCGCCTTCACCACACCCCTCACCGCGCACAGCCTCTTTTTCAGCGTATTCCGTTTTATATTCATCTCTCAAACTCTCCCCAGGCGTAAACCCGCGAATGTACGAGTAATATTGCAACGCTACCAAAGGGCTGGCGCCGATGAGTCCGTAATGAGGTGGGCTGACACTGAGCTGCAGGCACAAGTGAAAGACGAATAAAAATTTACCCATCATAATTGCAAGTTTTAAAAAAACGAGCGCGACTGAAAAGCAGAATTTCTATAAGCACTTGTGGACTTCCCCCGAGTCTGGCTGCCAGCTAGGCTGCAATTCTGGCGTTTCGTGGCGGCACACGGAGAACGCCAGGCGAAGGCGAGGGAAGAAAGGAGCAAAGGAGAGGGAAGTGGAAGGAAACCGAAGAGAGTGGGAGGTCCGCACAAAAGAACTTCTCTTATGACAGCCTGCACACGCACCTGCGCTACGAGTAACGATGCACCGCCGGTTTCAATGCTGCCGCGTCGTCCGCCCCATCGAAGAGCATCTCCTCATCGGGAACCTTCTCCTGTCGCAATTTTCTGCTCAATACACTATGCTTTCGCCGTCCGCCTCGTTACATCTGTGACGCGCACAGACTCTATTCAGCGACTGGTGTGACTATTTCAAAAAATATTTAAGGGTCTATTCGGAATGAATGTGCCCACGGCTTCGCCGTTACTGATATATTTATTGTCTGACACGAAACACGGGTTCCTGAGTATTCACGGAAACGGTTCTAACACCTCAAGAGAAAATATTCACATATACATATTATAAGAAACAACTACTGAAGATTATAAATAGTTTAGACAATATATTACAGAAAGGAAACCAGGTGCACCTAATACGTAGAAACCAATATAAGATTGTTCTGAAATCCTATTTATATTTACTAATTACAAGTATAGTTGAAATTCTACGACTCATTTCCTATGAACACATTAAAGGGTATTTGGTATTAACGAACACACTTTGCAGATCTGAAAATGTCCCCATAGCTTTTACTTCACTACTTCAATTACTCCTGTATTCCCCGATTTTCTCTTCGACATTTACACGAACGAAGCGCAGAAGAAGTGGATTGAAAACGCCAATACGTAAGTTTACGACGGTGGGAACATATTTTTATGCAATACTGATATTTATAGTTACAACACACGGCGTAGGAATCATCTTCATCAAGTGTCGATATCAACAGCTCACTACAAGAAATCCACATACAATACATGTACGTTATTTTACAACGCATTGCCGGATTAAATTAAACAATTAAAAATGGTACACAAATTTAAGTTAAAAGTAAAATATTTTCTGGTACATAACTGTTTCTATACAGTTAGAGAATTAGAGACTATACTGATCATCTAAAAGAAAAATAATGTTTACTTAAACAAAACAATGATATAGTATAATGAATTAGTTTATATTTGTATTGTATAATTTAAAAAAGACTTAATATGCCTGTAACAAGTAATGTACTTCAGCTTCCGAGTCAATGACCCCATCTCGATCGGGTTTTTGTCCAGCTTCCCTGATGCATTGAGCAATTGCTGAGATGGCCCCTTGATTTGCTTCTGAACGTAAATGTAGCTTCACTATGCGCACGTTTTGTTGAGCTTTCCTTTTGTTTGTAGTGGTAGTAGAGCTTATGGTGCGTTTCTATTTTATTAGCAATACAGAAAAATCAAATCTGCAATTCATTTACAGTTACAAATAAGTTTTCTATAATTCTGAAACCAAAATATCTAGTGTTTGAAATGTTAATCTCTGGCTTTTTTAAATTTATTAATTTTATTATTATTATTATTATTATTATTATTATTATTACTATTATTATTGTTATTACTATTATTTTTTTATCTTTCTATTATTAATAGTTAAATTGTTGGGAAGGGATTCTGAAATGCAAGGAAGCGTGCGCAGATGATTTTCTCTCCCATACGTCACATAGTTTTTACTGTTTTTGGTTAAATAAATATCTAAAGTTCGAAAACCAAAACGTTTGATATCTAAGCAGTAACATGACCTACACACGTTACCGAAGAGGCAGTGCTGTGCTTTAAAGTCTCTAGGAACTTCTGTATCATTGCATCCAATTAGTTTGCAATATTCTGCCCAAATACCTAAAATCAAATCTTCTAGTGGCATTTAACGATTTCCTTCAGAAAATATAAGGAAGAGAAGGTAATTTGTTGAATTCTCTGAAGGTGGATTTGTGAGCCTCTGAAAGTGATATTTTACCGACGATCTTTGAGTTCGTAGCTTCTTCTTGGAATGATATTGCAATCTTGCAAAAAGAAAGCATTCGACGTGGAAATAAAACCGTTACGCCATGCATTCATAGCGTAGAAAGACGCATTTCCTAGTAAGTTGTTTTTATGGAGTTACTCGTTCAATACATTTCTCAGAAAAGACTAAACATTTTCAACAACCAACTCGATAATATAGCGTGCCGCGCCAACTTAACAGAATGCTAGCTATTTGTTCTAAATATACATAATTATGTTCAATATATTATTTTCATTTTAATTTATCGTAAAAAAACTAAACATGATATATCTATTGACGTGTGGAAAGGGAGGACTAGAAAATATTTGAGTGGTTTCTTGATCTTCCGTGTTCCTATTCCTTTCCATTACTCTACTTAGCCTAGTCGAATTATGAGAGTGGCTCAAAACAGTTGAAAACTATAAATTTTTGCTCACGTAAAATATAAAACTACTTCCATCGAAAACAAAAACTATATATTTGAGTTTAGAATATTGATGATGAAATTACTACCGTCCCGCCGACACACACAGTCATGTAAAAAAACTAGAGTTCAACAAAACTTCTGTGGACGGTGAAGCCACATTTTCAGTTCAAAAGCTTGGCAAGAGCCTTTCTCAGCATTTACTCGCAGGTCCCAGGGAAACTGGATGATAAAAACCGATCGAGATGGTAATTTACTCAAAAACGAGTACAATACCTCATGCAGATATATTTAGTCTTTTAGCACTATAGAATGCAAGTGATATCTTACGTAATCATTAATATATGTTTTCATTATCGCGAATTGGCCATCTAGGAGCACGCGACGCGCCACTTGTATCCACCGAGGCCCAGTCATATTCTCCCGGGAGCCCGTGCACGTAACCCTTATTAATATAAATATTAAAATACATATAATTTTATTTTTTGATGCTTGGTATAATCTCTAATTGTATGGAAACAGTTACGCAGCAGAGAAGGTTTTACTTGGAATTGCAACTGGTGTATCGATTTTAATTGCTTAATGTTATCGGGCAATGTGTTGTAAAATTACGCGTGGATTATTTGTGGTGAGCTGCTGATACCGCCACCTGATTAATACGATACCTGTGTCATTTGTCATAATTACGCACATTTGTAGGATAAAAATATATTGCCGCTATCCTTTAAGTCATTTTTGACAAAACCACTGATTAGTAAATGAAGAGGGAAGGCAATGGTACGACTCGTAGCTGAATCTCTTTTTATTTATATTACCTCATAATGAATTAAAAACTGCCGTACTATGGAGTGTGTGTCTTGTAAGAACAGCGTAGATTGGTTTTACTTATTATTTGTAAAAATCTACGAATTTTTGTTCTATTTTGTTGGTGTTTTGCCCTGTTGGAGTGTCTTCCCAGAACATGACACCATATCACATGTATGAATGTACCACAACCACAAGCCAACCATGAGCCAACTGTTATGAGCATTAATCGCGTAAGCGTAGTGCATTTTTATCCTGGGATGTGACTGTTCTTGTCTTCCTGGATGATGAGATCCGACATACATGTCTGCTCGCAGAGATTTCCGAACCAGGTATCTCCAATCAGCGGGGCACCACACAAGCCGGGAGATGCTCTAAGCTCGCATGTGTGGCAATGTAGTGCATGTAAGTGTGAGTGCAAGGGCGTGAGGATAGGACAAGGCACCGGAAGACAATATCTCGCGCGGTCCGTGCCCCGTTTGTAAGGGAACTTCTCCGGCATTCGCCTGATGTTGAGCAGAGAAACCACGGAAAATTACTCATCTCAGCAGCCGTCTGGGCTCGAACCCCAGAACCATCCCGACAGATTAGAGCTACTGCAGTGACAGATTAGGCCTGAGCCACCTCAGCTGGTAAATACGACTGCCAAGTGCAAGTGATCCTTATTGGTAGAAGTGGAACCATTTGCCCTGAGATGGGTTTTCCACCGCAGCGCTGTTCTGACGGACCGCCACTTGCACGAGATATGAAAGTCGGCCTCGTATGTAATCTCAGTTCTCCTGAGCGGCGGGAGTGAATTCGTTGGCGTGCTATGGTCTGAACCACTGGCTTACAACACATCACCCAACTGGTAATACCATGAAAAACTTAGTACTTTCTCAAAATACTTAATTCTGCTCATCAGAAATGACAAGAAAATTTATTCTATCAAAAAGTTAGGCAGTATGGTAACGGCACTAGCAGTGTCCATTGCGTTAGTAATAGCTTCAAACATCAACATTTGCAAAATAGAAATTCAAGGATTCTCATTGGCTTCAAACATTCAGAATTAAGTCCTAACTTTGTCTCACTTGAACTTCACGACCTATCCAACTTCCCACGGACGTCTGAGTATGATTAGTACAACTATGGTGGAATCCGCATTCAGTGGTGAGGAAATAAACGCAGGTCATTACTTTATCCGTCTTTTTCATTTAAAGAATAAACTGAATACATTTTACATGTATATTGGCATTGTAATAATGTATCATAAAGAATACTTTCTTGGACGTTTTTGACCTTAGACACGTCCACAGGGTAAAATACGGATCGTATATTAATGAGTCGCGTACACGACATCTAATATTTTGCTATTGTGAAGTGAACACTACGGGAACAAATTGGAGTTTGGAAATAAATTAATAAAATAGAAAAGAAATATAATAAATTAATCATTGCCAATTTTTAGGGAAGGAACCCATTTGAAAATGAAGTGCACTATTGCCTTTTTAACCTTGGATAGCGAATCTAGTACTGCAACCGAAGAATTTTAAGAAAACTACGAAAATATTCTTAACGCCCATAGTACTAGTGCTTTTTACCCTAGTGTGAAAAAAATATAAAAATAGTGGTGATGGTTGGCAGACAGGATGAAGCGGCTTGACTGTGTGGAACCTATCTTTATTGAAAAATCTTCCTGCCCCAACCCTGGTATTATTAGATTAAAAATGGCAATAGAGTCATGGCAAGTGAATTTAAAACTAAAACACTGATCTACCAATATCAAGAACGTTGGTCGATTGTTTCAGCTGAAAAAGACAGAAGCAAAAGCTTTTTATCCCAATACTACAGAGGAAAAGAAATAAACTAGGAAACTATCTTTCCTATCTCTGAAACTCATTCGATATCATAACTCCACCATACTCAGACGTCCGTGGGAAGTTGGTTAGGTCGTGAAGTTCACGTGAGACAAAATTAGGACTTATGAGAGCTATGTGGCTGATGTGGAAATCCAGCCCTTGCCTCTCCTAAGACGAGAAAAAATTACTATATTCATACGGATATTCCAATTAGAATCTGACTGAATTCGGATATCCAAAAATATTTTTATCTTAACGTCAGCCAATTCCTTATCGTTCGTTTCCAATGCGTATTCAATAGCATGTTTTAAATACAAAACTGAGATAAATCCGTTTTTAATTCATGTTATCACATTTGCGCCGAAATTTATTTAAATTTGGCGCCTAACGTCAAGTACACAAATAACCTCTCCTTGGCGTAAATTAGAACATGCATTTCAAACATCGCACGTGGAAGATGGCCTAATTGCTCCATTTTCAGAGGCCACAGTCATTGGATGCTGTTTAGAATCGCCAGCAACATAGCAACTTGCAGCTCTCCCAGCAAATGTTAAACGACTTATTTCGATGACTTAATACTTCGTGTACTATTTCTTTAATATCGTGAAAATTTCAAACATCTGACATTGAATTCTTTCGTGCGTCGGAGTTTACGCATAAAAGAAGATAAAATGGCATCATACTGAATCCTTGGGTACCTCGTGCTCAATGGGCATTGAATCGTAAAGATGAGAAAAATATATTTTATGCGAGTTCGGTATTTCTACACTCTGAGTTCGATAATAACGAAACAAAGATATTAAATGTAGGGTAATGCCACGAATTTTATTTAAAGATATTTTTGAAAGCAAAATTTTATGGTCAATGGCATCAAATGCTTTGGAAATATTAAAGAAAGTATGCAAATACCAACATATTGATCCATTGCTTTAGTTTTGTTATTAGTGCTAAATTATATCCTCCCCCGAATTTTGCCTGTTATATGACTTTCCTTAACGTGAACTAGTAGTTTCAAGTGAATACTGAAAATAAAGTTTATGTGAAATTCAGTAAATAGCAGTTTAGTAAATAGCATCTACTAAATCGTAGTTAAGTGTGCCGTCGTAATATTAATAAACGGAGTAAATATGTTTTGTTGAACGATATTTGACAAGAGAATCAAATTATAACTAAAGATAAAATTAGATATGTGTAATACATACAAAAATATAGTGTAATAAATCACACTAAAGAGATA
Organism: Teleogryllus oceanicus; assembly: GCA_964035755.1. Lineage (NCBI taxonomy): Eukaryota > Metazoa > Arthropoda > Insecta > Orthoptera > Gryllidae > Teleogryllus > Teleogryllus oceanicus. The sequence goes on from CAXIVR010000001.1 coordinate 107,665,238, forward strand.
ATTTCATGAACAAAAATATTTATATTTAAAATTAGTTCTCTTTTCATAATATAAATTACACATACACAATGTACGGGGTAAACGTGTTGGTTAAAAGACAGTTGATTAACAGGAATATTTGTATTAAGTTCGTTCTCGCAGTCGATGCCTAGTGTTATAAAGTTTTCTTTTTGTCAATATGCAGCAGAAAATCCTGATATTTTAGAGGAAATTTCCCGTGCAGTGTTTCTATCGTCATTTCACATTACAAGGATAAATGTTGAGGAAAGAAAATCCGAAATTAATCCGGATATTTTTCATTTTTGCGTTTGAAAAACGATCAAGGTGTGCTCTTAAATATGAACTCATGGTTACTATCAACCTAACCGGCACATATTGGAACTTTTGTGTGTGTTGAAAACACGAATTCTGTATGTGATGATTCAAAATTGATTTGTAACAAAATTGAAACGTAACGGCAACGTAACGGCAACGTAAGGGTAACGTAAGGGTAACGTAACGGTAACGTATTGGTAACGTAACAGTAACGTAACGGTAACGTTTTTTTACATTCATCACTTTGGTAAAAGGGAGGTTCCACAATGTAGCAACGATCTAGTGATCTCGGCTGTATCGTACGCTCTTTTCGAATGGGGCCCATTACGTTTCTTTCGCAAATGCGATTTTGATTCTGCAAGAAAAGAATCTCAAATATACTCATAATATTGTCAAAGAGCTGAATTAGAATTTTGAAGGCAAAAGTGAACCACATTTAAAGGAGAAGAATTGTTCTAATGAACATATTGAAGCATAAAAAGAAGAACAATAAAATAATTAAATTATTGTCGTAACTACTTTTCTCCCTTTAATAATGTATAAAAACCAAGAAAATTATTATTGTGAAATTGGATATACTCATTGACGATAAAATTGAAATGCTACTGTAATATGAGAGGATAAAAAAAATCAGATGTACTAGATCAATGCTGTCCCACAAGGCAAATACCTACAGTGTGTGTGAAATTATAAAACCCACCTTCTTATGGCTTCACAGTTCGATCCTTGGCCTGACGTCCACGTAATCGCAGAATTCAAGCGCGCTTTTGAGGTCATGAATGATGGACTCTGCGGATAGGAGGGATCAGCCTATTGCTTAGCCCGAATAGAAGAACGCACCATAAATGTGTGTTACCAACACTTCTGCCAAGTAGTGTTCGTTTCATTATGATGAATAAAAAGAAACAAAAGCAAATTATCGTAATTACAACCTGAATTGTTCCAAACTAGTTACTTATTTTCGCAGATGTTTAGGAACCTTTCAAATTGAAAATCATTAAGGTTTAGCTGTCGTTATTATTTCAATATTTTAATAATACAAATTAATTAAACATTAATAATTTATAGTTGGAAACATTCACATAACGTCTTTAAAATTACGCAAAATAAAAGAGTTTGGTTAAACAGAGTCACTCTTTTCGAAATTACAACTTTTAAGACACTTCATATTGCATTCGCCTCGGAAAAACATCTGAATTAGCGATAGCAGTTTTCTTCTATCTTTAGTTACACCCTGTTACAAAATTGAAATTTTAAGTCTGGGCTTAAAACGAGCACAAGCCAAGACCATTAAAGGACTGGGAAGTCAAATAGATTGAGTGTTTAAACATTAATGAGAAAAAAAATACGAGACAACCTCGGGTCAGATGCAGAATGATACTAAAAACAAAACAAGAGAATGTTGCAATAGACACCGGATCAATCCACGATAACGGAACCTACGAGAGACCGAAACGGAAAGAACGCCACAAGGTGGCAGGGCAAGCCACGGGGGACAGGTAACGCTGTCCGATGCAGAAAGGGTGAGGTAGGGGCAGGGAACGGAGCTGGGGTATCGGGGCGGCCACGGCCGTTGGCGAACGTGCCACCTAGGAGCCGTAACTCGCCGCCTATAAACCTACCGCGATGCCCTGCCGGCTGCACCGGTACGTAAACAATTTAACAGCTATCCGGGGCGTTTTAAAAGCCAGCAATTCGCTGTTTGCTAAGCTAGTGTGGAAATAAGCAGCACAAGCAGGAAAAATGCTCGCTTTCGCCGACTTGCCTGCTCGGGAATGTTTTAATCAGGACTAAGCCAGACTGCGACCAGCAGTTGAAGAGGATTTGGGGCTTTATTCCGGGAGAGCGTCATATAGCCAGCGGGAGAAAAAGACGGAGAAATAACGAGAGGGAGAGAGTGAGAGATGGGAGAGAGAGATAGGGAGAATGAGAAGGACGCACCGCGGAAGAAAGGAGATGCCGCACAACGAAGACAAGGCCGTGGCGGCGCGATGTCCGTATCGCTTCGCCAAAAGGATGCAGCGAGATGAAATACGGGTCCGGGGAAGTGGGCGGGGACGGCGACGGAGACGGAGAGAGGCGGTGGCCGAACTGTCAGCGGGGGCGGCGCGCGGCTTTGCCGGGCCCCGGGGGCGAAGGGGGGCGCTGCGGGGCCTGCCAGATGGCGTCGACCGGCGTCGCGGCTGGCGCCTGGCGACTGGCACCGCGTCCCCGCGCGCGGCCGCCGACGCCCCGAGCTGTCTGAGGTCCTGTTGTTGTCCGCGCCCTTCATCGGCTGCATTCCGATTCAATTCAACCTCGTTCAAACGGGCCGGGTTTTAGATACTGTGGTGAAACAAGTATCGTCTCCTATATTATTTCAGTATTTTACATACCTTTCGCGGCTCTCACAGGTAACTAATATTTATAAATGAGGCCTCTAAAGAAAGATAATTTCACGGAGACGTGATGAATTGCATTTTAAATTTAAAAATATGAAGCATTTGTTTAAAAAAAACCTGTAAACATTCATTTCAAATGCAACCCGCAACACTGTCGAAATCGATATAGTTAAATAACTCCTAAACGAAGCGTTCTAGGACCTTAAAACTTGAAATTTTTAATTACATTTTTGCTGGTCCCGCGCTTATCGATACTATCCAATACCGACTATATTACAAGGCGCCAGAGGCGATATTTGTTTGTGACGTAACGTTTAGAAGGCTTAGATTTCTCCAATTTATATGTATGCTTTCTGTATACACCGTGTTTTACACGCCGATTGATGGGGTTTATTCGCATAATCATTAATTCAAGATAATGCAAATACACATAAATGCTCTTGCAGTAACAATTAGAAGTATTAACAGTTACTTGATACTGATGAAGGTTGCCTTTTATGAGTGTAGTGAACCGTTCATTTATCGAATGTACGTATTGACACTCTTGTTTCTGTAAAAAGTTTGTGATATAATCTAAATACTCGTGCACTTGGTATGGTGCCACATCACATCTATCATATCACCAAACGTTCATTTTATTCTTATTCAAAACTTTTTGTCGTTTTTTATCGTTCACCTCTCAAATTTTAAACTCCATTAATTTAAGTATCAATTGTACATTCATGGACAATTACTCCATTAATTAAAACAAATTTAATAAACGTTTAGGCCTATATTTATTTCACAATACTGTTTACATTTTCTGGTGTAGTTGATTTTAAACACCTAACATAAGTAATTCAAGAGAAATAATTGTTTTGCCTTGTTTATTCGATCTCGTTTCTAAGACGGTAGGTGCATTTCACTTTGATGAAAGGGAATTTTGCTGCAAGTCCTTATGCTATGACGAAAAGTCACGAAAAGAGCTACAGTGTACAATGGGACCACCGAGACTTAAGAAAGGAACCATTTCCACGAAATTGCGTGGGTGTTCTGCGTATGAATCCAAATAAGGATCAAGAAAATTTTAGAATGGCAATATCAGAGAGCTTAGAAACTAAATCAAACTAAGATGGAAACAGCTCTTATATCTTTTGATGTTCTTCGTGAAAAACAAGAGAAAAACAATATTGGCAAAGAATGCACGATTGTGTATAGTTAAGGGTGATGACTTTGTCTAGTTAGGATTGAATTCTGTTTTATCTGTGCCAGTATTTTCTTAATCATTCGTGATTCGGTAAAATTGTCAACTCAGCGTGTTCAGTTGTGATATTGCATTGAAAATGCTGGGAAATAATATTTTCCCTAGAGTGATAGGTAATTTCAACAAGTTACTTTTATATCTTGGAAAAGTTGAAGCATTTGCATGAAAACTAGGAGGACAATTCTCTTACATTTAGTATTGTATATGCTCTTTTGATCAGGTTAGTAAAAGATCCAAATCATTTAAGCAAGTTAGCTTTTTTATTAAAGAGATCGATTTATTAATCATTGAAAATTGGTGGAAATATAGTTAGTACAGCGTGTGATAATCCAAATGCTGCTAATTCATCTCGTGTTTTATAGTTTATATTGTATAAAATCCTCTATCTTATTTCGGCTTGCGCCCACGCAACTGATCTTCAGAAGTGATGTCTCTAAAGAAAGAGAACTTCACGGAGTCGTGACGATTTTCACTTTGACTTTGAAAATATGAACGATTTCTTTGAAAAAGAATCATTAATGTCAAGTGCATCACGCAAGCATCACGCATCACTCGGGCAGCATTATTTAAATCTATTTAGTTGAATATCTCCGAGACGAAGTGTTCTAGGGCCTTAAAATCTGGAAGTTTGAAGCCGATGGCCACAAAGAAACGTTTCTCGCATCTTAATTTATAGAACGAGAGCTTCTTTGACATTCTATTACATTTTGGTAATCGATACTACCCACCTACTCAGAGACGTGCAGCATCTGCAACTGTTTGTGAAAGGAAACTAATTACTTGATATTCTAGGGGATGAAATTGCACGGGTGTATCCCTCAGTTCGGTAAGAAAGTTAAATAATATTCCAATGAGTAGAGTTGTGTTTGCTCGATCCTGTATTTTCGCATGGACAAATTTAAGTAGCTCTCGAGAGAATAAAAATCTTTTATAATATTTTTGTGATTACCAAAGAGAGCAAAAAGTCACTGTCAAGGGAGATTGTATAAATATTTCAAATATTGTTTTAATGGAAGTGTTGTGAATTGTTCCAAGAAAATATTTATAATGTTGAATAAACCATTATTCAAAATTTCTTTCAAAAATTAATTTCATCATTTTTTATTTATATTTCAAATTCTATAAGTACACTGGAAGTTATCTATTCAATTTTTTTAAACAAATAAACAGGTATAGTTAACAAGTTCCCCTCTTAGTATGGAAAAGAAAATATAGGGAAAAGGGGTGGAATCTAACATGTGAGAGTTCTCGCACGGATACGCTAGTAACTATACAATAGAGCTATCGCCGCTAGATTAATTCTAGTTATTTACTTTTCGTAATTCTATTCTGTTATATCGGCTTATTAAACGAAACAGAGGAGCGAAAAGTCACTTAACGACCAGCGTCCGTTAAGATTTTAACAGTCACTGTCCGTGAAGTGAAATCAAAATAAATGAATTGTAACAAAAGAAGGTGGAGGAGTAGATTTATACCAAGAATGGTATTTCTAATTTATAGGCTTTTTTCTGATAAGGGGCTGTCCATAAATTGCTTCGCAAATTGGGAGTGTTTGAATACCCCTTCTCGCACCTGTAATGGACTCTTAGCCTGCCCTTGAATCCTCTCCACTTATTATAGTATGATTACGTAACGATTAGGACACCACCTCCCCAATTACAATAAGCAAAAATCAATTAGAAAACAGAAGTTACGTGTTGTATTAATTATATTTGTTTTACATATATTAAAATTTATGATAACCCAGGCACACAAAAAATAGTGGTCAGACCCAAAGACTTGACACATGTTTCTCTATGAATGTCGACTCGTTGAATGCGAATCTGAAGACAGAATTTTGCCATCACCCTCCAGTTTTTTTAATCGCAAAAAAACCACCGTGAAATTGTATATTTCATGTTTTTTTGCGATTTAAAAAATGGAAAGTGGTGGTGCAATAATGGATTGGATTAGGATTTATGGCGCAATTATGGCTTAAGATTCAGATTCAACGCGTCGACATACATGAAGAAACTATGAGTCAAGTCTTTGGGTCTGACATTTTTTAAAATTTTGGTTGCCAGTGTAATTAAAGTGAGAATTAGTTGGCGGTGCATACTGAATATAACAACAAAATGGGAACGATTTTCGAATGAAAGAAGAAAGTATGGGCGAGAAAATTTCTGTCAAAAAGCCGTACACATATCGTCGCAGATGATACTAGGGCTCAGAGTCTACTGTGCCAATTTAATTGGATTCTAGAATTTACCACGAATCAGTTTAAAATATATCATTGACGAAAACAGATAAACCATTGGTGAAAAACATTTCCATTACTTGTAAGAATTTATACATCATAACTTATTGAATTTACTATTCTTTTCGTTTTTTTGTTAATGTTTTAGTGTAAGACTAAATTAAAGAAATTATTCCAAGAAATGTTGAAAGATTTTAAAAATAAATTTTAACACTACGTAACACTAAACTATGAACCCTCTATCCTTATGTAATGCAGCTTAACACTACCTCAAATCCCGTCCACCGTCTTAACGTCACATAATTTGTGGACGACCCCTAAGATGGTGTTACGAAAATTATCAAACGACGCACGGCCGATATCACTAATAATTGACTTGGTTAACCTCGGCTATCACCTTGGTTTACAAATTTCAGCCGAATGTTATTTGCTCTTTATCGGTCTGATGGTGTTAATAACCGTAACGATCGACAGTTCGCACATACAAAGAATAATCAAATCAAAATCAGAAGTTAAAACAAAACGAAAATAAAATTTTAGAATTATTCAATCGCCTTTGTGCCTTTGTTGCTCTCTTCATGAAATATTCATTATATTTATATCACGGCTCCTATAATTTATCGTATGTTACATAGGCACATATGGTACATAAGGTACTCTTACGATATAAATTGATTCGTGAACACAAAATGCACGCTTTCTTATTGTTCATGTCAATTATTTTAATCTTATGGACGTAACATTTCATTTATTAGTATACATGTGTGATTCACTCGATGAGAGTCACAAGCTGTAATACATATTACTTAAATTTCGAAATAATTGTAGTGTTAGATTATTAATGTTCATGTGAATGAACACATGTCAGATGATATAATAAGTCAGTAAATTTATATTTTACACATACACTATATACATGATTCCTTTAATATTAATCAGGGTTGGCGATATCTGAGCAAATATCATCTAGCCCCAGTACTCCTGTTGCATAATTTTTGCAACCATTCAGTCTGTTGCTTACAATCTGCCATCTAATATTTTGGGCGTCAGGCGATGCCCAAATTGATATTACAGTTTCGTGATTCACGATTGCTTCTATTGCCCTCATAACTTCGTTGGTTGAGTGTAGAACATTTCTCCGATATCGCACCATATTTCTTTACTGCATTTTATAAGTTGTAGGCTTCTGCATAATTCAGAAGAGATGAACAGAAAGATATCGCTTAAAATGTTGCACCAAAGAAAATATTTCACTAATTTATTCATCATTGAGTATATACTATTTTGGGAAATATCACACGAAGGATAAAATAGACAGACAATAGTTATTCTTTCAAAGGAAAGTTGAAAGAATACTAGTACATACACACACAACACGACACAATCACGCTGCAAGCTATATCTTAGAACAGAAACAGTTTAATCACAAAATATGTAAAATTTTGAAATCTATTTTAGGTTTCAGTCCAGTCATAAGTTAGAAGCCATTAGGATTACAATTTTATTATTTATTGTAGTACTCGTAGTAACGAAAACCATAATTCGACGATATAAACTTTATTCGCCAAGACTACATCTGAAATAGCTATGAATGAGAACATGATAACTTCCACACCTCTTCCTACTATAACAAAATTAAAATTATGCATTTGTAGCACATTGAACAATATTTTTTCGAAGAACTTGCTAAGTGTGCTTCTCGAGTAATTACTGTCGATTATACATTATATATTATATCACTGACCATTTCATATTGTAACGAAGGTCGACGAGACACCTAGCAGTCGTGCCAACGGGAGTGTTTTTTCACTTTTTGTTATTCTGATCAATATACAAGGGTTAGCTTAACATTGAAAAGTTTTTCACGCGTTACGATGCTTACTAATATAAAATTCTAAGCGAATACTGCTTTACAACTACTTTTTAGGGGGAGACCCACTGAACATCTGAGAAAGAATCATCCAAATTTCCAAATTGTATGTAAAAACATGTTTACAAAATCTATTTTTACTTTCTCATATACATACGTATATATGGAGTAATATACATAGTATAGAGAAAGTGATGTAATGCTGCGGAAAATCGATTTCGAGATTTCAACAGAAAAACGCGTTTTAGGGTCCCCTGATACCGAAAAAGTGATGTTGGGGGGGGAGGGAGTATACCGTGATCACCTAAAAAGCTACTTCACTAAATAATATAAGAATGAAATGGTAATTTGACTATCGTCAGTTGTCTTTGACGAGTTTGAGATGTTGTTTTAAGAGATAACGAACTGAATTTATACAATGTACACCCCGCATATTTCAATTATTCTACACATCTATTTGAACTTCTATCTGACACCTTACCCATATCAAGGAGACTCCCCCATTCTTTGTCAGACCTCAACATTAATCATGTATATGACACTTGGTGTGCAATCGAACGCACGTTGAAATCGAGCTAATGGAATTCTGATGCGTCATTTCATTTTCGTAGATGCAATGTGGATGACAATAATTTGACGGAATACCGTCAAGAGGCAGCGTAAACTTTTGTCCGGCGTGTCCCAGCTTCAACGCGCGTTCATCTCGGCCAGGTGTTCACGACCCAGTACCATTTCAGCGCGGTGTTGCAAACCGACCGGGTGGAAGGCGAGGCCTGGCCTCAGGGAGTGTCCTTATATGCGGCGTCACCCAACAAAGTCGCCACCCTCTACGTGGTCCCCTCATCTCTGCGGCAGCCGTTGCGTACCCCCACTCACCCCGCGGTGCGACACGCCCTTCACCTAGCCTCGCTCCGCGCCCCGAGGTGACTCCGCTCCGCCCCACGTCACACCATTCCGCCCCGCCCCGCCCCCAAGCCCCGCATCTCCCCGTCCTGACCCGCTCCGCTCCCCCAGGCGGCTCCGCACCGCGCCGCGCCACGCCTCTCCGCCCCGCGGCTTCACTCTCCCCCGCGCCGCACTACGGGAAGCAGGGGCGTAAAATATTGAGAGCAGAAACGGGCAAGTTTTGACACCGCGGGTCGGCCGACGCGGCGCGGCGCGCTGCACCCGTCGACGCCCAGCCCGGACCGCGTATTGACGGCGCGGCGCCGCATAAAGCAAACTTCATCCCGCCTGCTTACCGGTGCGTAATAAATCGCCACCCCTTCCCGCAGCACCCGCGCCTCCCCGGGGACGCGGCGGCGGCGGCGGCGGCGGCGGCGGCGGCGCGAGGGTTTATGCGTCATACGCGACAGGTTCGGCCGGGCTTTAAGGCTTCCGCGGCCAGAAAGCTGTGTTGTGCTAAGCTCGACTAGTCTACGCTGCATTATGTTATGTACTGAACATACAGTGTTTGGGAGGCGCGAGAGCGTGAAGATTGATGCATATAACGTTGATGGGCCGCAGCAGGTGAATGCAAGTGACACTTGGTGCGTGATCTAAACGCGAGATTAAGTCAGGCAAAGGGGATTTTGACGCGCAATTTCTTCATGGACGGAGATGTTCAATGTATGATGAGAACATTGCCTTGGAGAGGACGAGGATTGTGATCGGAATATGCATTGAAGTAGAAATTTATTGCAGGTTTAGGCAAAGAGCGTGTTAAGTATTCAGGGACAAATTGATTACACGAGTGTAAATACGCGCCATATCAATTGCTGTTATTCCATTAGATAATATTAAACAAGTGCTTTTATCCCCGTCTCTTTATACCGAGAAAATATATTTTTCGCATTAAGTCGCTTGGAGACAATTATCCCGCTTTTTAGTTTTCGTCATCTTTTATTTTTAAAATTGGATCCTCTTGAGAAAATATTTTGAGTATGAAATTATAGACTTATCAACTTCATGTTAAGTCTAACGTGGCGGGCAGTAAGAATATAAATAAAAAATGCCAAAATGTCCTAAAATACCGTAAGCGTTTTACATCTTAGGAGCTATATTATAAATGTTATTCCAATTAAACCTCTGTTGACGTCTTCCTTCGAGATGCGCGAAGACATCACTTGCATCATTGCTGCTTGGAAGGTTCGTCCTTCGGCTGCAGGTTGACTTCTTGAGAAACACCTACATGCAAACAGATGTACTTGTCGAAGCTCTGGTCAGGATCATATGTGAATATATTATGCTGATGAAAGTAATGAACATATAAAGTATATCACAGAGAGATTTTTACGTCAGAATAGCGGGATTTTATTATGATATATAGAAATTTGCGTTCCAAATTGAAGATTTGGAGAAACTTCTGCACGAATGTATAATTCGTTGCATTCGATGTCAGAAAGAAGCTATTGGAGACTCCTTATGTGAGTATTTCAATAAAAAGGAATTGATATGTCGTAACTCAGAAAGAGTGATTGCGAAACGCTAACACCTTCCTTTCTGACAGGATAAGCGAGTATTTTGTGGTGAAGATCAGAAATGAAGAAATGCAGAGTTTGTGCGCTCTGAACTGTAAATGTATCTTTACTATGCAAACGTTTTGTCGAACTCTCTTTTTGTTAGTTGCGCTAGAGTAGGAGTAGAGCACGGGGCGGTTTTCATTTGCCTCCACTACTATTACATCAACTCCGAAGTTTGTTTACTGATGCATATACGTTTACTATTATTCGGGAGCAAAAATTTCTAGTTTCCAAATGTTGCCAAGCACGCTTGATGGAATCGTTAAACATAACGCGACTATGAATAGTAAGATATTGTGGTGTATGGAATCTGGTGCTCTAGAAAACGTGTGGAGTGTATACTCATTTTTAATATATCTATATTTTTACATTTTTTGTTGATTGCATTAAATTGAGAAATTTCTTCAGTTCTTGGAACTTGTATTTCGTTCGCACAAGTACAAAGCATCATTAAAGTAACATCCCACTCTATCACCGTCGATTGTAAGCTGAAGAGAGGCTTTCTAAGAAGTGATTAGGAAGCTTCTTTTATGCCGCAACCAACAGAGCGCGCTTGGCCATCGTAAGCAACATGCGTTCGCACCCCGTGGCTCGCATGCGTAGAACGCAGCGGTCGTCTGATCCGGCCCTGCTTACAGAAAGACTTCTTCCACCTCCCTACAAATCTTCTTACGTTCCAAGGCTTTTCTTTCTAAAGGGGACGCGCCTTTCCAAATCTTACGAGTGAAAGAGTGTCAGGTCTTGCTGTTTCCGTGTTCCTTATACGGTCGGATTTTGGCGGCGACTTGTGTGCACTGTTGTGGGTCCCCTGTTGGTCTTTGTGATTCCACACATGCATCGGCAGATGTCAACTCAGATATTTGGCTTCAGTGTAAATTGCCTTAAGAAGGGATGGACTAATAGGGGGATAGTAGATTGTAACACAATTTACTCAGCAAATTCACGAGTCAATAAAATGGGAAGAAACAAGCTGATGACCGAACATCATTGAAACTAGTGGTTCTACAACAGCACATATTTCCTCTTATTGGGATCGGTTACGTTGTATTATTACATGCAACTTATATCTTACTAACTATTCAGCAACTACATGAAAACATTCGACCAAAGAAAGCGCGAGAAGTTGAAATAAACATTTATTTATTGAAAATTCGAAAAAGTTTAATAAAAATGTATTACTGCCACTAAATTCAGTATATTTTGGTCTATACTTACCAAAAAGTTTCTACAAAAATTTTGCTTCGACGGGTATTTGAAATCGATTACGAAAAGAATATTTCCCCCCTGTACTACTTCAACTCATGTATGTCTGGGTGTCAGAAACAATTCTTACCGTTCTGTTTTTTTAATACACAAGATGCAAATTTGTCACATCTATTAAAATTACGTGAATATTTCGAATATTTCCAAAAGAAGAATACTGAAAAGATTTATTTACAGATTTAAAATTGAGGAATTTAATATCGAGAAATGGATTGCAAAAAGAAATACATTTAGCTTCATATTGAATGTGTGAGTTTGGTTCGAAATATAATGGAAGTGTGCGTAAGATTTGAAATTACACAGGTTTTAATTAAAAAGCGAACCAATGCTCTATTGTTAACCAAAATGTGGGTCTATTGAAACAAAATACGATATTGAAAGAAATAGCTTGCAGCCCTGTTTGAGAACACATTTGTATATGTATTGTTTATAATTTTTCACGCTTTCACTATAAAGTAATATTAAGCTAACATATTAAGATAACTATTGATGCTACAACATATACCATCACATTGATTCAAATTTTTGCAATTTTCGAAAATTCAGTGTGTTCAAAGAAACTGGAACCAATGTCATTTTTAAAAGTGTACTTTGTTCTATTCAAGAAGAAATAAAGAAAAAATTTGGAGCTGATTTTGCAAAATTTTTCTATTGCCTAATTTCAAGCAAAAAAATTAAACAAAAACTGGTCATATTTTCAAAACCATTACAAGATCTTTTTTAAGATATATTTTTAGAACATATTTAATTGAGGAAACAATTTCTATAATTATTAATATTGTAGTTTTGCAACGTTAATTTTTCGCAATTTTCAAAAATGCAGTTCTACAAATGATAGACCTGCATCATTTTTTAAGTTTCTTATTCTCTATCCAAGAAAAAATTGAAGCTTTTTTTAGAAAATAATGATTGTATATCACGCAAGTTGCGACGAGGAAAAAGTATTTATTTTCGAATCAGATTAAAACATTTCGAACACTTTAAAGACCTGAAGGGGTACACAGGAAACAGCTTTAAATGCATTTCCAACAATCCCGTGCGCCACTTCAGATAACCCGTTGCGCCGCATCCAGCGAAGCCGCGTCGGCCAGACGCTCGTGGGACATGAATCCGCTTGAGGCACGCGTGAAAGCTGCAGGGTGGGGGAGCGGTGTGGCACTGGGCGATATGCGCACCTAGCCGTTCCGCGCAGATTTACTTTGGGCGGCGGGGACGAGGCAGGGCGGAGCGGGATGAAGAAGGGAGGGGGAGAACGGGGAGAGGGGGAATGGAGGGGCCGGCGGCAGCGGCGGCGACGGTCTGCCGCGTGTCGATTAGTGATTGTTCGCCTGTGACAGAGTGCTCGCAGCTCTGAACACGTCGCTCTGATTCGCGCGAGCGGTGGCAGCAGCGGCCGCCGCACCGCCACCGATGCTACCCGTTGCCGCATAGCACCACCCCGCCGCCCACGCACCGCCACTGCCAATCGCCCCCCTCCCCACCGCCCACCGCCCACCGCCCACCGCCCACTGCCCGCCGACGCCGTTCGCCGCTGTCCGCTGCGCGCTGATCAGAGTGTCAATTCCACTGTGACCAGACGCTTACGTCCGTCCGTGCGTCGTGTTGACAGTAAAATGCGCTCAGCCTATTGTTCGTGGCCGCTCTAGCAACTTCGTCCGGCGAGGCGAGCGCGTGACACCTGCGCGATAAAACGCTGCCTCCCGATGTTCAGGGCGTTGTCCCACCTCGCTCCGAGCCAGAGATCAGTGAAATTTCACTGGCGATGATGCATGGCAGATAGAGAGAAACAGGTGTCATGTGAAAGCTAAGTGAATCTTCACGGATTACGTATGTCAAGGACTTTAGAGAAATTGAGATGCTGCAATGACATTCTTCACTGACTGAACTGGTGTAAAAAAGTACGATAGTCGTAGTTATGTCATCGCTTAATGAATGAGGCTGTGGAAAACGTTCACTCTTTTCTACAATGATAATGAACGTGACGAATGTGATGAAGACTATAATGGTGATTACAATGCAAACGAAGAAGAATAGTGCGATGAAGTGATGGGAAAAACTAGAGTACCTTAAAAAGTCAACCACAAATGAAATTTGTCATGGCAAATACAAGTAGCGTCCGTTAATAAATGAATTTAGACGGGTGACGGTTGAATGGTGTGTCTCTATTTGTATGTAACAAGTATTACTAATATAATATTATTAGCCCTTCGCGCTCCTGTGTGGAATGCGTCTCGACATTGCAAAATTGTTCTTCCACTCCCTTGTCAAGTTCCACTCAAAATACAGATTCTTTTTTTTATTCAGCTCGATTTATGATAGGATGCGCATAATTGTGGAGTAAACAATTTATAGATGTCTTCTATGTCGATTGTATGATTTTAGATTGTTTAGATTTTAGACAGTGTATTAGGCTACTAATTATTTAAATATATGACGTCATAAACTAAATACACGTCATCCGTAACTCGTTATTACGTTAGCTCAATGGCTTCAGTGCGACTATCGAATGTTTGTAGTAATTCATACCAACATTCATACCAACACGTGATCGAAAACTTAGAAATAGAAAGTGCTATTGGAGCGCACCTAGTTAGGGCGTCAGGGGGATTCAAACACAGCGGACGGGCAGGAAGAACCGTTTAGGGGGTTAAATATGAAACATGAAAAACACAGACAGATGAAGTAAAAATAAAACGAATAATTTCCGAAAAAATCAAGTTGACAGATTAAATAATGAAAGTAATTACTATTATGTTAATATGGAGAAAGTAATGATGGGGGAGAGTATAAAATTAAATGATAAGAGGGGGAAGTAAAAATAAAACAAGACAAAGGAAAACGATATCATCTACGTATCCAAGAGAAACAAATAAATCAGGGAATCAAAATACCAATAATTGAACTTCCAAATGGGAAGATGAAGCGATGAAGTGGGTGTGTGGTTTAAAAGAATTCATTAATCTGGCCAAGGATTAAGTCTAAGACGACACGTCAAACCGTTAAGCATTACAGGCCAGTTGGCCAGACAGACAGGAGGGGAGGGGCACCCACAAGAAAACGCCGCGCACTGAACGAGAACGGCCAACTCAGCGAAGTCACGTGATATATAATTACGTCGTGATTTATGTGTCGACGAAAACATTCCTCGGGTTGGGACAACTACGTGACTTCAGCATCCCTGCCGCCAGAAAACGGCAGCGCTGCGCGGGGCGACGCGGCGCCGAGCCGAGTCGAGCCCAGCCGAGCCGGAGGGCGGTCCGCCAGACAGCCGGCGCCAGCCGCCGCCGGAAAGCCTCCGCAACTTGGGGGCGGAGCGGGTGCGGAGCGGGAGCGGGATGGGAGCGGGATGGGAGTGGGGTAGGAGCGGGGCGGGAGCGGGTCCGGCGCGCGCGGCCGGGCTGCTGCCGCCGCCGGCTCGCTGGCTCAGCGCGCCTGCAACTTCGCCCATTGTAATTCCTCTAATCAGTTGCAGCGGCAGCTTCGCGGCGCTTCTCTCCCGCCGCGCGGGTGCCGGGCGGCCGTGGGGCAGTGGAGTTGAATGGTTGCAAGGGTGACTGCGTGGCTGGATGGCTGTGTGCGGTGGAGGAGTGGGTGAGATGTTTGTGTGAGTGGCGTGGAAGAGTACGCAATGCGTGCAAGGGGTTAGAGATACGGGACCAAAACGATGGAAGAGGAGTTTAAGCGATTAGGTGGATGGGAGTATTGACTATTTCCGGGCGCGTCAACTACCTAGAACATTAGTCTCCAGTGTAGTGTGTTATACTCTAGACGGTGGCGGTGTTCTTCCGCTTGAACGTGAGATTCGGCACAACTTACACGTTCTCATGCGCGGTTTTCTCGCTGTAGGTATCTCCCCCAGTCGGGCACACATCACCCCATCGGGACACACTGGAAGTTCCAGGTGGTCTCCTCATATGAGTGTTATTTAGCACATATGAGTGTGTCAGTTTAAGGTAGAGGAGGGACCAAGGATGAGGAAGGGAACACTGCGTATGATCCGTAACCCGTTTGTCATGGTACTACTCCAACATTCGCCTAGTATTGATAGAAGACTACCCACGGAAAGTAACAGGTAACCACGGTAAACTACCTATGAGAGAAGCTGGTCGTTTAAATTCTCCGGTGGAGAAAATAGACCCAGCTACAAGTAAATAGCTCGTGTAAAGAAAATTCACCACTGTCACACGCAAACCTTACGACCTCTCAATCTACGATGCCACAGAAACAATGGTGTTGCCACTCGACCATCACCGATCACAGACTGTGCAGTGAGTGACCACAAGAAGCGGAAACAAAGGGGAGTAAACGGAGGGGAACAAGACAAAATTTGAGAAGTTGTTAATAAAAGCAGAAAAACTTCACGTATGGAACCAGAGAGATGGTAAGAATTCAATGCGGATAGCCGCGACTACACAGTGAGGGTTGAAAAAGAAAAGGGACCGAAGGTATTGGAGAAGAGTGAAGGAGTGCTAAGATGGAGTTGCGAAAGTGTCACGGAGGGTGGAGGTGGAGGGATTTAAACAGGGGAGGCAACGGGCGGGGGAGAGCGGAGGCGGGGCGGTGCAGGGGAGGTGAAAGGCGCCATGTTTCGTGCAGTCCGCATCCCGCCCTCGCCCTCGCCCTCGCCCTCGCCCTCGCCCTCGCCCTCGCCCTCGCCCTCGCCCTCGCCCTCGCCCTCGCCCTCGCCCTCGCCCTCGCCCTCGCCCTCGCCCTCGCCCTCGCCCTCGCCTCGCCCTCGCCTCGCCCTCGCCCTCGCCCTCGCCCTCGCCCTCGCCTCGCCCTCGCCCTCGCCCTCGCCCTCGCCCTCGCCCTCGCCCTCGCCCTCGCCCTCGCCCTCGCCCTCGCCCTCGCCCTCGCCCTCGCCCTCGCCCTCGCCCTCGCCCTCGCCCTCGCCCTCGCCCTCGCCCTCGCCTCGCCTCGCCCTCGCCTCGCCCTCGCCCTCGCCCTCGCCCTCGCCCTCGCCCTCGCCTCGCCTCGCCCTCGCCCTCGCCTCGCCCTCGCCCTCGCCCTCCCCTCGCCTCGCCTCCCTCGCCCCTCGCCCTCGCCCTCCGCCCTCGCCCTCGCCCTCGCCCTCGCCCTTGCCCTCGCCCTCACTCCCGTGGCGCACGGCGCGCCTCGCCTGTTCCAAGTAAAACCTTTGTGCAGCCTGAGGCTCACTTGGAGACGGCGCTCGGCGGCGTTGAAAAGGCGACTTAGCGCGTCCGATAACGGCGCCGGGCGTCGTCAGCGCCGCCGCCGCAGCCGTCGCGAGCGGCCTGGCGTTCTGACGGCGCGAGACCTTCGACAGCGCTGGAGCGAGAGGGGCCACGAGCGCGCAATCGGCGAAGGGGCTACACACAGAAGAGCAGGACGCGAGCGGCAGGCGCGATTCAGTGACCGGACGAAGATTTGATGCACGGTATGGAAGTCTGTGTACATTGTGTTATGGAGTTTTAGGTATAATCGCCGACATTTTCGATGATAATGTAGAACTTCTTAACTCCAAACAGGGATGTTGAATAGTTAAGTGATAGTCTAATGGAAGACGATTGGGAAGAGCGTAATAGGTAGTAGATGATACTGTCTACCCAGGATTCAACTTTGTTGAAAGCGTGGTTGGCAGCTAATTCTTGCAAATGCGTTAAGCACCTAATTATCAATTTAAGAGAAAAAACTAATGATTTTCTCTACACGAAATATTTGAGTTTTAATGCAGTAAAGAATTTGGTTGACCCAACCAATTTTGCGGAACTGAAATAATGCAGTCAATTATTGTCTAGGATATTGCAAGACTAGAAATTAGTATGTTCGGTATATATGAAAATGACCCTAAGAACTTTAAAGAGAGAAAGAGAGCAATTTCTATCAGATGTTTTTACTCTTAGCTTGTGTCTTGGAAGTATTCTTAATTTATAACGACAAAAATCACACACAAATTATACTAGAAAATGGCAGAAGAATACGGTGCGACAAATAATGGAGTTTACGTGACGTCTACATTTGAAGAACACGTCTGAAGCAGTACATGAATAAATAACATAAAACTTATTTGGCAGGGACATTCAAGGAAAAACAGAGAGAAATTTAATAATGTACTAGTATGGACAATAAAAATTCTTAATTAATAAAAACAGCAGTATGTAATAACAACGCCACTTAAATTTGGGAAGAAAAAATTCCAAATGATTCTGAAATTTATAAAAAATGATTTGACTCAATTTCTAATACCCTGTGCTGCCCTTACGAACCACGTCTACCTTTCGTGAGATCTTCCAAAACATTTTCCATCGACTAGTGCGTTTGTCGCTTCCTTATTTAGCGACGGTGTTCTGGAATGACAAGAGTATGGATCCGGCGCTCCTCCGGAAGTGCGAGTCGAGCCCCTCCTTTCGCTAATGCTATTACAGGAACAATATTGAGCGCGCATGGGGGCGGGTCACTGCAGCGGGCTATTGTGCAACGTGAAGTGGGCGAAGGGACCGTGCGCCTCGCAGAGGCGCGTTCGCGTCGGATGCATCTGGGGCGGTGGAGAAGGCGAAGGAGGAGAAGGCGAAGGAGACGAAGGATGATGATGATGATGTTGATGATGATGATGATGATAAGACGAAAGAGGAGGAGGCGGCGACGAAAGTGGAGGAGGCGGCGACGAAAGAGGAGGAGGCGGCGACGAAAGAGGAGGAGGCGGCGACGAAAGAGGAGGAGGCGACGAAAGAGGAGGAGGGGGAGGAGGAGGGGCGGCGACGAAAGAGGAGGAGGCGGGACGAAAGAGGAGGAGGCGACGAAAGAGGAGGAGGAGGAGGAGGAGGGGAGGAGACGACAGAGGAGGCGAAGGAGGATGAGGAAGAGGACACGATGAAAGAGGAGACGAAGGAGAAGGGGAGGAGGAGACAAAGGAGACGGGGTACGAAGGGAAGCAGATAAAGGTGAACACGGTGGCGGAGATGTGAAAGAAGTCGATCGTGTGAAACGATCAAGAAAAGCGGAGCTACATAATAGAAGTGGAGGAAGACTTCGCGAGAGATGTGGCTTTGGCGAGCGTACTGTCCTCTAGGATGCGATAGCGTACTCCAGCGGAGAGCAACAAGTTCGCGATATGACGGTAGTGATGGCGGTGGCAGTGGTGGTGTTTGGGAATATTGGCAGTGCAGACTGTTTTGATGATAAACATTCTGATGATGGTGGTAGTTGCGGCAGTGATGGCGAGTACTATTGGTGTAGCTATGGTTATCGGCGTGTTTGGTGTCGCTCTCCTAGGTAGTGGAGATGAATGTAGTTCGACTGATGTGATCTAATATGGCAGAACAGCAGGAATCCCAATCTTGGTTTATGGAGAAATGATAAGCATATAACGACATCTAAGACGGAAATGATTAATGGTTTCATAAGACGGAAAGCGTTAGAGAAATATAAGGAATGAGATTGAGGTGAAGACGTTAGAAGAACAATACAATGAAGCTGCAGCGATGAGAAGGAAGAGAGTATTGAGCGATTAGAAATAATATTTATGAATTTCAGAAAGAGGAAAAGGATATGATTTTATGATACGACTTTTGACAGCCTGCTACTGATATGTTTACGGAGGTCAAAGGGAGGCAAGGAGTTCAATCTAAGGTAAAAATTTCAACAACACCAAATGATAAAAAAAGTGTAACGACGACTTTCACTTGTCTGCTTCTATCAGCAGGAAATGGTCAGTTACGGCCCCTAATAATATGAATTTTGAAGCATATTTAAGCAAAATTTCTCGGAAATTAAGCACAGCGCATAATGAAGCCTAGTTTGTTCAAATAGTATATTGAACAATTTTTTTTTAAAAAATTCTAAATGACAATATTTTTTGTAAGTAGTTAACATGGCAATTTATAATAATTGGCCTACAATGATTAAAATCTTTGTGTACAATATGAAATGTACGCAGTCCATTTTCATTTCAGAGAAATTATCCATCCGTTTATTTTAATTCCAAGAAAAGTGTTCCTCTGAGCCCTTTACATCGGCACATTCATTTAATCTCCGGTTGTTGGAATTTTTCGAAACTCTTCACAGAAGCTTATAGAGAGACCCTCTATAATAATATCTCCGTGGAAGAGATGTAGTAAAACACAGTACACTCCAGCAATACCAAATCATTTCATCCGCAACTATCAATCTAGAAAATAAGGTTATTAAAATCAATACATCCACTTTCACAATAATTATTGCAGCACATATATTACTAAATCAAACATTTCCTGCTAATGAATGAAATTAAATACTTTCTATCAGCTCTCCAACCTTGCTAAACGTTGAAACCGTAGAAATAAACGCTGTGGCTATAATACCACGGCAAAAGAGTTTTACCAACAACGAATTACGAAAGTCAATTAGTATAATAATTTTACATAACTGTTTCAAATAAAACAAGAAAGTATGTGCTGTTGAGGCATCTCTACTTTTCTTTCTCTTATTTGTAAAATATTTTCCCCGTATACCTAGTATAATGAAAATACACGTTCTATTGCCTTTGACACAATCTGAACTATACTAGTGCCTAAAGAATATAAGATACTTTACCAAACTGGAATTCCCGGGTCGATCAGGATGATGTCGCGATACGTGGAATTTGAAACGAATCTCTTAATTTATGGGAGTACTTTACAAGAAGACTCTAGGAGATTTTCGATTTTTCCCAAAGTTGCTCCAAATTTCATTTTCTCCCCATATACACACTTACGTCCAGTGGCTGCAGCACACTCGATATTATCTCAAATAAAAAAAACTGATTCAGAATATTGGATTCTTTTATTTCACCGATCAAAAAGTTGGTAATGTGCATAAGTATTGTGAAGATCGGATTTGAGTTTTCCTAACACGCGCGATTACTCGCCTAATTTTGATTGATTGATTGATTTATTGATTAGTGATTCCGGGCGCGTCGATGTCTAAGGCGATTAGTGCCGTAAGTGTAGGGTATGTTTTGCTCGAGAGGTGACGGTGATCTCCTGCTGGATGCTGAGACCCGGCGCCGACCTACTGTCGGCTAACGAAGTTCCCCAACCAGTTATCTCCCACCAGCGGGACACCGCCCCAACCGGTCTCCCGGTATGTGAGGTAGTGTGCATATACGTGTAATTGTGTGTAAGTAAGGGGTGAAGATGGAATGAAGAAGTGGAAGGGAAGATTGTGCGCGTGGCGCGTTTTGTGGCTCTTTTGCTATAGTACTGTTTCGGCACTCGCCTGGTGTTGTTCGGAGAAACCACGATCATAGCAGCCGGCCACTAGAATTCTCCTCCAGACAGCGGCTGAAGTCGACCTAGCCATCTGCCACTGTCGGGACTCGAACCTGAGACCTCCCGGTCAGAGGCATCGCAGTGATGTGATGCCATTAGTTGATGCCCTGAGCCACCTCTCTGGGTCCTTCTTTTGGAGCGGTCTATAGTCGGACATGCGTTCTTTTGATCGAGAAGTTCTGCTGCCATCATGAAGATCATGAGAATTCGCAATGTGCACGGGCACTAAAATGCTGGCCATTTTAGTTCCGTGCATAGCCTTTGGCAGAACCGTGCAAAGCTGCCATTCACCGAGCGGCTTCATAAAAAATATGGAACTGATGGTGCGATAGCTGTGATGAATAATGATCTCAATATTATAACACATAGAGAACCCGCCAATATTTCGCTACTGCAATGTATTACACTTCTCACACTGCTGGTCACGTCTTTGTTAATCACGTTTTACGCTGCGCTCTGCAAAAACGTTCATAGATAAAAGACTATGGGTTTGTTCCGTGTCTTGGTTAAGACTGGGTTGCCAAGTATCCTATAGTTAAAACGTTCTCCCTCAAGTTAGGGCATACATTCGCTATGACACTGTCTTGGAGAAATTTGATTTCCTTGCCCAAGATAAAGTTCAAGTAATAATGTCAGCCGATATTTCACAATCGCAGGGGCAGAATATCCAGCGAAGATGCGCTTAATATTTGACGTGCGGTGGTTTGCGCTGAGCTTCTGTACAGGGTCGCTTGAGTAATCATAAACGCATGAAATCATCATCAACCCACGTCTATGTGCCATAAACACACACATTTTCATTGTTCTATACCTACATTTTTCGCGCAACTGCAATCAATAAGTCGACAAAGTTTTATCGGCTGTCTAACCGTTTATCAAATCGGATGAACGGTAAGAATGCGCATAAAATATGAACAAACAAAGAAATATTGTTTTGTATGTATTATATTATACGCTAGAGCTCACTGGAGGTGAATGGATGGCAGAAAAAGAAATTGTTCGCCGAGTGGAGGCATCGATCGGCCTCCCTGGTAGCCCGTAGCAGGTGAAGCGCTAACTCAACCACATGATGAGACGTGGGTCACTTCCGATGCGCTTCATTTATTAACTAATCCTAGAGATGAATGTGGTGCCTACCAGCTAGAAAGCCTTTTTGGTTCTTCTACAATATATTTTGATTTACTCCTTTAATCAGGGGTCTGGGGCAATTTTATCGTCAATTAACGACCGGAGCTCTGCCTCCAAATGAAGGTTTTCTACGTACACCTCATTTTACAACTATCCCCTGAGTATTCATTAAAAGGTGGCAATTTAGGTAGCCAGGGAGATCATAACCACGACTCTATAACAATTATCCAGATGTTCCTTCTTAAAAATTTATGGAGAGCAGAATTATATACAATAAACATTTTCTCGAGAAAGATTGTGTTTCAAGGGAAATTTCATCGCGCCAGTCCGAACGCTCGGAATACGGTTATGAGGATCGCTGTTTCTCGAAAGGCGGGCTGGCCGCTGAAGTATGGGCGCCATAATAATAAATATGGCTTAAAAATGGCACAGGTCTCATTTCCGTTGAAATCTCAGAATTTTCGAAAATTGCGAAAGTTCAAAAACTATTCCGCATATTTCTTCAACTACAATGCTGACGATAGGTTTTATTCTTAATGAAATCTATTCTTCAAATCTTTAAATAAGGTAATGTATATTTGGTCAAAATATGAATAGTTTTTGCGTAGTGTGTAAAATCAAGCAGTTTTTAACATTTTCTCAAAAACCGCTGTAATTTTTTTCCCTCAGATATCGCAAAGGATGTTTAGAAAGAGTGCAGGTACTATTTTGTGGGAATTCTATTTTCGAAAATTGCAAATTTGCATTGCAATAGTGTAATACTAATAATAGTATTTTATTGAGATGTTCTAAAAACATAGATCTATAGATAAGGACATGTATAAGTTTTTGAAATAGTAAATAGTTTTTGTGTAATATTTGCATGAAATCTATTAAAAAATATGGAAAATTATTCCAAACTTTTTCTTTCGTTTTTTTTCTAGAATATTAAAATGACGCTTAAATAAATGGCACCTGTCTCATCTTCGTTGAACCCTGAACTTTCGAAAATTACATCATTTGGAAATAATGCGAGAAAGCATGCGGTGCTGGAGCACTACTCGCACATACGGGCGCGGGCGCGGGGTACACGCGAGCGCGGGAGTGGCCGCGAGAGTGGGCTCGCGGTTGGGGCGAAGGCGACGGCGAGGGCGAAGGCGAGGGCGAGCGTGGAGGTTCTCGTGGGATCCGAGAGCGCGCTGCGGGGCTGAGTGGCGCGGGTGCTTCGCGATTTCGGAGAAGCGCGCGCCGTAACGGGGGGCAGGCGATGCAGGAGGAGGCCGCGATCCCGCGGAGAGCAGCGCCTCCAGAGCAGCCGCTGGCCCGCCAGCACTCCGCTTACGCATTCCTCCCCAAGAGCCGGTAAGGGCCCTCGGGCGCAACGATTCGCTATCCTAGTCCTATCAGGTTCTGGTAAATAGATCGCCCACTCACATTCCCTCTTCGCTGTGTTTGCAAGTCGCTTAGTTTCCATAATGCTTTATCAACATACCCCCACTCTGTAAATAAAGCGTGTAAATTCCTTTCATTTTTACTTTCTCGCTACACTACGTACACTGTATGGAAATGTATACACTACGTACATTTTATAGAAAAAAATATGTATTGTTGCGGCAGAAAAAGGTCCGTGATTCATAGGTCCCTGATTCAGGAAAAATGGATACTTCTTGTTCTAAAATGTAGTAAGTTACTTCTTCTAACACGCTGTGTAGTCAGAATCTACGACTTGCGAGTCCTTGATTCCGAAAACTTAGTTTAAATGAACTCGACCATCCGTCCATTCCTTTGTAAATAACATTAGCCGTTAAACTATAAACAGAAGATTCATAAAATAAAATAAAATAGTCATTACACGATCGACATGTCTGATGTCGGGGCTATTTGGATATTTTTTTAGATTTATTATTGTCTGCAATTAAGTGTCATAACTTCGTGGCAGAATATCTTAACTTTACACGCATTAAGTTTACGTTGGCTCACAATAAGTTACAAAAAAGTAGTTAAATAAAAAACATTTTCAAATGGATACTTTGGTTTTGATGGTCCTTTTTCACAAAACCCAACCACGGTTTCTATTTTTTTCAGAAATTTCTCCAATTGTTTTCTCAGATAAAAAACAACGCTGGTAAAACATAGTGAAGGTTCTATTTTCAATGAATTCTATAAATGTTTGGATACTGCAGAAGTTTATTTTTTTCGGTGTCTTCCTACAATCTACAATATTAAAGACTAGCATTATTTCTTCTTAATAAAATCTATTGTACAAAATTAGATCTTAAAATAAGGTCACAATGTTTCCAAAATATGAGTAGTTTGCGCGTAATTCTGGCTAAAAAATTACTATGTTG
This sequence comes from Teleogryllus oceanicus, assembly GCA_964035755.1. Classification (NCBI taxonomy): domain Eukaryota; kingdom Metazoa; phylum Arthropoda; class Insecta; order Orthoptera; family Gryllidae; genus Teleogryllus; species Teleogryllus oceanicus. Next base: position 107,689,750 of record CAXIVR010000001.1, read on the forward strand.
AAACATTTTTTAACAAATTCAAGAATAATATAAAATTACGAAATCGTTACAAATAATTCAAGAAACTACGTGATATTGTTGCACCATTAGTTACAAGATAATGACGGTGCAACTCCGATTTTGGCCACTTAGTGTGGGCATAAAATCTGTGCGAGTACAGTTATCAAACACAGTCTAAATTGAAAGACGAGTTTGATGTCATTCTATTTAAAAAATGTTGGAATATTGGGAATATGAGACAGTTTCATATCTATACTGAAATTATTTGTACATTACGACAATCGCACTTTTTTGGAAATTTATCTGTCATACAATTGTGACTTACACAAGTAATTACAAAATTAATATTTAGCTAGTGATTCTGAAAATTACTTTGTCAATTAAGGCGCTTGGAATTAGACAATGGTAAACCTTTCGACAAGGAAAATTTAGATTTCATTTCCGTTTTCGCTAGCTGTTGGCAAGCCAATGGCGAAACAGTGTAATGCAATTTAGTATGATATATTCAGTGTTTTTAAATGCAGTAAATATGCTGTGTTTATGTTGTTAACTGGATTTGCAGAATTCTTTGAACTTACATTTGCCTCACCGCTAAAAGTCATTTGAGGTGGCTCACCCTTGTCTAGTCTCGAGTGCCTCGTTTATTCGCGTGAGTCATGTCGTTTTGAGATCAGGCCGCTCAGCACTCACATCTATGTACTAGGGGTAACTTCATGGTCAATTAGAGGTGGAAGCAGCTTAATGGCAGGGCTTTTCGGAGTTTTTAAGCTTCCTTGCCTTGCATTTCGTAACAACTTTTATCATTTATCAGTACCGCATCTCCAAATTCTTAAATGCTACATTGTGCGATAATATTTCGGCATGACAGTATTCTCCCTCTTAAGTAGGTAATTTTTTCTATAAAATTACGGGTCCCCAAAGTTTCATTTCCAAGGTACCGCATTTGAAATTTCTCTTTTTCTTGGAGTCCTTCCTTTGCCGGTCTCATCCACTCTTTTAATCCTTTTCATCTTTTTATACCCTTTTACGTCACCTTTGCACGCTCTTCTATAACGAGTAGACTAATATTCGTAAGTATGGCGCCTTTTGAAGTTTTGAAGATACATTTTGATAGTCAGAATAATTTTCAGCTATAAACATTTCACAAACAAAAAGTTAATTATTTTTCACAATTTTAGGTTAAGAATCTACAATTTATGCCTAATATTGCTCTGCGCATTCATGCTGCTTCTGTTACACATTATACAATTGGTCTGAATAAAGAACAACGCACACAAACAGTTTCTCAAAATCTATGAAAATTAGAAGGCGCCCTTCACCTTTTGAAATTACAATTTGCTTTGGTTTCAGGCTTAAAGTAATAACAATACATCAACAGGGATATTTAAATTTGAGTATTGCACAATGCGTTTCAATAAGGAAATTTATTCACAATTTATTTATTGATTTAATACATATCACACTATTTTAGGAGAGCGTATTTCATACAGTAGTTTATCAGAACAAACTATTTTGCATAAACAGTAACAGTAAATTCAAAACATAATTACGTTACTATTTTGTATTAATGTTTCAAAATTTTGCACAATATGTGTTCATATTATTCTGACTGATCTACCTGCATACATTTTATATATAATAGTTTCTGACCTTTTTGTTTTAAGTCATTCACGTTCAATGAAAGATCACAACATATTTACAATTTTATTATTAAAAATATAACAACCATAACAATGTTTCGGGTGAAGTTTTCAACCCATCGTCAGGTATCCACAGTATTTGTGATGCAAGTTCGCTATTTTTTCTATAAGGCATCTTGGTTAATTACCCATGTTAATATTTCTAATATCTTGTAATATTTGTTTCAAACTGTCAGCTTCCGAGGACTCATGTTTAGATCACCAAGTATTTCCTTCGCCTCTCGGATCTAAAATTCGTATTTTTTCTAGGGCAAACGTTTCTAAATTACAGTTATCAAGAAAAGGATTTTACTGAAAAATTCTATGACAGTATTCCATACATTAAATTGAAGGATATATTTTACCAACCAGATCGAGCACATTCGAGCACATTTGAGAAGAAAATGTGATTAGAACACTTTCGAGAAACACATTTGTGGTTGAAGGTCCAAGTATATTGTTGTCTTCTTCAAATGCCTGAGAATGTGGATTCTCATGGAAATGGAACTATTTTTCTTCACAGTGCCTTTCCAGTTTGTGCAATTCGTATTGTAATGCAGCGAGGAAGAACAGTCAGTAAGAAATAGAAATATCTTTACCTTGATTGTCTCGTATATAGCAGCAATGAACGAAACGAAAAATAATTGTGTACTATACTTTTCCTAGATAAAGAAATTGAAGAATTAATCAGAAAAAGTAGTACGAAAACAGGGATGAAGAAGGAGAATTATTTCTGTAGGGTGGCCGAGATCTGCGATAAAAAAACAAATGAGACTGCAGTATAAAGTCGCTATAAAGAAATCCGCTATTTCCTCAAGTGTGGCAAATATCGTGCCAACTCCGCACCCCATTCCGAGCGCAGTGGTCACTAACGGAGATTGCGGGGAGAAATCTCTCCCGAGTAAGAGCGAGCGCGGAGAAGTGGCAAGGGTGAAGACGACGAGGGCGGGAAAGAGGACGGGAAAGAGGGCGGGAAAGAGGGCGGGAAAGAGGACAGGGAAAGAGGACGAGGACGAGGACGAGGACGAGGACGAGGACGAGGGCGACGAGGACGAGGACGAGGGCGACGAGGACGAGGACGAGACGAGGACGAGACGAGACAGGAGAGGACGAGGACGAGGACGAGGAAAGAGACGAGGACGAGACGAGGACGAGGACGAGACGAGGACGAGACGAGACGAGACGAGACGAGGACGAGACGAGGACGAGGACGAGGACGGGGCGACGGTGGGGCGAGGGCGGGGCGACGGAGAGGGCGAGGGCAAGGTCCAGGCCGAGGGCGATGGCTGCGGCGGAGGCGGCGCTCGCGGCCGGGGCCCAATGCCCGTGTTCTGCAATCTGCCCGCTGCCGGGAAAGAACGCACCGACGCGTTACGACCACTTAGTGAATAACCAAGTAGTTGGCCGAGGCAGACGGCTTAGGCCGAGAGGGGCAGCGGGCAAGGATTTGGGGCAACGCGTCGCAGCCGACGAGACCGAGGCGGAGGATGGAAGTAGAAAGGAGGAGAAGGTGGAGGAAGAAGATGGGAAACAAATGGCACGCGGAACAATGGAACCGGCAAGAGAAATGGAAGAACAAGTAAGGCGAAAGTTAAGACCAAAGAGAATTGGAGAGATATTAAATGCAAGGAAGAAAATGGTGTTCCTGGAGGTGTTGAAGAATACAAACAACGGATATTTAGCGACTTGAAAAAAGATAATTGCAGCAAACGAAGAAAACAGACGGCTACGACAATCGCCTGTAGAAGAAGAGACGACGAGAAGAATGTTAGGGAAGAGGCGCCGTGAAAGGAAGCGAGGGGCGCCGCCCGTGAAGGAGTGGGGCCACGAGGCTCCGCAGTGCTCGTTACGCTATCAGGACGCCGCCTTAAAGGAGGGGCCGCGTTGCATAGGACAGAATTATCGGCCGGGCGAGCTGCCAGCCACCTAACCTCAACCATGACGAGCCCATTCAATTAGCGAGGCCTAAGGTCACGCCGCCGGCCGCCGCTCGCGGTCTCGGGCCCGCGGCCTGGCGCTCGCCGCCTGCGGCCCACAGCGAGCCGCCCTCGGCGGCCCCGGCCAAAAAACCATTTAGACGCGGTAATTGAAATTAAAATCCAACTGTTAATTTGCTCCTCATAATCGAGTTTTGAATCGCATAATTATCCTAGAGCAAGAAATTTACGACCATGCTTATGAGAGGAAAGAAATTACATAAAAAGGGAGGACGTTTGAGAAAAGTAAGAGCCATGGCAAGTCCGTGAAATTATTGTCATAAATTTCCTGCCATAAATTCAGATCTTAGTAAGGAAGTAATGTGATCATTTTCAGACGAGTATTAGGAAATTTTAATTTGCAATTAAGAGCTATATTGCAATATGATGTTCATTTATAAATGATGTCCGGGAAGAAACTTACTTGCAGTATTTGTCGAGTGAAAATTGCCATAGGGTTAATAAATTGGCATTTTGATTTTTCTAATTAATGTTTTAAGCAAAAAAGACTAAAAAACTTGAACCCCCAAACACTCTCACAGAACCATTGCGAAAACGTAATGAAAACTCAAACTAACCTGTATAAAATACTCTTTTACACACACACACACACACACACACACACACACACACACACGCGCGCGCGCGCGCGCGCGCACGCACACACACATCTGTAACGTGATGTATAGTAAATTACACCGACAAGAAAAAAATCTAACCACCGAAAATAGAAATGACAAATGTGTAATACCTGAGATAATACCTTCCAGATTTACACGAACTTGTTTTTGCAGTATGAGAGATCGTCGAGGTTTTATTTTCAGTGGTTAATTAAATGCGTCGAAATGTTTTTGGGTCGTCCAATAAATATTTCTATTTTTCTGTTGTCTTGCAAAGATTTTTCAATGGAAAATAGACGTGTGGATGTGAAATGTTTTCCACGTTTTTATTAATACATATCAAACTACGTTGAAAATGAGAGGGCTATGTGGTTTGTGTCAACAGCTTCCAAACACAGTATTGTACAAGCACAGTGTATCACATGCGTATGCACATAAACAGTGCAGCAAATGTTTGTGTTTGCTTTCTTTTGATGCATGCGGCGTTTAATATTCCATAAAGGCGATAGATTTTAATAACTCATTTCAACGAGAATTTGCCAGGTTTACTGGGAAGGAATCCACGCGTCGTGTTTGGAGTTTCATTGTTGGACAAATATACACATGTTCGTACTTTTTATTGAGAAGAACTAGTGGTGCTACAATAGCACATAATTTGTCCCATTATTTGCAACGGCTACGCAAATTATAATACAACTATTAGGAAAACCTGAGAAAATGTTTCTCAATAAAAAAATCCCAAGTAAAGTTTCGAACTCACGTTCTTAATATTGGTTTAGAGAGAAATATTTCACGTTCTTAAATTTAACACGTCATTCAACTTTTACCTACACCATCGGACTCGCAGGTTAACACAAACTTACAAAGTTTAAAACAAAGTTGAACATTTGCATTGGAATTTTGGAAACTTCAGACTTTTCATTGACATTTTTTCAATATTCAGTTTTAAAGAATAGATTGCATTAAAGAAACAACTCAGAATCTTTAATATTATAGTTGTAGAAACACGCTGAAAAAAATTTGAACTTCAGAAATTTTCAAAAATTTAGTGTGGAATGAAAATGAGACTTGTTCCATTTTTAAGCGTATTTTGTTCTATTCGAGAATGTGATTTAATCGAAAAATTTGGATTCATGTTTTAGAAAAGTTTGAATATGGTAAAGCTTCACATAAAGTTATATCCAAAACCAAAATATCCGTTTCAAATTCGCACTGTCTGGAGTTCGGATTAATACGACTGGGAATGTCAATTCTAGAGAAAATCATCTGAACAGTTTGGCCGCAATGGACGGACGGACAGACGGAAAGAAAGAAAAGTTTTGCCGGAAACCATTTGTTCGGTATCAAGGATTCACAAAATTTGGATTCTGACCACATAACTAAATCGATAAAGTAGTTTACTCTTTATACAAGAGCAAGATTCATAAGCTTTTCGATATCAAGGACCTAATATAAGAGTTTTTCTGTCAAAAAAAATTATCTGCAGTTTTATTGCCTCTTCACTATGAAAGAACGTAGGCGAGAAACAAAACTTTATAGCTTGTTGCGTCAGTAATATCAAATATCAAAGCATGTTAAAATAAGCATGATTTTCTTTTCTCCAGATTTTATTTCACACTAACTTGTAACCACCCATATGTCGGTTCCATTGATTTTTGAGAAGCACTCGAGAACGTCAAGACACGACAGATGCAATTATAGTGTTACCGAATTGCAAGAGATCGCGCCAGCAGTAAATGGTATCCCTTGCGAGAAGGTTTCTGAACGCACTCGCGTAGAATAGCACCAGAACCAATCAGAAATCACCCTTGAAAATATCAGCACTAGCGCAAAGCACCGCTACGAAAAGCTCTCTCTTTGCTTCCGACCACCGATCTGGACGCACTGAAACTCTTCGTGTTGGACGGAGAGGAGAATTCGCCGTATTTCGACGATAAGAAGCTTGAAAAAGGTAATTCGTCTCATCATGTTGAAATAACGATATCACGTATGAGAGAATTGAGAATTTTAAATCATGAATATTCTGATCAATTCACGTGAACGCATTACGTAGAAATATACTATTTTTCTATCGACGAGGAAATAATATATTTCATCGTTCAAGAACGTATTAAAGTAAAAAGAAAAGGGAAACTTTTTTTATTTAGTTTTTTTTTTTTTTCTCTTCAACACTGAAATCTTTAGGGAGATTTCGTTTTAATCAATTGGATGTGGAAGGAGCCATCGGGACTTCCGAAGAAGGGGTTGCCCCTTGAAAGGATCGGGGGTCCCCTCGCGCCCCGAGTGGTAAATTTTCTTCGAGAGACGGATTTAAAAAGGGAAAATTAAAACTTTTTAGAAATTCTTTAAAATTTTTAAAAGGAAATTATTCTGAGATAAAATTTCCCCCCATTTAAAACACGTAGATATCAAAATTTAAAATTTAATTAAACGAAAATTTTTTACAATTTGCAGTCAAAGGGGGAAAGATAGCTAATTCTTAAAAATTGTAAAACCTTTTTTTTCCATTTTCTATTTGATTTTTTGTTTTTTTATTTGTTTTTTTTTTTAACTTTTTCAAATTGTTGAAAAAAAATTAGTCAAAGTTTTTGATTGTATTCATTCATAAAATATTTTTTGCAATTTTTTTAAAAAGTAATAATCTAGAAAGTTAAACAATCTTTATAAAAATTTGTATATATATATATCATCCATATTCATAAAATTTTTTAAAAGGTTTTGAAAAGGGGTTTTTTATGTGATTTTTTTTGTTTTTTGTATTTTATTGTTTTTTTTTGTATAAGAGTTTAAAATTTTTTAGTAAAGTTTTTATGAAGTGAAAAGAAACTCTTTTGGAGGTAACACGTAATTCAAAAGGTGACAATGATAAATTTTCAATTTGTAAATGTAAAAAAAGATTGAAGTATTTAAAGAATTATCCAGAAGCGTTCAATTTAAAAAAGATTAATTTTATTTTTCTTTTTTAAAAAAGCGGTTAAGACAACCCCTCTATGGGGCAGTTGGGGACTTTAAAAACCCTTCCTAATTTGGGTGAATTTTAAACAAGTCACAGGTCAAAATTTTTTGGTTACCTGACTGCCCCTTTGTGGTTTTTAGTGGTAAAAGGGTAGGGGTAAAACTGATAGATTATATATCTATTTCGTGGTGGGAATCTGACATCGATTTAGTTGTTAAGTGTTGATTGTCGGAAAAAAATTAGGAAGGGTGTATTCAAGATCGACTTTAAATTTCCCGCGGGGAGCAAAAAAATAGAAAAAATTAAATTTTACAAATTGTCTTTGACAAAAAATTTAGATAAAATTAATGAGTAGATATTAAAAAGCAGTTTTTTTCAGTTTTATATTTCCCAAATTTTTATATCATTTTTAAGGGGCAGATTTCCTTTTCCAGCAAACCTTTTCAGGAAAATTTTCCCAAACCCAAATAAAGTTGTTTAAGAAAAGAAAATGCTATTTTCAAAAAAAATTTTTTCCCAAATGATAATTTTAAGATGTGGGATGCTATGGATAAATAAATTTTTCTAAAATTAAAAGGGTTTCAAAATTTTTTTTAAATTATCCTTTTTTTTAAAGGCAAATAAAGACAGAAAAAATCCGCCATGAGTATGTTTGTTCAAGCGTTGTTGGTCTTAAGGGCATTTTAAAACAATGAAAAAAGTCAGCTAACTTGCGCATTATAAAAAATTTAAATTACTTCCCCGTTTGGGAGATTAAAAAGAATGTGGCATGGTTTGGCCAGAATGATTACAAAAATTTTAAAGAATAGTCCAATATTAGGAAAAGTAGCAAACCCTTGTATATCGGTAGATTATCTGTTTTTGATATAAAATCAAATACAAAAAAAATTAAACCCCACTTTTTAAAGGATTAATTTTCATGACTAATTTGATAAAAAATTATTTTTTGAAATAAACTAACTCTAGAATTTCCCTTTTTTTTCCAAAAACACTGAACTGGTTGGGATCCTGGTATCGAAAAATTTTTCGAAAATAAGAAAGTTAGTGCATCCATTCAGTTTTTTGAAAGAAAAAAGTTTTCCCCCATCGACGATATGGCCCCCTTTCTCCCGCGTCCCTTTTCCCCCTCGCCTTTCCCCCTCCCCCCCCCTTCCCCCTCATCGCGTTTTTTCTGGCAGGGGAGGGTGCCATCGCCGCCCCCGCCCCCGGGCCCCCGCCCCCGCCCGCCCCGCCGAGGCGGCGGGCCCGGGCTTGGAAAAAAAACCCTTTCGCTTGAACGACCCCCAAAAGGGCCTCGCTCCAAATGTGGCCCCCGGGGGGAGGAAATTTCCCCTGTGAAGCCCCCCCTGCTCCCCTCCCCCGCCCGGGGTTTTTCTTTGGGGATGTCTTTTCCCGCCCCGGGGGGGAGTGAAACCCTCCGATAACCTCGGAGTTCTTTGGGACTAGAGCGGAGTGGATATCGAATTCACTAGACGGTTTTAATTTTTTTTCTTTCTGGCTTGAGGATCCCGAAACCCCCCAAATTTTTTTAAATTGTTTTTTAGTTTAGTTTTTTAAAAAATTTTTTTAAAATGTATAAAAACACTAAAATGATATACCCAAATAATGTGTGTCTGGATTTTTCTGAGACAGATATTCAACTACTTTTTCTTTTTGGGATATGTTTTCCCCCTAAATATCTACAAAAAATAAAGTTTGAATTTTCTTTCAAAACTTGCATTTTGTATCGTTTTGAGTTGTGAAAAAATTTATATATCTTTTTATTAAATTCCTTCCATTTCTCCGGATAAATTGATAAGGGGCAAAACTTTTTTGAACATTAACGCAAAATATATGAAAAAAGGGTGTAAGACCAAAATTAAATTTGAAAAATACAGCTGGAAAAAATTTTAGGAAAAAACCATTTTGTCCTTGAAAACACCCGCGTTTCATCCAAACTTGTCTAAAAATAATATTTCTGCAAGGGAATAAATTCCAAAATTTTATTTTCTTGAATGTTTTTATAAATTATTCTGAAGATACTAACATAAAGGTATATCAACTAAATTGCCCTTATCTTCTCAATCTAAAAGTTAAAAGATCCCTTTTTTGCACAACGTAATTTAAAAAGATTGTTTGGATCCTCTTTTCTTTGGAAAAAAAACCCAACTCGGGAAAAAAGTATTCAGAAAAATATAGATATTTTGAGATGTTAAATCCATCTTGAATTTTCGATTCGAAGATAAAATAAAATTTTATTTTGTTGACTAACATTTTTGCCAATCTTTCTCTGATGGAACACATTTTTCTCTTTTCTTTTACAAAAATTTTCTAATAATAAAATTTTAAAAAAATAATAAAAAAAATAATAAAATCTAAATGTATTTTCAATAAATAAGGACTATTTGAAAAAAAAAAAGTTTTGGTCAAAAGTTGACAAAAATTTTTTTTGATTCTTGACTTAATTTTTTCCCTGTTAACTTTTATTGGTATATATGAAAAAAATAAATGATTCATTAGAAATATGTGACTTTCCTTTTTATCATTGGCTTTTTGAAATTTACTAGTAATGAAAAAGTCTTTCAAAAGTAAATTAATTCCATTTAACATTTGCGATATATCAAAATTTTAAAATTTTTTTAAATATTCCTCTAAGTTTTCCCATACTAAAGACTATTTCACCGGTATAAGTGGTTTAATTATTTTCCCAAATGATATAAAAATTAATATATCTGTTCATCCCCTTTTTAAAAATCGATCCTAAAATCAATTATATTTTTTTTCCCTTTGGCATAAAAATGACAAAGGGTGGGTAGTTCAACAGGAAAAAGGGGGAACAGCTATACAAAGGGAAAATCCCCTTGTGGTCCCGGGGAAAAAACCCAAGCATTCCCCTGGAAACCCCTTAGCGCCATTATGATGATCTTGCAACAAAAAAACGACACAAAAAGCCTTTTAATTTTCGACGTAGCTGTTTTTTGATTTAATCCACCTAAACCCTATTACTTTTTTGTCTGAAAAAATAATAATAGTCATTAAAGAAAAATTTTGGGAAATATTAGCATTAATTACTATTACAGTAAAAAAATTTTTACTCAATTACAAATTTTTATTAATTCCCCGGAATTCAGTAAAAATATTTCCAATTTAATAAAACAATCCATTAAACCCCATTTTTATTTTTTTTTTCCTTGATAAAACCTATTTTTGTTTCAAAAGGATGTTTTTGTTTTTACTGGCAATTAACTGAATGAAGTACCCAAAAAGTTTTTAGCTGTGAAAAAATTTCGAACATTTTATATCGATGAATTTATTTTTAAAAAATTTCATCTTTCAAATGGGCCCAATTATTCAGACAGAATTTCAATTTAGTAGATAGCAGATCAATTAGCCCTGTTTGGGGGACAATTTAGGCAGATTGCTCTTGGGTAGTTATACGTGATTTCCAATCCCAAGCGCAGGGGAGCAATACCTTCCCAATTTTGTCCTCCTTACCTGTTTTTTCCCACAATTACATAACTACTGTCCCCCTTGTTGGAAGACTAGTCGGGGCAGATTAGATCTTGTTCGACTGGGGGGGTTCCGCTGGGGAGATCCGGTTGGGTAAATTTTGTAACAGACCTGGTGGATAGATCTCATCATTCAAAGGGAAGATCCCCCACCTCCATAAAAATATCTCAAATTACGGATAATGACCAAAGAAGTAGGTGAAAGGAAACACGAAATAAAATCAAAACCAGAATAAAGTGCAAGGGTTCCCCCAAACACCACTGCGACGCCCCCAAAAGAACCCCCCCAACAGACTAGGGGCCCGACGGCGCTGATATGGGATCGTGTTTTTTCTCCCCAGTTAAAGAATTTTAAATTTCGTTTTTCTTTTTTGGGGTTTAAAAAAAAAATTTTTTTGACTTGAACACAGTGCAAAGGTCACCGGATAAGCCAACTTTCCAGCGCCCCAATTAACAGACTTTTTGAAAATGTATATTTTCTGGGAAATTTGGGGAAAATCCGAAAGATTTTGAACTGAAATACCCTGAAGAGTCATAAAGGAATGCGGGTGGAAAGACTCGTTTATGGAAAAATTTATAATCAAGGGGCGAAAAAATATTAAATTAATAATAAAACCCATATTTTTCAATCCATCTAAAATTATTAATAATAGTTCGCCCCAAAAATTTAATTTTTAAAATATCTTTTAATAACAATGAAGGAATTAAAAAATTTTTTTTAAAAATATTTTCCTAATAAAATTTTGAATGTTTCTTTTTTCCCTTTTTTAAGAAAAGAAAGAAATCTTTCTCGGGTCGATAAGAAAAAGATTTCGGGAATTTTAACATAAGATAAAATTTTCAAATTTATGACCCCTGAAAAGATTAGAGTCAAAAACCCCCATGGCATGGGAAGCTATGAATAGAATTTAAGAAGGGAAAGTGAAATAATAAGGAAATGAAAACTTTTTGCAGATTTGGGGTCTCCCATTTTTCATATATTTTAAAAATTTTGTTTAGTTTCTCTTTTTTTTTGGAAATTTAAATCTAATTTTTTTAAAAAATAAAATTTTCCCCATTTTATAAAAAATTAGTTAATTGGATTTTTTTTAAAAAATTAAAATTCTTGTTTTTTTATCTCGGTTTTAAAACGTTTGGGGAATTGTCTAAATGCAAAATTTTAAAAGGGCTTTTTCCCAGGTTAAGAGAAGACTGTTTTTTTTTCCCAAAAAAGACCAATCATTTTTAAAAAAAAAACGGGAACAGATTCAAAAAAATAAACCTTTCTTTTAAGTTTGGGAATGGAGTAAAAAGGATGAAGGGGAAAGGGAAAAAGAGACAGGGGGGGAACTTGGACCTGTGGGAATCAAAAGGAAAGAACTGGGAAACAGGGGTGAGAGAAAAAGGCCAGCACGATGCGAGCTACTGGCAAAATGGGACTGAGAAGAGGATCAGGGGGCCCGGAGGCGAGTCCAGGGCTCTGGCCCCGGGCTCCCGGTCGGGGGCCCGCCTCCCTCCCCCTTTTCTCCCCCCAGCCCGCCCCCGTGGGCCTTTTTTCGCCCCACCCCCCCCACCCCCCCGCCCTTCCCGCGGCCTCCCTCCCCCCCCGCCTGCCCCCCCCACTGCCTCGCCCCCCACCCGCCTCGCCCCGCCCCCCCCCGCCCGCCGCCCCCCCCTGCCCGCCTTGCCCCCCCCGCCCCCTCCCCCACCCCCTTGCCCCCACCCCACCCACCCCGACCCCGTCCCGTTCCCCCCATCCAGCCTCGCCCCCCTCCCCCTCCCCCCCACCAGCCGGGGCCCGGGGCGCCTGGCCCGGACGGTAAAGGCGCGGGCCCCCCGCCCCCCGGAACGGTGGGAGTGCATTTTTTATTAATGTAGTTGGGGGCAGCATCCATTGTTAGGCTGGAGGGGGAATTGCCCGGTTTCCCCCCGGATTGGCTTTTGGCGTTTCCCGGGCCTTCCCGCCCCCTTTTCCCGCCCCCTCCCTTCCCCTTTCCCCCGCCCCCCCGTCCCCGTCCCCGCGCGCCGCCGCCGCTGGCCCCCCCACGCGGGGGACGACGACCTTCCCCCCCCCGGCGGCGTCGGTGCGAAGACCGCGCGCGGCCCGCCCGGCCCCCTCGGCCCTCGGCTTGCCACAGTCTCAACGCGCGGTTAGAGGACGGCCCGGACCCAGGAGCAACCGTGGGGAAAAAACGAGGGGAAAACTCCAGGGGAATAATCAACGTTTTGGGGGGGGACGCCTGCATATGCAGGAAAAAGACTGGTTTGACAATTTTGCTATTTCCCGTTTCTAGTTCGTTAAAAAAAAATAAACCAGATTGGGTGAATTTAAAAAGGTGAATTAATTTCTGAAAGGAAAAAGATTAGATATAAATAAGCAAAACAAAGAATAATCTTTCATTTTCTAAGATTTTAAATTTTATTGATTAATTTTGTACAAACTACAGATTCATTTTATTGTTGGATTTATTTTACATATTCATTAATCAATCAAATTTCTTTAAAATTTGATTAATTTTTCAAATACTTAAAATTTTCATTTCTTTATTTCAAAATTTTAAAAATTAAAAAAAAAACCTTTAAACAGTTATTTTCTTTTTTTTAAAAATTTCTATCTTCTTTTCCTTCCATTTTTCCATGAGTTTTTTAAATCCATAACTCAGGGCAGGCGGCGAAACTTTTTTAACGATGAAAAAAAAGTGTATTTTAAAAAGTTTTTAGAGTCCAGATAATTGCATTTTTGAGAAAACAAATAAATTATGAATTTTTTGGGGTAATGGGTCTCTTTGGGGGGTAAACCCACGTTCCCCGTTTGGTTGTTGATATAAAAATCACGGTTTTCCGGGGTTTTTTTGGAAAATCCTTAAACCTTGGGTAATATTGAAATTATTCACCCGTATCCCCTCAAATTTACTTACTTTTTCAGAATAGCAACCCGGGGAATAGATCGGGGAAAAATTTGAAACCCGGGGGAAAAAAAGCCCAGTTTCGTCAGTTTTTGAGGGATTCTACCTTTGTGTTTTTTTTAAGAGTACTCATTATATTGACTTGATTTTGCATCAGTTTTTTTATAAAAAATTTCGTTCCTTTTTTCCCAACGAAGTGGGAACATGTTGGGCCAATAATATATTTAGGACTTTCAAAGGCCCCCTATAATGTAAGCTGTTTTGTATCTCTAATTTATTTAATAAGCCCCTTTCCCGGAATCCGTATACTCCTAATCACTTTTGATCTTTTAACCCTTATAAATTTGTATTAGAATTTTTGGCCCCAAAATTTATTGCAGAAGGACTTTTTTAATATTTATTCTCCCAAACATTCTGCAAATTTAATTAAATTTTTCCCCTTCATCTTCTTGTCAAACTCATTTTAATTTTCAGATACCCTTTTAAATTCATCCAGTTTTAAAACATTATTCAATTTCTTCCCCAAAAATACTATATATTCCTTTTTTTTTTAAAATTTAAAAAACCCCCTTTTTTTACCCTTTAAGATTGTTTTGTTTTTTTTGGCTGTTTGGGGAAAATTTTTTCCAGGCAAAAGTTGTTCTGCAAAAGCCTTTTCAGGTTTTGTTTAAATTTATTATTAAGGAAAAAACCCTAGCAAACCCAGACCATTTCAATTTTATGGTTTAAAGGCAATTTACTAACTTTAGTCCTTTACTAAAAAATTTTTTCCAAAAATTTTTACATTGATTCTGATTTTTTTCATCTTCCCCAAAACCCTTTGTATTTCTTTTATTAAAATGCAATAATGCTTTTTTTGATAAAGTTTAAAATCTCTGCTTTTGATTTATTGGTATCCCTTTTTGAACGTGTTCTAAATCAAATTTTAAGTGATTATATTATGGCCTCCCGGTCCCTCTAATTCTTCTTGGTAATTTTTTTCCCTAATTTTAAATTGAGGTCGAGTATAGGTCTGTAGTTGGGTGGGATTTTATTTTGTCCAAAATAGGGGTTAAATAGCTTTTTCCATGCATCTGGGAAAAATTTTTTCCATATAAAATTTATATACTAAAAATACAAAATGTTTGAAAATTTTTTATTATTTTGGAATCTGGATCTTTAATTTTCCTTTTTAGAGAGAATAAGCAGTTCATTCTTTTTTTCATCATTATGGGTTTTAATTATTTTTGATAAAATCCTGTTTTTTTTTATCCCCATTTAATAAATTTGGGTTTAAAAATTTGGAATTAAATTTTGAAAATTTTCCGACCTTTGGGGAAGGGGTTCCCAAAAGAATTTCCCCTCAATCTTCTAAACTTTTTGTCTGGTTTTACTTTCCATTTTTATTTTATTTTTAACTGTTGAACTATCTTCTGGGTGTTTTTATAATTTTTTTCCCGGTTTTTCTTTCTTTTATTCGGGTCTGGGGGTGCTCTCTTCTTCTTGTAAATTTTATTGAAAACAGGATCATTATGTGATTCTTTTTTACAGTCTTTGACTCTTTTTGATTCAAGTACTGCTTGGACATTCCTTATTCCACCCGGGAAAATTTCTTTTAGGCTTCCCGATGATTTGGGGGTTTTTTATTTGGGTGAAGAATGAGTTTAGTAAATTCTTAAAGCTCATTTACGATATTTTTGGGATAAATTTAAATTTTGATCCTTAGGGAATTATAAATTTTTTCGAAAACCAATTAGCCATGAAAGCCATCTTCTTTTTGATGAGGCTGGGGCAAAGGGCTAATTTTATTCTTTTTGGAAAATGATCACTTATTTTCCTCCCAAATTCCATTCAAAGTTATGCTATTTATTTTTGGCTATAGACAGGTCATATTGCTTGAAGTCCCTTGCACTGTTGAAATTTTAGGTTGGGGGGTATTTAGGGGAAAGAGGGTTTTTTTTTTACCTTTTATTATTTTCCTCTTTAATCATTTTTTTTTGATCCCCTAAAATGGGGGTTTTAAAAACTCCCAATATAAGAATGGTTTTGGGTTGATCTGACAGTTTGTTTTAATTTTTTGATTAAATTATATCTATTTGGGAAAAAACATTAAGATTGTTTTTGGATAAAATTTTTTCCCGTACTACGTTTTATATTTGTTTAAAAGGAATTTCCCGTGGTAAATGGGCATAACTACACCCCACTGGCATTATTGGTGCATCTGTTTTTTGTTAAATCCTCTGATCTGGGCAGGGGCATTGGAAATTTGTTTCCGTAGGGATGACATTTGGGTTTATTTGTTTTTATAACGTATTTTAGTTCTGTAGATCATTTTTATTCCATGTAGAATATTCAATTTCTTTTAATTTTTGATTTTTTTACTATTATTGTGATGTTTTTTCCCGAGGGGGTTTACTTATTTTTTGACTATTTTTAATTCCAGTTTTTTTTAGTCAGTGCATTTATTTTTTATTTTTGGTTCATTTTCCCCTTTGATCTTTACATGCGTTAGGGCATCAATTTCACTTTTATTCTACTATTTGTGTTATATTTTGTTTCCTTTATTCTCCATGGGAAATAAATTGATCTTTTTAATAGGGGAATTTTTTCCACTTTATTAAATTTATTTCTTTTTTATTCCCAAATGTTCCTTTTTCCTGTTGTCTATGTTTTTGTTTTTTTCTTTTATCATTTTTTTTCCATTATCACTTAGAGTTGCTAATTTTTTTATATTCTTTTTTATCTTCAAAGGGTTTTTAAATCAGAAGTTAAAACTGGAGTTCTTCCTGAAAGCCCCTTTTTAACCCCTTTGGGGTTTTTTTGCACTTCCTCTGTTCCCAGTGTTTTTATTTTCAGTGATCTTTTTCTTTTTCTTTCTATTCCCGTTTTTTTTATTTCTGATTTTCTTGAACTTTTTTTTGTTTGTTCTGGGGTTGTTTGAGGACCCAAATTATCATTTCTTCTTCTTTTTTTCCTTTCCTAACCTCAAAAAGTTTTTTATTTTGGTTTATTAACCCCAATTCCCCCAAAAGCCTTAGATTTTCATTAAAACCTTTAAGGGACTCCTGGGGATGAAACCGTAGTTTGTTCCCTTTTAAAATTAAATTAAGATTCGGGGGGTTTTTTTTCATCTTCTTTTAAATTTAAACTCTTCTAAACTTAGTTGAGAAAACCAATTCATTCCCGTTTTCAAGAAACCAGGGGGGTACTATCTTTAATTTTTTGAAAAATCTTCTATTAGTGAGTGAGGGGTGACTGACACAATGGACAAGACTACTTTTTTTCTGTAATCGGGGTTTTAAAAACTAGTTTTTTTTTTTAAAAATTTTTTTTCTTTTGTTTTTGAGGGGTCTGCTGTTTTTTTGGGCAAAGGGAAATAAAAAAGAGCATTAGAAATAGGAGTAAATCTTTTGTGGTTTGGGTTTTATGTTGACATGGCTTAAAAATATTCTTTATTTCTGCCCTTTTATAGCTTCTAATAATGCTGTCTTTTTGGGGAAAAAGAGAAGTCAGTTTACTTTACTTGGGGGTTGTTGGTTGAATAGGATCAATTTTACTTTATTTTGCTGGTTGTGATATTGATTTCCTTCATTGAATCAAATAGTGCCCGCATTTGAGGCCCTTCCCCAAATTTAAAGGTTAAATAAACGTTGTTCCTTTTCACCAACCACCCTTTTGCCCAAAAACCCCTTTCCCGGCTCAAAAGGAAAGTCCAAAATTGTTTCGCCCTATCCCGAAAAAATTTTTAAAATGTGAAAAAGTATGCCAACAAAATTTAACTGCGGTGCAAAAATTTAAACCAAAAGAAATCAAAATTTATCTCCCAAAAAAACATTTTTGGGGCCCTTGAAATAAATCGCCGAACGATGATGATTTGTTTACACCTAAAACTCGATTCATTCCCAAACGTATGGGGGAAAATTTTTAAATATGAAAGGTTAAATTTTCCCGGGGTAGCTTCTGCAAACCATTCCGTTCCCCAAGATTTCTTTTAAGAAAAAAATTTAAAAATTTTAACAAGTCCCCGTTTTTATTGAGATTAAATTAAAATTAACTATTTCTATCTCTGAAACACTTTTCCATGTCAAATGTGAAATTTTCTTTAATTAAAACCCTGGGTTCCAAAAATTTAAAAATTGTAGTATTTTTGGGGGAAGGCCAGTTTGTCCATTTCCCAATTTTGGGTATCTCGTTTTTGTCATATTTAAAGGCCCTTTTAGATTTTAAATATTCTGTTGAAAAAAAGTTTCAATAATTCAAATTTTTTTAAAAAAACATATATACTTCTAAATAAAGGTTTTTTACTGTGTTTTTTAAAAAATTTCAACCCCAAAATATGAATACTTTTTTTTAAAGAGTAATAAAAGAAAAAAATATAAGAAATATTTTTCTAAAAAATAAAAAAGGGTTTTTTCGTGAAAAAACTTTATATAAATGAATAATTCTTTATGAAATGGTGTTTGAATCATCCTCGAGATATTTTCCGGGGTGTTTGGTTTGAAAGGGAAAGTTCGTTAAAAAACGTGGGTTAACTGGGTTTGTATGCATCTTTCTAAGTCGTTTTACCAGATTTAAAATTTAAAGGGAAAAAGTGTGACAATAGTAATTTTCTTTTAAAACCGTTTGAAATTATGAAACTTATGAAACAAAAAGTTTTTTTAAAAAATGATAAAATATAAAATAAACATAATAAGGAATTTTTCAAGTAGAAAAGACCCTTTTAAAATGTCTTTTTTTAAAATAAATTTTTTTGGCCCAAAAAAATTTTTTTTTCTCCATCCGTTTTAGGTTTTCTCCAACACCTTTTTGTGAAAATTAGATTAATGAATGAAAAACGGGAACCCGGGGGCCATATGAGAAAATAATAAAGGACATAGCCGAAATTTAAAGAAGGGGTGAAAGAAACAAAAAACGGATCAAACATAAAAACAAATCAATACGGCAAAACCCAAGGGGGAAGTCGGGGAAAAAAAAAAGGGGCAGGTGGGGGGAAAAGGGGGATTTCTAAAAAATTGGGGGAAGAAAGAAATTCCCTCCCCGAAACCCCAGCCTCTGCCCTTTTCCCGCCAAATTACGCGGGGGGGGGAGAAAAGAAAAAGGGGAAATAAAAGGGGGGTATCAACGAAAATATATGCGGTATTAAAAAATCAAAACACAGACCATGAGATCTGAAAAAAAAAAAAAAAAAGGGAACGCGAAAAATAAATAATTTAAAAATTGGGGAGGCCATGAGGAAGTAATGAGGGGTGGGGAATTGGGATAGAAACCCGGAAACCAAAAGGGAAAAGAATTTTTTGTTTTTCCCCCAAAAATTAGGACCGTAAAAAATAAAACAACAAAAACAAAAGGGGCCAAAAAAAAATGAGGTGGGGTCAGAGAAAGGGCGAAGTCAAAGGGGGTTGATAATGGGGAAAAACTCAAAACAAAACAAAAAAAAAAGAAAAATTGGGAAAAGAAACCAAGATTAAAAAAAAAGCCTGGAGATGAGAAGACGCGAAGGGGGGGGGGCCCAAAAGGGAAAAGCGAGCGAGGGGGGGCGTGGGTGTTTTTCCCTTTTTAAAGAGAAGGGATCCCGCCCCCGGCGCGAGCCCCGGCCCCCCGGGGGCGCCCGCCCGCCTCCACCGCCTTTACCTCCTCCCCCCCACCCCAGCCCCGCCTTCCCCCCCCCCCCGCCCCAGTCGTACCCCCGGCGCCCGGCTGGGCCCCCCTGATCCGGGGCCCGGCCCCAGGGGGCCAGGGGGCCGCCCGAACCCCCGAAGAAATAAAAAACGTTTCCCCCCGTGGCGCCGCCCCCGCCTTTTTTGAAACGCGCCTCGGGGGAATTCCCGAAATCCCCTTGGCCGGGGGGTTTCATCATGGGAAAAAACAAAGGATGCCCGGGGGGGAGGAGGTGAGGGCCGATATTTTTTCTAATTTTCCTGCTCGCCCCAAAACCCTTTCCCACAGATTCGAAGCACATACAAAATATATTTTTTTTGTGGGTGATCTCTAGTTTTTTTCAATGGAGAATTTTAATTATGATCCCCCTGACCCTTTTTTTATGTTTTTATTGAAAAAAATTTAATATTAATTTCTTAAATTTAGAATTTTTCTGTCTCCCTTTTAAAAAAAAAGGGGAAAAAGAATATTATGCTTTTATTTTCACGCAGTTTTTTTACAAAAAAGGTGAGGTTTTTTTTTTTTCGGGTGAAAAAAAAATATTACAATTTTTCAATGTTTTTATAAAGTTAATTTTTTGCCTTTTTATCTTTATCTAAAAAAAATAAATAAATTTGTTTTAATTTTTAAAAGGAAAATAAAAAATTAAAATTTAAATGGAAAGTTTTAGATATTCAACAAGGGAAAAAAGAAGGCCTTTTTTGTTTTTTTTTTTCCCTTTTGTTTCCATCCCAATAAGTTATTTTCTATCCCGGAGCGGAACCCGACACTGTTTTTAAAATGTGAAGTTTTCAGGTTTTTTTGTGTAAAAGAAAAAAAAAGTAGGGGGCAAACACCCTTTCCCTTTTCCCAACTTTGGAACCAAAACCCAAAAAAATTAAAAGAAAAATTGAAACCCGCGCCTTTTTTCAGTCCTCCCCAAGCCCCTTTTCCTCCCCCCCCCCCTCACCCCGCCCCCGCCTTTCCCCCCCCCCCCATCTTTATGACGGTTTCTTTTTTGGAGAAAAATGAAAAATTGGAAATTTTTTTTAACAGTTTTCATAATTTTACGTGAAAAAGGGCCGTTTCCAAAAAAAAATTTTTAATCATTTTAAAAATTTTCTGGAAAGATTTATGGGTAAAAAATCTCGATTTTTAATATTGTAGTTGTGGGAAGACGCCGAAAAAAATTGAAATTTTGCAATTTTCAAAAATTTAGAATATTTAACGAAAATGAATCCCGCGCTATTTATTAATGGGCTCCATCAGAGGAAAAATTCAATGAAAAAATTTTGAACCATTTTTGATAATATTCTGAAAATGTATCTCCATAATCAAAGTATCTGTTTCAAACTCACAGGGCCTCGAATTTGGACAGGTCAATGTGGGAATATCAATTTTGGAGAGACGTTTTAGGCGATTTCGTAGGTTACAGGTAGCCGGAAAGATGGATGGACAGATAGACGGTCGGATAGACGTTTCGCTGTCAACCAATTTTTCGGTACCTTGGTCCCACAAAACGTCGGTTTTCTCCTATCATGTCAGAAGCAATTTACTCGAAATAGGGATACTATTTATAAGCTTTTTTCATATCATGCCTTCCATACGAGTTTATTCTGACGAAATATCGCCATTTTCCAAAGCAGTATTACAAAAATTTATCTTTACTACGCAGGAACGTAGTAGAAGGGGAACTTTAGAAATCTAGAAATACAAAAACTGATCTAAGCAAACTGCCGACGGAATCAAAGGAAGTCGGCCGCTTCTTACCAAAGATGTTAATGTGGAGAAGCAGAAACCTTAAAATGGGAACGGATATAAATCTTATGAACAAATCTGCTTTCACAAGAGTAAGTGGTTGAAAATTAATGATCTCGACAAGACTTTTAGTTTCTTCAAGTACTGCTGTCCGAGGTTCGCAAAAGGCAATTTACTTTTTTGAGAACACTATAAACACAACACACAACAATTGTGTAACTGTGGCAAGTGTGAATTTTTGTAAAAGATTTAATTATATTCAAATGCACCAATTATATGGGAAATTTATTTTTTCAAACGACATGTTATTCAAAATATTACGATGTTTTTAAAAAAAAAATTTGATAATAAAAATGCGTGTCTCAAATATGAACTGTTTTTACATCTACTCGTAATATGTCAATGCGAATAAATGATCAAATAAAATCATCAGTTAAGTTTCTATTGATTGTCATTTTTATATTAACAAAAAGTTCCATTTATTATAGATAATTAGATTTAAATTTATAATTCAGTAATAAAAAGTTATGAAAATTAGTTTACTTCACTACTACGTCTTGACATAACTTTCTGCAACGCGTCAGAGATCTGTGCGTCTCCATCTTCAGGTACATGTCTATGAACAAAATAGGTCTACATCAATATTAAAAATGAATCAATCGTTATGAATGAAGACATTACGTAAGCAGAAAACATTATTAGAGGAATCTTACCTTTCATAGATATTTGTTTACATCCATGTTGTTAATAAATATGTAATATATCTCCGTTATGTCAAGACTTAGAGGTGAAATAAACTTACTTTCATAATTTTTATTTATTGAATTACAAACTTAAATCTGATTGTGTATAAATGGAACTTTTTGTTAATATACAAATTACCACTAATTACCCAACTGATACACTCTCCCGTGACACCACCTCTTTATATTCAAATAACGTATACAATACTTCTGATTTAAGTAGTTGGCACGTTTCATGAATCCCATGAATATAGAAAATTAATTTACTATTGTATTTAATAGTTTGTATTTAGTATTATAAGGAAATTTATTCTTAATTCTGTACTAATTTTTCCTACTTGTTTGCAAAAGAACAATCGCTTTAGATAGTCTACGCACTCTTGTTAATCAATCTAATTTTGTTGTTCCAAATTAAGTGATTCCATTCCAGAAGCTTTCCAGTGATTTTAATCTATAAAAATGGGAGAACAATTCCCAAAAAGGGGGCCCTTTTGAGGGAAGTATCTAACCCACTTACAAAAAAAGTGTACTTTTGGGAAAAGGGGCCATAAAAGAGGGCACGCTCATTTTTTATAATCCAACAATGCGGAGTAACATTTTTTACCCAAGAAATACCAGATAATTTATTACAAATTTCTAAAGAATTTGAATAAAACTAAAATAAAAGATAAAATTAGCAAATGGGTTTTTGATTGGGAAAATTTTTAATTTCAAAAATTTCGGGGATATAGTCGATCTAACTAGCATTGATTTTTTTTGATCATTTTGTTTTTCAGGGAAATGTTTGTCCTTTGTGGGGAGTCCCAGGGAGAAGCGAAATTTTTTAAAATGTTTTTATTTTTTTAAGACTTATCCAACCCTTATGTCCCCGCTTGACAAAAATGGGGATGTCCTGAGCCGAATTTTTATTTGGGTTTTCCCGCCCTTCTCCCCTTTGGGGATGAGCGACCAACCGCTTTAGCTTCATTTCAGGGAGGGGACTATTCATTTTGAAATTAAAAGGGGTAATGGCGGGGTTATATTATAAAATATTTGAATATAAATTAAATAAACCCAACTTTTTCATAAATTTTTTATACTTTTAAATTTACATAAATAAAGGCATGAAATTTTCCCTTTAAAAAAATATTTTAAAACTGTTATAAAAGGGTATTTTGAAAAACATAACATTGAAAACACTATTAAGCTCCATGTCTACATTTCTGTTTATTATTGTAATTTTTTAAAAAATTAAATAATTTGCATTGTATGCATTTCTAACCTAGTTATTTTTTAGAAAATTAATTTTTTAAAAGAAAATTTTTTAGAGAAATTTTTCCCAAATGTCTCCGAGATAGCAGTTTTAGTTGTAAAATACTTCATCATAAATTTTCCCAGATGCCCCAATTAAAAAAAATATATGGTCACGGATAAATATTGAAATTAAAAGTTTTGATTTTAAAATACTAAAAAAACTTAAGTAAAAGTTTTTAAAATCAAATGGTTTTTCTTGGGGGGACAAGGATTGCAAGTGCATTTTAAGGAAAATGAATGTTTTTTGATTTTTGTTTTGGGATCAAATTAATTCCCTCTTCGATCTAAGTTGGGGTGTTTGGGCTTTTTACAGGGATTTTTACAAATTTTAAAAAATCATTTTAATGGTTTTTGAGGATTTTTGAGAATAAAAACCGACATATGACTTTTATAAAAATTTTTTAAATTCTTAATGTTTAAAGGTGAAACACCAGCTTTTGTCTATTGGTGCCATTGGGGGAACACACACACACACACACACCCCAACACAAATATTTTAAAAACTTAATGTAATTTTTTATGTTTTTCCAAAAATTAATATTTTTATATTATTATAGCAAGTTTTTTTACATTAGATAATTTTTTTTTGAGAGACGAGAAATGCAAACAAAGTTTTTTTCCCGTCATCGGAATGTTACACCCACTTTTCAGATAAGCAGCCCTTATGAAAACACTGTTTTTTAATCCATTAAGAATCACAAAGAGATTCTCCTGTCAAAAATTTTTATTTAAAAATTGTAATTGTTAATAATGTTTCAAAATTTTGTCAAACTTGAAATTGTGTCAGGATAATCGTTAAAAAATGAATAGATCCTTTCTGAAAAATATTGTTGCAAAAAAAAATTTTTTCTTTTTTCCCAACTTTTTTACATTTCATAAAAATTACAATTTATTGATATGTTTCACTAACGCATCTTCATAATATTGCACTGCATATTTAAAATTTTTTAATGAATTTTAAAAAATTTTTTTAAACAAAATAAGCAATTAATTTTTTTTTTTGGGGAAAAAATTTCTTTTGTTAAATTTTTAAGCAATTTAATTAAAGAAATATAAAAAAAAATTTAAAGGTTAATTTAAAACTAAAAATTATAATATTTATTATTGTTGAAACGCATTGTTACTATAAAAAATGAAAAGTTTTAAAATGAAATGCCCATTGATTATAGTTTGTGTTCATATAGTATATTCACGCAGAGACGTTTTTAAAAAGAAAATCTAAAAATAACGAAATAACCCCAAAATAATTCACTTTTTCTCCCTTTGGCGACCACTTTAAGCAAGGTGGGGAAGAAGGAAAAATTGTGTTTATCGCGGGGTTCCGAAACCCAAATCTTTCGGGGTCACCATTTTTTCCTTTTTTTACTTAAGTCTTGGGATTCCGAAAGTGATTAGATTTTTTAACATTAACTTGAGAATAAGGTTAAAATTAAGGAGAGAGAAATGATAAAAATGTCTGATTTTTAAAAACTTCCCTTTTGGAATAAAATCAGAAGCCCCACTGGCAAATTATTTTTTTGGTCCAAAACTGCCCCTTTGGGGGAATTATGTTATCGCCAAAAAGCGAAAGATTTGGTTGTACCAAATTTTGTTATTGGTGGTTTGAAATTTTTAAATTTTGGAATTGATATTACCATTGGTGCAATATACAAAAAAATGGGGAATTTTATTATTTGTGATAATTTTTTTTTACTTTTTCCCCCCCCAAAATTTTTTTCGAAAACATAATTCAATCATTTTTTTTCCCAAATACAATATTTATTTTGCCCTTTCAATTAAAGAAAATGAAATAAAAAAGGATCATGGGATAAAACAAAGTTTAAAAATATTTAAATGCCAAAAAATAAATCTGATTTTTGGGTTATCTAAAGGCCCTTAATTTTAGAAAAAATCAAATTTTCTTTTTTTTCCCTTTTTAATCTTTCAAATAAGAACTTTACTTTGTTTTTTGGTTTTTTTCCCGGCAAGATCTTAAAGATCTTGCCCCGCTTATTTGGCCCCCAAAAATTAAAATTTTTCTTCATCCGGTATTTTTCCCAAATTTCTTTTAAAGGGGAAATTATTATTAATTCAAAGGAGTATTTTACAGTTTTTAATGCCCTTTTGAAACTCACACAAATGTTTTTTTCCGTCAGGCTTTTTCTCTATTCTTCTCCCCTTTCATTGTCAAACGATGACAAATTTTACAAGATTTCCTTTTCCCTCGTTTTCTTTTTTTTAAAAGGAACCCCAAATTTAAAATTTTTTGATATTCTGTCAGCACTTTGCAGCATACCAATGGAGTTTTTTGGGTTTCCGGCATTTTCAATCACTTTCCTAAATTATTATTACCCGTCTAATCTTTTGTTTAGAAATTCATAAAACAGTATGCTGCAAATTTTCCCCAAAAAATTTTTTTCCCATAGAGTTAACTGAGATTTTACACATTTTAATTCTAATTTCCGATTCAAGTAATACGCTCTAAACCCATTGTTTTTATATTGTCTCAGTTTTCTTTGAAAATGTTTGTTTTATAAATAATGAATTTCACAATAATTTTCCATAGCTTATTTTTAATAAAGTCAATTTTAAAGACCCCTGCTCTAATAATAACCTGATATTTTTAAAATTTTTTCCCCCAGGGGAAATAATTTTCTGTTCTAGATCAAAATGAGATTTCCAAAACCATGTGTCTTGACTTTACATTATTTATTTTACCCCATTTTTTTTTTATTAATTTCGGGATTAAATGTTATAGATACAAAAATTTTTTTACCTTTTTTTCAAGTGATACGTTGACCCCAAAAAAGGGGAAAATCGTTTATGGAATTCAAAAGGTTTTGCACCCGTTCGAAGTCTTAAACGATATCCACCAATATTTTTAGTTTTTTGGGATTACACTAATAAAAACCTTTCAACATTTTGTTTTCCAACTTAAACTTATTGGGTGTTTTAAAAATAATGTAAAAATTTAACGTAAATTTAAAGGGGGTAAAGAGTTTTTGATGAAAAAATTATTATATAAAAAAAAAGATTTCATCTTCATCTTCATTATTTAGTTTCCCACTGTTATTGTGAAAAAATAATATTTTCTAGATGAAGAGGGGCACGCCCCCTGCCCCCTTTTTTTTGGATCCGGGTTTGGGAAAATTTAAAAATAGTTGTAAAAAAATTTGAAAAAATGATTGAGAAGAAAAATAATTTTTTTTATTAATCAGTATACCCAACAATGAAGTTTTCGGGAATGTTATCAATAATGAAAAACATATTTATTTAACTAATAATCAAATTTATTATATAAATACTTTGGTTTTTAAAAAACCGGAATTTTTTTTTGACTTCATAAATTTAATTTCCCCTTTAAAAATTTTTTCGGGTGACGCATGTTAACAAACATTCATATTTTCTCGTATACTTAGTATATACAGAGAATTTTACGAAAAGAAAAATTTTAGGAAAGCTGGCGAAAAACTGCGCATTTTCTCAAAAAAATCATTGCAGGTTTGACAAAAAAGAAAAAAAAATTATTTAAATTAAGAAAAAAAGCCCTTAACCCCGGGTGAAAACCCATAATTCCAGTTTTGTTGATCCGTGATGCCAAAAACCCCAAAAGCAAAACGTCCCTGTCCGTCTGATACAACTCAAAAGCGCCAAACCCAGCATAGGGTTTTTTTAAAATTTAAAAAAACTCTGTCTTTTTTTGCCTGAGCTGAAGTTTTATCTGTTTTTTTAAAAACATTCTTTAAATTTTTGGGGGAGGACTTTTTGTACCCCCCCCGGGATTTTTTAAAATTTTTTTCAAAAACCCCCAAATTTTTTCAAAAATTTCTTGTAATTATTTTTAAATTATAGTAAAATCCCAATAAAGGTAGAATATGTCCTTTTTCAGGTTAACCTGAATTTTGAAAACCCAAAAATTTAAATTTTTTTTGGGTCTTATTTAAACTAAAAAAACTAAAGATGAGTTTTTTGCCAAAAAAAAAAGGGTTTATAATTGATTTTTAATAAGGTCATGCAATTTTTTAAAGTTTTGTTTGATTTGACAATAGGGCGTGCAATATTTGAAATTTTAAAATTTTAAAATAAACAAGTTTTTCCCAAAACGGCCCCAAAATTTTTTTTTTTAAATTTTTTGGTTTGGTAATGCCAAATGACCCACCCGATGAATAAACAAGATATTGTCATTCTATTTTTTTTTAAAAATTACAAAATGTTTTTTTAAATTTTTTTGGGGGCCCGAAATGAGTTTTTAAAGGGGGATTTGAAGATTTTTTAAATTTTGGAGTAGAAGGTTTAAATATTTTGGGAGGGTTTTTCAAAAACTAAATAGATTCCGTAAAAAAGATATTTTAAACCCGAAAAGGAAAATTTAAAATGTATTTTGAAAAGGATAGTTTCACCAAGAGAAGGGGAACCTTAGGGAGTTTGGCAAGAAACCAAAACCAGCCCAAAAAGGGAAATTAAAAACATTTCCGAGAAATCTGTCCCATTTTTAGCACTTAGTTCTTAATTTTTTGGTAGTAGGAAGGTTTAAATTTTTAAAAGCAAAAAAAAATTTTTGAAAAAAAACCTGAAAAAAGAACGGGAGACAAAAAAGCACTACAAAGGACGTAACTTATTAGGATTGGGGAAAGGAACCCCCAATGAAAAACCAAAACGGTTTTGAACGGGAAAAATAAAAGGGGAATGACCCTTTCACCAGAACTGAAAGTACATAAAATTTTTTTTCCCCAGTTTTGAAACCGGTATCTTCAAAAAAAAGGAATTTTTTGGAAACTGACATCGTTATTGGGGAATTTATTTATTGCTCGTAAATTAAAAACCCATATCGCATGGATTTGAAAACGGTTCCTCTATTGTGAAGCCACGCCCCCAAGGATTGCGTAAAAACAGACGAGTAAGCTTTTCCCCGGAACGTACTAATTAAGAATCTTAAAAATTTTTGTTTTAAAACCCTCTTGGTTTTTCCGCACTTCTGAAATTTTAAAAATATTAAAAAATTTAAACCCTAAAAACAAAAAGAAAAAAAAATTTCCACCCCAATTATAAAATATTTAAATTTCTCCCAAAATGTTTCAGTTAGTACTATGTAATTTTTCCTAGCAGGCGCTTGGCCCTAGCCTGACGCCCCCAACCCTTATCCCTCTCCCCAAATGAGATTATTAGACGTGATAACTTTGGGGCTGGGAAAAAGCCGACAGGGCCCCGACATTCAGAACCCAAATTGCTGCAAGTAAATTTAAATCTAAGAAACTTTTTGACTTCAAAAAAAATCACCAAACAAGCGGGGTTTTTTTGTTTCATCTACTCATTTTATAAAATAAATTTTATTTTCTGTTTTTTGGGTTTGGTTTTCTTTTTATATAACAAATTTTTAATATTCCCATTCTTTCTTTTTGAAAACCCCTCAAACGAAAACCCGAAAATGATCCCTTTAAAATTATTAAAAAGGAAAAGTAAATTAAAATTTAACATAGTCAAAAAAAAAAAGGTATAAAAGGGCTGTGATGAACTGAGTCTTCCTTTCTTTAAAACAAGCCCCTGAACAAATGACTTTACCCCGCAGTCACTTAAAAAAGGTTTTAAATTTTGGTGTGTTGAGAGGATACTGTTTGAGTTTTTTTAGCTAAAGACAAATGTTGTTTAAAGAAAGAAAAAAAAAGTAAGATTTCGAAAAATTTGGGTTTTTAAAACGTTTTAATAGTAAGAAAGAAAAGGTTTCAATTAGTTTTGTTTTAAACCATTTTTTAAAAATTGTAAATTTTTTATTTTTGAGGGAAAAATGTTTCTTTAAAAAATTTTTAAAATGATTGTTATGCAAGAAGAATTAGGGAAAAAAATTTTATTTAAAAAATCTTTTTTAATTTTTTGGGAATTTTGGGGAAGACCCCCCAAATGTTCAAACAAAAAATTTTTCAAAACCAGATTAACCCAAGAAAAACTATGTCATCCTTCGGATTTACTTTATTCTTCCCAGAAAATTGGGACCCGTTTTTGAGAAAATTTTAAAAATGTCCAAAGGTTTCATGTAAACCCCAAACAAAGTTTTTTCAAAATTTCCAAGTCAACTACAGCCAAAAAAAACGGGGGTTTTTTCCCAATTGGGGATCGAGGTGTGGTTTAGGCCAGTAGTGATCACAGTTTTATGGAGGAGGTTTTGGGAAAAAACCATTTTCTGACCCCAAAAAAGTGTTTTTCCGTTTAATCGCGAAATCGTTTTTTCCCCCCATAAAATTTTCTGATACTAGTATAGACACGAATATCCCAGATAAAATTGTCACATACAATAAAATACTTATACTACGTATATTCGTTAAACAAAAAGAAAAGAGAAGCAAAAACATTTAGGAGATAACAAATTTATCATAGTTAAAAATCCATTTAAACTTTTAAAAGAAAATTCCCAAAAAGGTAATAAAACAAATAAATTTTCCTTTTGTTTTATTTTAAATGAGTTTATTTTTTACATAAATGATTAAAATTAAAATATGAATGTTTTTATCTAATCAAGGAGTAATTTGTCAAATCGGGGGAAAGAGTTGTGTAAAAGCCACAACTTTGATATCAATTTAAAGGTCCAAACCTTCCTCATTTTGGGATTTTACAAATGAGGGCGCGGTGACAAATATCAAATGCGGGGGGAAATACACGAGCCCAAGAATCCAACTGTAAACGCATTTTTCGGAACCCTATGGTCGGGAGCAATGGGTCAAATCGAACGATGGGGGGTTTGATTCTGTCCAAAGGGGAATTAAAATTTAGTCCCTAATTAATAGGGTTATCAGGTCACAATGGATATCACTAACGAAGGGGATAAACATTTCATATTTCTTTTCCCCAAAAAAGTGGAGTTGTGACAAATTTTTAAAGTGAATGAAAAAGTATGTCAAAAACTTCATTTTTAATTTCCGGGGGTTGGGTTTAAATTTTTAAATAACTAAATATAAATAAATACACATTTGTATAAAATTTGTAATAAAGGGATAAACAAATTTAAATATTATATAGATAAAAGTTCAGAAAAAGACCCAAAACACAAAAAATAAAAATTTTTTCCAAACATTTTATTTTTAATTTCAGACTGGGTAAAACAGAACGGGAACAGAAAAAAAAGGGGCAAAATCCCCAGAACTGACCCCAAAAACCTGTTTTAAAAACCCCGGTGTCAAATGATTTCAGCACAGAGAGAGAATTTTTCAGTAATCTGCAAGCCTTAATGTACTCGAATACGAAATTTTTGTTCAATTTCTCCTTTTTTGAGGGTAAACATTTAAGACGTAATAGAAACCCAATTTCTAAACATATTCGTTCTCAAGTAAAATTTTCGGGAAAATGCAATATTGGGGAAAACTGATGTTTTAAAAATACATGATAATATATTTATTTATCTAACTCCGTTATTTTTTTTATAAATTTTTATAATAAATTTAAAAAGATTTAAAAGAACGACTTTATCCCAGACTTTTTGGAGATCCGAAATTGCACCCCTTTTTTTTCCATTGAGAAAAAATGACAGGTGTTTTGGGCCTTTGGGATCCCCTACAAAAAGGCAGGGGAATAATCTTTGGGATAAAAACTAAATAAAAAATTCATTATTTTTGTAAAAATTTGGGGACTGATTAAAGGGCTCGCCACTTAGTCTCAGCTACCCCACTAAAGATAACCCTAAAAACTTTCTTTTTTTAAAAAAGGGAGAATAAAAAACAATTTTGGGATTTTTTTCACGACCCCCAAACCATTTTATTAGGGTTTGGAGTTAAACTTTTTAAATGTGGCTCCAATTTACCAAAGGGACTTACTTTAAAAATTTTTAAGAAGCCCATAAAAGAAATAAAATTAAAATTTGTTACAAAAAAAGGGGAGGGTTCTTTTTAATTTACCACAAAACAAAAAATGGTTTTTTAATGATTTCTTAAAGTTTCTAAGGAACTTTTTTAAAACGTAAAAAGACATTCCCTTTCTCAAAAAAGAACGAAGAAATTCCCTTTTTTTAAAAATTTTATAAAAAACCCCACAGACTTTTTAAAGGATTTGATTATCTCTGAATTTAAATATGAAAATTTAAATAGTGATTTTTAAACCTTCGACTTTTCATATTATTTCTAAGATTACATAAAAATGATAATATTTTTAAAACGAGACACTTTTAAATTTTGAGCCTTTCCCCTTCCAAATTTCGTTTCGTCACATTTTAAATACAAAAACCAGCACACAATTTTAAATAAATCACATTATCGTTTACAAAACAAGTTTGTTCCTTTTTTTAAATTTGGAATGTCTCTCCGTGATGATGGATTTTTTGGTGCAATTTCATATTCGCCAAAATTTTATCGGGCGTCCATTCCTCTATCTACATGTAATCCAGGAGCAAATAAGAGGTCCCACAGAAACTGATGAGGGGGGTAGAATAAATTTTAAATTTTAAATTTTATTGCCTTATGATGTACAACTTTTTTTTTGGTTAAGCAAAACTCAATTTTGATAAAAAATGTAAATCATAAAGGGTTTTTTTATTTTTGTTGATTCAGAAAATTTTGATTGAATGTCTTTTGTGGGGCCTGCAAGTAGTTTCTATCCGGGGAAACTCCCATTTTTGCCCCCCCCCATATCTTAAAGGATCCCATTCGCGATAAGACTGAATTTAAACTTCGTGAAACAAGTCTGAAATACGGGAACCCGCGTAGTATTACAAGTAACTATGTTTTTTTTAATACCAAAACAAAACCAAGAGAATTTGACAAATTTTACATTATAAAAACTTGTAACCTAAACTTGAATGATAAATTAAAAATTTTTTAATTTATCTGCAAATAGTTGATTGATTGTTTTTTAAAAAAATTTATAATGCTTAAAAGAAAACAAGAAGGTTGTACTAAACAGAAATATTTTTCTCAATGTCATTTGCCCCAATATTATTTATTACATGAAGGGGAAAAAGGGGAAACAAGAAAATTCATTTTAAATTTTTGGGGTTTTGGGTTAACTTTTCCATTTTCAAAAAAAAAGAGTTCAAAATAGGACGCCCACCCCTCTGATAGTACAGAAGGAGGTTTTCTGTACTGATGGACGAAAAAACCGGCCCTTTTATCCCAAGTTTTTCAAAAATTAATAACTAAAAATTTTGGGCAAACACTGAAATCACACCAAAAAGGAAAAAAAATTATCTTTTTGGATCTGAATTTCACAACGTTAGCAAGCTGACAGCGTACCTATGACGGAACCTTTTCCCAAAAAGGGTTTTTCTTTTTCCCAGTTGCCACTTAGAAAGATTTTTAAAAAATTAAACCTATCAAAAAAAATAAACGTTTAATATATTTTTCGTTTTCAGAGGTCAACCTTTTAAGTTTAAAAAACTGTGATATATAATATAATAAAAAAATGATAATATAGGAATATTAAATATATTAAATAAAAAAATTTTTTTAAAAAATTAACCTTTCTTAAAAAAAATACAATTTTTTTACTTTTCCCCCATTTGTACCACATTGTCATAAAAAACGGGAAAAGGGGATTTAAATTATTTCGAGAAGAGCCAATGTCTAGAAGGGGGACAGTTTTAAAGAATACTGGGATGAAAACAGGGTATTTTCTCCCCCGTATTTTAAAGGAACCAGGGAAAATACAAAAAGCCAAAAAAAAATTGACAGATTTATTTAAAATTTATTTTTAAGGGAAAAAAGTTTATAAAGGAAAATTTTAAATTTCAATTTTTTATTTTGGGGAAAAATTACGAAAAAATTTTAAAAGAACATGAGACCTCGCATTTTTAAAGCATTCCACATCCAACCATAAATGTAATAAAAATTATGGAGCCATTTGTTTGAACATTTTAAAATACCGCCCCGGGGGGTTTTCAAAGTTTTTTCCCCCACCAATATCGGTTTAAAATTAAAGGGCCAAACAATCAGCCAGATCGATTGGGGAATCAATTTTGGGGGAAAATCGGTTAAACGGTTTAGCCGCTATTGTTGTTCAGGGAGGAGGGACAGAAAACCCCGTCAGTCGATTTTTCGCTATCAACCACCCACAAAACATGGTTTCTAAAAAACCCCTACGATTTGGAGGATTTTTTCAAATTTAAAGTGGTTTTCTTTCCTTTTTTTCGTCACAAGGCCGTGTAAATGTTTTCTGCAGAAAACCCCCTTTTTTTTTGCGTAGCATTACGAAACCCTTTCTCCCCTTTAAGAAGAAAGTAATTGATCAATATAGAGAATTTGGGATTATGCTTACGGAAAATTTTTATGTTTTCACTGCAAAGAATTTTCAAATTTTGGGAAACATTTAAAATTTTTTTATAACTTATTTGTAGAATTATTTAAACTGAGAAGAAGAGTAAAGAGTTATGAAAATTTTGAAACAGATTAGAAATTTGAAACGTTAAAAACCCCAGAGATATTAATAAAAAGGTTACTTTTTTTTTACAGTATTTGTAAAAACCGGTATTTTATTGAAAGGAAGAGTGGTAAAAAAGAGAGTTCGTTTCGGGGCCTTAATAATAATGAGTAAAAAAATCCCCTAGAAATTTTTGGATTCCGGATTTAGAACCCCAAATGAACTTGCTAAAGATAATTAAGGAAAAAGAATACTTGATTTAGAAGTCAGTAATTTTTTAATTTTTGGGTCCCATGGTAAGAGGCCCTTTTTCCTCCAACGAGTCTAAAAGTAAAAAATTTTCGGCAGAGTTTTTGGGAAATTTTTTTTGGATTCGGATTTAAAAAAGCTAAATTTTTCCCCAAAACCCCCTAAATACCTTTTTTACTTGATATCATTTTTAAAAAAGGCATTCAGAATGTAAAAAAGAAAAATTTTTAAAGGGTTTTAATCAATAAAAAAATTTTTCCGTCACTGTTCCTCGTTTAAAAAAAACTAGGGGAAATATTGTAAGGGAAAGAACATTTTTAAAATTTTGGGGTACTCAGTTTAATAAATATTTTTTTTTAATAAAGAAATAGAAAAAGGGTAAATAAAATATGGGCCTAAATAAAATATCATTGAATATTGTGGGAAAACTCTGAGAAAATGAATTTTAAGGGAAAAAATAATCGAATTATTTGGGCCCATATATGAAAATTTTTTTTGATTAAATAAATTTGTTTTATAAAATTTTTTTGGGGAAATAAAGCCCCGGGTTTTTATTAGGCAAGATTATTGAAAGAATTTCAAATATGGGGAAATTTTTTTTAAAATTAAGTTGTTGTTTTTAATATTTTTAATTTTTTAACTACTAGGTCATAAACACCATCGGATTTTTTTTTTGGGGTTTCGGGGAGAATACGGGGACATCAGGGAACACACATCTATGCCCGAGGGGGGAACCTGGGCCCTTAAACCCCAGGAACCCAGGCCCTTTGTCGTCCTTTTCCCTCTTTCCCGGGAAAACCCTCTGACATCATTTTCCAACATCAAATACATCAAGATATCCCCAACCTCCATCATTTGAAACGTTTTTTCCCCCCCCACGGGGGGGGAAATGAAACCCTGACTGGTATTTTAAATTGGTGGGAACCCAAAAAAAGCATATTTATGGTAATTCACTTTCCCCAAGATTTTATCCAACGTTGCAGGAGGCCAGAGGGAAAACCTTTTAAAAACTCACAAGGATCATAAAACCTTTGTGGGTTTGCCCCGGTTTCAACCCCGGGGAAAAATTTTTATTCACCTTCGATCGGGCACTGCCACTTTTAAGGACATCCGCAGTTCCCCCACCTCATCCCCAGAAATGAAGAACAGCCCTTTACTGTGCATGCCCCGGCACGGGGGATAATGAAAGACCAAGGGTATAGCTTGTTGACTATAGAGGAACCACTGTCCTCCAAATTTTTTAAACTTTTTTACCCATGGTTTTATAAATCTAAAGTAAGGGGGATGATTTTTAACATGCCTTTTTTAACTAATTTTTGGTTTTTGGGGTAAAAATTTTTAGTCATTTATTTTTATTTTAAAAATTTGTCATTTTTTCTGTTTTTCCTCTTAATCTTGTAATTAATAAAAATATTTTAATTGGGCTTTTTTACAAATTTTTTAGAAAAATTTTTTAAAATATTGCACTATGTATTTAAAAAATATTTACACAAACACAGTTTTTTTAAATTTTTAAAGAAGGATAAATTTCATTTTGGAAAAATAAAGATTTTGTTTGTTTTTAGATTTGAGAACTTGGATCTCATTGAATCTCTTTTTGTTTTTCCAAAATTGATCAAAAAACCCAAAAGTGTTTTTAGGTTTTGATATGATTTTGGATTGGGGTCTTATAAAAAATTATTTGTCATGCGTATATCTTAAATGGTTAAAAATTTTTTACAATTAATCATTAGAAAACAAGGGCGGGGGTTTCCGGGAAAAAAAAAGGGTTTTCTTCAAATCGATAACCTGCCAATTTGGATGTTTGAATTGTGAGATCTTCTTGAACGAACTAAACACCCCCAAACTGTTTCGGGGGTCATACAAAAATAACATAAATTGAAAGAAAAACGATTCGGAAAAAATGTGTTCCGCTTAAATATTTTAATTGAAAAAATTTTCCCCGGGAAATTGAAATTTTTTTAATTAAATATTCAACCCCTTAAAATTTTTTCAAAAAGTTTTTTTTTTCTAAAGGGTCGTTTTTAAAAAACTTAAATTTATTTTGAACATTTTAAGGTTTTCAAATTTATTATTTTTTCTGTTGGGTTTTCAAAAAATTTAAGAAAATATTTAATTCCCCGTGTAGATTTCAAAAAATTAAAAGGGAAATTTAAAATTTTTTGTTTATATTTTTTACTATTATTTGGGTATCAAATTACAATTTTGTTTTTAAAAATGCAATGTGATATGTTGAAAATAATTTAAATTTTTAGCCCATTCATTGATTTTTTAATTTGCCTGTATATTACCTTAAATAAATAAATAAATAAAAAAAAAAAATACTGGCGGGGTAGATATAATCTTCTCAAAGG
The DNA here is from genome assembly GCA_964035755.1 of Teleogryllus oceanicus. Classification (NCBI taxonomy): domain Eukaryota; kingdom Metazoa; phylum Arthropoda; class Insecta; order Orthoptera; family Gryllidae; genus Teleogryllus; species Teleogryllus oceanicus. The sequence goes on from CAXIVR010000001.1 coordinate 107,725,678, forward strand.
GGTAACAGAAAAAATAACTTTTTAAAATATATAAAATAAGACACTATATTTTTTGAAATATTTCTAATGAGAGGTTCAGTTCCTTTTTAATGATTATCACCAAAAAATTTCATCAATTTCATAAATAGTCTAAAAAAAATTTAAAAATAGCAATTTTGGGAATGATAATTATTTGGGAAACCCCCCAGTGATTTTTAATTATTTAAAGAAATTACCGTTTTAAAGAAACCCGCTCATATAGAAAATCAAAATTTTAAATGCGTAATAAAATTTTTATTGTTTTTATTTCCCCCTAAAGGGGAAAAAATGTCAAAAAAAGTTTTTAAATATGTGGGGGAAAAATTTCCCCCCCTTTCTTGATAGGGTGTTTATAATTTTGTAAATGTATTATATTTGTGTTTCCCCGAAAATTTTTATGTAAAATTAGTGTTCCTTTTTGAACCATTAATTTTTTAAATTTTTTAAGAAACAAACTTCTACTATTAATTTAATCTTTAACAATTTCTACAATATTAGATACTATAAAAGGGTTTAAATTTTTAAAGGGAAAGAACCCCGATAAAAAAGTCACAGACCCCTCCGACCCGCCTTTCCCCCGTCAGCGTCCAGGGGTTTTAGGGGCCCAAAGTCCAGTGCAATTTGGGGGAGGATCCCGCCCCGCGCACCAATCCGTTTTTGCTTTTGTACCCTTTCCTTTTCCTCCCATTCCTCCACCCCCCCTCTCCGTTACCCCCCGTCACGTTGGGGAGGGAGGGGTCACTGACCCGAAAACCCCCCCCTTTTAGATAACTAGGGGAAAACCCGAGGGGAGGAAGGGGGGCGGGCTGAAACGGGGCAAAAACCAATGATAAGAGCGGATACGCCGACGCCGGATTGGCGGGTCCAGCGATGGTTGTCCGGCCCTAAAGGGCCCGATTTCCCCACAGGGGACGCCCCCCATTCGGGGGGATAAAAGTTTAATTCGACAGAAAGGGGCGCCGGTGACAATTGATTAAAAAATTAGCCCCATCAATTAAAAAAGGAAAGGGGGAAAAAGGGGGACATTTTGAATTCTCCAAAGTGCCCTGGGGGGAAAGATTTACGTCGAGAACATAAAAGAACGAAAGATAAGATTAACTGCCGACCTCAGAAAAAATTCCCTTTCCAAAAAAACCGGGAAAAAAACCGGTGGAAGCCAAAGACTGATTTTGGCGGCGAACGGCGAGGCCCAGAGGGCCCTTCTTCCCGCCGGCGGTGGCCGGCGCCCCCGAGTCGCCGCCCCCGTCGGGCGAACGGGGCCAAAATTCCCGGGCGCTGGGCTTGTCGATACGAGGCGCTGGCGACTCATCACAAGGGCCGCAACGGCGCGCGTTAGTTTCCAAACCCTGCGCCAAGATCGGGGTATCTGGTGCCGACGGGCCGAGGGGCGCGACTGGCTTCGGGCCCGGGGGCCCCCTGCAGACGCCATTTACCGCCGGGTCCCGCGCCTCCCACGGGCCCGGCCCCCGGGAAAAGGCCCGCGCCACCCGGGGCTTGGGGGACCCCCCCCCGCCCCGCCGGGCCCCGCGGAGGGCATTTTGTCGCCCCACCGGCTCTTTCCGCTGTTCCGCCCCGTCCCCTTGCCGGCTGACGAGAATTCCTTTCCGGGCGCGAACTATCAACACTTGAAACTTCAAAGACGGGCCCCACTGACTAAAACTAAGTCCATTTTCCTGTTAGTTAAAAAATAAGGAAAAGGGTCTAAAAATAAAAATAAAGAATATTAAATTTTGAATAGTTTACAGGGGAAAAAGAAAATAATCAATAGTGTTTAATTAGGGACAAAAAAAAGTAGTTTTTTAGATCGGGTTAAAAGTGTAAATTAATAATTTTAGCAATTTATCGTTTTTTTTAATTGGTTTTTTCTTTAGGAAGATTTGTATCTTTTAAAATTGGGATTTTTATTTTTAAAAACCCCTATTTATTTTTTTTAATAACATTTTATCAATGGGTAAAAGGGAAAAGGGTTTTTTGTATAGTAGGGAAGAAAGATTTTGATAATTTTACACTTTCAAACTGAATTTTGAGAAAAACTGATTGTGTCAAGAGTGTTTAATTCCAAATCCAATTTGAAAGAAGATTTTTAAATATATTCAATTCAACACAACGACCCTTTTACTGAATTTATGGTTGGGAAACAACAGGAAAAGGGGAATCCGATAATAAAAATATTATTTAATTTCAATTTTATTTTGATAAACCAAAAAATTTAATTATCAGATAAAAAAACCCCTCCAGCTTAAAAAAATAAGGGGGAAAAACTGAAAAAAATAACTGTATATTTTTAAAAAACTAGCACCAAGCCGATGCAAATAAATGCATTGTCTTCGCAATTTTAATTTTCACCTTCTTTAGTGTGATAAATCCCATCAAAAAGAGGAATTATATATGCTTACAAATATTGGGGTTATGGTAAAAATTATGGTTAAACTAAAGAAAATTGTTAATTTTTTTTTGGGCTTAGGCACTTGAAATATTTTAAAAAAATAGCCGAGAAAATTTAAATTTTAAATTTTGACAAAGTAAATAGTCTACGAAAAATGTAACCGTTTTTTTGATTAAAAAGCTATTTTTTATTTTTGAATTAAACTGCCTTTTTTTTAAAAAACAAATATGTTAGATCATTGGGGTTTCCCACATACCCCCTCGAATTTGCAGCGAGTAAAGCCCCCAGACACGGGTTTCAACTTGCTCAAAGGGGCGCTGCATGTTGGTTTTTCCATAAAAAAAAGCTAGACTTATTTTAGCCCGGGCAGGTGTATATACATGCAAAAATACAAAAAATACAAAAGGTAAAAAAAATTTTCTATCCACAAAAAGTTTTATTTGGGGCTTCCAATGATTCAGCCTCTTGGGAAACACAGTCAAACACTTTTTTCCATTTTATCCCGCCCCCCGACACCCCCGATCACCCACCCCTCACCACCGACCATGAACATCGCACCTCCGTTCCCAAAAGGGGCAAAGGGGACCCACAGAGCCCAACCTGGGCCCTGCAGCGCGGTGACCGCTTCCATCCCGGAAGGGGGAGAGCGGTTTTTTAAAAGGGGGTTTTTAAACCCCCCCGAATCGAGTCACGTATTTCAACGAAGTTTGTGGCCGCCATCTTGATCGGGCCCCGCCCAAAACCCGCCGTGGTGATACAGGCCTCCGCGTCGGTCATTCCTTTTTTATGAAGGATTGGATTTTTGCCAACGAGGCTGTTCCTGAGCTGTTTTTGCGGCTGTTCCCGCGCCGATGTCGCCGTTTGCTGCCGCTCGGGTTTCGGTCGAGCAGGTTTGGGGGGTATTTTTACAATTGTTGTTTTAGGTGGTGAATTAAAATCGATTATTTTCAAAAAAAAGTTTATTTTGTTTCATCACAATCACTGAAAAAATAGATTATTTTTTTTAAATTTAATTTCTCTTCCTTTATTTCACTACACCCCTTCAGTTATTTACACTACACTTTCTTTTTTTTACACTACACCCTCCCCACCCGCACAGTCCCAAGCACTCCCAGTTTTACTGCACTGACACAGTTTTGATGCACTGGTCACAGTTCACGTCACCACCCGTACGATGCATGACCACGGTTCACTTCCACCGGGGCACACTTCACAACGCCATTCACCGCGATGGGCCCCAAATTCAGTTCAGCTTTAACTGGGATAAAACTGACCGCGGTCGCCGGGTCTGTATTTATACCCACAAAACCAGAACCTTCCGGGCACCGCGACTCTTCTGGGGGAATCCACGGAGGATGCAACCCCCGGTCACCCGGGGGCCCGTGGTCGCCGGAGATACGGCCGCAGGCGCCCCCCGGGGGGGCTGGGGATGACGAAACGTTACACTACCCCCTTTCCCTTTTTGGGGATCCGTCCGAGCGCGTTTAAAAATCATGCCGATATTCAGCTGGAGCCTTTTAGGGCTTGGAAAATTAAAAGTGGCACAAGTCTTTTTGGGTAGACGACATTCCCCGGGGAGTTTCAGACTGGGTTAAAATCCCCCGGGACCGGGAAAGTACCCAACATGCTTCTCACATTCTCCAGTTCAGTCCATCAAAAACCCCATCCCAGTTTTTAAGGCAATCTTCTGGGCGTTGTCTTTTACTTTTGGGAATTTAACCCTTGAGTTTTCCCAAAAATTTTTATAGGGGCCTTGGATATGACTTACTTTTGGGAAAACAATTGGGCGATTGTAGCAGAATTTCCAATTTTTTGTTGGTCTTTTAATTTTTCATCCTTCCGTATTTTCTCTTGAATACAGTAGCAACACCTCTGGTCATACCCAAACCTCACACAATGGGCCCAAAGCATATTCCCGGGTAAGGGAAACAAACCCGGGTTTTACCCCCATTGTTACCCCATACCGCGTTTATGTTTTCATTATATTTAGACATAAAATGTGAAATGTGCACTCTTTCATGTCCAGCTCAACCCAAAAGTGGGGTTTTTTTTCATTTTCATTACTTCCTGGAGGGGGCCAAAATGACTGGGAAAGAACGACCGTGGTTTTCCATTTGGCAAAATTTTTTTTTGGTAGACAACATCATTTATCCGTTTTAAAAACCCCGTAAGGTCCTTCCCACTGTCCCTTGTAATTTTTGGGCAAAACCGGGGACGTTGGGGTTTAAAAAGCCAGACATGATTCCAGGTTGATAACCTCCTCCTTTTTATTTTTATGTCATACCTTTTTAAACCTGTCATTGGATTTTGGGTTTTTTTACGCACCTTTGGGAAATTCCCATTTTGTCTTAGGGCATTTACAAAGCTTCCACCGGCTATTTCCCTTTATTAGTTTTAAACCAAAAAGATCACATGGGAGATAGTTCCCCCGGGGAAAAGGAATTTCGGGGGTTTTTCCCCTTGTCTCAAGGAACAGATGAGGAGGCTAGGGAAAAAAAAGAAAGTATTATTTCCCCGTCGCGGGGATCTGAACGACCTTTTAAGAAAATTTTCCCATTGTTCTGTTCTGGGGTTTCCCCCATTTCCGTCTGACTGGGATGGGGTTTTTCTTTTTTCATTCCCAAAAAGTTCCCCACCCCCTTTAAACCTGCAGATTCAAATTCCGTCCTTTATCTGAATGCAACCCGTGGACACCAAATGGCCCCCCATTCCCAAACCCGTACTTCCGGGGAAGGGAGTTCCTTTGGTAGGGGATATGCCAACCCACTTTCTGAAAAAACCATAGCCACGAGTATGTAATTTTTTTCCCTCACGAATTTGGAAAAGGGGCCCGCCGTCAATTGGGAATTGTCTTTAAAAAAATCCAACGTTGTATTTTCCCCCATCTTCGCTCTTCTCTTTTTTTGTGGCCCATTACCGGTAGCACAAACCTTTAACTTTGTTCCCCCATCTTTAACCCTTTCTTGAAAAATCAGAAAAAGTTCCCCCTTCTGGTTTTTTGTTATTCCTGAAGGGCCCCCCTCGTAATTCCTTATTTCAGGGACCCCTTTTCGGTAAAATATCTGCGTTTTCTTTTGGGGCCGTTTTACTTTTCCCGAACTCCCAGAACACCTTCCCCTTTTAGTAATCGAACCCACTGCGCCCAAAAAATGATTTTACTGGAAAAACAGGGAGCTATTTCTTCCCAATTTTGGGTTTTGTCCCTTTTTTTAATTTTCCAAAAATGTTTCAATTCCGTGTCCTCTTCGATTCCCTTTAGTTTCTCTCTATTGGGCATTACTGATAGTGACCCCCTTTTAGACACTTTTTCTTCCGCATGACAACAATGCTTGCAGTTTTCAGGGGACTTTCTGGAGAGCACGGGGATTCCGGGACTACTTGGGTTGATGTTCTACAATGGGAATTTAAAATTTTTTCCATCTTGGGGCTTATTTTTCCCGGGTTCTTGGTTCCCGCCCTTTCCCCAAAACAGAAGGGTCCTTCTCAAAAAAAATTTTTAAAATAGAGATATTTGTAAAAGTTTCAACGGGAAAACAGCAAGTAATTTTTTTGGGTTAAAAATAGGGTTCTGGGGTTTTATAGCACTTTTTTCTATAATAAACGAACTTCTGTCCATCTTTATCTTTGGATAATTTCCAAAACCAAAGTTTTTTGGCTGGGATCAATATAGTTCCCCGAGGGTGGATACTTAACAAGGGGGCCCAGCATGGCGCCGCCAAAGGGGTTCAAAAATTGATCCCATTGAAAAAAACGCTTTTCTTCTGTCAGCGAGGGCATGGTTTCGCGATGTTTGGGAAAAACCCCAAAAAATAGCCGGGGTAAAGCTACTGACCCAGGAAAATTCAATTCCCTGTTTATCCTTTGGGGCCGGCCCCTTTTTACCCTTTTAAACCTTTTCCGATCAGGTTTCCCCCCCATGCCAGATACTTACATGTCCGGCAAATTTACCTGCTTCCAACAAATGGCATTTCTTTTTGAGTTTTTGTTCCTTCCCTTTCCAAACCCTTGAACACCTGTTCTAGGTTATTACGGTTCTGGGAAAAATTTTAACAACAATTTTATCGTCGAGGTGACAAGACATGTCTCCCCCGACAGACCTCTAACAAGGTTTCCCTCAATCTTTCGAATGGGGAGCATTTGCCGAAAGGCAATTTCTGAACCGCCCAAACCGATCCGATGGTAATGCAGTCTTCTGATCCCCGGGGTTAATTTTACTTTGCCAGATCCGCTTTTTTTAGGTCAAGGGGCGAGGAAAAATCTTGGCCCCCGAGAGCGGTTTTCCCAAAATGTCGTCAAAAGGGGCAAAAGGGTAGCCATCCTTTTTCGTTACATTTTTGGGTTGCCCAAACGACACAGAAACCCAGTCGACCCCCTTTTTTCTTTACCAATACGACGGGGGAAGCCCCCGGGCCCCTTGGGTGGTTCGATTTCGCCATTTTTTCCCTCTCTTTAATAACTTACCCTTTTCCCTTTTTGACAGAGGAATTTTTCCCCGCAGCCCGGGAATCGGTGGCGTTTCCGGGGGTCTATTCGGGGACGAACAATACGGGCTTTTCCCTTTTAAACCCTCACTGAAATTTAAAAACATGCCGGGAGCGCCGTATTACTTGCCCATGACACTCTTCCCCGAGATGTTTCCCCTTTTTAAAGCCTCTGTAACCAGATTCCCAGGGCAAAAACAGAATTTAGGGGGTGGTTCGGAAGGTTCCCTTTTAAAACCGAGGATACCAGAACAATTACCAATCACGTTTTTTTCCCCAACTCTAACCCGGGTATGATTAAGTTTGGGATTCTCACGGGGATTGTTTTATTTATCGACCGCCTTTTCCCCAGAACCCGACCAATGTTCGCCGGGCTTTAGGTTCCAGAATAGGGAATCTCTCCAGTTTAAACGTCGCCCTTGGGGGCCGCTTCTATAAACATCTCGCTACGCCCCCAAAAACCCTCGTTAACCGTAATTTTTAAATTTACGGCAATGTTGTTACGTGGGAATTGAACCACCCCCACTTTTTGGGGTTGAAGGGTTTCCCGCACACCCCAAAGGGCGTTTTTTAAATTTTTTTATCAGCGACCGCAGGCGATGACTGAAAGCAAAATTTTTAATTTGAAGGAGGGGATCCATCTCTCCTAACAACATTGCCGAGTCACCAGGGCTGTTGGGAAACTTTCCCTTTGACGGCATAAATTTTAGATGACGGCAAAAAAACGGCCCCCATAATGTCTTTTTTTGGTTTTAAAAGTATCCAAAAAAAGACGGGATTTTCATTTACAAAACACCACGTAAACGCTGCCCGAACGGTGTCGAATGGATTGAGTGGGTTTTTTAAGGGGGTTTTTTTTGAAGGTTTTTTGGATTCCCCCCATCAACCTGCTTATTTCCCCGCTGGCTGCCAGGGGCTTCAAAGACCGTTTCCTCCTTTTTTTTTTAGTGGACGGTCACATCGACTTTTCACGTGCCCTAATTCTCTCAACCCAAATCGAGGTTTGGCCCAGAATTGGTAACCAACCCCTTCCCCCTTTTCTTTTCGTCGGTATCGAGGGGGTTTCAAATTTCGTACTGTCCGTCACGTTTTAGCCTTTTTTCAACCTGGGTTCAAATTTGACAATGCGTCATGGTTTTTGGTCTTTCCAGTCTCAACGTTGTGTTTCTATCATTGCGCTTTTAATAAAGCCCCCGGGTTTTTTGGGTTGGGGAAATTTTGAGGGATCAGGGGGCCAAAGGGGCGCCAGACGAGAAATATCAGCTTCCAGTTCTTTAAGACTTTCCAGGCTTTGAAACGATTCCTTTTTGGGGAAAAAAAATGTCTTCCAGGTGCGCTTTCCCGTACCGTGTTTTGAGTCTCGACAATTTTCTCAGTTGGACTGTTCATCGGGCGGTTTAGAATATCGACGGGCGGTTCCCCGCAAAGGGCCCAAAAACAGGGGGGTAGCCCCCCCGGGGCCCGCCATTTACCGTCGCAGCAGTTGAATTGTTTTAAAAATCTGGGCCCAAAAAGGCCACAGCTGGTGGTTTTTTTTGTGTTTTCCCGGGTTTCCCAGGGACATTTGGGCCATTTCTAGTGGGTTTCCCAAAAATGTTTTTATTCGATTTTTTTGTTTGGGAGAAAAACCCCTTAAACTTCCCAAAGATTTAGTAACTTTTTCCCCAAATTTTTCAAAATTTTCATCCATCTTCTTTTTTTTTCCATTTTTTTTTCTTTTTTTCAAAAATTTTCTCCCCAATTTTTTTAAATTCAATTTTTTTTTTCCGGATCTTTCCAACTTTTTTTTCCAAAAACCTGGAATTTTGGGTCACCCTTTCAAAATTTTAGTTTTCAGTCAGTTTTTTAAAATTCTGGGAAATTTTTTTTAATTTTCCTTCTAAAATTTGAATTTTCCGTCAATTGTCCTAAATTTTAAAATTCTAATTTTTTTGGTTTTTCTTTTTAAAATTTTTGAATTTTTTCAAAATTTTTCCCTTTTAAAAATTTAATTTTCCCAATTGGGTTTTTTAATTTCCTTTAAAAAAACTGGGAATTTTTTAGTTTTTCTTCTAAATTTTGGGAAATTTTCCCTCAATTTCCTTTTTAAAATTTTGAATTTTCAGTTAACTTTCCCTTTCCAAATTTTGGGTATGTCTTTAAAGGGTTTCCCGGGTTTTCTCGAAGAGAAAATTTTTATCCCCCGCCTGCTGCCTTCATTGGGTTTTAAAAACGTTCTTTAATATGGCTTTGTTCCGGAAGGGTTTCTCTTCAACTCCTTCTTTTAACCCGTCACTTTTTTGATCACGTAAAACTTTGTGAAACCCATCTTGAAAGTTTTAACTCACCATCGTTATAACCCTTTGACACCAATTTTAGTTTTTTGGGGAATTAAAAACCCGTATTATTTTCAAAAAAAGTTTATTTTGTTTCTTAAAACAACCCGAAAACACAGGGTTATTTATTTTAAATAACTTTTTTCCTTTTTTTTTCACTAATTTTTTCAGTTATTTACACCACTTTGGGTTTATTTAACTACACCCCCTTTTTCCCCCACCGCCAGTCCAAGAAATGGCCCAGTTCATCACCCGATCATGGGTTAGACTGGGGCACAGGGTTTACGTTTACCGACCACAGACGATGGGACTGACCACGGTTCACTTACTGAGCACACTCCCAAAAGCCATTCACCAGGGGGCCACACTTCCCGTTCAGTCAACCTGGGGCTAAGACCGACTCCGGGGCGCCCGTCCCCATTTATACCCCGGGGCGACAATCCAGAACCTTTCCGGGCACCGCGACTCTTCTGGAGGGAACCGCCGGGAGGTGATGCAAATTCCTTTTACCGGCGGCTCCGGGGGCGCCGGGATGACGAACCCGGGAGGCGCCCGGAGTGGGCTGGGGACCAAAACCTTTTTCAATATTTCCAGTTGCTGTTTTGGACGAGGGAATAGAAAGAGAACTTTTGCCTTCCGTAAGTTGCTATTTATGAATCAGCCTGAAAAATATAATAGACTTTTAAAATCATTTCAGTTCATACCCTTCACCGGAATATTCACTTATGAATTCAGAAAACCCCCATGTCAGTAAAAAGTTTTAAGGGGTGACTTTTTAAAAATTAACCAATGTTCTTTCCAAAATATCACTGCGAGCAAATAAAAACTGATAATATGGCAAGAATATAAAAACAAAATAGTAAGAAATGGTCTGCCAAATTTGACTAAAATTTCACTTCCAGACTTCCTGTTCTTCCCGGACTCTGATCTTAACGGCGAGATATATTAACTCGTTGAAATACTTACTGCTATCGTAATACGTATGACATTTCACATTATTACGAACCGTACAAGGCAAAATTAATGATTAGTGATTGGTGACTTATAATAGAACGTAAACTATTCCCGGATCTCTTCCTTTAATGAAGCAAGTAAACAATATTTCTAATGATAATCCTTTAGGAGGTCAGTCCTGGTATGTGGTTAGCATACTACAGCAGTTTCTCTCATTAAACAAGAAATAATGAAAGAAAAACATCTTTGAACCTGATTTTGTATTAGAGTATTATAGTGACACTACATTAATATCTGATAATATAAGGAGAATTCTGCAGAATAGAATTTTGTTCACTTATTTTTATTGTAATACGAGTTTCATTGAAAAAAACAACCTTGTTTGAGTGTTTACGGACTTGACTTCCTTTAAAGCAGCTTATCAAAAGAGGTTCTAAGAATTACATGAAGGGTAATGTGTACAGTAATTCTAGAAAAAATTAGTAATATAGAATTTTAGAAAAAATACTGTACACATTAGAAGATAAGAGGATATAAAATCTTTAAAGACGATATATAATCTTTAAAAGATTTAAATAAACAAAATAACGATGGGGTAATTATTGTTCTATATTACTTCAAAACTGTTTGAAGTTCTCTGAACGAACTTCACAAGTGTTCATGTGTAGTAAAGTGTCATAAATCTTGTAGTTAAAATATCTACAGACCCGACTTCATGCGCTAGCGTAGGCCAGTACATATCGGAATCTCTCAACATATTGAATTCTGACACTCAAAATGAGCTGATGTCGGCTCATCTACTGCAATCATCATTTGGACATCAACAAATTTATCTGCAAAACATGGAGTCTGAGAACATGGATTCACACGCAATTGGCCAACACCACGTCTCACCAGGTGCAGAATTTTACCTTCAAAGTGGAACGTCCTCCAACGGAAATATTCACTCCGATTCAACTGTAAGTGACGGTACATCAACTTCTCAGGCAAGTACTTTCACGAATACTTCTGTACCTGTAGCTCAATCGTCCAAGAGACCGCGTAGTAACAATGACTCAAATACGCCAGCGAATAAAATCAGTCAAGATCAAAGTGTAGTTTCAGCCCTTTACAAAATCTCCAAGACTCTGAGGAAATCAATCCGATCCCCCCAGCATTTGTGTATAACATTGATAATCTCACAGAAATTCAATATCTCTTAAAAAGTACCCTAAAAGGTGAATTTTCTACAGAGTTAAAATTTGGCAAGGTTAAAATTCAAACGGAAAATAGCGAAGACTACAGACTGTTAGTGAACATGCTAAATAAAACAACAAATCCTTTCATACCAATGCTGACCCATTATCAAAAAAAATGTATCTATGTAATAAAGGACGTTCATCAATCCTTTACTGAAGATCAAATTCTCGCAGAACTTACATCGAAAAACTTTCAAGTTGTGAAAGTGAATACACTTCATAATAAAGAAGGTCAGCCAATTCCTGTCGTTTCTGTGATAATCGTGAAAGAAAATAGATGGCAAGATAAATTCAAATTATATATGCTGTGCCATGCAGTTCGTGTCGAACAGCGAAAACGTCTCCCAGAGCCAGTTCAATGCTCAAGATGTCAAGACTATAATCATACCAAAAACTATTGCAATAGAAAAATTCACTGTGTCTATTTGTACGGGCAATCATTTCACTAAAGATTGTAAGGAACCGAGCAACTTTATACCTTATTGCGTATGCAGTAACTGCAAAGAGAAGGGACGCAGGGCAAATGTAAGATCGAATGTTTGTTCATACTATGACAAAATTTCAAAATCTAAATCAAACAAAACCGGTCAAGGATCTAAAAATCCACTTTCAACCAATAATAATAGCAACAATAATAGTAACAATAGTAACAATAGTAAAAATAATAGTATTATTATTATTATTATTATTATTGTAGAATGATAGTTCTTTTTAAATTTATTGGACCAAATAGGATTAATCCACGATGATACCAGGAATTAAGACGTATAATTCATATAAATTTATTGGTGCTTAACGTTTCGCACATTTGGCATGTGCCTTTTCAAAAGCATTTGACAAGCGGTTGACAATAAACATTACATTTTTAAGTAGTACAAAAACAAAGGAATAAATTAAATATACATATTGAAGATACATTAATGTTTAACAACATCCTCATGTAAAGCCTTTTCATAATATGCCGAAGGCGGCGTCTAATTTGGTGGCTAAAACATTTATATGTAAGCAGCACAAATGAGATATATCAAGGAATGGATGTGCAAAAATTAGGAGTGAACAGCGGCAAAAAGCAATTATGGATGTCTGTTTATTATTAATGATTTATAAATTTGATGAAGTTTCAATATGTCATTTTTTGTGTTCATAGTATCATTTAACATAATATGCACCATTTCTGCAATTTGTCTTTTCAAAGTTAGCTTTTCGTGATGTAAAAGTTTGACTTTATCGAAACCAATAGAGTGGTTGCGTTCCGTTCTATGTTTTGTCAATGATGTGTACAGTGCTGAATGTTTATTAATGTCGTATTTGTGTCGGCAAACTCTTTTGTTAAGATATTGTTGATGGCACATAATTTCTTCAATAATCTAAGTCATGTGCAAGGTGCAGTCACCTACGAAATAGGAACCGATCAACCCCCACTCGCCCGCCTAAGAAACAGACTTCCATTCCACATTTTCCTTCAATATCTCTCTGACATAAGATAAGGTAAGAACATTTCTTGCATTTACCTGTCCATCCCATAGTATCTCCTTTCCAAACCCTATCATTACTCTCTAACAAAATTTCCTCGCGATAACTTTGGTTGAAGTTATAATCATTACCAGGGAGGTAACACGAAATTACCCCTTTCACGCTTTGCTGATACAAAGTTGCTCGCCCAATCAACTGAAGAGCCTCACTGCTGAACGTCTGCCAATGTGAAATAAATAAATAAAAAATGACAATTGGAATAACACCATCAAATATTTGCATTTTTAGTCAAAATCGAAATTATTTAATTGATTGTGGATTTTTACGGATTCTTAGATATCTAACAAAACCATAGAAACCCTCCCCGGAAGCTGTTAAATTTCCTTTCAATTACTGCACGCTTTAAAATTATTAATGTAGATGTTTTTGGACTTTGCCCGGGTTTCTAGGTATCTAATGAAATCATAGACACCTCTCACATGGTCTGATGCTGAATAGTTTTCTCTCAATTTCTGTGCGCACTGGAATTTAGTAATATAGAAGGTTGGTAAGAGCGACAGAAGGGATTCCACGGCTCTAGAAAACGTGTTCAGGTTGCAGTTGTCTCGCATAAGTCACACACAGTTTTTCGAATGTTGAGGTTCTATTAATAAATGAATAAATATAAAGTTACAGAGTATAAGTGAACAGTGCGAACTATTTAATGTTGTTCATGCAAAAGCATGAACCATATTGAAACTTTCCTTGACCTTAGATATTAAGGGGAGTAGGTACTGCCTATACAGCCCCATGTTAAATTACCTTATTTCAGGTTCGCTTAGCTTCAACATTCTCTTTCCTAGCCAATTCAAATTTTAAATACATACTTATTAGGGTCTCTTTGTATGATTAAAATATTTGCCATTTCCATTACTTTCATATTTATTACAAGAAAAAAAATATTTTCATAGTGGAAAAAAATACAGAAATTTTTCAACTATATCTGCATCTAGATCCAAAAACAATGATTTATTTTAAATGAATACACCTTCAATCAGTAGACTTAATTCACTTCTATAACTGGTATAAATTTCATTTGAATATCTGTATTCATTTCAGAGGTAAGCGTACCTAAAAAATAAAAATTACAAATATCGGGAAATGACACTCAAAGTTTGAAGTAGTAATTTAACTGACCTTAGTATCCACCAGGTTCATATAATGATTTTGAATCTTCCTCATCATCATTAGATATTCTTTTCTTCTTCCTCAGTTCTCTAACTTTAATTTCAATAGATTTATTAGCCTTATATATTCTTAATTTGTCTATCGCTTCAAATGAAGTAACTGTGTTGCAGCCTGCACTGATACCTAAATCTTCTAAAACATTTAGCCTTCCCATGCATCCCTCATTAAAATTAATAACAGCATCCAACACTCCCAATTTTAATGTCATAAACCCTACAAACACACCCTTTGGAATTCTGTTCCAAATTAAATTATTAAAGGATTCATTGACATTTTGTGTCTTTCCATGCAAACACCTTTTAATAATTCTGGTTTGGAAAGATCTCTATAAATTGGTTTTATTGCTTCCATTACATCACTAGGAAGGCCATGATGTTTATAGTTTTGTGGTCTTTATTATATTTACACCAGGAATCTTTCGGACACAAGGAATGCATGGGATTCTCATCCGTTGAAGCTTTATGGAACCAAGTACACCATACGGCTTTCCTCATTGCTTCTAAACTGTCAGTATTATTTCTAATTGCATTACCATAATAGTCCTGCAGTTTGTTTATTTCACCTCCTGTTAATCTATTCTTTCCACCTATTGGTTTCCCATCAGCCAGCTTCTATCCCTTCATATCTTGCACCACACGTCTTAGTCTAGCACCCATTCTTTTGTGCACATGCCCAACACATTCAAGTTTATTTATTTTAATGTCACCATAGGGTTTTGATTCTACAACAGCATTGTACCCTTTACTGTCTCCATCACCCAAATATTCAGTGCACTGACACCTTCCACCTCCATCCCACCTGAAGAACCACTGTAGTTAATGACACAATTACTTTCATGTTTTTCAGTGTCTTTAGATTTATTGCAACCATGGCAATATTTTGTCAGAATGTCAACATCAAGCACTTTTCCAGTATCCACACAGGTTGCTGTCACAACACCATTCAAACTTTTGTGACCTCTTCTTTGCCAGCTTCCATCAACAGCAACAGCAATTTCTGTACAGCCATTGTTCTCTTCTACAGCTTCTAATGCTGCTTGCTTCATTGATATTTCAGCACATTTTTCAACACTAGTTGATATTGCTGTCATAGCTGACTTAAATTTTGTAGCAGGGTTAGGTAGATTCATTGCCCCGCACAGCACTTTGCCTCCTTCTCGTCCTTGCCAATGCACCGTAAACCATACACAAACCTTAAATTAACCTCAAAGCCATTGCCAGTTTTCTTTGATGTATCAAAGCACAGATTGTGTTTGCAATTGTCACAGATAATGACGAGACTGCAGGCCAATCCCTTTCTCTTCTTCACAACTTCACCAACAGTTAAACAATTTTCACCATCACAATATTTACATTTTGTAAAGCTGTTTACAGCAATTGACAGCATATGTAAATCAATTAGCTGATATCCACTTTTCAAAACGCCGTCGTTCATTTGCATTTCCTCAGAGAAATCGTTGTTCAAGCATTTTCGAATGGACAGTTTCCTCTCAGCAGAGCTGACTTGCTTTGGTTCCACTTGCACCACTGGAGTTGGCGTGGTAATATTGTCTTTCACATTTTCATTCTTTTTGATATTGTGCTGATTCTTATGCACTTTTCTTACCCCGAACTTCTTAATTCGCGGCATATTCGCGGCACTATATAAATACTTTACGTCACTTCACAAATAAATACTTCACTTTGCAATGCAGATCTACTCACAAGTCAAACTCACAAATTCGCGCAATACAGAAAACAAACAAAATACCAGAGAGAAACTACGGAAAGTGAGTTCCATGGTGGAAATAAGTGTAGCCAACACTTGAAAAGATAAATTTCTTTCTATATCTGAGTGCTTTCACAAATTCAACACACACAAACACGTAAATAGATGCAGGACAAATGCTTTTGTGAAAAGGGGGCGTGGCCATCAAGTGTTGACATTCAGAGAAATGTATAAAAAACACATTTCTGGTCGGATTTTAGCAAAATAAAAAGTAGCACCAAACTCCTAAATACACAGGGAATGAAATTACGTAAAAAAGGGAAAATCGAAAATTTGACCTAAAATGGCTGTACCTACTCCCCTTATGTATAGATAGCAAGGGGGTTAACGCTCACAGTGATAACGGGCCACGTTGAAACCGAAAGGAAGCGGGAACCACGATGTGCCGGAATATATTTCTGACAGACTTCGTTTCAGACAGAAACGCACACTTCTTTTACGATTTGCAGGCTAGTAAGAAAATATCCTAGCAGCTTAGATAGTAAACTATTGTCTGTGATCTTACTGCACTCGCACTGAATCGGTTATCGAATCAGTTCCAATCGTTGACAACTTTCTATGAGGAGCAGCCCTGTTGCAGTGAGATGACGTTATTGACCTGTACTTGAATGGGCTTCAGTGCAGCGAATGGTAAACACTATAATTTAAACACTACTGATAAGGCATACTAACGGTTTAATTCACCCTCTAATATATTCCTACAACTACCAAAAATATGTCCAAAAATCATATGAGAACTTTAAAACTGCAAATCAAACCGTAACTTCGTCAGCGCTCCCGCATGATTCTCCGCCCTGGACTAGGTGACAATCACCAAACGCCGGCGCTGGGCGGCAGAGGTGATGGTGGAGCGAGTGCGAGCGAGGTCACGCGGAGGGGAGGGGGCGCGGTGATTGCGCAGTCGCGTTTTTTCCCTTTGCGCGCCGCATCTCGCCCGACCCGCCACGCAGTCGCCACGCGAAATTGCGTTACCTGGTGAGCGGGTGCGAGGATGCCATAAAAGACCACGAATTACATTATGCCCCGCGATTCAAGCGGTCGGGCGGGCCGATACGCGGGCGGGCGGGCAGGCCGATAGGCGGGCGGGCGGGCAGGCAGGCCGATAGGCGGGCAGGCAGGCAGGCAGGCCGATAGGCGGGCGGGCAGGCAGGCCGATAGGCGGGCGGGCAGGCAGGCCGATAGGCGGGCGGGCAGGCAGGCCGATAGGCGGACGGGCGGGCCGATAGGCGGGCGGGCAGGCAGGCCGATAGGCGGGCGGGCAGGCAGGCCGATAGGCGGGCGGGCAGGCAGGCCGATAGGCGGGCGGGCGGGCAGGCAGGCCGATAGGCGGCCGGGCGGGCCGATAGGCGGACGGGCAGGCCGATGGGTGGGCGGGCGGGCGGGCGGGCGGGCGGGCGGGCGGGCGGGCGGGCGGGCGGGCGGGCGGGCGGGCGGGCGGGCGGGCGGGCGGGCAGGCCGATAGGCGGGTGGGCGGGCAGGCCGATGGGCGGGCGGGGGGAGCCTGGCAAGGCCGTGGGTGCGCTGGGGCCAGCGAGTGGAGGGAAGCGGGCCGACCAGTGGAGGGCGTAACAGGCCCCGACGAGTTGCGGATAGGAGGGTGGACAGGAGAGGTACTGGATGACACAATAAGGGACAGAAGAAAGAATGCATGAGAGAATGTAATACGGTCTCACCCGTATTACCCCGAATAAGGGCGAGAGACGGCTAGCAAAAGATTTCTGGTAAGAAAATAGGTATGCGAAAGGATGAGAGAACGGGAGTGAGAAATAGTGAGAGAACTGGTGAAAGAAAAGGTGAGAATGGGAGCGAAGAAATAAGTAATCATTTTTATTGACTTATTTTCAGAAGTGCAAACTGTCAATGCTCTGGGAAGCTTTCAAAGAAGAAGAGCTACATTTAATGTCCAGAAACAGAGCAAGGAATCATATTACAAGCAAAACTCACGATTGAAATGATTGACGGCGTTGTCATTGTCAACAATAGTATTTATTTCACAAATAGCAGCTCGATGGCTTAGCCCTCATCATCAGTTTTCTGTTGTCTGGGAGCCACAAAAACGACTACATCAAAACACTCACGATGTTGAACACTCAGATTTTTAAGATTTAACAACACTTAGCTTGTAATAGATATAATATATAGGAGATACAATGCTATAGTCAATTTTTAAGTGCTTTTGACAATTAGATTACGAGTTATGAACAAAAATGGTAAGTATCGTAGGTCACCATCGGCAATTAGGCGCACACAACAGGGGACGTGGGGTCGGGAGCGGGCGCTTCTCCAGAGCGAAGGGTTGATTGATTGATTTATTGATTGATTATTGATTGATTCATTTGATTATTAGTGATTCCGGGCCTGCCAACTACAATGGTCATTAGTCCAGTAAGTGCAGTGCGTGTTTTTGCACGGGATGTGACAGTGTTCTTCTCCTGCTTGATGACCGAACCCGGCGCCGATCTACCATCCGCTAACGGGTTTTCCCAACTGGGTATCTCCCACCAGCGGGGCATCACCCCAGACGGGACAAGTTCTAAGTCTCCGATCGGTTTCCCGGCATGTACGGTAGTGTATTGCATATTAGTGTAGGTGTGTGTGAGGGGTGAGGATAGGACAAAGAAGAGGAAGGACAGATCGCGCGCGGTCCGTGGCCCGTTTGTTAGGGTCCTGCTCCGGCATTCGCCTGGTGTTGATCGGAGAAACCATGGAAAACTACCAATCAGAGTAGCCGGCCGCTAGAATTCTCCTCCAGACAGGATTGAATTCGACCTAACTGAAAAGCTAGTGTCGATAATTCTGCCATTGTCGGGACTCAAACCCAGGACCTCCCGGTCAGAGGCGCTGCAGTGACATCAGTTGATGCACTGCGCCACCAAAGCGAAGGGCCAATTCAGACGATTTAGAAGGTAAAATTTGAGGTTTGTAATGTAAACATAAGGGCATTTGAATGTCCTCTTTTTGTCTATATAGTAATAATCCTATTTCTCGAAAACAAGCTTGCATCTTCTCTTGGACAGATATTTATTGTGAATATCTATTTTCACACGACGATGATTTAAAGGTTCTACAAATAAACTAGTGAATTATCATAAAAGTCAAAAACATTTCAAATTTGGACTCCCAATTTTCAAGAGTTCAGTACCCCGTTAATATACGAAACCAACAATATAAAGAAACCAATCATACACGATAATCTGGTAAGTTTTGTGTAAATTATATAATTATATATAACAATAGCACATGCATAACGTTAGTACAAGCAAATAAATATCACGCTGAATTTGATATTCAGTACGCAGACAACTATCTGCGCGCAAGCTCTTACTATCAACGGTGTGCGCTGATCTCAGATCGCATGCGGTATCGGAAGTCGCATCATTCCGCGGCCTCGTACAATCCAATCAAAAGCACTGAAAAGTTTGACTGTATGCGTTTTCGAGTAGGCAGTATCTGCTGGTAAAGACTCAAAAATTCGTTTGCCCGACATCACGAGTGTTGCGTGTCAGCCTTTCAATTGATCAAGGGAATCGCATTGACGGTCGCTGATCGAGATAGTAGTTAGAGGCATATTCATTTTCATTCAAATTTATACACAATTTTATGGCAAATTCTATGCAGACATTATTAAAAATGACCAAATTAAAATATTAACCTTTTTATAATTATTGATGTTTTTAGAAGAGGGCTAATCATGTCAACAAAAATTAAGTTTGGTGAATTTTTTAATATGACGTAACCATCAGGGTGGACATTAAATTTGCTTGAATTTTGTAATGGTATTTCAAGGTCATATAATGCAAATATAGTCCTCCAGATGACGACCTTAATCTAGCGACAAAAAATAATTATAAAAAAGGGTAATGGTTATTAATGTTAATTATGGGTTTGAATGAAATTGACCAAGTTGGGTTTAAATTATTAATTGAAACAAATGTTCATCCTTATCCTTATCCATTTTAGAGTTATACAAATCAAAAGGTAACTAATGAATTGGTATTCAAAACGCAATGGGGGGGGGGGAGAAAAATTGCAATTAACCCGGAAATGCTCACAATAGATCTGTGAGATTCAAGCCACTGTCAATTTATGTTCCTGAATTATTGCGATGCATTAGTCTTCTGATACTTCGTTAGTGATATTAGTCTTCTGAGATCGTCTGGCGTTTTATTTTTATCCTTTCGCTGAATCATTTCCCGTGAGCATATTGAAACTTGATCGCTGCGCTGCGCGACATCTGTCAAACACGTTGGGTGCAATGGAAGCAGTGCATTGTGAGCTCCTGGACTGAGCGGTATCATGACATTATTTTCAGCTGATATATGTGACAAGCGTCTATTCAGAAAATGAATTCAGAAATGTACTCAAATTTTCGAAAATTTTAACATGACCTTATTTCAAAATCTATCTTAAAGGAATAGATTTCATTAACGAAAAAATCGCTTATCTTTAATAGTTTAGTTGTAAGAATATTTCAAAAATGTTTTGAACTTTTGCAATTTTCGAAAAATCAGGGTTTTTAACGAACATGAGACCTGCATCATTCCTGTTAAAAGTCCTTCACACTATCCAACAACACAAAATTAACCAGAACGATGGAGTTATTTGTTTTGAAAATGTGGAAATTCACACGGGGATTCATGTAAAGTGACCCCAAAATAAAAATATCGGTTTCAAATTCAAGGAGCCGCTACATCAGCCAGATCAATTAGGCAATAACAATTCTGGAGTCGGCCCGGTGGCCGAGACCGCTAAGGCAGTAGTGTCGTAGTGATCTCGGACCGAAGGGTCGCGGGTTCGAGTCCCGCCTCGGGCATGGTTGTATTTGTGTTCGTCCTTTCACCCATTGTCATCACCATATCGTTTCATCCACATAGTTACCATACCGTTAACAGCAATAGTGGTCGCTAATGACCTAAGATGTTGATGCGACCTTAAATAACCAATTAAAAAAAACAATTCTGGAGAAAATAGGCTGAACGGTTTAGCCTCTAGCATTGTTCACTGACGGATAGACCGTCAGACAGACAGACGATTTGCCGTCATTCAATTTTTCGGTATCAAGAATCCACTAACATGGATTCTAGCTTCCCCACGTGAAAGAGAATTTTTTCTCTACATTTTGCAACTGTATTTATGCACTTTTTCGTTACCAAGGTCCTGTAATAACTTTTTCTGCCGAAAATTCGCAGTTTTACCGCGCAGCATTAGATAACTTTCTCTCTTCTCCGTATCGAGAAAGTAGAAGACTGATAAGAGGGAAAGAGCAAGTTAAAAAACACACGAAGCGCAATAGCAAGGATAGGATGGAACGGGCAGTGCGAAGAGGTTGCATGAGCGCGAGGCGCGCAGCCGAGCAGGGTCGCGGGGCGGAGTGCGGGAGGAGGAAGGGGTCGGGGAGATAGAGGTGGGGGGTGGGCGAGCAGTGGGCAGTGGGCGGGGGGGGGGGTTTATTTCCGCGGTGACCCGCCCGGCGCGCGGAAGCCGCCGCTAATGCACGAGTCCTGTCCGCTCGCCGCCGCGCCCGCCGCCGTGCCCGCCGCTCGCCGCGCCTGCTACCCCGCGCGGATCAAGGAGCCGCGCGGCCCGCGCACGGCGCGCGCGTATCGCGGGCTACTCCGCACCACACCTGCCACCGCCTGTGCTTGCGCGTTCTCCGCCCCGGTGCAGGTCATGGAACGCGCGTGCGGACATGCCAAGTTCCCGGACACCTGTTTTCAATGATGCAGAACCGTCAATGTCTTCCATATTGTTGTACACCATACACAAATCCGTTTCTGACGTCTTGTACTTGGAATGTACTTGATTACGTAATATGTTTCAAAAAGCTCATTTCCTTTGAAACGAATTAATAAATCACATTTTTATAAATATGTATTAAATTAATGAAAGCAATTTTCGTTCCTTAAATAGATATGTATGCATTGCGAAGTTTTTCATACCGATTACAAGACCATTTTGTTTCGAGATACTGACAATGTAAAATATATTACATATGTTTTGATATCTTGATGATAAGCAATATATTTTCTCACATTGTCTATGGCTGTTACTGAGATGTATTCAGTGCTGAACTAATTTCAGTTTATATTTCTAGACATTGATAAATAGAATATCTAAACGAATACTCATCAGTATTAGTGCTTCAATCACTATGAGAAAAAAGTAGATTGAAATATTAAACATTTAAATTCTAAAAGCCACGGATATTCAAAGAAGAGAAAATATTCATAATTCCAAATGACAAATAAGTTTAATAAAAAAGTGTTTCAAAACTACTAGCGAATGTAGAGATTACCAACGGGACTATTAAATGAGTTATTGCAGATGTGAATTGTAACGTTTACTACGGAAATTGCTACACGGATTCCATTCTTTATTACAGTGCTACAAAAATTACATTTACTCCAAGTCACATTTTGAATTCTACAAGAGAAAAAATCCCATAAACACTAACACGAAATACCACATCTCTATAAAATTATCTACGAAATAAACGTAAAGCTTTATTGGAAAGCACATTTTATTAAAGACCCGACAAACATGCGCCAGCCATAACCAGTTTTTGCAACTTTCTATTGGAGCCTCTCTTAAAATGAGTCGACGGGGTGCGGCGACGGTAGCGGGGCGGCGGAGTGGCGGGGCGGCGGAGTGACGTTAGAGCGGGGAGGCGGGGTAGCTGGGCGGTGGGGTGACAGGGTGGGGGAATGGCGGGGTGGCGGGGCACGAGTTGATGGAATGACGGGGTGATGGGATGGCAGGATGGTGGGGTGGTGGGATGGCGAAGTGGTGGGGTGACGAGGTACGGGATGACGTGATGGGGTGGCAGGGTGGCAGGGTGGCGGGTTGGCAGGGTGGCGGAGCGACGGGGCGACGGGGAGGCTGCGAGCTGTACGCCCGGAGGGCGCCGCCCCTCAGACCTTTGTATGCGTTTAAAGAAAGATCGTAAAAGTAAAGTGGATTGCTCGTCACTCAGAGGAAAGCAGAGCACAAATCCACAGCGCTCGCTCTCAACCGCGCGCGAGCGGCGAGCGGCCGACGCTTTGAACTGCTTTCGCGGTATCTGCAGCTTCCATAAACGGCTCCGCGCAAAAGAGTAATTACTTCGGCGGGATATGCGCATACGTAAAACTCGCGCACACCGCAGTGGCGGCAGTGCTACCGGCTGGCGCTCGTTTCAGTGGTGACGCTGTCCCCGAGCCAGGCGCCGTCACACTCCGCAGCACTTCGGCGGCTATCGACACAACGCCTCGGATGGTCGCTGCTGCCATGTTGCTCAAGTCGTTCGATATATCGACGCTAGTATCGTCATCACTACGGTCACGGCCGTAGTGGTCATCGATCTAGACAACGAAATCGAAAGCAACAATTCATTTTCAGATTTTATGTTTGGGGCATCGTCATTGATATCTCGACACCGCAATTTCTGTCATATTTGGTGGAATTGTTATCGGTGTGTTTATTTCCATCAAAATGATTGCGTCCGCCGCCGAAATGATTAATTCCTCTTAGTCTATTTGCACCACCAGGTGTGATATTCAGTTCTCTGCTTGTTATCCTACACGCAAGTCCAGCTCACAGTTCACATTTAAATTCACCACAAACTGAAGCATCATATCTTCCACAGTTTGTCCGTCCGTCTTCTCTTGTTTACACAAAGTAGATGTATGGAGTATGAGCATCCGCAACTACAGTACAACAGAATAGGTACCATTCTTAGTTGCGAGAAAGTCAAATAGTAACAAATTTAACTGGAACCTCTCTGAGGTCACCAGCCCAGCCATTTCTTTTTCCGCGAATGAGCTGGTAAATGATGTATCCGGCGCATCGCTGCCGCGATCGCGGCTGAAGATATGCTTTCGATTTAAAGCGTAATGAGGGGAGCGCTGTCGGGGCGGCCCGGCCGGGCGATAGGCAGGCAGCCAAGCGGCCGCTGAGCAGCGGCGCGAGGGGAGGGAGAGAAGGAGAGGGGAGACGCAGAGGGGAGGAGCGAGGTCCGTATCCATCGCTCTGTGGGCGGCGCCTGTGTTTTTAACAGCGGCTCCGAATGGATTGCAGGTGGCACCAGCCATTGTGGACGTGATTCGCAGAGAAGCAGTGATGTGGTTTGGGATTGGAGCTGATACCGATGATGAAAGTGGGTGGTAATAGAGGTGGCAATTGAAGTGGTGATAATGACTTACGGCGCTAGTGAAAGTTTTGGAAGTGGAAATAGGAGTGGTAATGTTAGGTGATAATAGCTGTGATGGTGTTAGCAGTGATGATGGTAGATGAAGTAGTGATTGTAGATGCAATGGGGTAGAGTGATTGCAGTTGGATAATATTGATTGTACGTAGATACTAGATATGGTAGTAGTGGTGGAGGAAGTAACACTGTTGGTAGACGTAGTAGTGATGGTGTAGATAAAAGTGTTTGCGAAGGCAGCAGGGGTAGAGTTGTGGGTGGTACGAGTTTTGTCATAATTGATGCGAAGGAAAGGGGCGGAGAAACTGGTAGTTGGATTGGTCATGGTAGTGGACGTGCTGTTGTAGATGCTGGATTGCCGCTGGTCAAGACAAGGGCAACAGTAAGGGGAGCGGCAACAGTGGAGGCGGCGGCTAGAGCGAACAGGGAAAGTGGCGGCAACAGTGAAGGCGGTGGTGACGGTTACTGTGAAGGCGATGACTACCGCGGAGACGGTGGCTACAGCGGAGGCCATGTTGAGGGGGACGAAGCCACTGCGAAGGGCTTTCGAGGACCGTTCGACCGTGCGGAAATCGCTCGCGGCTCAGGACCGGCGCCGGAGCCTGGGCCTCCCCCTCCACATCCGCCCTGCCAGCGCCTCGGTGCTACAACGCAATGGCACCAATTCCTATTATGTTATGATCACGTTATTAGTTGGAATATCGAATGGCCGTGCCGAACCTAAAATTGGCCCGGCTGCATTGCAGATTACCTCACGGACGAGGTAATCGACGGCGGCGAGAGACGACGGCGGCGGCGGCGGCCTTGTGGCGGAGGGGGGAGGCGACCGGGACGTTGCGAGAGCAACGGAGCGAGGAAGGGGAGGGGGGAGGGGCGCCAGGCGGAGGGTGGGCAGTGTCGGGGCACGGCGCACGGTAGCGTCTGCGGAGGCGGAGGAGGGGGCAAAGTGATCCAGTTACTGCCGGCTTACCCTGCGCCGCCGCCCCCGCCCCCGCCCCTCGCGCTCCACAGAGGCGCGAACGGGAGGCGAGAACTAATTGCACGCTAATTCTCAGCTCAGTTTAGTATTAGCCGCGGTAGAAGTCTCGTCTAGCTAGCCGGGCGAGCCCTCGCGGCGGTGCCAATTACTCCGTGTACCATTCGGCGTTGATGGGAAAATGGAACCGAATTTAACGGGGCCTAGATTGCCGCAGGAAGGAACATGCGGTTGCGGCGACATAGTGGTTTGGGGGGGGGCGGGACGGGCTCAACGGAACAGGAGGAACAAGGCGTGGAGAGGAAGGGGGTGAACGCGCGTTGGGGTGGGAGGAGGTGAGAGCGCGGGAGCGGAAGCGGGGCGCAGGGGATGGGAGGCGAGGGCGCAGCGAGGGCGCAAAGCGCACCGTTGGCTGTCTCAGGTGCGAATTCCGGCGCGGGATTATTTCCGACGGTCGATTCAGTGGCGCGTGTGGCGAGATGAGACGCGGCCCGCGCAAATGGCGTCGACTCGAAGCGCGCAGATGATACGGCGGAAACACGCTTTACGCCGCGTTACCGGCAGATTGCACCAGGCAGACGGCAACGCCTTCCCACTGCCTACAATGGCTTTCAGAGACTGGGCCGCGCAAACGACTGCCGATTTTATAAGAGGGCAAAAAATAGCGACGCCGGGAATTGTCTTACTGGTCTAAAGTTGATTTCCTTGGAGAGCAAGATCTGAAGTCCAACCACCTTGAGTCACTGAATGAATGGGATTGGAAGACTCTCAATTGAGGAAAAGGGTCGCTGAAATTACATATGGCAATAAGGTGCAATAGTGTGTGAAGCAATTGAGAATGTCTGAATAACCAAGATTATTCTAATGAATTTTATCATAGCCTGATACACAAACATTGAAAAAATAAGAAAAAATAGGCATAATGTGAGAATTTCATTTTAACTTGATAATCAAGTGCCATAGCAAGGTTTATGTGAGAACTGCTTTCAAAGGAAATTTGCCCATGCAAAATTGGTTTGACGGAACACATTTAGGGAAGCATTTTATCCAAATTTTCAACAGTCAGTAGTATAGCTCTATTGTTGATTTATAAAACATGTATTTCAATTTGTGTTTATTACATATTAACAGTTCTATACCCTTTCATCCTCAAAGGAATACAGGAGAAATGTCTTTGGTTTTTCCATTACTTTTGTTTTCCAATGACTCGTTTTTCGTTTGCAGTTTTCGCAAATGAACCATGGCAAGAGAAATTTTGCTTTCTCCTTTGAGGTGAAGCTTCGTCTATAAAATGTGTTGTTATTCCAGTTGTTTTTTCGTATAAAAATAAAGATAATTGAGGGTAAATAATATCCCTGTATGTGTGTACATATGTAGGTACAAATGTGCGTGCTCACCATGCCCCAATCTGTAATTTTGCTTTCCAACATGTCTTGATGCTCTTCGCTACGCATTCTATAAAAGTATAAACCAGTGTACAAGTCATGTAGAAATATTTGAATGCTTGAGATGGAGTGTATGTTTAAAGCTGGAGGACAAACAGACATGCAAAAATACTTCCTTAGATACGCAAAAACCTACCTTCCAACAACGTGGAACAGACATATGTTTTTTCGTGTCATTTCATGAATTCATTACATGTGAAACTATATTCTGTTGATTTTTAAATAAATATTCAATAACCTTGTATTTTGTTATTTGATTCTAGACTTTGGGGTATATTATCCACGTATCTCTCAGTCAGTGTCACTTGCATTAATATAACCATTCGAAGGATAAAACATATTGCTAGATTTGAGGGATTGTAAAAATCCATAGTTTCCAAAAATACACTAAATATGAATTTCAAATCGAAAATGTACTAAAAAAATCAATACATTTTCACTGTGTACCCACTATGTATAATCTGGCTATAAAATAGATTAATCAATTAAAGAAAATGTTTCCTGCCATTCTACTAAGAGATGATTATTATCAATCGTAAGGGAGAGATTTTATGAAAAATAATTTGTACTTTATAAGAAGGAAAGAGATTTTTTGACAATTATCATCTACAGAATTTTTGCATCCTTATAGGAGGTCACATTCAGAACGAAGAAATGTTCTTTTCACGAATCAACACTCTACCAGATTCTAAATGAATGTTTAATGTATCGATATTAAATGTCTATAAAATGATGAATAAAGAACGACGCCCATGACGTGAATGAGGACGGGACACCGAATGATAAACGTGATAACGTCAGAAAATTGTTTCGACTTTACAAATAGAAATACAAAAGCAATTTTCCATGAAGTTAGATATCGCTTTTGGAATTAATGCACGCTGTTCCCCATCAAAACTAATTCTAGAATATGGCATGTATAGTTTACCGGGCAGTGTGACTGCCGTACTTCAAAGGATAATTCACAGACTGATGCGCATTCAATTCGGGTAATTATTGTTCCATCAATTGTTGCAACATTTCTACTACAAATACCACATTGTATACGGTGTCGTATTTGCGTTTTTAAATTCCGCGAATAGAACTCTTTCTGTTTTGACTAAACAATATAAACAGGGCAAATAATCCTTTTATCCACGTTTTATTGTCTACTAATATCCCAGCGTCATCAAGCAACCATGTCAATGGCCTAATTCTAAAGAACAGCATGACGGCGCTCCCATAACTAGTAAAGCGGCTTTAAGAAAATTACGCTAGAGAGATTTATTTTAGCCTGATTGCTTTAGCGAGAGTTACCTCCACCCCAAACCATAATTTTCGACAAAGTGTAAAAACACACCTATTGTGTTTCAGAGAATACATTATTTTTTCGGGATTCCTCCTTTACGCGTTATTACATGTGGTACTATTATTGGAAGATTTTACTTATTTGTGGGTAAAGTTTACCTCATAAAAATAAAGAAAAATGCATTAAAATAGTTTTTTTAATGAGTCATGATCACATAAATTTTGTAATTCCGTTTGCTTGAAAATATTGCACTTTCCATGCAAATGATTCTTATATCGCCTCTTTAAATTCTTGTTTTTGAAAGAGGATTTCACACCTTTGTAACTTATTTCCCTCAAAATAAAGAAAGCATGTGTATCTGTTTCTTCGTTACATATAATATACTGAACATTCAGCAAAATCTGAGGGAGAAATCACGGCGAATCATTTCATAATACCATTGGCGAATAATTCATAATTAAAGAAGCAATCAAAGCTACTATTGATTGATCTCAGTTTCATGTTCCAAATTTTCCGCTGTCTGCATAAATGATCACACCGTGTAGAACAATCAGCACCTGTAGGTTTTACTTTGCAACAGATTATTGGTAATTCCACTGTTATGATTACATGAGGAATGTTTTGTTTGCCGAGACAATAGAACACCAGTATAATAAAAAACTCGCATACAAAGGGAAGAGCCAGACATTAAACAGGGTTATGACGCCTGCATGAACGCATGATACACATGCATGATGCATACGAACAGCAGCAAGAAACTAACTTGAATGTACGCCTGTTTTAATCCAAAGTTTATAGTTTCTCGAGTGTGTCGAGGCATAAAATAACGCGTAAAGACAATACATTAAGGTTTTTTAAATCTTGCCGCTAAAATGCAGAACAGAAAATATAAAATATGTATTAATGAGTAATAAACTTTGCATATTTCACAACTACAATATATTGTAGCTGGGTTGCACATTACAGCATAGAAAATAGATGCAAAGTAGTTGAATCAAATTGCGCACAATCCTATTGAATTCTGTGCTTTTTTTCTTATCCTTTGTATTACTTTTACGTGTAATAATATTGAGTTATAGAATGGCGGCAATTGTGGGCAAAAATGTTTAGATTTACGCTTCTCGGTGAATCAATTATATTAATTAAAAGGAAAGAACAATGAATAGTCCCATCTTTTCAATATACCACTTACATTGTATTACATGTACCACTTACCACTTACATGGCCACAATATACCACTTACACGGCCACTTTTAAATTTTTGAAGCATTTTTTCTCTAAAACGGCACTTTTCCTTTAAATTTCCTTTAATTTTAATTATCAATGGAGTATAAAAATTTATGGTACTAAGCCCGTTTTCGGCAAAGTATCTGTATTTTCAAAAATTTATAGATTACAAATTTGATGATAGAAATTTTGTCTTGAATTATTATAAAAAATAAGCTCTTTAGGAAAGGTCATGAACTTTAGGAAAGGTTTTTTTGAAGTGAGAATTTTTCGCGTAACTTGGACTTAAAATTAATGCAATTAATAAAAACATTCTCAAAAACCGTTCCAATTTTTTCTTCATTCTTTTCGGTAAAAAAGGAGTGGTGCTTAAAATAATTGCGCTGGTCTCATTTCCGTCAAACTTATTTTTTGAAAAACGCCAATTTGGAAATAATGCGAAAAAGTATGCTCAGTTGTAGCAGTTTTAGTTTACTCTAATTAGTGGACTAAATCAAGAATTTCGCGGACGAAGCACAACGCCGAGTGACGCATTTTAATTCTGGCCACTCCGATTTCTCGTGGATTTTCCCAGTCAGTTTGTGTCAGATCACTTCTCATGAAGACACAAATTCCCGGCCGCTCTTGCCAGTAAAATAGGTAAACCAAAAGATAAGCGCCAGCATATAAAGCGTCGGCCATCACCGTCCGAATTCCCGTGGGCGGTAGGCTGGCGATATTGTGCCAATCGAGCGCATTCTCACTCGTCATCCCTGACGGCCGCAAAACCAACAGCGTGGGGGGGGGGGCCCACGCGAGGGCCCGGGCGGGCCGGTGGACCGACGTGGTAGGCCGGAGAGGTGGACCGCGCTGCTAGGCCGAGCGCGTGTGGCTTTTCTCGCGCATGAAACGCACCAGCCACACAGCGTGTGTGGCCGCGATGCCAACGTCGCGCACCGCCGTCCCTTGCCTCACACCCCCGCTGTCCCCGGCCTCTCGCCCTCGCCCCTGCCCGCTACTGGTCACCGCCGCCGCCACCACCACCACTCGTCCGTCTGTCCGCCTGGTCGGGGCGCGTTCACACGTGCATTTTTTAAGCGCATTGCGATGGCCCGCAGTTTCCGCGCTCGCTGCCTGTCGCCGTCGCTCTCCCATGATCGGAAATCCCCTCATATGCGGATCGCATCTCTTGGCGCACATTTTCATCTTTCACACATAGTTCACTCTTTTCGTTATATCTAACCATGTCGATCTTAAGGCATTTTGTTGACTTTATCTTGAGAAGCTCGTTTGCATATATACCATTTTCGAAAATTTTCTGAAATATTACCTATAATTATTTTTTAGGTCAATTCTTTATTTCTTCAGCTTCTCTGATTTTCTATTTAATGTATTTTACAATTCTACGAAACGCCCATCTTTCTCTCAGTATCGACCAGTCACTCGCTTTTCTCCCAAGTCTCACTACTTTTTAATTTTTTTATATTCCTTTTAGACACCTCTCCTATGTTCCTTTCCCCATGTTACCATACGAGACATTCCCTTTGGCTTCATAAACGCCAAATATTTCATGTTCTTCGTATAGCGATTCCTTCGCATAATCAACATATCGCTTAGTCCCGATATATTTTCAACTCCTTCCATCACTCCTCACACCCCAGGGAAGGAAGTTTATTCGTTGTTTCTACATCATTACTCAGTTTTATCACCGATTTCCCGCCTCTACTTTTGCGGAGACCACAGGCACGCGCGTTGCAGAGCGGCGGCCGCAGCCTTGAGCTGCCCTCGTCCCCACCCGCGCCCCTGCCGCTGGCCAGGGTGATGGAGCCCCCGGCGCGCCCTGCCCCACAAAGGAGTTAATTAACGTGGAACACACGGAGCCCGCGTGGTGCTGGACGAGCACTCTTTTCGTGTGCATTGGAGGTTTGAATGAATGAAATTTGAATTTCGAATGAAAAAATTAATTTTGAAAGAGTGCATTTAAATTCTTGGCCAAGATCATTCGAAATGTATTCGTCTTGAAAAATTTTCGTTCATACTGAAACGAAACGGACGTAGCCCTTTTCCCTCATATGTCAACCGAGAGATGGCTACACCTTATGTGTAGCCATCATGATATTTGAAGACCGCGTGCGGATGACGTCAGGGTACGACGCGCAGCGACCGTTGTTTTCAAACCTGTGACCAGTATGATGTTAGCCAATTAGGCAAATGCCGATATGACCCTAAATTGTCATTGGTCGGCATCAATCGAGGTGGCTGAAAACGGTCATCTCGAAGGTTCGCGAAAAGAACACTTCTCTTTCAAACGTCGAGGAAGTAAGGCGAATTCTTTTCACTAGATGAGTATGCGAGAAGCATGTTCTATTAGGAACGTCTAGCCAGACAGTGCTACAAGATTCGTAAGTGGTGAGGAAGGTTTGCATTTCGTGAAGATAACTAGTCTTCCCGAGAGCTGTGCAGTCAAATGTTGTTTGTGCGTTACGACGAGTTGAACTGTAATTGTTGCACGAAGGCCGACTCCAACAGTGAATATTACATTCAGTAGTCTCGAGCCGAAGCGGAGAGAAAACTCGTCGAAAGATGCTCGGTTTGTTAATAATTGCGGGAACGTGTGCTGCACACTAAAAAAAAACGTCCAGATCGCCAGTACAAATCGCACGCCGCCGAGAAATGCAGTCTGTGAATACATTCAAGAAAGGAGAAGTCGATCAACGTTCTAATTTGTCACGGACAATCCGAACGTGAGTGGAACTCGACTCTGTGCGCATCCGAGAAGGTGGTATGAGAATTGGGGCACCGTGAGGAGGAGAGCTGAGTCAGGGGAACGCCGCGAGCCGTACGAGCCCACCGCCGGCGCCGTCGCTTCGGTACGAGCTGGACGGATTGCTGCCTTTCGTCCCGGAGAAAACCTGCGAGGCCATCGACCACGACCACGACCCCGACTCCGACCCTGCGAGCACGCTGCCTGAAATAGTAGCGGAATCCCGAGTTGCACGCTGCCGTGATACGCCTGACGAGAGTGAGCACCCATGAAATTAACAAGAACCGTTAGAAAGTGTGTTTTACAGTTAGAATCAAAGGAAATTTTCATAAAATGTATCTTAATATTGACTAAACGTTTTAATTTGTGTGGGAAGGCATTCTAGCCTCCATGATCTACGTTAAATTTAAGAAAGAAAATGTAAGATAAAATTAAACAGGTTAAGATTGTAAGAAGTGAGTAAGAATGTGGCGATAGCCGATGTTACTATTAATTCCGCGTCAGCTGGTAGCGTATGAGTTTATGGTATGATTATTTAATGAAGATTAAAATTGGTTGCGTCCGGACCTATATTCTGATTGCTCTAAAATCATTGTATGACTATTTGAGA
Source organism: Teleogryllus oceanicus (assembly GCA_964035755.1). Classification (NCBI taxonomy): domain Eukaryota; kingdom Metazoa; phylum Arthropoda; class Insecta; order Orthoptera; family Gryllidae; genus Teleogryllus; species Teleogryllus oceanicus. Next base: position 107,758,009 of record CAXIVR010000001.1, read on the forward strand.
TTTTCCAGTAAGAAAGAAAAATTGCTTGTGGCATTTAAATAATAGTGTAAAGCAGAGGTTTGCATATTAAATTTTGTAAATTTTGTATCATTGAATATTTGCCTAATGAATTGTTTTTCAAAGCACATCGTAGCGCCTATCGTTGAATGTGTGTGCGTTTCCTAAGTACACGTTCCAAGTAGGGTTTCCTGGGAGAGAAAAACTTAAACTAAGAGTGAACAACTGGTAGGGCCCGGCGACGGAGCGGCGGAGAGGACATCGCACGTTGCTGGTGACACCACCACTAGAATCTTTCTCATGGGGTATAACCGCCCTTACCCCTCATAAGTTGATGAATGCCGGCGCGTCGCGGTAGACGACGTGTTCCGTTGCAATACGTACTACCTAATTTGTGGTGATCATTATTTAGAATGAGAAGTATCGAAACCCTATTCTCACTTTCATTTTAAATATAAATGTTTTAACTCAACAATTAGCACCATTAACAATTATTTTTTTCTTTTTAAGATAAAACGCACAATTGAGAAGGTACATATTAAATGACATGTTATTTGCAAGTTTTAAATTGATGCCTAGAGAAGGAGATCCAAATATCTGAAGCACAAAATCGTACAACACGAACAATAGTATAGAGCGATGAGTCATTTAAAATCGGTAGACATTGCTTTTCTACATTAATTTTGAAAATCTATAGATCGTGCGGCAAGAAGCAAATACAAAAATCTAGAAACTGCAAAAAAACTGAAAAGCAAGAATTCTAAAACACTTCGAAATATAGTTTCAAGAAATGTCAAATTCAGAAGAAAATTATTAATTTATCATATTTTTGTCCATTTGTTTTGTTTAGTTAAAGAACGTTCGTGGACATGTAAAACTAATAATTCAATTGATTTGTTTAATTTTTTAACTCGTATTTCCAAGCAAAGAAAATAGGGTACTCTGAACACTGTGCGGCTATTTTTTGTAATGTATTTTACATCAGAAACAGTTAAAAACTGTGTGACGTGCTACGAGGAGAAGTGAATTCTGTGCATGTTTTCATAATTCTGTGATCCCTACCCTAAGTTATACTACTTGAATTTTGAATACAGAAAGAAATGAGCGTGTTTTGCAAGGATTGCTAACAAATATTTTCGCTCCGATGAAATAAAATCTATTTTCAAGGATAAATCAGCAAACAATTTGCGCTCTTATCTATACTTCCTGCCACGACATGGGGAACGATAATTTGAATAACTATATTTTCCACTGAATTCTAGATGACGTGCACAGATAATGAAGTTACATTTATGGCCAGAAGTAAAACAAGGGGTCATCTCAGCATCTCCATCTTTGCTCAAAGGAGCAGGAAAACTGGACGCAAAACCTGATCGCGATGGGGATCATTGACCCAGAAGCTGCGGATAATACTTGTTACAGGTTGTTTACACATACAGTCCAAATGGTAAATAATACATTAAATATCACTGTAAAAATTAATGTTACTTTCCTTTTCATGCTCGGTATAGTCTCTAATTGAATACAAAACAAACATATATGCAGCAGAAACATCAACTCTTCTATCGAGTGTAATCGTTTAATGTCATCTGGCGAAGTGTCGTAAAATAATGTACATGTATGCGAATTTTTTTGTAGTGAGCTGTTAATACTGTCACCTACAATATGATTTCTACGTCGAGTGTTATAGTTATAGACAACGGAGTTTTCTGATTATATCTGCTTTTAAGGAAGTCAAAACCAACCGATTCGTAAATCCACAGACAAGGTAATAATAAAATTCCTAGATTCTTTGATTACTACGAACTAGATTCCTTCGAATTTACACATGCATCTACTTAAAGAGGTATGCTGTGACATCTGTGAAAATAAAAATTATCCATCTCAAAACTGCCCAAAATATTGCATAGTAAGCGCTATTTGGAACGTCTTAGGGGGTAATATTCTAAACCTCCTAACCTTGCGATCCTGTTTGTGATACGAAAGGAAACCGAAAACAAATTCCAAAATGTTCATCTGAAAAAAAATTCTTACTTCGCAAAATAGTGACCACATCATTGCAATCGCGATCCATAATACAACTTATTGTGCTACAAATTGTAAAGTTGTTCGATAAATCATCCAGCTAAAGAAGTATACAACATTCACAAAGCAACAATGACACCCTGCAATCTTATGCAGCCTTTAGAGTTAACTGTTCTTTTATAAAATTTATTTTCTTGTTTATTATATCATAGATAAGTAAAACGTTATACTATACATATGTTTAGGACACATACTATGCTTAATCTAATACATGGGCAAGGAAGCCAATTAGGCACCTCTGTTATTGTCAATTTCAGCGATTTTTTTTTCAGGTATACTTGGAAGGGGAATTTGTTTTGAAGTCGGGATAGTTGTGTAGGATTTCTGCAGAGGTCGAGTGCATTTAGTGTAAGGGATTTGTGTAACAGTGAAATAAAAGTTAGAGGCGAGGTAATTAATATGGTTGTCTATGGATTCGATGCCGTGGCAAACAGGGACGCAATGAATCATCTTAACTCGTAATGGCTTCCCTTTTCAGAGGTATGCTACGGAAGGCGATATTAGGAACTCGGGTGATATTTGTGATCTTTGCCAGACATTTGCTGTTTTGAGGCCACGTTTTGTTTATAAAGTTTTTTCCACCGGTATCATAAAATTATTTTTTAATAGATGCTTTCTGTGTTTTTCTTTTTCGGTTATCAACTTGAAAAACTCGATCGGAAAATCTTCATAAGAAGTGCATTTATAAATAGCGAGTGAATAAGTATTTGTAGTTTTAATTGAAGTAGATGAGCGAGATGGTTTCCTTAAACAATTTTAATTGAGTAACTTTTGAAAAAAATATTGAGCAGCATTATTTAAAACACAGGGAAGTAAGGAATATGATTGACTTGCCTCAATAATAATTTTTCCATTTGTATCAACACAAGAATACTTTTATCGGTCAACTACGATGATTTTGGTCGTCAAAGAAACAGTAAAAACTGTATGTGACTTATTGGGGAAGTACAATCTGCGCACGTTTTCTTAAGCAATTTGTTGAGTGACTATTTTTAAGGGTGAATTATTAGTTGTGTTGTGAATTTTATGCGTTGAGAGGGCTTGGATGAAACGGAAATGTTTACTGAAGTTCATAAATCAAAATAATATTTACACTGCGAACACGCCATCCTCAATGTAATGGTGGAAATTATTGTTAGAATGGAAGATTACGGATTAGATACGTTGTATGTGCACTATGGTCTGGTGATGAATGGCTTCATCATAGTATTTCATTGTTCATTTTCATTCACAGAGTGTTTCATGTAGCCCAGGTAGAGCCCTGAAAAAATTTTAAAAATAAACAATATCAAAGAAAAATTTACAAATGTCCAATAGAATATATTTTTCCCTTTCTGCATCATAATTGTTTTATTATGACGGTCTTTATCTATATAACAATGGAAAGCCAAAATATTCCAAAGAAACTGAAAACTTAAAAATACATGGCGATGGTTACAGTTGTACTCTTTCTCTACGCGAAGTCTCCAAGTGGGACTTATAATCCACAAATAAATTATTTCAATACTCGACTTCAGAAACTTCCATAAATCATCTTGTGTAATATTATTTACTACCTTAATGTAGAGTCTCTGACGCTTTATATAGTTTTAAAAGTTTTTCATGTTTATTAATTACAGGTTTTTGAATTGGATTAAAAGATACAAAAATTGCTAATTTCCCACCTGGCGACAGAAATGCTTCGATTGACATCTCGCTCGTACAAAATGGTGAAATGGAATGGGTCTATAATTAAAAATGTCCTCTCTTGTTGACCTGCCCCACAATTCCATCTGCCTCTATCTCGTTTCTACTTCTTTAAACAAAATAGTAGTAATTTTCTCGAAAAATACAAAAAAGCATTTTCCGTCAGTAGTTCGAAACGCGTCAAATAACATCTCTCTTGCCTCAGACGGTGAACCGTAAAGGGTCTAACCGTGAGTGTCGAACATGCGCAGGTAATCCGATGTCAACGAATATGTAGGATATATTCGCATACGTAGGATAAATTAGCAGGATTAGAACAAGTTACTACATTTGGTCAAAAGACGATTCATCATTTTACCCCTGGAAATATTTTAGTGAAAGGTGCACGAAACACGAGACAAGAACTTCTATCGAGTAAGTGGGAGTAAACTTTCTCATCTAATTGGGAGATTACTCGTACTTGGAGGGATGAGTTACGAGAGAAGTTGAAATCTGAGAGCTTACGGCAGCGCGACCTGCTGGCCAGGGGCTGGTATTCCCGACGCTTCTCTGCGAAATCGGTCTCGGAGGACTCCTTGCTTACTGGACCTCGGCCGCAAACTACTGGAGCTGATCAAACACGAACATATAGCAGGTCTCCCGCGACCGTGTGGAAACAAAGCTCCAAGTCCGTTTTCATTAAAACGCCAGCACCCGGCCGCTGCGTCCCGCTCTATACACGCCCCTTGCCTCTGCCACACTCACCTTCCATCTCCCTTCCGTTTCCCCCTGCATCTCTATAACCTCCACGTCATCTCTTTTTCTTTTACCCCCTTGCGGTGTCTCTTCTACGTGCTTTGATGATGCTGGGTACGGAACATACTACCTGTGCTCACTACCTCCCTCCCATTCCGTATACATCAATTTTGCGCCTCGTGTAGGAACAGAATGAAGAAGTACATTCCTCATTCCACTTTATCGTTTCTCCTACTTTCAGTTTCTCAAATCACTACATCTGATCCTCATCCATGAATTTGTTTCTGAGCGCCATCCCCTTCATTGTCAGCCCATTTCCACGAACGCTTTCTCCCATCTTTTTCCCCACCACTGTCTTACACCCACCTGGGTTTCAGGCGGAGGAGCCCATTGCTTTTCCAGTTCCACCAGCACAAATCCGAGGTAAGCTTGTCTGCAGAGGAAGCACTACAAATGCGACATCAAATAAAAATTGCTGCTCTGACTTGGACCACAAAGCTGCCAAAAACGCCCGGGCAAACAATTTTAAATTAAAAAAAATTCTCCCACGTTCCGACCAGTAGCGGTAGCTCAGTGCATCAACTGATGTCACTGCAGCGCCTCTAACCGTCCTAGGTTCGAGTCCTGACGGCGGCAGGATTTTCGACACTAACTTTTCAGCTAGGTCGAATTCAGTCGCTGCCTGGAGGAGAATTCTAGCGGCCAGCTGCTCTGATTGCTAGTTTTCCGTGGTTTCTCCGATCAACACCAGGCGAATGCCAGAACAGTACCCTACCAAACGGGCCACGGACCGCGCGCAATCTGTCCTTCCTCTTCCCTGTCCTATCCTCTCTTCTTACACACACACTTACACTAACATGCACTACACTACCACATATTCCGGGACACCGGTCGGGAGCTTAGAGCTTGTCCCGACTGGGGCGGTGCCCCGCTGGTGGGAGAGTCCTGGTTAGGGGGAAGTCCCACTAGCCGACGATAGGTCGGCGCCGGATCTCGCCATCCAGTGGGGGAAGGTCACTGCCATCTCCCGAGACGAGAAACATGCACTACACTAACGTGACTAATGACCGAAGCAGTTGACCGCCCGGAAACATGAAAAAATCAATCAATCATACTCCCACGTTCCGGCACATGCCGGGTCTAAGCGGGAAAGGAGAAAACGTTCTAAAATTATGTTAAACCTCGGCCTACGTTTACGGTTCAAAAGTAGCTGCTATCACCGTAACGAGGCTTCACCGTTCGAAGTCAAGAAAATTGAGTTTACAAAACGAAGTCCGAACTCGCGATAACTGAATTATGACGGGAACTATGGGTTCACCGAGAAGCGCAAACACTGTATATTTTAGCCTACAACGACTGTGATGTTCCTGTTGATTTACTGTACACTGTGCAACAGGAAATTACATGTTATGTAGATTTTATAAAGCACAAGAATAATCAATTTCAATGTTCTGTATATCAACTAAGGGACCAAACTTCGCTTAAAATGTCCAACACATTTACAGATCGTAAGAATGTTGCCACTGGGTTTCACTTCCTAAATACTCTTTAAGAATCTCTATTTCTGAAAAATGAATTGTTGCTTCTATACGTACTCAATTACTTCCTTGTCACCTTAACCTAGTCAGAAACCACGATATGTTCGTTCTTGATACCCAAAGTGATGTTCCTATCAAAACAAATGCCTATCCGTCCATTTATGAAACACCTTGCACCAAGCCTTACATAGGCACTTCACCAAAGCTGATATTCCTTAATGGTTGGCTGATGACACTGTATCTCCAATTCGAAACGGACTTTTTAATTACATTAAGCCCTTAAAACATCTTTGTATTTTATATTAACTCCCTATTACATTTTTGAATTTTTTAAAAATACGGTTCACTTTTTTTCTGTAATAACGCCATATGTGGTTGTAGAAATTGTGCAACTCCGAATTTTGGTAAAGCCTCAGTGATTTTTACAATGGCAAAATTTCAAAATATTTTACTTCTTTCACTGCAGTGATAGAGAAGACAGAAGATAGAGATTTTTTCCTAATTAAATCAAATCTTTGATCACAGATCATTAATTAATGGCATATAAATTTGTTTTATACATAAGTAGTTTTTGCGTAACGTTTTCAGTAAAATAGTGTCAATTTAAAAAATACGTAAACAATATTTTCTCAAAAACGACTCCAAGTATTTTTTTTTTAAATTTTAATTGGATAGAACAAAGTTCTCTTAATAGTAGGGCATAGATCCTATTTCCATTAAAACGCCTGGAATTCTGAAAATAGCAAGAATTCAAAATTACTCCGACACCCTGCTTCACCTTCATCGTTAGATTTGATTCGATTTATTTTTGTCCAAGAAGAGTAAAAATTCATATATGACGTAAGGGTAGATATAACAAGCTTACCTTATCTTAAGATCTAGAATCTCGTCCGCACCCTTTTACTATATATAGTTGAATGATGAATTAAAAGCTTTTGAGAACTTGAATTCATCATTGAACTATATATAGATTTAAAAAGTAGACCTTTTCGTTTCGGCGTTGTTAAAGACATTTCTCTCTGAATGAATTCTCTTCCTCAATATTAGACCTTTAAATAATTTGTGCACTCGTGTTTAAACATTAATAGTTTTAGTGTAATTGAAGCTAAATTAAATATGTTGGAATATCACCGAAAAGTAATAAATATCTCTTTACATGGAAATTTTTCGAGGAAAAATTGAAGTTAATTTCAAGAGAATGTTCGATTATTTTTATTTTGTATCATTTTCAACTATGTTATGATAAAAGAGAGAGATTTAGATCAATTTTATAGAAGAAGATTTGAATCGTGTCGTGAATCAATATTAACGATAAAGACCATCTTCAATATAAAAGATAAAGGAAAAAGGGAAAAATTGCAATTTGCGAAACTTCAGAGGTTTTAATGAGAATGGAAATTATTATATTTATTAGCCCACTTAATATCCAGTCTAGAAAATTAAAAAAGAGCAACTACAGCACAAAAAATAAAACGATTCTTTTAAGTTTCGAATGGACTTAGGTTTGACTAGTTTGATCGGGAAATATCCATTTTGGGGAAAACATCTAGTACGGTTCAGGCGACTGAATTGTTCACAGACCGTCGGATATACTATTGACAAATAACCAATGTTCGTTATCAGGTACACTCAAGGCGTTTTTCTGTTTAATTATCAATATCCACTTTTGCATTACATAATTTTCTGTATGCTACGAATACATGCCGTATATTAGTGTACGAGAAAATAAAAACGTTCACACATGAAATCGCGCCAAACACCCCAACGTTATTTACGAAAATCGATATGGGCGATGTTCTATATGGGCGTTCGTTTTCAGCGTTGAAAGTAAAGCGGAATAGCTCCCGACGCCAGTGTTTTCAACAACAGCCCGTAAAACAAACTGCTCGTCCTAGCATCAATATTTAATATTGTAGAACACCCTCCCATTAGACGGAATTCGGGCATTGTGCAACAGGCGTGACGATGCATTGAGAGAAAGACACAATTGATAAACTGCTTCCGCCGTGGAATAAAGAGTCGACTATAAAGCAACGCCATTGCCGGCCCGGGGGGGGGGTTGGGGGGCGGTCGTGAATGCGGGAAACGCGAGTCCCTACGATGAAGAATGGGCGGGCGGCGGTGGGCAGTGGGTGGCGAGCGGCTGGGCAGAGGGATTGGGTGGGGTGGTGAAAGGGCGGGGCGGCGGCGAGGAGGGGGAGGGGAGGGGCGAGAGTCGGGTGCGCGGCTGCCCGCGCACGCAGGTGCTCTCTGGAGACGCTCGCGTGCGCTTCTAAGAAGCGGGCTAACGGCCGCCCCCATTATGACTTGTAACAACCTTTGTCGACGGCCCTGAACTTATGGCTCGCAGCGCCGGCGTTCGAAAGCGCTGCCGTCTGCACGACGAGAGGCAAACTTTTAATAGCAAGACGCTTTGCGGAAACATTGAATTTGTGTCACCGGACGGAGATGTGAGCGTTAGGGGTGCCGAGGCACGTGCGCGGTGCTTTGTAATGCGCCAACAAATGACCTCACTTTGTTAATTAAGTCACTATTGTGTAGAGGGTGGCCTCGATGTTTGGCAGACGCTTGCTGATATCTCGAGAGAAATTAACCTGTTGGTAAATGCGATAGATGGTAGGAAGACACGACACTAAATGAAATATCTCACAACTTTTCCAAATAATTACGGTATTTGTCATCCTATGTGTTTACAAGGTGTTTGATTGAAGGTTGATGCACATTTCTAATTTAAAAAAACGCAATTTTTTAAATTTTATAATAATTAATGGTTTTGAAAATTTTTCTCATAGCTTTTTCACATTTGCATTCTTTACATTTTATTCGATTTCTCGCTCACGCTATCAAATACCATCCTGATTATGTTTACGGAGAGATAATATCTCACTACCAAGTCAAGCTTTACGATGATACGGTATCCTGTCTCGTATGGTTTGACGATACGATCTTACACGCGCATCTCACCATAGGATACCATAAAACTCAGTGATATACGCAACATCGTAACTTTCCCTGCTGGTTAACCCCTTGGGTTCATTATTACGTATTCAAAGCCTATGCTGTTTATCTACCACACCTTTTTATTCAATGAAAATAGACTTCCTAAAATTGAAATTTTATAGAAATTAAAATTTTTCTTTCAGTTTTATTTGCAAAGAATAATTAAAGAACTTCAAAAGGCACAGGAAACAGGTATGTCATGTTTTTTATACATTAAGAAAACGGTTTGTAATATACAATCATAAATAGCTTTCAGAACAGTACTAAGATATAAATACAAATATTTGGTAGATATATGTAATAACATACAAGTAGGGGATATTTTACAACTATTCTGTAATAATAAAAAAATTAAATAATACAAGAACCAAAATAAAATCGAACAATAATGAAAATGAAGGGAAATTTCACTGTTTTATGACGTTTAAGGTAGAAGAAATAAACTGACTTGCAACAAAATTAGAAATTCCTTTTCACATGATAAAATATCTGATAACATCATGGTTGGACAGGATGTCTATAACTAAATGTCCTTCCCAACCATATACATATTTAAAGACTTGCAAATCAGAAAATTGTTCTTAGGGTATCAACCGTAAACCCGAAAACTATTAAATCTTAATGAGAAACGACCATTATACTAGCTGATTAACGTGCGATATCTGGGTATTTATTATGAATTCAATCACGGAATAGCGTACAGCAATCGACAGTATTACAAAGTTTTAGCGCCAGACGTAGGGATACATCCTTAATCTCTATTGATCACGTGTCTAACGTTATGTGGTTGTAAGGAACAACGTTCAGAATTTTAGCGTTAGCGTAGCGTTAACGTAGCGAATTTTAGGGTAACGTTCAGAACTGTAGCAATTTCCACATTGTATTACGCTTTATAACAAACGAATCATTTCAAGCGTTGAATAACGAAGATGAATAATATACTAACGAGTGTGGCGAATTGGTGAAACACTTGAAACACTGTACGAGTTAAGGAGTGAACAAATCTCCATTATGCAAGAAGTTTTAGATTACGTGGTCCAGCGCGATGCAAGGCAGCCAGGGATTTTGAATATGCGGCTCTTCTTGAGAATGTAAGAAATAGCAGAGGTTGTTGTGAGCATAAGTCATAACTAGGGAACGGACTTTGTTGTAATAAAAAAAGCAAAATATGTACATATATATGTACTTATTTTTTCAAAAATATGCAAGAAAAAATAGGAAATATGTGAAATATGTGAATATTCGTTATAATGTTTACAATTCCATTTTTCAAGCGTTTTCCGAGCAGAGTACGTTGTCGATCAGATCTTTACATGGATTCAGAGAGGCTGAATAAAAGTTTTACATCTACAGAAGCAATTATTCGCTAGTTTCATCGAAAAACCGAAACATATAATACTTTCGTATTATATACAATGATGTTTACGAGAAGCCGGAGCTCAAGTGAATAGTACCGTGTAGCCTGTGATAGAAGGGGGGGGGTTAAAGCGAGCATACTCCCCCAACTCCAAAAAAGGGATAAGACAATGATCTGAATTTTTTATCGAGTAACGCATGGGGTCTATGAAACACGAGTAATCACGTGGTTGAAGTTCTTCTGCTTCACGTACTACATCCGATCATCGTTGATCCCGACTACGCTGTTTCCAAGAAGCAGATAGGGGCGGGGGGAGATTAGTTTGACAATTAATAGCGATTGTTCGGCGTTAATACAAGCGCATTGCGTACTTTTTAAGTATTTCAGTAACTAAGTTAGTTTTCAAGTAACATATATTAGTGAATGCAGGTATCTTGTCCCTGTAAAAATATGTATTTACATGAAAATCCGTTCCCTAGTCATAACCTAACAGGATGGGTTTCTTTTTCGTCAAGTTTTTCCTGTCACCTTTCCAACATTTTTCGTTAATTGTAGCTGTCTCACCACAATTAGTATGTCAGAGTTGGAAGAACACATTTCCTGTTTATAGGCAGTCATTTTGGTATATGTAAGGTGACCGTAGACACTCCTACATGCATGCACTGTTTATGAAGGTATAAGGATGTGTCTTACCCCTAAGGTCATTATTTAAAGGTCATTCACGTGACTGTTAGTGCATAACGTCGCTACCTTCGCGTGGCGCTTAATATATCTGGGCCACTCTATAACACTTTTAACCATCTGCACATGCGCACCTCGCACTGCGCATACACAACTCGCACTACCCATGTTGAGAAGTGTGATATCACCCTTAAAGATACTGTCGATTTCAGTAGGCTATTCTGTGCTTGAAATCCCTATTTATCACAATCTGTTAAGTTGCCCCATCACACACCCAACGCTGTGACCTTCCTGTCCGTCGTACCAGTTCAGCTCATTCCTGCCCCGCCGAGCCATGATCGGCCCTGCTCAGTGTCTACTGGCATCAATGACGTCACTAATGCGTACTGCGGGTTGCATCATTTCCCGCAACAAAGTCATTGGATATGGAACCAGACTTAAGAGTAACATTTTGGAATGTCGAAACACGTATTTTTCACGATAGCGTCAAAGTGGTAGTACAGGACGGAAGCTGTCGCTCAAATTTGTTTAAGCATACACACAAATTCATGAGTACATAATTATTTAATATTTTTTTGAAAATACAATCAGCGAAATGTCTCCCAAATTTTACTATATGCGCCATATACACAGCATCGCAATTCCTTTACTTTCGTAGCTCAAGGTTCCCTTTTCTTTTTGTGTAGTTTAATTACATATGTTGAGACATGTAAACATTACCCTTCCTTGTATTACACATTAATGTCAACGAATTCCTTGGGTTTCATGAACGAGATGTCAGGAGCGGTGTATTTTTCCACGAGTACCCTTCATTTTTTTTTCAAGATTTCCTAGCGCCAATTTAATAACTATGGATATCTTTAGCATCTGATAAAATAAGCCCTGGCAGATAACTGAGACGCAAAAAAGGTTTTAGCAGAATCAACTTTTGTAAATTATATTTGCATATTACACAGTACTGTGACTGTAAATAATCGACAATAAGGCCTTGATAAACCTTCACTAGGCATACTCGGACATAGCACACTATCTCTGCAAGTAACACATATAGACAATAAAATTTACCTACATGCTTTACAGACGACTGGCTTGGTGCACATCTTGAATGTACGCGTGTTTGCTGAGTTCTACAAGCTGTAACACATTTTTTCAATTGACCATTGGCATTCGACTTATATAAAACAATGTTCAAGAAATTAATAAGTAAATGCAATGTATTATATCACCTCCAATTTTCCACAGTACATTTTGAACTAAAATAGCCAAGACTTCTGGGCACTAATGACTGCGAAAGTAATTACAGTAAAACGGCGGAAGAAAACAACCGTTAATCACAAAGTAAAGAAAAAATGAGTTTCAAAAATTAGCGACACTTAGTAATTTCAGTATTAGCTTCGTTTCGTTAGGGAAGAAGATTTTATAGTGGATTTGCTCTTGCATCGTGCAGCTTAAACTGCAACTTCATTTTTATCTTGAATTTTCTTTTCAGAGCGCAGGATTTAAAAAAAAGGGTTCATATAATTATCCAAATGAGGGATTACTAGTCATAATTGAAACATTTATCGTTAATTCTCTTTATCTGAATCTGTAATATACACATACACATACACATACACACATACACACACATACACACATACATACACACATACATATACATATACATATATTATATTTAATTAAATAAATATCATACATGAATATTCATTCAATTAAGAACGAGTAAATGTGCTTTCCGTGAACACAGTGTTGCATTAATCTACTCTTTCATCTAGCAACATCCATAGCAGTCACATGAAATCCCCCGCAAGCGGAAACCTAATTCGACCGCAGTCTGCGAGAACCGCCGCACCCAATTCATATTTAACAAGACCGAGTTTTTAAGGGCAACAAAAAAAGTGTCGGAAAAAAAGCGGGAGAAGGGCGGGTCGGGAGGGGCTCCTTTTGCATTTCCCACTTCCGAGCGCTGTCCGTGCACTCGAAGTAACGCCGTCGAGCTTTGCGCAAACAATGCGACTTATCCCGCGAGCGCGTGAACGAACGCCTGGGCGCGCACGCCGGAGCGAGCATTCCCTAACGAAAAGTTGAGCGCTCGCGAACACACACACATGTGCGCCGACTCCCAGATGGCGGATCCCGCGGGGGCCGGCCCCGGCCCTTCTCCGACCGCCGCCCCGCCCCGCCTCGCCCCGCGCCGGTCCACTCCGCGCCAGAAAAAGTGGGAAGTGTGGCGTGGATCTGAGGAGAGGCACGTAAACAGTCGCGCGGATTTCCGGGGCGTCTGAATGAAGCGTTTCAGGATAATCCCGTTATCATCAGACGCTCGGCGCTAAGAATGGATTACGGAGAATGGAACTCTGCATGTTTTTATTAGTATATTGTCTACAATGAAAGAAAGTACAACGTTTAACCATTAGACTGCGGTTGCGTAGCAGAATAATTTTGAACGAATATAATTAAGGTGTAACTTGTTACTTCCCTGACAGGAAGTTGGAGTTGTAAGTTGTTTGAAACCATCATCCAAGATTTTTTCAAGGTACGAGGACTAAATCACTTCAAGAGAATAATTCTCTGCGTGTGGTAACATCACGGATGGAGTACTTATTTGCATTTGCGATAATTGTTTTTAAAATATATCGAGTTTCACATTGGTGACTCGCTGTCTTTGCGTAAACTCAAACTCCTTTTCTTTGTCTTGTGGCAATACACGCTTATGTTACCATCATTTTCATAGCGGTTGTGCCAAGAATATAACTTTACCTAATTAGTATTTAAACACGCTATTGAAGTCCAAACAGCATGTGATGGCCAAAGCAAGATAGTGAGATGTCGTATGATGCGGCGACCGTGCGTTTGTCGTGGAATGTGTTAGTGCGATATGTAAAACTATATCAACCAGCTTCTCGGTAGTACTTGATAATATTTTAGACCTTCAACAAGAAAACCTTTTTAATAACAACCACTGAAAATAAGCGAACAAAATGAATGAAAAATAAAAACGCCAGAAAATTAGTGTTATATAATGGTGGTGAAGTGCCATTCAGAAAATTGACCTTCTCACATGACACTATGGTATTTTAAAATAAGTCTATCAGTTAGTCTGTATTTAATTTCTGATCAATTAACCTGCAATTGTAGTGATACAAATACCTGCTGCTGCTGCTGTCAGTGTTATTTGTGGGAGTTTATATGTAATATTAAATTACAAGTAGGTGCTCATACTTAAAATTACTAACATAATGAGTATTATTAGAATGACAGTATTTTATATCATCGCTATGTCAATAATTATTTCAATTTGACATCCTAAGCTCGCAAGCAGTTTAGTCTGAATTTTATATGAGTATTTAATAACTTATTTTTGTTTAAGAAGCAGCTTAAGAGGTACTATTTTGAAACAGAAAGCTGATACTTCAGAATGGTAAGTTTCATTTATTTCATTTCAGGGAAGTCTTAAAAATCTCACTGAAAAAATAATTTATTATGTAACCATTTTCATAAATATGGTTATTCCTTTTTATTTTGCAATATTCCATTATGTAAATGCTCAAATACGAACTTTTGGATATAGCTGGAAATGACTTATTACACGAGAACGAAGATTTTCTTATTATCAAATCTTACCAATAACTTAATTTACTGTAAGAGCCAAGGTAGAAATTTCTAAGTGCAAAACATGCGAATTGTCTTCCTCTACCACATTTTTTAAAAGATTTTTCCCAAAAAAATATATACGTACATAAATGTAGCTTCATATACTTTTACATTAACTGCATTCACGAATTACAAAAGTTTCCCTGAAATTGCTTTGTCATCAGTATGGTTCATCAAATGACAGAAAATTGTATAATATTGTAAGAAAGTCTGTGCAATATTCACATCATAAATATCATCTTCCATATAAGCACTAACATGATATCAGTCATGATAATTTCTCATCAGTTGATGATAAGCACTCATAATATTTCAAAATCCATGAATATTGTTCTCTCATGTCACTTAAGGACACGGTTTAATACGTAAAAATCTTAAAATAAGTCAAAAGAATAAGTAATTTTGAAGCTCGAGAAATCACTGTCAGCAAAGAGCAGTAGCACCTGCGAGAGAATCGCTCATTTGCACTCCCTACCCTCCATCTAGCTCGTCTTTCCTTCTGATGACCATTTGCCCTTTCACCCCCTTTACTCTCTCCCCCCCCCCCCCAACTTCTTACTCTCTTCGTGCTTACCATCCACTAAGTCGACACCTCTTAATCATCGATTGCGCAAAGCCAATTCCAACGGTTTAGACGCTAGCGTAACTGTTATCAGGTAGAAAAAGTTTTTCGATATTAATGAGCCATAGAAGTGTATGCTGACTTCATTGTGTATTAAAGGAAGTAATTTACTTCATATACGACAAAGATAATCGCACTTTTCGACATCGGGGAACCACAACAGTTTTTCCGAAGTATGTGTCCTAGGAAGACCTCTAACATTTTTTGAGCTTTGCAATTTTCGAAGAATTAAGAATTTTAATGAAAATTATAACTGTGCCGTTCTTTTAAGCCATGTTAACGCTATCTGAGGGGAAAGTACAAAATTTGGAACGTTTTTTGAGAACAGTTTGAAAATATAAATGAAGCTTCATGTAAAATACTTCCAGAAATAAAACAAATCATCCGTTTCAAACTTGGAGGGCCTGAATTCCTTTCAATCGATCAGGGAATATTAGTTTTAAAGAAAATCGTCTGGATTAGTATTTAGCGCTACCGTTGACCACTGACAGGCTGACACACAAGTCATGTTTTGCCGTCAAACGATTTTTCGGTATCAAGTACGTTTCAAATATTGATTCTCACTAAACAATGTGTAAGAAAAAGTCCTTTGCTACATGTGGAAGCAAGATTTATCCACATTTTCCTTGTCAGGGGCCGACAAAATGTGTTTCTATAGAAAATTCACCGATTTCCGCAGCACGATTACAATACTTCTCTTTACGACTGACGTAGTAATGCGACAAAGTAAGACGGAGTAAGAGAGAAATATCATTTTGGAATCAGTTACCAGTAATAAGCAAACTACTCTAGTTCAATACCTGGCAACGATTGCCACTGTTTATTTATTCATTTATTTTACGTCAAAAACAGTTAAAACTGCGTATGACGTGCTCTGAGGAAAAATGAATTGCGTGCACATTTTCAAAATTCTGAGATCCCTACACTAAATCATATACTAGTTGAATTTTGAAAAAAAAAAGCTCCCATGTAATAAAATCTATTTCCAAGAATAAATAAGCAATATATTTTCGCTCTTATCCATGTTGTCCTTCGGAATAATACTTCCTCCCGCGACAACATGGAAATGATAATTAGAATAATTGTATTTCCCACTGAATTCTAGAAGACGTGCGCAGAAAATGAAGTTACATTTATGTCCAGAAGCAAAATAAGCGACCATCTCAACATTTGTTCAAGGGATCACTGAAACTGGACGAAAAACCTGATCGAGATGGGGTCATTGACCCGGAGGCTGTAGTACAATACTTGTTACAGGTTGTTTATACACATTTGTACAGTCCAAATGGTAAATAATGCATTATATATCATTGTTAAAATTAATGTTACTTTTCTTGTGATGCTCAGTATAGTCTCTAATTGTATAGAAACAGTTACGCTGCAGAAACAATTTCACTTTGGACTTAAACTTTCCTATCGAATTTAATCGTTTAATGTCATCTGGAAAAGTGTTGTAAAATAATGTCTTTTTTTTTTAATGTTGATACTGTCACCTGATGAATATGATTTCTACGTCGAGTGTTATAGTAATAGACTTCGGCATTTTCTGAAAATATATTCCCGCCCTTAAGCAATTCATTTTTGACAAAGGCCACGGAGTCGTAAAGAAACAGACAAGGTAATGGAAAAATTCCTAGATTAATGAGGAGAGGCTTACATGAATCACGTGGGTGGGATTTGGTTATTATTCGTACAATTCGGTTTTTGTAATCTAAAAGTCTGGGAGCTATAAGATGTATTTCCCCAGAATATTATGCCAGTTCTCAGACGAAAATGAACATTCGAGAAATATACACAACGAGCAGTATGAAGGCTGACTGAATTTGCAAGAATTCTGAACGCGTAGCATAATGAACTTAAGTTTGTGTTCAATTCATTTAAATGGACTTTGGAAATTTTGGAAATGGAAATTTTGTTGCCTTAACATCAGTCAATAGTACACCGTTCATTTTCAATGCAGCACAGAATTGTTTTTTTGAAATGGAAAACTGCATCAAAACCGTTTTCTTTTCGTTTACTATTAATTTGTTATTTCGGAACCAATTTGAAACATCTGATACTGTACTGTTTACGGTTTCTTTATTGCAAAGGATGTTCGTATCATCCGCAAAGAGAACCGTTCTTTCGTTTCGAATCGTCGAGGGCATATCGTTTACGTAAAGTAGGAACAGAATAGGGCCTAAAATCGATCCTTGAGGAACTCCACGTGCAACGAGCAAAGAGTCGGAAAGGTGCGTACGTAATGTTCCATCATTCTAGTAAGGTATTTCCACTCTATGAGATCGTTGTTTAAGGTACTAACATAACCAGTCTAGAGCAATACTACGGATTCCACATGAAGGTAATTTGGAAAGTAAAATGTCATGATCAATGACGTCAAAAGCTTTTGGGAGATCTAAAAATAATCCAATAGGTGCCTCGTTTTGATCCAATGATGAGGCGACATCTTTAAGAAAAGAAAATATAGCTGTTTCCGTTGATTTTGATTTTCTAAATCCATGTTGGCAATCTGAAAACGCGTCGTGTTTACTGAGAAAGGTTTCCATTCGTACGTAAAAAAGTCTCTCTAATATTTTTGAAAAAACTGATAGAAGAGAAATGGGCCGATAATTTTGAATTTCATTTTTTTGCCTTTTTTGAAGAGCGGCTTAATTTTTGCTGTTTTGAAAATATATGTAAACGTTGCGGTGCATAACGAATGAAATATGTGAGTTAACGGGTGTATAATGGCATACGGACAGGTCTTTAACAAAGAATCCGGGAATTCATTGAAACCGGACGAATATTTATTTTTTAGTTTACCGATAATTTTGAGAATTTAATAGAAGAAGATTCGGAATCGAACATCGTGTCTAAAAGTTTGGGTGAACTGTCTATTATTGAATTTTTTGCCTGTAGTCTCTTAGTGAGATCGGCAACAATTCTCGAAAAGTATTGGTTAAAACGACTAGCCACTGTTGTCGGATCCTTCACATTTATATCTTTATATTTTAAAACAACATTCTCTACAGGGTTTTTAGTAGATTTGGTCGTATTTTTTATTATATTCCACATTGCTTTTGTTTTGTTATTTGAGTTCAAAATATTTTGAACGTGTTTCATGATTTTAGCCTGCCTTGTGACTTTTCTAAACTATGATTTGTATTTTTTGAAGTAGATAAGGAAATCTTGAGATACGTCATGACGTTTAGAAATGAAAGAAAGAATTCGCTTGTTTTTACAAGATGTCCTAATCCCTTGTGTTATCCAAGAACTGCTTTTCCGTGAAGTATTTAATTTTCTTTTTTGAAGAGGAAAGCAAGTGTTAAAATGAAATGAAAGAGTTGAAAAAAAAAAAAAAAGAATTATATTTGTCGTTTGTATCAACAGTATTATAAACCACTTCCCATGACTCCTGCATCCAGTAATCAATGAATAATTTTATTTTACTTTTTGTAAACAATCTAATCATACGTGTATTATTTATTGTGTCAGTGATCGCATTTCTTATAATGGTAAGAATTTGTGCATCGTGGTCACTGTATCCTAAATCGTTTGTGCAACTTCATATCGAGTAGTAGTTTTATTAATTATAATTTGATAAATTGCCTTCATCGAATTTTATGTGATCCGTGTAGGTACATGAATTGTAATGTCTAAATTGAAGGAATTAATTAAACTGAGAAACTTTTCTTTCTCCTAAGATTCGACCAGAAAATCAATATTAAAATATCCGCATACAACAATGGATTCAAAAGAGCGATTGCTGACTTTGTTAAGTGTTATCTCCAGGTTTCCTAAGAACAAAATATAATCTGCAGTTCTCTTTGTTGGTGGTCTGTAGATGCAGAGTATTATCACTTTTAGTGAAGTAAGATGTACAACAGAAATTTCGGAAATATTTTCAATGGAATTTACATTTAATTGCGCGAAGGAGATAGAATCAATATTATTTCTAACGTAAATACAGGAACCCCCATGTGTAGGACCTTTATAGGATTCTCTCTCTCTCGCTCTGCAATAAAAGCCTGCGAGGTAAAAGTTTGGAATTTGGAAAATGCTTAGTTCATGCTGTTCACTTGCATTTTAATGCTCTGCAGAATGAATAGGCATTAATGTAATTTCTCGATATGATAATAACATGGGTATAGAATCGCTCGCATGTGCGCGTTTGTGTTCTCAACTACATAAATAGCACACCAGAAAAACGAACAAATTCCTCTCATTTGACGATTCACATTGCGAGGCAAAGTTATTAACAGTGAGCCAGTTATATATACTATACTGGGGATCATTGGCGGACTCCAGAAGAAACTGCAAAACATATGAAAGTAAATTTTATGTTTAACACGACGCGCCGATGAATAGAGTCGAATAGAAGTTTCTTTTCTAGTTAAGAAAGGAATATTCGTCTTCCACGAATAAAAAATGCTTCTAGTCTTCTAACGGTGTCTGAGGTTGTGGATAAAGTTCCTATCTCTGTTATGCACTCTGTCGCCATACACTGAAACAAAATTGTTGTGACTCTTTGACAGAATCTAACATGCGAGTACTGGCGTATGGAACGGTCCTTTTGCACACTTGATCAATTTTTTTTCTGTAATGTAAGAGAATTTAATATTTCAAATGTGTTTATAAGCTTCACTTCGTTTCGCTCCTTTTTTGGGTGTGGCAAACGTGTATACATCGTGAACAGTTTCTTTAGATACAGTACTTTCATGAGAATAGTCACGTCTTTTTCTTTTGAAGAACTAGTAGGACATTCACTAAATTACTTCGGTTTCACGACTTATCTACATCGAGAGATAAGATAGAAACGGGTTTATGAGCAGGCTTGACTATAAAAGAACGCCGGAGGTTCTTCAAAGCAACGGTTTTAAATTGTTGTGTACATGGAAACTGTTTGTAAATTTTATAAATCCATCTGAGAGGTACTTAATGACAAAACTATCATTTAAAGTTAATAACATTTTTGATAAGAAATTTCCTAAGTCATGAAACTGTAACTCCTTGCCTAAACCAAAACAGGGAAGAAACTACGCTGGAGTTCGTCACTGTCCCCACTGGTATGCAATAGTTAACAGTCAATACTAATGGTCTTCAGCATTTTATTTGCAAATTTTGGTATAATGAATTTCTGCAAAAAAAATACATAATTCAAAATAAGATCCATAAAACTCCTGGCATTAATTATATATATATATATATATATATATATATATATATATATATATATATATATATAGTGAACACATAACTTACTTGAAATATTAATGTATCTTGAAGAAATAAAAAAGGAAAGACATAATTTTCTACTTATATTTTCAATGAAAGTTTCGGAACGTTTTCCGATCAGTAACTTTCAAAAGAATTTATCCTTCTATTGAATCAGAATTCTTTTTCAAAATTTTAATCTGCAGCTATGAAGATCTAGGCAATTGAAATTAGTCAGTTCCATGAATTATAATATAAAGTCACAAAGTAAATGAAATATATTTCAAAAGCAGGTTTTATTTTATTAATGCGCAGTTTTGTGCAAGTACCAAACCATGCTCGATTTCACGATGCTCGATTTATACACGTTTTAAGTAATTGTGTTTTAAAACTTTATAAAAAATGTTACTGTTATTAAACAAACGTAATCTAAATGTCAGAACAGGTGTTCATGAGCCAGTAATAAAAAGAAAAATACGATAACTATGAAAATATTCAGGTACACGTTTATTGGAATGAAATGGTAAAAACATGAGCCATAAAATGATTCATTGGAATTTGAGCAGTAAATGGTCATCACTGAATATTTCATCAGATATTGCGTTCAAAATAAGTTACCCATGGCGTTCACAGTTTATGAGATAATTATTCACAGCTTATCCAAAGCGTGATCTCTTTCTGTGGCAATTTCCACGGGCATTGTGCGCGTCGTAATAAATTTGGTCATCAACTGCGTCTACCAATGAGAGATGCGATTTCATTTACGCATGCGTGAGCCATTCTCTACAAACTCGCAGTGGATATATAATTCCACATTCAATTACTTTCGTTAATAGTATAGTTAAAAAACATTAAAGTTGGAATTCCTAATATAAATTAATATTATTAAGAGTTTTAATACGAATGCCTCGTGCAATTGCGAATAGTGTAGAACAGATCGTTTTTACTCCTAGAGAACAAGGTACAATAGATGAATGGTGTAGATTTCATTCAAAACCATAAATCAAAATATTCTCGCTTTTCAACAAAATATAAAGTTCGCCTTCTGAACGATTTTTTCACAATATATTTACAATCACAAAACGCAAACTAGACAGGTACGAAAATTAATTTAATAATAATTATAATCCAAGGAAAATCGTGGAATAATATGATTTTTAAAATGACCTTGGGCAAGACACACTTTAATTTTAAAAGCAAGAATAGAAGAGGAGACAGCTAATCTGCGATTGTGTGTGACTAACTTACTCAGGAAAAGTAAATAACAATAAGAGGCAAGTACAGAAAATTGTCTCAACTACTTACAACTAAGTTGTATATTGCAAGACCCAACAGACGTTCCATGGACTATAAGAGGTTTTCGACAATGAAAATTCCCTACCTCAGCCGCCCCCAATTCAATATACTGGCTCGTCAGTCTCTCGCATTGTCTGCTCCGCGAACTTCAGCGCCAGCGTCGCCTTTTGGGCTGACCTCACCACCTCCCATTCCCACCTTGTAGCTTTACACAGGATGTGCAGGCAGTGGACGGCCTATTTTCCGTGGGGCTGCGGGCGAAGCTTTGTGTGAAATCCGCCTCAGACACGAAACTCCCTGGCGTGAGCAGGTCAGAGTCCGTGATACGCTCCACGTGCGCAACAAATGCAAACGAGCGACCTTTCATTTTAGTGGGATCCTTTTCGGATTAATTTTTTAATGCACGCCACAAACAATGATTTTATTCGGTTTCGATTGAGTATGAGTTTCTTCAAAATTTCTTTCCGAATTCCTGAAGTTAAGTTTAAAAATCAGAGCTGGAAAACATTAAACGAATCTAAAATATATTTATCAGTTGTCTAGATATATTTTATTTCACTTACAATATGTCAACCAAATGCTTGGTTCTGAGGACCGGAGTATGGCATTACTGTTTCAAAAGCAACCGGTCGCGAATATAACCTGAATTTCCTTTATCAGTAAAAACGGGCACATAGTTACTTTATATTCAACGATACGAGTTTGAAGAAAATACTATTTTTCGTGCAAAAAGAGGATACGCCAGAACACAGCCCAAATACTTCAGAAAATCAGGAACATTGGGGTACCTCCGTATGCGCTGAGTTAACCCGGCAAGAAATGCAATCACCCAAAATGTGCAGAACCTCAAATTGGAAGCGAGGACAATTGGTCTTTCGGGTCAGATATCAGACACTCCGCAGCCACCGCAATCAGCCTGGACAGAAAGACAGAGCGGCCTCCTCTGCCAGCCCCCATCCACCCCATGCCGCAGCCGAGGGATCCGCGCGCAGACCGCAGCCGGCCATGTGACCGCTGCGACCAACTTCCGCTGCGTCCAACAATGCTTTCATTAGAGGAGGAAATATAATGGAATATCCAACACCCACAAAGTTGGAACATTTTAAACCGCGAAGAAAGTTCCGAAATAACAAAAAAAAAGAGAAAAAGCGATTGTAAAGTTTTGAATTACTGGGTGCGTTGTGTAATTTCATCAGGACAATGTAGTTTTCATGAGAATTGTGTTTTTTCTCGGCCTTTGTTTTTATTTACAGTGGCAGCCGGGAAGGAACGAGGGAGTTAGAGCGGGAGCGAGAGGAGCGGTGCAGCGGGATCGTCGCCGCCCCTCCCCGCTCTCCCACTGGGGCGGGAGAAGCGAGCGCGGGCACCGCCGCCCCGGGCGTCCTCTGCCCCTCCTTTCCGCCCCCGCACAACTCTCGCTGCCATCGAGCAGCCTTCCTCACAGCCTCCGCAGCCACCGCCGCCGCCACCGCCACCGTCACCGGAACCGCCGCAGGCAGATACTTCGAAACCTCGGAGCGCCACTCAATAATGCAGCGCAGGACAACAGGGCCAGAGATGAGCGGCCTGGACTCGCCGACCGCCGCATCATCGCGGCTCCATCTGGGCTTCTCTTTTGCAAATGACGTTAAATCACCTCGGCTCCGCAATTATCCGAGCAGCGTTAATCCGATTACTCGACAAATACCGCGGAATGCCGCTCTAGCGGTTTACGAGCTAAAAGTAAATAAATGAGTGCGAGACGTGTGACCAGCCGCAGGGGACGGGTGGCGAGCACCTGGCACACTGCCTACCCGCCTGCCCGCCTGCCCGTCTGCCCGCGCCAGCCGGCTTGCCGGCCAGCCCATTCGCCGCACCTCGCGCTCTTCATTACGCATTATCGTGGCGCGTTCGATCGTTAGGGTCTTCGTGCGCACGCCCCACGCACTGAGCGCCCTAATCGAATCGCTCTGGGGAGTGGAAGCCGGCGGTGGATCTCCCAAGGCACGCGAGGCGAGTTGGCAGGCAGGAAGTGGGGGGAAACAATATATTCGAACTCTCTTTCCGCGTGATTTTGAATAGAATTAATTTTCGATAAAAATGGTTTAGATTTTCTCTTATCATTTATAAATTATTTATTTATTTATTTATTTATTTAAGAGAGAAAAGAAAATTTACATTTAGAATACAAAAGAAAGACATCCTAGTATTACTCCTTCTACGAAATGTACATTCAAAAAATATTAACGAGATGGATATTGGAGACCGAAAAAACTTCACAGCTTTTGCCACCCACACGAACAAGTAGTATTGAATATACGAGAACATTTATGTTCCAATTTATAACGCACGTACTTCAATAAAGTGGAATGATTTATTATAAATGAGCTTCATTAAAGTATTACTAAAAATAAAATTTCACCCTAGATACGTATTCAATACAGAATGTCTCTGAAACCATTATCGAAGAGAAAGCAGAACACTAACAGTGCTCGTTGTTTGTTATTCTTGGGATCTATAAGTTTGGATAATATACTTAGGTTTTTCTAACGTGGCATCTGTGGGTAGTACTCCAAGGTAGAATATAGCACGACTTTTGGCGTCTTTTTCTTGTCCTGCCAAAAGGAGTGGCATGATCGCGACCGTACCAAGCAGTGCTGCAGATCAAGCGAATCTAGCGGCACGACTGAGAAAGATGCAAAAAGCCGTGCCATATTCCATCTTGGAGATTCTACCATCATATGCCTCGTAAGAAAAATCCCAGTATAAAAAGAAGACAGCGATGGGCACTGTACACATCTGCCATGTTACAGACTTTGTGTATGTGTGGCCCCGTCGAGAATATTCAGAATTCAACTGACCAATGCCATGAATATTTCCAATTCCAGGGTTAACTCCATGAAACCGAAGGCGACGCCTACGAGATACGCGTTACTGAGCTAAACATGTGACGACGGTGTTTTCTCGAAAAACACAATAATCCAAATTTCTCAAAGTTGTTTCTATGAGGCGTCATAAGTCTATGTTCCTGAATTTAAAAAATAAATTTAAATAGAGAGTTTGTGCTCCCCCATAGCGGACAGCACTACCCATCTCTGTGCATGCGCAGATGCACTAAACCAATGCGAAATTTGAAATGTGCCTGCGCAGAAGATAGATGGTGCTTTAATGTTCGAGGGTGCACAAACTCTCTAATATCTTGTGAATGATCTTGGCTGTCCGAGTGACGCCGCGTCAAAGGTTGTATTGCCAACGTTTCGACCATCTTTTCGTGGTCTACCTCAGGGCTGCTCAGACATTCACATAACTCCGGCCGCGGAAGCCTACGACTTCTCTCTAATATCTTCTTTATCTTTCCCGATTGTAAGGTCTTATTTGAGACATATCACGTAAATTATATTTTTTCAATTATACAATCAATCTCCAGAGATTTTACTCTGTAACCTTAGCCCAGATGCCATATCTCGTTTTCGAATTGCAAATTGGTCAGGCTGACAAATAATAGAAGAGAAGCAAATATTGGATTATCTGAATAGGCATACACGTCAGAAAACTTTAGCTATAATTGTGTTTGTTAATATGGCGTAAAAAGTGCATTAGAAGCGCTCGATTATTTCTGTGGCATGATCATAAGCGCTCGAAGTCCTGAGGTATGGTCATAATAGCTGCTATAGAGATGAGATATTTCCTTGTTCCTTATGCAAAAGAGTTTCAGGAGATTCCTCCTCTTTGGAAGCAGACGGTTTTGGTAGAAGAATATAATAATTAATTTATTATAGTGTATATTGATTACATATAGTCTTTTTTATTACAGGACGTTTTGGCCACACCTTATAGCAGTCTTCAGACCTGGTGTTTAATTGTACATTTTAACAATTTTAGTGCATAATTTTTAATATATTTTTTAAAATAAATATCTGTTGATAGAAACTGTTGTTGGTATTAAGTTGGTATTAGGTTGTATTGTTTAAAAGTAATGTGATAAGAGGTAGAAATATTATTTGTCTTACGTAAAGAAGTCTACGAGTCATCCCTTAGAGATTAAGACTTTCATTGAGCAATTCCACTTAATCGATCGTTTAAAACCTAATCTCTGAAAACAATAACAAGGAAAACAGCTAAAATAAAATACAACATTTTAAAACTGTAGTGAGCACGAGAGTTCGAACTGCTATGGCGTCGTCAATTCAGAGAAGAGAGAGTTTCTCAATAACGTGCGCGCAAGGGAGATGTAAGGGAGATGTTCAACAATGTACCCCCACCGCTGTGAAGCTGGAAGAGAACAAGACGGGAGGCTCATTGCGGCGCACATAGCACGCAAAAGGAGGGCTTTCAATGGATGTGTGTTCGTCGGGTCTTATTCACAAGAAGAGATGGTTAAAGCTCCTGTTGTGGAGGGAGTTAATTGTTCGGGGTCGGCTTCCGACGTGAACACTTGAAACCCCATTGTGCACTTTTAAAGGGTGAATACTAGCATTTCTTTGAGGAATAATCCATTACAAATATTTAATGAGATTGTTATTACTATAAGTTTGATAGATTAAATGTAATGTGTAGTTTTTAAGATATTACATTTTACTGGCATTAACGAAAAAAATAATTATAAAATGATAAATGAAAAATTAATGCACCACAATAAACGAATCTTTCATTTAAATCTTTAAACATTAATTTATTCCTGAATAATTTTGACATGCCAGAAACAAACGCAACAGGAAAATGAAAGAATAAAAATGTAGGAGTATTATAAATAAAATATATTGTTTTCCTAATAAAACGCATTCGTGTTTATGCTTACAGTAGAAATTAATAATATATTCTGTTTATAAATACTTATAAATAATTGCCGCAGAACTTTTAATTTGACCTAATTCATGTATTTTTTATTTATATATCATTATCTTTAATCATTTGCTTTATATATAATTCATATATTATCTTTTACTTTCCAATCTTAATACGTATTTCCACCCATCCGCCCGTGGTCAGCATTGAATTCAAAGAAAGAACGAAAGAAATAAAGAAATACAAAATACATGTAAGCGAGCTGACATCAGTTTGCACATACAGTTCTGTTGATTCTTACATTATCCGATATCGCAAAAGAGGTGGATTTATTACCAGCTATGTAAATTGTGAGGAAATGGTATGAGATATAGGAGAATGGATGGGGAGAATGAGATCCAAACTTGTACCAGCGGGTAGAGTTGAAACAACGTATGGGAACCCCGTGATACAGATGAGGATGCTAAAATCAAAGTAGTGTAAGTCATGTTTTTAAAATAATGGACCTAAGTCCTGAAATGCAATATTCAGTTACTGAATATTATATTTCAGCACTTAACAAAATTATTATAAAAATATGGCTTACAAACCTATGTGCTTTGGCCCCATAAAAAGTATTAGGAGGGCGTTGCGAGGAACATTGGTGGGCTGAAGATATTAGACGAGACTGATTCGATTCAAGTGTGTAAGAACAATTGGCACAGATGGGGTGGACGAACCAACTCAAATACTTACGAGAAAATGACTACAGATGAAATGACAACAAAAAGAAAGAAGGAGAGAGAGGGAAAGAAAGAAAGAGAGGGAAAGAAAGAAAGAGAGGGAAAGAAAGAAAGAGAGGGAAAGAAAGAAAGAGAGGGAAAGAAAGAAAGAGAGGGAAAGAAAGAAAGAGAGGGAAAGAAAGAAAGAGAGGGAAAGAAAGAAAGAAAAGTATCGGAAAAGAATACACGGAGAGAGCAAAATACAATTAATTCAAAAAATTTAGAATCGACGAGAAAAACAAGAAAGGATGAAGATTTTAAAAAAATGAAGAGAACATAAGGAAAGTCTGGAGAAAGTTGAGATGAGAGAGGAATCTGAGAGAATGCCTTCGAAGGTGAGTGCAAGCTGGAGGGTGTAGAGATCTATTGGAACACGTATACATGCACGAGAAACAATTAGGAAGTGGGAGATGGCGGCGGTGAGGGTAGCGGTGGAACCGGCAGGGGGTGGGGTGAGGATTGGGGAGGGAGCGAAAGATGGTCGCGAGAAGCGAGCAACGTCGGGGCTGGAGCTCGTCCACTGCCTCAACATGCAGCAGAGTACACAAACTCTTCGCGCGGGCAGCCCCGGCACGCCCCGCTCCTCCCCCTGCCCCTGTCCCCGCCTCGCCCGCTAGAGGGGAACGAAGCCTGCCTTCATTGTCATTTCAACACACGCAGAAAATGTGGCGAAGCGCAGTTGATCTCACGTGAACACGAGCCGACACAAATAACGTTAATTATTAATCAAATCGCATAATGCATTTCAAATAAGCTTCGTGTTTGCAACTGCTAAACGCGGAGTCCCTCAAAAGCAACTGTTTATTAATTGCTTCTCCGTGGGTGCGCCAGTGCCATCAGTCGGCGTTTATTTGGATTCGACGGTGTCGCCGCGGTTAATTTAATCAGAATGCGTATCCCGCTTTGCGCCCCAGGGACATTCTGCTATGTGTGACACTGGAGCATAATCTGCAGTGTCCCAATTCAATTTCGGAAATATTTCCTTTTTGCGTCCTTTACTGGGCATGACAGTAACGGGTTACAGAGATCACATATTCATTGCATAGCATCCAGAAATTGTTATAAGTCAAATATTAGGTGGATTAAATATGAACGAGACTTTTTGGATAACATTTTATTGAATATTAGAAAATGGAAAAACCAATACAGACTACTTTTCTACATAGTTTCCACCATTATTTGCACGTCTTGCGACCTTATTGGTAGTTTCGTAATTCCATTTTAAAACAAGTTTTGTGGATGATTCCACCGATAGCCATCTGCGCCAGAAGTCTTCCACCTCTTCCTTAGTGGACGATTTCTCGCCACCTAAGTCGTCTTTACGTGGTCCGAAAAGATGGTAGTCCGAAGGTGTGAAGTCTGGGCTATAGGGGGAGTTCCAACCTTGTCCAGTGTAATTCCTTCAATTTTGATTTGGCAACAGCTACAAAATGGGCCTTCCACTGTCATGAAGGAGGAGAATACTGCATATTGAAATCCTACGTTTCTTCAACCGGTACAGATATTTAACCTTCCTCAAGAGTAAACTGCATTAACTGTTCATTGCTCCTGAAGGAAATCACCGTACACCACGCCTATGGCCTCCAAGAAGACAGATATTTGGTCTTTACCGGCAGACAACAAGTCATTATTTTGAATGGCGCTGATACACGTCTGGATCACACTTCCCTACTGGACCTCCTCGTGTCATGAGTGTAGTGGTGCACCCACGTTTCAACACATGTGAAAATACGTAATAGAAATGAGTCTCCTGCTTCAATAGTCTGATGGTTTTACACTTTCATTCCCCAAAAAACAACGGAAAAAAGCATTGCCAACTGAAAGTGACCTCTTTCTACCATTGCATAAATACAACAATATGGGCCCAAAAAAAAGTTCAACGCTAATTGATAATAAACACTACTACCAAATGTGGACATTTGTCATGTAATCGACAGAAAAATTCCACGTTGATTACAAAAGTCTCGTTCATATTTGATCCACCCTCGTATCAATTCTGTGCAGGTCGAGTGTTTTATACCAATTTCTTAATACATTGTATTATTGAAGTGACCTCTCGATGCCCGGATAATTTCTTATCTATTAGGCAGTATCACACACACACTTACATACACTTCAATCATATTTTAGAGAGAAAAACGAATGAGGCCTATCAACAGTGTAAAATGGAAGACATTTTATAGAAATTTCTTTCATTCCCGAGATAGTAGCCTCCCCCTACACTCCGCCCCGTTCCATCTTTTTCTTTGTAAACACATTTATTGGTTTTCAGATGGAATACATTGTTCAGTATTAAGAACTTCACAAATGTGTTCTTAGGCTTGTGTTAGTTATAAATGTAAGCTTACTTAATATAAAGTACGAAGAGCATACTCTAGGGGATAATCTCGGGATTATGCACCATAAGTTGTCTAACATTTTGAGAAAGGCAACAAACGGGATTCTATATTCTATGCAGGTGCGGGTTGGCTGCTTCGCTAGTTTGAAATGAAATGCTCTTAGCGTGTCTGATAGGTTTTGGTAATAGTTGTGTGGTGTATGGGTTATTTGGTTTATTATTGTATTGTTTTCTGTGGAATGAAGAATGAATGAATGAATGAATGAATGAATGAATGCGGAATGAAGTTGTTTGTTACTTATAAATCAGGGGGAATTTGTGATTAATTTGAGATATTCATTTTGAATAATTTTGAGTTTACTGATATTTTTAAAGGCTGCGTTTGTCCATATTGAGCATGCGTAGAGCATTCGTGGCCGTACTATAATTTTATCTATTGTAGAGAGTTTGTGTATAAAATGTTGTTGTGGTAGTTTCTTTTTCCAAGTCTTGTTCCGCATGCCTTCTTCGCCCCCACTCCACTCCGCAATTGATAATGTCTAGGTGCACTGCAGGCTGCATTAAATCACAATACAAAATCTACATTTTCGTTCCTTACAAGAATGCATTTTTAAAAAATCCTTTCCTGGAAGTAATATACACCGTAATAAAAACGTATACCTAACTTTCCCTTTCTAGCTACTGTAGTTCCTGCTTTGCGTCGATATGCCAATAATTCATTCATTCTGTCAGTTTCTCACATTATAATCACATTACCTGTTACAATTTATAGATAATATATTTTAACTCATCACATGTGAGTAATATTAAATTATAATAGTATTTTACGTGATGGAAACAAAGACCTACACCTACCAAGTACTCTTTGGTACGTACTCTATGGTATTTGTGAGATTATATTCAAGATCGTTCTATTAATTTCCGACAGTTTATTTTATAGTTAGATTCCAGTTGACGCGTCCCGCGATGAGTCGAAACGTCGACATTTTTAATCACTACACGAGTTTACATTCAGTACGATTTGATTCTGTATATACGGAATACTTCAATTTTAAATTTCTCGAGTTCTCGCGTATATCTGCTTAACTCAAGGGTATTCTTTCATTACAATTATCATTTAAATCGCAGCCGGAATTTACGGAATAAAATTTATAAAGAGATGATTGAAGCATTTGTGTCTATAAAAATGCATTAAATTACCTCAAACGCCTGCAATGTAAATATTAACGGGCGTGACGTCAAAAGACATTGTACAGAAGCCACACAAAAATATCAAAGATAAACTTTGCATCAATTAAAAAAAATGTTTAGGTATTTTTGGAAAATGTTCACAGTGTATCTCCATATTGCTAAAAAACTATTCATATTTTGAAAATATGTACTTGAAATTCTATAAAAATAGTATAATTGTAGAGAAAATATTGCATTGAGAAAGAAATCTGTATACTTAGTACTGAAGGTGTAGGAGAGGTTCGAAGAAAGTTTAACTTTTTCATTTTGAAAATTCAGTTTTTTACTGAAACTCGAGCCACGAGTTCAGCTAGATCGATAGCGGATTATTCATTTCGGGAAAATTCTGTCTACGTAGGAAGGTACTAGTCATGTTCAGAAACGGAATGGTGGACGGACGCCCATAAACACTTTTCGGAATGAAAACAAAAACAAAAATGGTATTTCCGTCAAAATTCAGGCACAAACGTTTTTGCAGTATTATGTATCTCCGAATATTGTTCGTACATAGTTGGAGAAAATAAAATGGGAATAATTCTAAATAAGTTGTAAACTAACAGCCTCTGCATACATTTTTGTCTAAATGAAGACACGGAACACAAATTCATTGGCGGCATGTTCTAATAATTTATCAATGACGTCTCTATCCCATGCGGAAATATCTTAGCCGAAACTAAGAAAACTGTTACGTATCAACCAGTGAAGTAGTCAATCTCTCAACATTAGGTAGGCGTTTGAGCATAAAATATAAAGTTGTCGAGTCTCAAGGAAGAGAAACTAATATATTTCCCTCCCCTTCAATATCTTCATGCGAATGCGCTCCTAAAACGCAATATAAAGGGAGTGGGGTCTGGTAGTGCCCCCAGTAGCGTGTGGCGCGTATTTTACAATAAATGCCACGGGGGCTTGTAAATACTTCTTAAAAACGTCTTGTTGCGGGGCAAGGCCGCATAAGCAATACCGCATTCTCAGCGTGCCCCGCCATAAAGAACACGTACGCGGCGGGAGGTCGACGAGCATCTGCTTTCTTGCAGGGGAAACTTCTGCAGTTGGAGCAACTTGGTCGAGCGCCCGGGAACGTCTGGGCGAACCACTTCGTCTTGCGCTACGCCCCTTGCGAAGGGTCAAGATTTTGACGTACATTACCTGTTTCTCTTCATTCTGTGGCTTCAGTTAATACATTACATCATATACCCTGACAATTCTCAAGAATTTCATGACAAACAAAACAATTTTGTGCTCACGCGTTTGTGAAGTTTCACACGTCGTCGTATAAGTGTTTACGAGAATCCATCAATTGTATACATTTTAAACATATTAATGCAATTCAAGGTATTAGCTTATCGCCATGGCCAACAAATCCAAGTAATTGTAACGGCACTATGCCGCTTCACCTTATTCTCTGTAATATTTGTATGTGTCATTAAAGAAACTACAGAATGAATAACATTTGATCAGTATTAACATCAGCAAAGAACAAGAGTATCGTTTATATATCTTAATAAAATTGTTTGTCATCTTCTTGTGACAGCTTTATGATTGGATTGTCGGCTTTTGTAACACCTTTAGCTATTGGTCCACTCACCTTGAATGATAAACTACTAACCATTTTATTGTTTATTAATTATTCTAACTGCTCACAGCGCTACAGTGTTACTAAACTTGTCAACACAAAAACAATCCCGAATTTCATCATCCTACAAAGTAAAAGAATGACATAAATTTATAAAATATAAGAGTGTTGTGAGATGACCCACGACTACAAAATCTTACGGGTGTCACTAAGAACATATTACATTTGTCATAGCCAGGCAGCATCAGAATTTTTAAATGACACATGGTATACGTAGAATTCTACATGGAACTCCCACAAAAAATCTTCTATACTCAGCTTCGTGCAGGAAAAAAGTCCAATATATAATAAATACTAATAATTAAATTGCCGACCAAAGACTAAAAATGATGGACTAAAAGTACGCGTTGATGAAATCCCGCGTCCGCTCGCTCTGTCGTGACGCTAACTGCTGTACAAAAACGCACAACAGGACACCAGGACCTGCGGCGGCGAATGGAGGTACACCGCTATACATCGATAGCTTCCATTTATAGCAAGCCGCCGCAGAGGTGGAGCCGCGCGAGGTCCACGGTGGTGGTGGTGGTGGTGGTGGTGGTGGTGGTGGTGGTGGTGGGGGTGGTGGTGGCGGCGGCGGCGGTGATGGTGGTGGTGATGGTGCGGAGCGAGAGCGGCAGAGCGCGAGGGGCGGGGGGTGGGAAGCGGGAGATGACGGTCGCGGTGGGGGGGCGCCGTGGGGCTGCCGGTGGGGCTGCCGGGGGCGGGGTGGGAGCGCCGGCGGAGGGGCCGTGGGGGTGCCGCCGGCCGCAGACGCAGCGGTTGCGGTCGTGGGCCTCTGAATCACCAGGGAGCCCACGCTTCGGTCGGGCTTCACCGCGGGCGAGGCCCGGTGGCTGGCAGGGCCGGGGCGGGGCGGGCGGGGGCGGGTGCTCGGGGGCGTGGCGGGCAGGGGGAGGAGGAGGAGGTGGGGGCGGGGCCGGGCCGCAGCGCGCCGCGGGGGCCCGACGCCCGCAGACGCGCCCCGGTGGAGTGGAATTGCGCCCCGCGGTCGCTCCGGCCACTCCTGCCCTTTCGGGATGGTCGAATCGCATGACTGGCCGTCAAGTATCTTTCCATATCCACCCTTGTTCACGGAAAATGCTATATTCATTGAAATTACTTTCGCATGAGAGATTTGACGCTATTGCTAGAAGACTCATCTCTTTATAACTACTTCATCTAAAATGGAAGGTAATGAAAATTGCTGTTACGTATTTGATCTTTAAATTATTTGTGGGGTTCATCAACATTCCTGGGAAATTCGCCTTTTCTTTTTCAGTAATCGAAAAATATTCATCTATAGCTAAATAATATTGTAAAATATTCAACCTGTTATAAACGTGTGAGCAAATAAAAGAAATCTCCATTCTCTACTTTGATTGGAAGTCAGATATTTTTTCAGAAAATGCCGAAGTCTATTACTATAACACTCGACGTAGAAATCATATTCATCAGGGGACAGTATCAACAGCTCATTACAAAAAATTCACATACAATACATGTACATTATTTTACAACACTTTGCCAGATGACATTAAACGATTAAATTCAATAGAAAAGTTTAAATCCCAAGTGAAATCGTTTCTGCTGCATAACTGTTTCTATACAATTAGAGACTATACTGAGCATCACAAGAAAAGTAACATTAATTTTACCAATGATACATAATGCATTATTTACCATTTGGACTGTATAAATGAGTATAAACAACCTGTAACAACTATTGTACTACAGCTTCCGGGTCAATGACCCCCATCTCGATCAGGTTTTTCGTCCAGTTTCCTGATCCATTGAGCAAATGCTGAGATGCCCCTTGTTTCTTCTGGACATAAATGTAACTTCATTTTCTGTGCACGTCTTCTAGAATTCAGTGGGAAATACAATTATTCAAATTATCGTTTCCATGTTGTCGCGGCAGGAAGTAATAAGAGCCAAAATTTATTGCTTATTTATCTTTGAAAATAGATTTTATTACATGGGAGTTTTTTCTCCCTTTCAAAATTCAAAATTTTGCTTGTTTATCCTTGAAAATAGATTTTATTACATGGGAGTTTTTTTCTCCCTTTCAAAAATTCAAAAATTCAAAATTTAAGTACTATATGACTTAGTGTAGGGATCACAGAATTTTGAAAATGTGCACACAATTCACTTTTCCCCATAGCACGTCACACGCAGTTTTTAACTGTTTTTTTTGTCGTAAAATAAATAAAAATAAATAAAAATAAAAAGTCACATTATTTTACATCCGTGATGTTAGAATCGCGGAAAGAAAGTTAATAAACATTTCTCAAATTTCCATTCCATAGTGGCATTTAGTTCAATGTTGAATATCAATATGTATAAAATTAATAGAGACGCACACAGATTACCAAAATCACTATTTTCTCAAGCAAAGTTACGAGAAAATTCCGTCCGTGGAGTTTTTCACATTCATATACGATTGGCAATGACACCTTATCTATTTGACTTTAGGCACATCAATCTCTTTTAGTCGAAAGACAAGTAGATAGTTTTCCATGCAATTCTGTTAAACAATGCGGATTATTTAGAGTATTCACTAATCATTTAATTAACGTTAATTTAAAGCTAATATTAAAGTTTAATTTTTCAGAAATGCCATTCACAGAACCTTTCATTGAAAAAACTGACCATAACATACCGTAACAAAATGCATTAGCTCTCTTTCGATCCAATAAAAGGACGCAGTTAAATCACATTCCAAAAGCCCTAGAGGGTGGATAATATTTGTTGTCCTAGGGGCACAGCATGTTCAAATGCTATGTTCCTGAACAATGGAAGCGCTTTCGTCGACGTCCATATCCTCTGGCAATTGTCGTGTCCAGGGATGGGAGTGGTCCAATACTATTTAATCTGGGAAGGGGTGTCAAATGTGTAATGATCTCCTTTACGTTGGTGTGGGAGAAATATCAACGTTTAATTTCAGCATACGTTTAATGTCGTGTTCAATCTTCGCAAAGGCTGCAGGCATGTATTATACGAAATAGAAAAAAAAATTTACCACAATAATATTTTATAGGATAATATCACTACGTTCAAATACGTTTACAAGAATAAAATAAAACTCATTAATAAGAGAAAAATGTGGGTCGTGCTCATATGTATTATTATCTCACAAGTACTATTCCACAAAAATGCACAAAAATCAATCAAAAACACGCATCCACACTACCAAACAAAATCACGCATCCAAACTATCAAACAAAACAGCATCCAAACTACAAAAAAACAGAAACACGCATCCACAGAACAAAACAGATAAACAAATGAACACAATCAAAGCAAGACCCGAGTACACACGAAAGGGAATGCAACTTCACACATGCCAACGCGCGGGCTCTTGGTCTTGTTGCGTAGGCAGGAGCTTGAACGCAGAAAAGCGGTGATGGGCGTGGGGGCCATCGGGGTCCAAAGAGGGCCTCGCTCCGCGGGCACCGGTCCCGCCGCGCCCTTCCACTCTGATGCAGCCCTGCCCCTCACCCCATCAGCCGGCGAAGTTGGAACAGAGCAAGAAGGGCGGGGGAAGGACTCGCGCGCGCCGAGACTATTAGGGTGGGTAAATAAGAAAAGTTGCTTGCGAACTTTTACTTGTGAATCTAACATTTATACTCGATTGTAGACCTACCAGTAAACCAAGGTTGCGGAGCGGGAGATGCACGTGGAATTATCTAGTTGGGAATGACCCTTCTACTTCGTTTCCTCCTGTCATTTACTCGCGCTTCAAATTAGAAACAGAGTTTAATTCCTTTCCTGAACTGAACGGTGCGCGTTGGCCTCCATTCCT
This sequence comes from Teleogryllus oceanicus, assembly GCA_964035755.1. Taxonomy (NCBI): domain Eukaryota; kingdom Metazoa; phylum Arthropoda; class Insecta; order Orthoptera; family Gryllidae; genus Teleogryllus; species Teleogryllus oceanicus. The sequence goes on from CAXIVR010000001.1 coordinate 107,794,360, forward strand.
TCGCTTTCCTTCTCCGGTTCCCTTCCGCCCTCCCCGTCACCGCCTCTTCTCACCTCACCCTCTGAGGTTCTTTCCAAATAAGGCGCTTCTTGGGATTTCTCCAGCAATCAGTTTACGGCGAAAAACAAACATTGCTGTGAAAACCCATCAATTTACCTACACCGTAGCCCTCAGACGTACGTAATTTTTCAAAGTTGAAGTTTCACAGTCAATTAAATATGAAAAAAACAGTGTGACCTATGTAAACGTTTTGACGTTGTTGTTTACTTTTCCGTTTCATTTAAAATACACAAATTATGTACTTGATATGGTGACTGTGATAGGAAAGATGTGCTTATTATCGTATTATTTTAATTGGCAATTTTGTCTTACAAAACATCTCATAATAATGCCGAGCCAGTTGAAATTTCATTAGTTTAAAAAAATAATAAAAGAAACAATTATACAGTCTCCCAGAAGAAGCATTATAAGGCTGATTCAATACTGAAAATAACTTACTTTATCACAGGCACATAATTACCATCATCTAGTTAATAAGACAATATTATAAATGTGTAACAAAAAATCTTATTGCTATTACATTATTCTGATCTTCAAGGTAAATAAGACATGGTAACAACACATTTCTAGAATATATTACATTATCGGCCTTCAGCAGCAAAAATGCTACTAAAAGCAGTCGTCTATAACACTGCAATAAATTAAATATCCGAACCAAAACAGTCTTCACGAATATTGCAATAACATAGTAGAGTATGTATATATTACAACTGATATTTACATATCAAGAATATCGAGAAAGTTGCTGTTCCATAATGCAACAATGAAGAGAAAATATTTAATGGCGGGCGGCCTCTTCCTAGCAGCCTTTCAGTCACATGATATCAGCTTTGTCATAAGCAGTGAAGCAGTGAAGCAGTGAAACTGAGTACGAGAATTCAGAGGGTACACGCAGTGTAAGAATATGCGAAATAACAAAATAAAATGTTTTCGTTTTTCAGGCCAAATGAAACCTGGGTCAGTTTTTTTTATATATATTTTTTCGAGTTCCTGGGTAAAGAAAACAGACTACTCTCGCATGCTCGGAACATCCATAAGTTTCTTTCAATTTCCAAATTTTCAAATCAATAATAGCCATATGAGAAAGCATTTGCTTACATAAGTACGTTAATATTAGGATCAAAAAATATTTTTAAAAGAAATGTATTGTTCTTTTCCATTACAAAGAAAAGGAATAATAGTGAAGTTGATGTTATTTTTCAAAGCAACAACGACTTTAACAAAATATGGGTAGAAGTTAAAATATTGTTTGCCGCGATAAATCAGATTTTTCGTAGTAGTATTCGGGTACCAAGGGTGGAATGAGGGGAAAGAAACGTATCGGTTTTAGAACATTTATATCTACAGAACAATTCTGTAAAATCTGGAATCAAAAATGGATGAATGCAGACGGCATCGTAAAACATCATACCTTAGATTTGTATTAAACGTAGCTTCCGGCTGCTGTTACTGTTGTGATTTGAATCAGCGTGAACTGCTCTAACCAGAGAAAATAAAATGCACGCTTGGCGATCGCAATTGCGGATACACAAATATGTCATAACAATGGACACCATTCCAGTACATTTGAGAACAATATTGAATATTTTTATTATACTTTACATGAGTGGGAACAACACATAGAGCTACACCTGTCACAACTGTCCATTTTGCTTGTCTGTTCATTCACCCACATGCCAAGTAAATATTGGACAGCTTTGTCCTTTGCAAACCGGCTGTGACTATCATGCAGAAATTTAATATTCTTCACGAAATGAATGAAATTCGTAGTGATTCTCCACAACGCAGTGAATGAAACATTAGAGACCATCACACAAAACCTTTGTCGCTGCATGGTGATTTTAGTTATTCGACTGATGTTATTTCAAATTTCGATTTCTCCGAACCCAAATCATAAAATTTAGACAGCTTAAAGCGAACCTTTTCAATGAAGTTAGGGCGACTGTTTTCTTCCTATCCAGAAAGTAAAAAAATATTTGGTTTATCTTTATACTTTCTATTATTTTAATATATTTCGTGCAAATAATTTCGAAGACAAATTCGCGCATAACATTAGATTCTCATGTATGATTACGTACTGATACGTTTCAAAAATCTCCTTTTATTTTCACGAATTTAAATAGTGGATGTTCAACAATTTATGAGGAGTCATTCCCCTCGAACAACACTATACATACAACACTATACATGAAAACATGCTATTCTGAAATTTCCCAAGTAGACATGTTCCTTGGAATTATCAGCGTATGTTCATGTGTGGTGACGAGCCGTGACCCTTGCGCCTTTCGACTCACCCTTTCTTTCCAGGCCGACTGACGCATCTCGGTGCCGGCCCTTGTACCCATCGACTCACCCTTTCCCTTTACGACGGGCTGACACATCCCGCCGCCAGGCGCGGCGAGCTGTGACCCCTGCGCCTGTCGACTCACCCTTTCTTTCCAGACCGACTGACGCATCTCGGCGCCGGCCCTTGTACCCATCGACTCACCCTTTCCCGTTACGACGGGCTGCACATCCCGCCGCCAGGCTGGCGTGGCACCAACCCTTGCACCTCCCCATGCCCCGGCTGAAGCGCCGGGTGACACACCATGACGACATACGACCCGTGACCGCCAAGGCGGCCTATATAATCTCCGGCGCTGCTCCACCCGGGGCAGTCTCCTGTACTCCAGTCCGAGTGAACAACCCTGGCTGCCTGCTGGCACTAGGCGCTCTGGACAAGTACTGGTACTGCCACGTGGTTCCCCGCGGTCTGGGGGGGTACGCTTGCACCGAGTGAGTAACCTGGCTTCCTGACGGACTAGGCGCTTTGGTGAGAGCAAGCCAACCAGTCCCGTGGATGTTGAGTCGACGCCGCCGAGCCTTGCCGCCAACCGCCACCTACACCGCCCTCGCCGAGTGACTTGTCTGCGGCCTTTCACCATGTGAGTCGATTAAGTTATTAATAAGTCTATTGCTAGTGTAAGAAGTCCCTTAATAAACAGGAAATTCTCTAGGAGCCAGTATTTTTAATGGTACGCCCTCCCGCTCCCTCCTAATGTCGCCAGCGTCACGACATTCTGGTGTCAGGTGTGGGGTGCATAAATCTATAACCGGAGGGAGCGTAGGATGTTAGCCCGTGCACCGGAAACGGAGCACTGGCTCGTATCTTAGGGAAAGGGGGGCGAGAAGGGATATAGGTGGAAAGGGAGGAGGAATATCATGTAAGACTGACTTGGGGCTCGAAGAATTGGGCACTTATAATAATACTTCTGTAAGACGAAAAAAATTAGTTTAGAACAGTGGGCAAATGGCCTTCATAGCACACAAACGAAGCTCACCGCATAGGGCCATATTTAACTAGCATGCAATTTTTTTTTCTCATTTCCTTAGCTTTTCGTATTACCCGCATAGGAATTTCTCTCTATACTAGCTAGGCAACGACGTTTTTGAACGCTTTTCAAGGAATAGTCTAATTTCTACCACTAAGGGTAACAGAAGAACTGCGACTTCCTACCGTTTTCAGCATGTCTCTTCACGGGCACCGCTGCTACCCTTCAGGGGAAGGAAATACCAACCTTTTGGATTTCACGAACGACGTATTCACGATTGATAACGCGAAGCCCGGAGTCACTACCGCATCGGCCCTCCCATCTATGCCCCTCTAGTAACAGGCAGCCAGATTTGCATGATTCCCACTTTCAGCGGGAAGATGGCGCTAAGGTCGAGACGTTCTTGGAACACTTGCAAATCGTGAGCCAGTTCAGTGGATGGAGCGAGCCACAGATACTAAACGTGGGCCGCCTACGGCTCACCGGGGTCGCAGCGGAATTCGTTGAGAATAACCCTACGTAGTACTTCGTACGCCAACTTCGCAAAATACTTAAAGGAAAGGTTCTCTCCCACGCTCACGGCCGGCGCTAGAGAAGCTTTTCAATGACTGCACTCAAACTCACGTGGAGTCAGTCGCGGATTTTTCTGGCAGACTACGGTCCATCGAGAGACAGCTCAGGAATAGTTACAGTAGCCCTAACTCTACAGAAACGAAAACAATATTTTCGGAGAGATTGCTTGCCCAATTCCTGGCCGGGCTACGCGGAGAGATAGGCAGATTCGTGGCGGTCCGAAATCCACGAACTATTCTAGAGGCCGAAGAATTTGCCCGTATTGAAGAAGCTGCAGCCAAGAGCTACGGGGCCCCTGCACACGCCCTGAACGCGCTATACTCTACCCCCCCTCCTCCATGGGCGTACACGCAAAGGACACTATTTGCGCCGCCTCCACCCGGTCCGGTCTATCCTCCATGGACTGGCCAATATGTAGCTGCCCCTCCACGGCCGGGAGCGTGGCCCCTCAGTGCCTCAGCGCTCAGCCTCCGCGCCCCTCGTCGCTGACGCCGAGCGCCGACGCGCAGACGCGGAATCCCCCGTATTCGCAACAGCCGCTCACAGTGAGGAAATGCTACAATTGCAACCGGCCAGGACACATCGCTAGGAACTGCCCTAGTCGATCTCGCGATTGCTACAACTGCGGGCAGACGGGCCATAGCATGAGGAACTGCCCGGCCATTGTATGCGGAGTTGCAAACAGAACGGGCACGTCGCCGTAGATTGCTCGCAGAAGGAAAGACCATTGAACGCGGGAAACGTGTAGGTCCCGACCACGCGGTCGGGGAAGAAAGGATATTGGCCGTAACCCCCGAAGGAGGAATGACAGTGAACGTTGCTGTCGGAGGCGCACAGCATCGGTTCCTGATCGACACGGGCGCAGCAGTGACTATTTGCCATAGCAAGATTTTCCCCTTTCATGAGATTCCACTCTCAAGCTATGCCGCTGCAATTAAAAGCGCTTCGGGGCATCCTTTAAAAATACTTGGACAGTGTGAGCTGGCCCTCACGATCGATCACGTGACATACCGCCACGACACCCTAGTAGTAGATCTCGGTCCCACCAACTACGCAGGGATATTGGGCCTCGATTTCATGGTAAAATACAGAAGCTGTATCTCCATAGGCGAAAAGACAATGATGGTGCACAATGGTCACGTGACCCTCTCGCTCCGCGGAATCGCGCGCCCGGAATATGGAGCCCCAACCCGGCCATCTGAGCTCTTTACAAGAGACGATAGGCCCTCGGAAGCAGGAATTGACGGAAAATAACGAACCGATAAGACATACTGTAATCAGAACAGCCGTTCGGGAACATCACAAGAGCGAATTACAGGAACATCACGGATACGACCTTATTTATTTTGATGACGCAGCTAGCAATAAATACGGGTACCAAAACTAGGCTTAGGGAAGCAACCGCAAATCAAGCCGAGTTAGATCTATTAGGCCATTACCAGTGGAAAGGGACGAAAGATGTTCGGAAGGGGCTAAGGAGTATTTGTTTATGCCAACAATGGAGGGTAACGTGAATAAGGCTAGAGAGGAGGAGGCGGGTGAGGCAGTGGGAGAATGCGCCTGCACACCCGAAGAAGAAATTCACCTTCTCCAGGCTAGCAGGTTTAGCGGGATAGGCCAAAGCGAGGAAAAGAAGATTAACGTGCATAAGGCTAGAGAAATTCACCTTCCCTAGCGGACGGGGAGAGAGGAGGGGGCGGGCGAGGCAGTGGGAGAATGTGCCTGCGCACCCGAAGGAGAAATTCACCCCCTTCTCACTAGCGGAGCTAACGAGCATACGCCAAGGCGAGGAAAGAAGATTAACGTGCATAAGGCTAGAGAGGAGGGGGCGGGCGAGGCAGTGGGAGAATGTGCCTGCGCACCCGAAGGAGAAATTCACCCCTTCTCACTAGCGGAGCTAACGAGCGTACGGAGTATGGCATAGACGACGATGGCAGAGGTGTAGGATCGAGTAAGCCCAGAACGAACATCCCAAACCCGGAGGACGACGTCCCGACGGACAAGAGAGACATACATGAAACAGACAGGCGATTGATTTTTTCCCGGGCGATAAAAGTGCCTCCACGGTCAATAGTGCTAGCCAAGATTACCTCCGCCCTTCCCCCGGAGTCAGAATGGATCGTGGACGCTAGGAATCTGGCAGTAGACATGCCGTCTCTGGTAGTAAAAGTCGACAAGGACGGCCACGTGCCGATCCTCTTATGTAACCTAAGTAATTCGGACAAAACAGTCAACAGCGGGAACGAAATGTCATGTAACCCCTTTGTAGCTGACATCAATCAAATCGATGTAGATGATTCCGAACTATGGCCGGAGCCTCCTGCTCAAGAACCCTTGCTCGAGGCTTTTGACTTCAACGGAGTACCTGAAGAAGCTAAGGACTTATTGTCAAGCCTGATCTCGGAATTTTCTGACATATTCGTCCACGGATCAACAAGGTTAGGTTGCACGCCAGTCATGAAACACACAATTGACGTAGGGCCGACCCGGCCAATAAAAAAGGCGCCCTACCCGTACCCACGCCCAGCGGAAACGCTGGATCATGCCATACAAGATATGCTAGACCAAGGCATTATCAGGCCCTCGACCAGCCCGTGGTCATCCCCTATCATTCTAGTTAAGAAAAGGGACCCGCAGGGGAAATGGCGCAGTACCGGCCATGCATAGACTACCGAGCGCTCAATCTCGCGACCAAAAGGAGGTGTGCCCGTTGCCAAATATAGATGAGATCTTTGACCAGCTAGGTGGCGCGCAATTCTTCTCTTCACTCGACCTCTGTCAGGGGTACTGGCAAGTAGAGATGGACGAAGATAGCAAAGAATATACGGCGTTCACCACACCTTCCGGCCATTATGAATGTAACCGAATGGGGTTCGGCCTAGCTAACGCCCCGGCATTATTCATGAGACTTATGACCCAGGTCATGGATGGTCTCATTAATAAGGGCTGCGTCATTTATATCGACGACATACTGCGCTACGACGTCACCGTCACAAGGCATGTTGAAGGTTTAAGAGAAATATTTTCTCGGTTGCGAAGAGCCAACTTAAAGCTCAAACCAAAAAAGTGCCGATTTTTCCAAGTTCGCACAAAATTTCTAGGGCATGTCATTTCGGACAGGGGATTGGAGCCAGACGAAGAGAAGATAGAAGCGGTGAAAAACTTCCCGAGACCAAACAACGTGAAGGAACTGCAATCCTTTCTGGGTTTAGTAGGCTACTATAGAAAATTTATTAAGCAATTTGCCGAAACGGCTGTCCCTCTCACTAGGTTGACCAGTAAGGACTCCGCCTACGTCTGGGGTGAAGAACAGCAACGGGCATTCGAATCATTACGCAATAGCCTTACTCAGTACCCTGTACTACGTTTCCCCGATTTTCACCAACCCTTTGTTTTAACGACGGATGCATCTCCACAGGCCATTGGTGGCATTCTCTCCCAAGAGTTTGAGGATGGCGAGCATATGGTTGCATGTGCAAGCAAACAGCTCCATAAAGAACAAAGATCTTATTCTGCAACTGAACTCGAGTGCCTCGCGGTCGTCGGGATGATGAAGAAGTTTCGAGTGTATTTATTAGGACGACACTTTACCTTGTGCACCGATCACAAGCCACTTCGCTGGCTCCTCACTCTTTCAGAACCGAAACCCAGGTTGGCACGCTGGATCATGGAAATCTCGGAATACTCGTATACAGTCCGCCACCTACCGGGAAAAACTATCTCTCACGCGGACGCTCTCTCACGCCTCCCTCCGACGGTCTCCGTGATCGAGCCTCTCCCTGAATACGAACCGTCTTGGGACAAGGAGAGATTGCTTCAGAGCAACGGTTATGCAAAAGTCTCGAGCCCCTTTTCGAATGCGCGAGACGGACTAGCTCAGATTACTTCGTGGATGCCCAACGCGTGCTCTATAAGATTACAGCCAGGCCTCCAGACGCGGAGTTTGTCATGTGCGCCCCCACCTCCATGACGCGCCACATTCTACAAAGGTGCCACGACAACCCTCTCGCCGGCCACCTCGGAGTGTCAAAGACATACGCTCTGGTTAAAAGGCACTTCTTCTGGCCAGGAATGTACCGGGACACCGAAGCCTACGTCAAGGCTTGCCTAACCTGTACGAAGCGGAAGGCTGTCAAAGAGCCTGTTCCCCTGCAGCCGGTCACCGAATCCACCTTTCCGTTTGAGAAAGTGGCCCTGGATATCGTTGGACCCCTTAGGAAGTCCCGCAACGGAAACAGATTCATTCTCACCTGTCAGGATTGCTTCACTCGGTATCCCGAAGCCATACCTCTCCAGATCAGTCCGCATCAACGGTCGCCCGCGCGTTTGTTGAAAACGTTGTTTGCAGACACGGCGTACCCAAGTACTTACTAACGGACCGAGGAGCCAACTTCACATCTCAGCTGATGAAAGAAGTATTGGGGCTCTTAAAGGTACAGTCCATACTAACCTCGCCGTACAACCCCTCGGCCAATGGTCGCCTAGAAAGAGCCCATCAATCCTTCTCGGCCGTTATTTCCCACTATGTCGCGCAAGATCACACGGACTGGGACGAACACCTAAATTTTGCGCTATTTGTATATCGAAACTCCAAGCACCGCGTAACGGGCTTCAGCCCGCTTATTTAGTATACGGCCGGGAGATCCAGATGCCTTGGGACGACATACTCAGCCCTCTCGCTCCGACATATGCAGAAGATCCCCCGTACCACTACGTGTTACAACGGCGGTTGCAAATAGCTTTGGCCCAGGCTAAGGAATTCAATGCGGAGGTCACGGCCAAAGAACATGAAAGGAAAAATGCCAACCTCACACTCCAGAACATAACCGAAGGACAGTGGGTACTTCTGCGTAATCTAGCCCTGCAACCGGGACAAAGTCGGAAGCTCGCGTCCAAATGGGTGGGTCCGTACCTAGTAGTGAAGGTAAGAAGTGCAGTAACATTTGACTTGCAGCACCCGGGAATGGGCGTACCTTGACGGCCCACCACCGTAACCTGTTGCTCTTACCACCCGAACTCGACGCAACCCTTCCTACCCCATACCTCTACCAGGTAATGAGAACGCCAAGGACAGTCACTCGGATACCGACGACACCACCACCCAGCCACCTCCTCTAACATCGGCCCCCCAGCCACAGCAACGCCAGCCACTATCGCCGCCACCCCTCCCGTCAAGCCCGTCGCCGCCACAGCCCCCTTCGCCACTGCCACCCCAGCAAACAATACCGCCTGCACTCCAGCCGATGCCGTCGCCGCCACCCCACCACCGCGCCCCACCGCCGGCCGGAAGGGCGGTCCAACGCCGTTACAACTTCCGGCCACTCCCGGGGCGGCGCTAACTGGAGGCTCTGTTACAGTCAGGATGGAGCGCGCTGCCAAGCTCACACGTCGCTACATGGAAGTATTCGGCAGCCCACTCAAGGATTTGGAGGGCACAGACGAGCCACGTCCGCAGAGCACCACGACAATGGCGGGTACCAGTCCAAACGCCAGTCCGGACCCAATTTTCTCCCCGGCGAGATACGCGGTCAAGAGAGATTGCCCGCCTACACCCGGACGAAACCCCTTCTCTGGTCGATCGCCCAGTACGCCGGTGAAGGCGCTCACCTGGGGCTCGCCCGTATGTGTAAGGGAAGGAGGTTGCCCGCCCACGCCCGGACGCAGTCTGTTCCAAGAGTACCTGCCTCGAGCTCCAGTGAGGGTCCTGACCTGGGATTCGTTCGCCGACAGCTGCCACACAACCGAGCCAGCACCAGCACAGCAATCGGAAAATTCCCTTCTGCCAGTGAAACTAGACCCGGGGCGGGGCAGCCAACACATCCCGCGGCCCAGCCCGCCATCGGGCGACTCAGCCCCGTCTGTTCGGGATCCGAGACCCCCGCCGCGGCAAAGCCCTCGACCAGTTGCCAGCCTCCCCACCCCACCATTTGGTCTGGGATGGGTTCGAAGGCGAGGAATTACTGCGAGGAAGCGACACAACCGTCGGCGTAACCTCATCTACCGCCAGCGAAGGCAGCAGGCGCGGATGGAAGGAAAGTGTGTGGATCCCAAAAAGTGAAGTGACAGTGCGTGAATAGTGGTAGGGAGTGAAACGGGGTGATACAGAAAAGGGGAGGTAGTGCTAGGAAGTGAAAGTGAAGGGGGAGCGGAAGGGTATGAGGAGAACAGGCGACCCTATAACAGTTTCTATGTACTTCTTCTCTCCTTAGGCAGAACGTGTGGATCCGGTACTTGGAACGGTACTACCGGAACGTGTGGATCCGGACGGATACAGTACCTTGTATGTGTTCAAGCAAGTGTATGTAGTGATTTTCCGGAACTAATGAATATTTTCGGCGTTAGTTCGCCACATCCATTATTAAACGTACACAGGTATTGCCTACATAATTGCTGAGTGAATTGGTCAGTGAAGATCTGTTAATCCGTGTGAGTAGTCATATCAAGTATTATTGTTTCTAAGTCCTGTAAATATTGTCTACCAGAGACCACTGGTCCTAAACTGGAAGATTGTAATTCCTAAAGTAATGTAATTGTTGTTTGTAATGTTGTTTCTAATTCCTGTAAATGTTGTCTACAGATACCACTGGTCCCTAACTAAAAGTGTTTACTTGAAGTTTTTTTATGGAATATTGCTGGATCTGTTATGACCAATTATTGACAAGTCTTGTGAGTATAATCTCGTTAAGTATCAGTGTAATTGCTTTGATTTTTTTGTGAATACTGTTATGTCAGCTGTTTTGACTAATGACTGGACGTCTGTTAATAGTTGTAAGCATTGTGAATATGGATATTAGTGTTAGTGGATTTGAAGATTTTTGGCTCTTGTAAATATTGTTATGGCACGTCTCTTGTATTAAGTGTAATATTAATTGTTGTAATGTCGCTAAAATTTTGGGTTAACCTGCACCCAAGACTCTGGTTTTCGAAAGGTCACGGACAAGTCCAAGGTGGTTGTGGTCCCCCCCCCCCGGGGCTATCTTCGGACGGGGTGATGTGGTGACGAGCCGTGACCCTTGCGCCTTTCGACTCACCCTTTCTTTCCAGGCCGACTGACGCATCTCGGTGCCGGCCCTTGTACCCATCGACTCACCCCTTTCCCTTTACGACGGGCTGACACAGCCCGCCGCCAGGCGCGGCGAGCTGTGACCCCTGCGCCTGTCGACTCACCCTTTCTTTCCAGACCGACTGACGCATCTCGGCGCCGGCCCTTGTACCCATCGACTCACCCCTTTCCCGTTACGACGGGCTGACATCCGCCGCCAGGCTGGCGTGCACCAACCCTTGCACCCTCCCATGCCCCGGCTGAAGCGCCGGGTGACACCATGACGACATACGACCCGTGACCGCCAAGGCGGCCTATATATCTCCGGCGCTGCTCCACCGGGGCAGTCTCCTGTACTCCAGTCCGAGTGAACAACCCTGGCTGCCTGCTGGCACTAGGCGCTCTGGACAAGTACTGGTACTGCCACGTGGTTCCCCGCGGTCTGGGAGGTACGCCGCACCGAGTGAATAACCCTGGCTGCCTGCTGGCACTAGGCGCTCTGGACAAGTACTGGTACTGCCACGTGGTTCCCCGCGGTCTGGGGGGGTACGCTTGCACCGAGTGAGTAACCTGGCTTCCTGACGGACTAGGCGCTTTGGTGAGAGCAAGCCAACCAGTCCCGTGGATGTTGAGTCGACGCCGCCGAGCCTTGCCGCCAACCGCCACCTACACCGCCCTCGCCGAGTGACTTGTCTGCGGCCTTTCACCATGTGAGTCGATTAAGTTATTAATAAGTCTATTGCTAGTGTAAGAAGTCCCTTAATAAACAGGAAATTCTCTAGGAGCCAGTATTTTTAATGGTACGCCCTCCCGCTCCCTCCTAATGTCGCCAGCGTCACGACACATGTTCTCAAAGAATCGTACGATACCATCATTCAGAACACAGAATACAAACTTCCCCTTCTGAGACCTTTTACGTTTTCTTTCTGGGGACGTAAAGCTACTTTTTAAAGGAACAAAAGAAAGTGTAGACGTATTCCGTGCTTAAGGTTCATTTCGCATTCATTTCTGAAAGGTCCAAAGACACACGGAGGAATACGTGCGGTGTGCGGTGACCGTTTTAAACGCCCTTTCACCCAGTGAGAAAGCTGTCACGCCTTTCGTCTCGTGAGAAGAAATAAAAGCGGTCTTCGTCAACATATTAGCTTTATTAAGACAGCCATCTTTCGACGGCTTTGCCGTCATCGTCAGTCTACAAGATACAGAAAGATATAAGAAAATTATAAATTAATACACAATAAGATTTATATACATACACATAAAAATAATACACAATTAAAGTTTTTAGATACAGATAGCAGATAAAATTTCAAAAAAAAGGGAGAAATGCAACGGGAGGGTTAGTAGCAGTTCAAATTAAACATAAAAAGATCAATAAAGAAAGACACATTATATGATTGCAAAATATAAGGAACATCGGGGGGGGGGAGGAATTAATACAGATTATAGAGTTCAAATTTCAGATTATAAATATATGAAGAAATATGCATCCTCATATTCAAAAGAAAAAAATTTATATATATATATATATATATATATATATATATATATCAGAAATGGGGGATAGTAATAATAATTAACATCAGATGTTATTACAAAGATTGGGAAATAATTGAATAATAAGTTGAGCCGCTTTGCTTACCTCGCTGCTTTCGGCAAAAGTCTGTAGACTGTGCCCAGAGGAAACGTGACACGGGGTTTTTATTGCTTTTCGGAGATCCGGCGAGGGGTCGGAGGAGGTCTGTTTAGTGTTCTCTTGGAGGCGGGGGAGTCAGTTAGTGAGGTCGGGGTGTGTAAAATTATTAGTAGAGGGGAAAGAGGGAAATTAGTTTGTTCGTTGAGAAAGGCCTCAGATTTCTGCTTGGCTTGAAATATGTGAAAGATTCCTAAAGCGCTTCTGTTCCAGAATTTATTTTCTATTTCAAGAATTTTAATGTTTGAGTCTAGGTGGAAAGTGTGGCCTGCGTTTATAAGATGTGTAGCAAAGTGCGATTTGTTTGTATTGTGCTTCCATGCATGTAAATGTTCTTGAACTCTGGCATTGAAGCTTCTACCTGTTTGGCCGATGTATTTAGCCTCGCAGTGGAGTTCATAAACTCCTGATTTCGCCATGAGTGGGGTGGTGTTTCAAGGTGAGAGTAGATGTTTGAGGGATTTGTGTGTGGTCAAGGAAACGTGAAAATTGTATTTGTGAAGAATATGGGCTACCTTCTGAGATATTTTTCCAAAGAACGGAATAGAAATAAATTTTGATGGTTTCTGAGTGAATGGAGTGAGGCTTGTATACGTTTTCAGTTTTTGCTTATCTAATTTGCGGCGTAGTATGTTGTCAACGAGAGTGGTACTGTATCCATTGGCGGTAGCTATGTACTCGTATTTAATAGTGCGTGTTTCTTTTTGACAATTGTCTTGTGATAAGGGAAGACTGACAAGTCTGTGAATCATGGCATGGAAAGCTGCGTGTTTGTGGGCAGATGTATGTTCGGATGTGTTGTGGATGACAGTGTCTGTGTGTGTGAGTTTTCTAAAAACATTGAAGATGCGTTTGATGTCCCACTTAGAGATGGTTAGGTCTAAGAAATTAACTGATTGATTTTCATTTTTTTAAATTTTATCTGCTATCTGTAACTAAAAATTTAAACCTTAATTGTGTATTTATTTATAATTTTGTTATATCTTTCTGTATCTTGTAGACTGACGATGACGGCAAAGCCGTCGAAAGCCGGCTATCTTAATAAAGCTAATATGTTGACGAAGATGACCTCTTTTATTTCTTCTCATAAGAACGTCAACAACACCACATCCGAATTCCCACTTTCGTCTCGTGCCCGCCGCTAGACGAGAGTGTGCGACGCCAGGGCGCAGAGATGGAACACGTAGGGCTTCAAAGGAAGGACCACAGTCGAAATGTCCGCAGAGAGGAGGGGCATGATATTATCGAGCGCGTTCCAACACCACCACCACTACCGTGTATTCCCTCCTTGCCCGCCGCCCCTCCTCTCGTCTCTTCCCCAATCCCCGGCCGGCCGCCCCCGAACATGCCCTTCCCTCCCGCAGCCCAACCCCCTTTTGAGCACCGGAGTTTTAATCCCTGAGCGTCCAGCAACAGCAGCAGCAGCAAAAGCGGCCTTCCCCGCGTGGCTGAGCACGTGGCCGACACCTGGCGCCGGCTCGCCTTCCGGAGCCCGGCCAGAGGCGCCAGCAAGCCGAGGCCCTAGAGCGAGCGAATGGCCGGCCAGCGCCGCGGGCCACGAGCGGAGGCGGCCCCGCCAACGCCACGGGCAGAATGTTTAATTGAAGATATCGGCGAAAATTAATCATCTATTGCAACAATGTTTTTTAATATAATGTTTATTCTGCTTTATTCTGCACTTTAGGAGAACATCAATATTTTATGATAAGCTTTAAATTATTAGTCAATTTAGGGTAGAATAAAACATAATAAACAAAAAATTTTGAAAGAATGAATTTGTTAAACAACTAAGCAACACATTTTAGAGGAATAATAATAATAATAATAATAATAGTAATAATAGTAATAATAGTAATAATAGTAATAATAGTAATAATAGTAATAATAGTAATAATAGTAATAATAGTAATAATAGTAATAATAGTAATAATAGTATATTATTATTATTATTATTATTATTATTAATACATACATACATACAAACTTGAAAAAACACGATAGAGTCTATAGTTACTTCCACTGGCAGATATGAAGCCAATTTTGTGTAATTTGGACTTCCGCAATATTTATTTCCTGCATTCAAATTCTTTGTTTTAAGTTTCTTCTTCTTCCGCCCTCGTCTTGTAATTTGCAACCTTTATGTCGGAGGAAATCTACCACATTTGGTCGTCCCATTACGGGATTCTTATTCTTCGCATGCGTAACACTCGTGTTCTTTTTAAGTGTTGAATTTTTAATATGAACATGACCTCCGTCCAGTCGGCATTTTTTTACTTTACTATTTAGGTCTGAAAGTCTATTTAAAATTTTAATGGAAGATAATCTTTTAACTTCTGCAAAGCTATACATTTACTTGAGCGTTCTGGAGGACTTTGGGGGAGTATTTAGGAGCTCTAAAAGAGACACTTGTAACAGTGTTTTGAAAAATTGTAGGATTAATAGAATTTACGAATATATGTCACTCTAACGAAGAATAGAGCTCTGTATTTGTACATTCTGATATTCAAAACTCTTCTACTTGAATGAATGGTAATATATTCCTACAGGTTACGCAGTAAATTTAAAAGACATAGTCTGTAGGGATGACTTTGTACGAGAAACTGTGTTTTTGTATTTGTGAAATAATTTTTTTTCATGGTTTATAACCATTTACAAATGTTAAGCATCTCCAGAGGTATGTTTTTACATACAAAGCGTTCATTTAAAAGCTTTTTATTTGGTAGGAGAGGAAGTATGTGTGGTAAAATTTCACCCTCCAGGGTAGGGTGACATTGTCAGCTTCCGTCTTTTTTATAAGAATGTAGGCAAATTTGAAAGGATTAAGGGGTAGAGTGTTTATACCATGTAAAAACATAACCACGAGTATTAATCAGTTTTAATTGTTAATGACAAGTACAAAACAATCTTAACTTGAACACTCAATACCATTTATTATCTACTCAGTGGCAATTGAGACTTGTATTATTAATATAAATAAGTTTTCTCTTACGCATGATGATTACATAGCTTTTAACAATAAACGTAAATATCTCCTTCCAACGAGAAATACTAACTCGTCAAGTGCTGCACTACTAGTCGTGATAGTAAAGTAAATGGTATTATCCCAGAATGTGGCGATGTTCCTCATCCACTGGATGATGAGACTCTGCGCTTCAGACTCGGCGGTACACACATCGACTTGCGAAGATTTCTCACTCCAGGTATCTCCCTCAGCTTGGCAAAGTCCCAGCGAGGTCGCACTTAAAGTTCCAGACTGGCCTCCCAAGACGTGTGTAGTGCATATAAAAGTGTTTGTGTTTGTGTAAGGGGAAAGGATAGGAGAAGGAAGGGAAAGGAAAAATCGCACGCGGTTAGTTGTCCCTTTGCCAGCGTACTGCTGCAATATTCACCTGATTCTAAGCGAAGAAACCACGGAAAACTACTGATCAGAACAGCTGGCCGCTAGAATTCCTCTCGCGACAGCGCGCTGCAGCAGCCGAATTCGATCAACCACGTACCTATTGTTGAAAATCCGCCGCTGCCATGTCTCGAACTCTACCACCTCCCTGTCAGAGTCGGTGACAATGCTCGCTCTCAGCTTAACTCAGCGGGTCCCATTACAAAAAATTAAAATATGTTCCCCTCTATTATTATTATTATTATTATTATTATTATTATTATTATTATTATTATTATTATTATTAATTATGATAGAACGATGTTAATGGTGCAATGAAAGCAATTTTGGTATTGTAAAGACCTGTGCAATAACTACAATAATCCTTACGAGTGAATGTGCAGTTATTTTCTATAGTTAATCTAAAACTTAACACGTAGTGAACTACACAAAATGTGTAGACGTATGGCTCTTTCTCAAAGCATACACTTACTCTCTATTGACATAAATCGAATAAAATTTCCTTACTAAAAAAAACACGGGTGCACCTAAAGGAGAGGGTTTCACGGGGCTTGAGCCATCTCCAGAAGCAAATGATATGTATTCAAAAATACACCGTTTACTAATTTTCTATATAAACAAAAGTCATTCAATATATCAACTTTATGCGTTATAAATATTAACTATAATTCAACAAATACACATATTTTCTATTCAGCATAAATGAAACCTTCTTTAGTACAAAAAGCAAGTCAGCTTCACACTAAACGTATGCCGCCCTCCCCCCGAGAAAAATCTTGAATGCGTCTCTGCCCAAAATAAATATATTTGTAATATTTGATTTCGAATTAGTCATGAAATACCTGGTTTGATTATTATATACAATAATAAATTCGTTGTTATTTACGAGCCTATTGGAAATGCACAAGATTTCATCTTTGCTCATACATTATCATTACCCCCACACTACAAATCAATGCTTCCGAATTGACTCTTTGATACTAGCGTAATATTTCCACTAAGAGAACGTTTGTGCAGTTGTATACATTGCAACTAATAGCAACTGAAAGTAGTTGAAATTGTTTTGCAAGAATGGGAAATTATTAAAATGCCGATGTTTACTTCCCCAGAATGGCGCGAGAGAATGAGAGGTAAGAAAATCTAAGCGTGAAAGAGAGTAAGAAAATCTAAGCGTCTGTTCACAGGGAAGAGAGAGCGGAAAATCAATAAACGGTATTGCGTAAAATTTCACGTGGATTTTCCATGAAGAAAAACAACATTACACTCTTAGAACTAAACCGGAGCCGTCGTAGCATCTGTTACATTCATCCCTGGAAAATTGGGAACATTCCGAAATGACCGGAGTTATTGATCTAGAACGTTCTTCGTTTCAAATACGATATGTGACTGTGAGATGAGAGCTTTCCATATTCAGTCGACTCCTTTCACGATGAAATTTTTCGAGATAAATAATGTCCAAATTTCATTATTTTTTATGTCCATTGTAAATAATCTTGCAGAATAATACAAAATGATAATTATTATCAAATAATGAAAAGAGACAATTGTGTTAAACTATCAAGATCGTTTGAAGAAAATGCGACCTTTAGGAAGATACACTTAAATGAATATAAAAAATAATACTGGTTTCCCGCATGCAAGACTGGATAATAGAAAAAGTTGTGTTCGGTCGAAGGTGAAAAAATGCGTGCCCCTGTGTAATTACGAGCACTTACGCTTGACTTCACAGCCTTTATGACATCTCTGCTGTCATTGCCGATCGCACACGACAGAACAGAAATGAAAAATCCAATATTGGCCCAGAACTCCAAAGTGATGCACGTTTTACAACAAAGAGAACGTATTGCAGAGAGTAAGGTATGCGGTTAGGAGAACGAAAGGTGCGACGACAGTAGATATGCAATATGACGTGAATGACGTTATCCAAGAAAGGTAGTACAAGATCGAAAAAGGGTCCGAATGAGGAAGTAAGAACGAAACAGAAAATATAGAGGATAAAGTGAAGTGAAAGGAAATTATTATACAAATCTGTCGAGAGAAATAGAAGAGCTCAGGGATTACACACAAACTGAAAATCACGTTTCAAAAGTGAGAGGAACGTAGCTATGTTTTATGAAGCAAGTGAGCGTTGAACAAAAGAAGCAAAATAAAGTAATGATCTTATGTTAGACACTCGCAAAGCGACTCATTGGAAAAAAATACACAGGATTAGTATTAAGGACCAGGTTATCGTTAACGAAAACTCCATTTCAGTTTTATCGCAACTTGATTTTCGAATTTGACTGAAACACGTCAACACAACGAGAAGCCACAGGAAAATCACTAAAACACGGAAGTCTTTTTCCTTGACACCGCCCACTCCGAGAATCGACAGGAGGTTCGGGGAGGTGAAAGCAGAGCGGAACGGGGAATGGCTGGAACAGTCCGAGAGAAGGGGGAGCGTAGTGCATCGCATGCCATCACGACGGAACGGGCGGAACCGGGGGTGGGAGACGGAGGGGGTGGCGATCGGACGTGGATGTGCGCCCGCGGCGGGAGGTCGGCGGCGTGTGGACGGAGGCTGTGGACGGCGGCGGGCGGCGAGCGGCGGGCGGCGGGCGGCGGACGAACGCCGGAGCAGGTGGACGGGCGAGCAGCAATCGATCTCGCGAGCAGTCACGATCCTCCGTCCCAGTGGCCCTTCGGGCAGCGGCCCTCGGGAGCGCCAACTAGGCGCCACCTTCGCCCTCGGGGCCGCCCGCGCCCAACGATAGGGAAGAGAACCGACGCTCATCGGGGAGGAACGGAACGCGCTAATTGGTCACGAAAACCATTGCAAAAGTCTCATTGTTCGGGATGAATAGTCGCCACCCTACCTCGAAATGGCAGAAAAGGCGATTCACTGCCCTAAATAATAGATATTCCGGGGAAACTCAGCCTCTGAAGGAGGAGTACGCGAAATAAAAGTGATGAGAATAAGCGAAACCATGCTGGACGAACCCGTGATTTTAATGAAATCACTCCTTTCCTACATTTAGTAAATTATATCGGAAGAAATGTATAATTCGCTAGTAGTGCTGAATTTCTTTGGTTCGAATTAAACGGATATAATTTCCAAAAAAAAGACTACTTAATCTTCCATTATTTCGCCCAATGCGGTAGTCGACGCCGTGGGAAGAGACTGAAGGGCGGCGAGTTCCAGCCCAGAGTCCATCAATCGTGCTCGCTGAAAGACCACCTTTGTGATCAGGATAGGTCGATGATGATGGATGAGGGTATTGAATAGAGAATAATGACGGATAATAGAGATGCGAAGAGAAAGTGATGAAGTGAGCCCGGTTCAAGAAAATGAGAGAAGTTGGGCGAAAATAACACCAGAACGTTTTCTCAACCACAAATTTCTAATAAGAAATAAATCGTTGTAGGTCGGAAGTTGATTTGAAAAACATATGATCGCTTATTGAAAAACGAAAGGAACTGAAAATGTACTTTTCATAAAGATTAAACAATGTTTCATTTAAAATAAGCGCATTTCCATAATTATTAATTTTCTTATATTATTGGAGTCGTAAAAAGCTACTGCCCCCTACGTAATAATCATATTTTTTCCATTTACGAGTATAGGCTTCAAAATAATATATGCTTTTTCTATCGCTGTATTTTTGTTCCATACTACAAGCACATAACCTATTTGACGACTATCTCCCAAATTCGAAAGCCACGAGCCACATTTTTCGTACATTTCATCATCTAACTGCAAACACATGCAACACAAACAGTGCATATCTTTCCCTCAGGATATCATATTTTTTTCTTTGAAACTGTGGACACGGTCGTTTAGGATGAAATAATGCAGTTGAAATGAGCGATAAAATACCGAAGAAACCTTTTATTTACAATACGCATATTTTCCAGATACGGTATCACCGTCCAGTTAAACGACACTCCTATTATTATAGCAGTGACAGGTCGCTGGGGACTCGCTTTACCTTCCAGCGGAACTCGTTTCATAATAAAAGCGTTTTCATGCATAGAGTCAGAATGATGTGCTACCTTTGATATGTGGTTGTGTACTTTAAACCTATTGCTTTTTAGTATTTTGTGTCGCAGCCGATTCTATGCCCTCGTTTATTATCTCTACTGTTCAGTCTGTTCTGTTCTGCTCATTGCATCGTGTAGGTTCTCATCGCATAAATGAGGTAATTCAAAATCCAATGAAGCGATTAAAAGTTTAACCTGAAACCAATAAGACGGCTTGTTAAGAGAAGTACATATTAACGAACTAACTGGTTTCATTAAACGTCGGAAAAACATTTTTTTTAAAATGAAATTAATATTGAACTAAATGCGCGCGATCTTGGGTATAATCCTTGATAAAGCGATCAGATCCCAAGGTATCATTTACGTGTGCAGTTTACAACCATTAGGATAAACTGTTTTCATTTTATATATGAAAAATAAATACCTTTAATTTGTACAGAGAGGTTACTATACAAGACTGTGATTTTCTAAAATAGAACAGTTATCTCATAACATTCGTGCAGGTCAAGTTTCCAAGTAACATCTCAAATGTTAAACCTATCTTCTGTTGGAGAAATATGGGTTATATTTCTAGATATAGAAAATGGGTTTAAAAAGAAAGAAAAATCTGACAAACAATTGCAGTAGAATTGAGTAAGCACAACAACATTTAAAATTGAAAATTATTCACAAATATTAAATAAAACAATTTTTGAAGATTATTTCAGTTGATAGGCATTGAAAGTAGAATTTGATTGCTTTTGTTTGTCTCACCGACATCCTCAGTCTTAAAAATCGCCGAATATGAAGCAGTTGCTGTTTCTATATTTCATTTTCATTGCAACTTCTTTCCATGTTCAGATTGCAGTCGAATGCCCTTTCCACCAGAACTAGTTAAAGTTTTAGAATGTACCTACCGTTTTGACATTGAAGTTACTTAAGGACGCAGTTTCACCCTTTACTTCACCATCTCCTGCGAGGAGCTTTCCTTCGCTTATGATTGCCCGAAGCTCCTCTTCAGATGGGTTATTATCGTGAGATTTGCTAAGATCCCGAATGTCTTTTTGTGTTTATGTCGTAAAAGCCCTCGCTTCCAATTTGATACAACTGAATTGAATTACTTGGCAATTGTGTTAGTCTATTATTCGGAATTGAAATTCGAAGTGGACTCTCTTTAATGGGGACTATTGAATTCACAGATGTTGTGGGATTATTGTATCTGACGAATACAAAGCTATTAGTAAATTTGAGTTTTTTCAAAGCATCGTGAACAAAATATGGTTTCTTGTGCGAAACAGCTATTATTTCATTCTAAATAATAATGTGTGAAAACATTACGAAACGTGCACGAAACATCGGAAAGCGTATGCGAAACTATATCGTCATGAAATTGCCTTTTGTCTTGACGTCTTTTTTATTATTTACACAAAATAGATACAATATTGGCTGCAACTCATTTACTTCTGTAAAAGTAATTTTACAATTTCATTCAGAAAGAGTTTCGTTCACGGTGTGTTAAAAAATATTACAGGTAACACGTGCACGATGGGATATCGCAATTATTACGTAACTACTATTAAATGAACGGCAATAAAAATATATGAGAGGATGGACGCAAATTAAACGTATTAAAAATTAGAAATGGAAGGAAATGGTCAGTAAAATGATTTAAAAAATGAGACAGAAAGACTTACTATGTAAAACCAAAAAAACTGAAAATCTCAAGAACCGAAAGCAGAATCGGAGAAGGAATTTCCAAATTACCAAAGTAACCTTTTTGATACAGCCAATAAAAACAGAAACGTAAGGAAACAAGCAAAAAGCAATGAAAGTTCCCTGACGCCTTCCGCTAGATTCAAAGAGGTGTACACGTTCATGCGATTCCAGAGTAACAAAGTGGGCACGAAGGATGATAGACGCGAACACAGCACCTTTATGGACAAGGTACGAACGTAGGTAATAATAATTAGGAAACCTCTCCCGGCCTTGAGTGCATGTGGCCACAGCTTCTGAGGTAGCTGAGCGCGGAGTTCCGCGGCGAGGATCGGGCGGGCGGTGTGGGGGGAGCGAGGGCGAAGGGACGGGGGTGGGGGCGGAGGAGACAGAAGGCAACCGCGAGGGGAAGACACGAAGCGGGGGCGGGGCGGGGCGCGGAGTATTAGCAGCGGCGAGGGAGTGGCGTTGAGCGCGGAAATGGGATAGAGAGAAGGCACGGCCGAGGATTAGCGTCCGTGGAGCGCGCAACTCAACGGGGCAACGTAGGCGGCGCGGACTCTCCGTTAGCCCGGCGCACAAGGAGGAGTCGGCGATGGTGGAATGCAGCTGAGGCAGCGGCGCTAATGGAGATGCACAGGTGCAGCACACTGCTTAATACGGTAAACAAGGTGCGCAAGGAGTTGCAATTACAAGAAAGGAAAAGTGAATCATGCAAGATGCAGAAGTGAGATAGACATAATTGCCGTGTGTATTGTTACCCGTCGTGTACGAAGTGTCATAAGGGAAGGAAGAAGGCTTTGATAGAAATTTTGAGGGTATTCGTGTTCGGAAGAGAAAATGAACAGAAAAGTTAAGGGTGAATTGGGCAACTAGTCAAAAACAAAATGTAACGAAGAGAAAAATAGAAAGGAAGAGTTAGAATAAGAGAGGAACACAATAAGGGAAATGGAAGAGAAAGTGAGAAAAATAGGAGAGAGAGAGAGAGAGAGAGAGAGAGAGAGAGAGAGAGAGAGAGAAGGTGGGGAGAATGAGAGGTGGGGGAAATAAGATAATAAAAAGAAGAGACTGACTATCACTATTCTATGTAATATGACGATACTGAACTAAACGTAATATCCACCGGCCTCCGCTTTATATATCGTTACGGATCAAAATCTCATATTCGTTAGGAAGTTGTGACAGTCTTCAAGGTTAATATATGAAATGTGTCTATTATCATATGCAAAATGTGTGGGGTCAGGTGATTTTTAATAACGAGAGAATATTTTCTCGAACTTGTTGGAAAATCTATGTTTCACGAAAAAATGACCAATAATAGAGGTAAACGCTTAATCTACGTGGGCGATACACCAGGTTTCATTGTACTTTGCATTTCTTTTTTCCAATAAATGTATTCTTATCAAGGGATAAGCAATTTCTCGGATAATCATGTTTCTTCACTGCACTTCCGATGTCGGTCACCATAAAACTTGTGTACTGAAACGAATAAAATACGGAATGCAATGCTGACAGTAGAAGCAGTGTATGCATACGCTTTTATTGACGAAGAAACTTTGATAAGAGTAATTCCAAATCAACTTTCACAGAAAGCAGTACAGAGAGGGCATTCACTTGGCAACAGGTACACTTTCAGTCATATAATGACAGGTATTACAAGGCAGCCCCAATACTTTAGAATGCTGATATAAAAACACATGCTTCTATTTTAAAAAAAATAAAATTTGTGCCAATTTCACACAAATTAGAAAAGGTACCAACTAGAAAACAAAATGTGTAATTTAATTCATCATCTACAACAACTTGTCGTTTCAGATATACTAAGTAATGAAACATCACGAATGTTTAATTACTGCAATCTCGTATTGATGTAGGCACAGAAGACGATGAGACGCTTTAGGAAGAAACAAAAGCAGCGAAGTGTTAACTTGTTTGGTTCACGTTTCAGCGTCCCGGCATTTATTTTCTAAGTCAGCTATCATTACTTTGCAGAGAGTTAACCCAAGGCCCACCGGAAAAAGGCGCAAAAAAATCAGTACATTGAAAGTTTTAATATGACGAGCACCCAGCAGCACAGCCCCACATACACACGCCCACGACAATCCCCTCCACGCCCAAGACAATCCGCTCCACGCCCTACGTACGTCGAACTCAGCACACTCCAACGCACACAGAAAAGACGAGACGCGCTGGGATAAGTGATAAAAATGTTGACTTTTTTATTAACAATCTGTGGAGCCATCATGACTCCTAAAACCAGACGTGTGAATTTCCAGGAAAACAAAGACATCACGACGAATAATTACTGATTGATTCTCAGTATTCACAATGTTAATTTTAAATTATTCCCATATCATCTAATAATACTTTTCTTTCGCATCTGTAGAATTCAATGAATTTTGCAATGAAATTTCGTTCTGTTTTAATTAGGTTAGACTTTCTGCATGGAACGTTGTCCTTACGGAACAACAGTGGATCACGGTGTTATGCAGAGTAAGGAAATGTAAAAGATCGTTGATGGCCTTGCGTACATTCTTATACCCATCGCTCGCGCTGTCCCTGTTCCAGTTATAGAAAGATAGAAGTAGTGCCTGCATTCTTCGAAACCTTTTCAGTGCCCAAAATGTAAAAACGATTTCAAAGCTTGTATTCGACAGTTTGAAGAAAAGACTACAAAATGCATTTATCTGCAGATGACGTACATCGACGTCAATATTTCTGAACATGTGATATAAAAAATAGGTAAAAGACAAAGTAATCGACAGTCGATAAAACCGTCATGACATAAAATGTTCGTATTGCTATTTTCGACACGTTTCTAATTTTTTTCAGTCTCGTGTAGAGTACTCTGAATGTATTTTTCATCCAATATAATCATGAAATACCAATTATAAATTTATATTGATAGTAATAAAATATCAATTCTACTAATGATCCCTATAATTCTTATACAAGCATCCACTGTAATCTTATCAAATTTCAAACCACTAACAAGAATCGCAGTAATTCCTATAGTACACCTCACACGTTCCCACTGTCAGCATTTCAAAGCACTTGGCACCCACTTTCATTCAATTAAATATTTTCAGGTCATTTAATGTATTTTATTCCGACACCTTTGGCCACACCACGACCACAATTGAAACACCTTTTGTTCTGCATTAATATTAAAAACAAACGTATTACTGTGCGAGTATTAGACTACTCGTTACCATTCCGTTAACAAAAAGTAGAATCAGGAATGAATTGAAGATATGAAAAGAATGCAACTATACGATTAAAAACCAAAAACTTGATAACTCCTGTACGTATGAACATTGTTCGAACAGAAATCAGAATAAGCGGAACGAATGGGGGAGGCAAAGGGCAGAAAATCTTCATTGATTGTGAGATTCATGCGATAGTTGACTAGCGCAAAAGCGCATTCGGAGTATTCTGGGATAATTTGTAATTTTTTTCTAATGATTATTTTCTATTTTCAGAACCCGTGTAATTTGGTCTCCTTGACCAAATTTCCCTAGGATATATTTCGAGGGCTTCTCTATTGATGTCACGACAACGAGGCAACACTACAAATCGAAAACCATCACTACATCGAAATCGGAACATTCCTCATCAGTGAAGAACAAGCCACCAGAGGATTCACTTACGTATTATACTTAAGTGTTCACATAAAGTTTTATCACAACAAAGAAATTGCGATGTTCACGCAAAAAGGAAAAATTGGTTAGGAATTCGTAACGAATTCATTTTATTTATGTATTTACTTATATATTATGAGATCATGAGATCAATTTTTTGTTTTCAAAATTAATATAATCATATGCAATGCATAATTTAAGATGATATTATGAGTTATTATTTATAACAATTATGACGTCTGCAAAATCATCTATGAACCTTTTTATTCCCTCCTGAAAGTGTTTTCATGGTATTACTAGTCGCAATCCAACGGGGGAAATCAACGATGTACTCCAACGTAGTTACTCCAGCTGTTAATGACATAGAACATTGTTCTTACAATTTTTCTTATATTTTAGTGACAGTTTTGCCATTCAACACTTACCGGATTTTTACAACCACAAAACAATAAACTTGAAAGTCACCAATCTTAATCGCTTCATGGAAACTCTAGCGTTCTCTTACAGATAGGCCTGCTTGTAAACACGTAATCTTATTTTAGCATCAGTCGGTGTAGACAAGAGTTGTGCAATGGTCGGAACACTGTGAATATTGAACTAGTTTAAAAAAGAAATTATATTCCATTTTGTGTCCCAGTGAAAAGCAACACAAATACAGAAAATGTTCAAAATATAAATGCCTTTGACATACATCAAAACTGAAAATATTTTAACACAAAGTCTTTGAAAATTATTGTAATTCATTTTTGAATAATAGTGGGATTATTTCTTAAATATATAAACAAATTCAATTATTTTAAATTTTACTCCGAAGTTCGGCGTTCATTACCGCCATTCCGAGTATTTCCCATTTTGTTTCTCCTTTGGAAATTCATATTCCCCTTTTAATATTAGTTGTAAATTGATCTCGTATTTATTGTCAAAATATTTTATCGTGTATTCATTTTCCCTTCCGAATGTAACATAAATTTTACTATTTTTAACGTCAAACAATAATAATAATAACATAACAATATAAATTATTATTATTATTATCATTATTAATATTATTATTATTAATATTATTAATATTATTATTATTAATATTATTATTATTAATATTATTATTATTATTAATATTATTATTATTAATTATTATTATTATTATTATTATTATTATTATATTATGTGAAATTGAGTATAAATTTCATTTTATCCCCACGAGTGGTGAAGAAAATTTAATGAAAGTTGTGGGTATGATAAATTACTACTATTTCTTTACAAACTTGGCAGTTACTCACACAATTCGCACTATGTACAAATTTACCGAATTTAACGCGTTATATTTTAACGTAATTCAGCAACTATTAACACTAATATGTAAGTACTATATGAAAAAAATATGCAAAAAAAATGTCATAAGACTAGGAAAACAAAATTATTTTCTCATCTATTACATAGCTATATTTGGAACGAGATGTTTGAAAGCAATACGCACATTTTAAAGTAGAGGAAAGAGACTGAGCTGTGAGGAGGAAAATGCAGCTGCATTACAGATGGCCACCATGACGGGTGCGGGCAATGCTGCAGCGGCCCAGCGCAGCGCAAGGTGGCCGCATCGGCAGCAGGCGAGTGGGGCCCGGGGGCCGCGGGGGCAGAATGCACGCGGAGAGAGTGCGGCGGCGGCACGAGGGGAGCAGGGGGCGGGGCGGGGCGCAGCAGGCCCGGGAGTGTGTCGCGGAGCAGGCGGTAAGGGCGGGGGGGGGGGGGGCTAACCTCTGACCCCGTCCTGGCGGCTCTTTGAGCGCGGAACTCAGCGTCGACCGACGGACAGTGGCGAACCGGGCTAATGCGGGTCTCGCCCGAGTCAAAAGCAAACCCTCATCTGTCAACCTCCGCGCGGGGTGCGGCGCTGGGGGGCAGCGTGGGTGGCGGGGGCAGGGGGCGGGGGGAGGTGGCGGGCGGTGGGCGGTGGGCGTGTGCACCGGACGGCAATGGCCTCCGCAAAGCGGTGCGACGCCGCGTCGACCTGTCTGTCCTCTGCAGATCTGCTTGCGCACGCGACGCGGCCTTCATGAACAGAAACACCGCATTTAGGTGGGCGACCGACGCGCCGCCCTGCGGTCCATGGGCGCGTTGGTCTCGTTCCGCCTCCAGCAGTTTTGACAGAGCGCACCGCCACGAGGCTCCGCAGCCGGTCGATTTTATTATGCGGGCACGACTTTATTAGTTTCTGAAATGCCGAGAGTGGCGGAGCGTCCTGCATTCACGGAATAACTGATGTGTGCATTTATTCAAACCGAGAGGCGGATTTTATAGGGTTGGAAAACCCTTCATAACACTTATGTTTGATGGATGACAGAACAGTGTCCTTTGTTTACATCAATTTGTTTTTGATTTTAAGAACATTCCAGAATAAAAATATATGTAGAATTATCAGCTTATCGTTCGCAATATCTGATGTTTTTATCGGCACAAAAAGTTTAATAAAATGTCTTAGTTCTTAAAATGTTTTTTTATTTATATAATCGTGGTGTCGAAATATCGTCACGTTATGCTACGAATATTTGAGCAAATAAAATAAAAGAGAAATTGACTTCTTATTTCATAGAATCCCACTTCCTGGTACAAAACAGATGGAATTGAGTGTTGTATTTGATGTAATGCAAAATTGTGACAATTATTTCAACAGGCTATGTGGGCAAGCCAAACACACTATGTTTTAAGTAATATTTCCAGGCAAAGCCAATTACCTTCCCATTCCAAGGATTGTTCTTTTTTTAAATAGTTTTCTCGGAACCGGTGTCACTCAAAATTATGATATACTCCACCAAGCAGACACAAACACCCATGCACAGGCAAGAATTAAAATCCAGGAAATTCTAACCAATCAATTTCATCTTCCCAAAAACAAAGTTCAATGCAAAAATTATATTATTTTGTAATATTTTCAATGCCATGAATTCACATCAAAGTGTCCCATTCGAAATTTATTTTAATTTTGAGTATCATAATGAGACGGTTTCTATTTACATTTCTGAAAGTGCTGAAAGTGTTCATATGCCATGGAACTTAAATAAACGTGTAAATAAACGAGGGCATGCCATGTACATTAAATATTCAGAGAGATATAGTTAAACAAGTGCAAATAGCCGTGAAAATGTAATCTCGTATGTATGCCCATTGCATCAGGTGAAGATTATGTTCACTAAAAACGTCTCTAGGGATATTGCTTACACTATTTTAAGGGAAAATTTAATTATATGAACACTACGATTATGGAACAATTGATAATGGTTTTAATGAAAACATTTTCTTGGGTTTTACGTCCCTGAACGCTCCTTTCTGTCGAAACACAACGTATCAATTGCACCCTGTTTAGAAACTTAGCAATAATATGATGGATTCACATTAATGGACGTACCGAGGTCGTATACGCGGACTAGGTCGGACAACTTCATTGGCGGCACCGCACAGATCCACCCACATTAAACATCCCCTGAAAAGCCTGATACGCGTTCTGTATATTTAATACAAGCCAAATAAACATGCGTACAAACTCAATCGAATCATTTCTTTTTTGCTTTTTGCAATCTCCTCTTTGATTGGGGTCACGCAAGTTTTAGAGCGAACTCCTCCGGGCGACAAACGAGTCACCCGTGTCAACAGCAACCCTTGGTGATAGCGCCTCGCGCGTGTTGTGACGTATGTTTAAGGTCGCAGTGTTGCCTTTTAAAGGGCGTGCTTTTCGGTAGCGAAGGTCGACGGCTCTGCCGCCGCCGCCACAACCACCATCGCCAAGCCGGCGTGTGTAGAGCGGCTGGAAATGTTCCAAAGATTTGCGCAGCGAGGTTTCATTCTTTCCGAGCTGACTGGTGCACTCACGCGGCTGCCTATTTCTTTCTGCAAGACTTCCTCCTTCTCTATTGCCCTTATTTGAAATCCAAATTAGGGCGAATGTTGGTGCGAATTATCGGCAGTATTAAAACTTGCGTTGCGTTCTGGCTTAAAACTCTCTGTTTTATGCCAGACAGAGATCGGTGAGAAACACGTTTTCAATCAGGAACCACGAAGTTACATTTCTCCGGTTTAGATACATTATCTGAATCATGTTAAATCTTTAAACATACCAAAGTTACTACATACAACAAAATCTACTTTCTGGAGACTCGGAAAATGAATCGTTAAGGTATTGTAAGGTGCGCCGTTCGTAAATGAACATTTCTGGTAGAAATATATGACTTCAGGAATATTTCTGTTTTGAGTAGAATTTTAAGATTCAGCTAACAATAATTACTATATCTAGATAAACTAGTGATTATCTGAACTAACATTGCAATTATTTGTTGTTTTTTTATTCGTAGAGAATATATGACATTTTTTATTAACTGAGAGTATAAACTTTTGAATAAGAAATATGCTATGCTTCCATACCAATTAATAGAACAAAACAAAAATTCATAAACTCCTTTAAATTATTTAAATACTCTTGATTTTATACGGAATGTGAAGCTACATTACAAACGATTTAACTTGACGAAATTTCTGATATTTGTCCCCATATTTCAATTTAATATTTTTCCAAAACAATGATCCTGCAATAATGTCACTATTAGTTACTTACCAATCACAGTAATATTATAATTGTAATTTAAAGTTTTTGAAGATGTGCTAGATACATTACCGTTGGTTTATTTTTATTAACAGCTGAAGTGTACAATGTGAGTACGAAAGAGTAATCTTCAAATGAATATCCAATTGCATAGCACGAGTATAGTTGGGTTGTGAAAGTAATCTAATTTGCCCTTTCGAATATGCTCTGGACAAAAGAAGTCGGGATATCTTTCACGTCCTTATTACACACTGTAAGAGGAACAACCATCATAAACACACATTGACAGAATATAATTTTTTTAATGCAATCTATCCCACTGGGAAGAATATTATTTGATCATCTTTTGCAAGGGTATTTCACATCTATCATTGCTTTATTTAAAGAATAAGAATCATTTAACATATTTCATCATCTTTATTGAAAGAATAAGAAAAAAACATGTTTAAAATATATTAACTATGGAATATGATTAAAATTTCCATTTAAACATTGTTCTATTTTTATAGGGAACGTTCAGGATCGAACAGGAAAATAATTCAAGTAAGAAATATCCTTACTTAAAGATAAATGCATTACATTTGTGAAGTATTCTAAATAAATAATACATTTGCTACAATTATAAAGCCAGACCTATTTTCAACTGAAACATATTTCTTAGTGGACATGATATTCTCTGTAGAAGGCTATCCACATTGCATTTATATTTCAGTACCAAGGTTCATACGAGTATATTCGATCGTTATTATTGAAATAAGTGATAAGGCATGCATATTGCTAACACCAACAAATTATGTGGTACGGAATTTTAAAGTTTTTATCGTCGATCTCAGCAATTCAAAATCACAGTTTAATTATGATCACCAATATTGTCCACATAATATAGAAAATATCTATTGTAAACTGTAATCTATGCGTGTTATTCTTTCTTAAAATTATTCACTTCAATTAATATACTTTCATCTTCTACACTACATCTGTATGAGAAACTACAGTCAACATTTTTTAGTTTACATAGAAAATAAGTAGACAATGTTTATTGTCAATATGCCAATAAATTTTACGTTATGGTACTTATTGTAGTATAAAAGATGATCTACTGAGAATCCTTAAACAACATTGGGTTAGAGAGATTTCGTAGAATTAAGAATTTCCTGAGAACATGCTCTGAAAACAAATTATTAGTTTTCACAAATTCCTTTTACACACACATTTTGCACAATTCAATTTTTACTTTAAAGTGTAAACCGTATTCATTGTAGAAACTCTGCTAACGATATATTTTTCACTATTTCTTAAATCATGTTCACGTCGATCTAATAGTACATTTATTGCCTGAACTCAATACGTCACTATTACGATCTTCAGCGTGTCTGCATTCCAGACCTGCATCCTATCGTTTCCTTTGTCCCGAATATAACGAGACACTTTTACCCACGCAACGCAATATTTGCTGACTATATACGTGTCGGAAATACAGTGACAACTACAAACACGTCGATGACACATACAAGGAAGTCTCTGAACTCTGCGAAATCTCATAACGCTTTATTAGTGAGAGAGTATTGCGCTCATGCGAAATCGAGAGGTCACAAAATGAAAAAATAACGACACCGATTTCTACATAAAACCCATTAATAATAATAATAATAATAATAATAATAATAATAATAATAATAATAATCCATAAAATTGCATCCCATTCAATTTCTGGGCAACTGATGATTTACTAAACTCTTTAAATTAAATTATATTTATTGCATCCTCAAGCTGGCATATTTATTTTCAGATAGCGTAAAAATATGCGTTTCTGATATTTTAGTTCCCAATTACAAGAGGAAACCAATCTGCGTCATCCATGCATATTCTATTTTTACCCTTTTGACATTTTAAAGTTTGTGATTTGTATAAAGTATTCACTGCGTATTAGTTTAAACGGATCTCCGCGTTCAAAAGCTTTTGAAACTGTCATCTACACCAGTAATCTATGCGACAAAACTCAAAGATGAATAGTCCGAATTACTCGAAGAAAGGAAGTGAAGTGTGCTAAAATGTAATACGAAAACAAACGACCAGCAAAAATACTTATGGTGACAATCTCTAACAAGATAAGAAACTAAAAACTCCGAAAGATATCCGAGGAAAGGTCTCCGCGTATAAAACACTGAGAGAAACCAGATTATGAGGGCGGCAGTAAAAACCGCGAGATAGCGTTGACGAGAAGGGGAGTCAAACGAAAAGAATAAGAGGCGATGGAGCGTCGCAAGAAACCGGCAACTGCGCGATGGCGGGCGGGTCGGCCGGCGTCTCGCCGACGCATGAAGGAAAAGAAGGCGCGGGATGGGGTGGGGGGAAAGGAGCGGGGGCATGCCGGAAGGGTGAGTAGGGGGGAGAAGGCGAGTCTCGGGCGGAACTAATCGCACTCCAGCGGAAATCCGTGCGCCAACAGCTCCGCCGCCTCGCCGCCACCTCCGCTGCCCCTCTGCAGGGCCCCGATCCCGCACTCGGCCGTCTTGAAGAGAGCCGCGCGGAACCAAGTGACACATACAAAGGGGCACATTTCGGGCGCGTTCGCCCGGATCTGCCGTCGTTGGAGACGAGGGCCTCTGGGGCGGAGCGCCGCGCCGCGCCACCGCGAGAGGGAGGAACTCCCAGAAACGTTCGAAGCCGCCTGGCTGGTGCAACGTAAAGCGGGTGCACGTGGGGAGGGAAGAGTTGAGGACACGTGGTTCTGACAGAACGGTGGAGAAGGATGTATATTAAAGCAAATGATAAGTTTACGATAGAAAAGGAAGGATATGAATACAGAAGAAATGATACAAGGAGAGAAGTTTATGAGTTTGAGTGTGAAACTCATCATGTCCTGTGATGAAACGAATCTTGTCCTGTCATATTTGCAATATATTTACTCGTGATTACTGTTAGAACGTCGGAAGTGTAATAAGAGGTAAAGATTGTCAATCTCGTAAAAATGATTGTGAGAAATGTATCTTCGTAAGCCATAGAAAGAATCAAACTATTAGTGTAGGTCATTAGTAAATATTCAAAGTGGACTCTACTAACATTTCGCTTTAGAAATCTAATATCAAAGAGCTGATATTGGAGATCATGTGTATCTGGAGCAAGTAATAATTCAAAATTTTTATGTCCAACTAGCAAGCAGTTCACAACATTCTCACAATGAACAAAGACAATTCTCGCAATAAAAATTTCCCCGGCGTCTCCTGATGTTACAACTTGAAAAAACACATCGTTACTGAATATAGAAAGGGAAGTAATATATGGTAAACAAGTTATCGTGATAGCGAACGTAAACGAACATATTCAGCAGCGTATCAAACCAACTGCATTCTACTGTATAACGGTTTCAATTCACATGAAATCAGCAGACTTCTAGCGACGAAATGCGCTTCTACGTACCTACTGTACTACCAAGTCACTACAAGTTGGAGTTACCCGTTTCCAATGATATCAGTAATACATTGCACGGCCTCGAATTCCGGCATTATTTCATGTTAAGGACATCGGCAAAACAGTCCTCCTGAAGACGAAAAGTATGTCCAGAACGTGTAGAGAAAATGCACAATGGAGATTCTTCGCAAAACCAGGAAGGGTGCATTGGGCATGCCTTGAAACATGTAATTCAGTGCAGGCTGGTTGAGGACAAAAGGGGAGCAAGATGGCAGCTTAGTGCAACCTTCGACCGCGCGAGCCGATACAAAGGCGCGCGTTTCGCGAACGCCCGTCAGCACCGTACGCGGGTAGCGGGGCGAGGGGCGGTGGAGGCGGTGGAGGCGGTGGAGGCGGTGGAGGCGGTGGAGGCGGGGGAGGCGGGGAGGCGGGGAGGCGGGGAGGCGGGGAGGCGGGGAGGCGGGGAGGCGGGGAGGCGGGGAGGCGGGGGGGGGGGAGGCGGGGGAGGCGGGGGAGGCGGGGGAGGCGGGGGAGGCGGGGAGGCGGGGGAGGCGGAGAGGCGGGGGAGGCAGTGGGCGGTGGCGGGCACGGCGTGTAGACGCCGCGAGGGATGGGGCGGGTGGGGCAGGTTATGGCTTAGCCCCTCCGATCTGCCCTCAGCCGCGCCCCTTCCGGCAGGGCTGCGGGCGCAACCTCCCCGCCCTTCCCCCGCCGTCCCCCTTGCGCAAACCCGACGCCGCGCGGCCTAAGCCCGTCCGGTACACCGCAAACGCCAAGCCCCTCGGCACTCAGCCTCCGCACCCGGTTTCCGTGCCAAGAACTCCGTCGTCTTGATCGGGACAATGCCTTGCTTCCCGACTATCGGAATTGGCTTCGGCACTTCACGCGAAAAGCTGTGTCGGAGTTGGCGACATCTCCTAGGAACACGATGAGGGAGAGACTAATCGAATCTCGCGATTTCATTAACTTAGTATGCACAAAATATTTAAAAAAAGCTTTTAATCCACCAAAAACCGCAGCGTTACCTTGAAGAAAAAAAGAGGATGATAATTGCTTATAAAGATCCTAAGCACACATTTTTCTTCAGGTCGAATCGATTGTGAATTTTGTAAATCAACAATGGTTTAATTCTTAAGACTTGTTTTTACACAGTTCAAACCATCAAATCAAAATTAATTTAAAACATTTAAAACATCTTGATTCAAATATAATTGTAACTTATACTTCGATTTATTTGTAGAGGTACTTGACGAAAATCAGCTGTAACTGTAACATCCAATCGGGAGCTTGAACGTCGCCACAGTGACGCCTCTGAGGTGACGTTCAAGTTCCCGTTTGGATGACACAACAGATGATGGACGTCAGGCGCCACTACATATAAATCTAAGTATAAGTGTTCCTTTGTAGGGAAAATTAAATACAAGTGAAGCACTTTTGGGATATTGTCAGGGGATTTCGACCCTGTATTTTGTAGTTTATATTATCAATAGTGATCAGGAAATCTTGATTTTGAAATATATGAATTACATTGTTCTTAAATCTACCTCTTCAGAGTATAGTAAAATAATTTCTGTTAAAATGGTGATACTAATTATTCACAAACAAAAGAGATTCGAATATATTTCAAATGCCTTTAACAGGACTGCATAAAATAGTAGAAACGGCAAGTATTACAATGACTTGTTAGTAAAAGAGAAAAATAATACATGTTAAGTGTCAATATATTTTGCATTTAGAGATTAAAATATTGTTTCTTTATGAATAAAATAAAGAAATTATACACGATTAAAAACGTTAAATTATTCATTATAAAACAGAGTGTTTCATTAAAAGTAGCACAAAAGCCGCAAACTGAAACGAGATATTCTCCATAAAGTATTAACGGTACCGGAGTGAAATTTTATCCGAGTTGCATTAGAAAGGAAACCATACGTTTCTTGTCAGGGATATACAACACTGTCTTACCGCCCATACTAATTCTAATGCATGTGTTCCAGTGTTTAGGTCAGCATAATAATCTATCATGTTATTACATACAACGTTCGGCTCTATCCGTATTGAGCCATCTTCAAGTTTACAAACCACCCACTACCTACCTACTACATCGGATAACATTTTTATTTTGGAATAATGTGTGTGATACAGTTCCAGGAGATGTAAGGAATCAAAATAACCATTTTTTGTCTATGGACTTACAGCGGAAATGTAAAAAAAAGCAAAAAAACTAGTTAAGTCATTTGACATTTCTCAATATTTGGCCTGCCATCATACATAGACGTTTGTTGTGGGAATTCTAATGTAGTGTTGTTGACGTTTTTAAGAGAAGAAATAAAAGACGTCAAAGACGTTTAACATGCTCAGGAAATATTTTTGAACGCGCTCGAAAATGACAGATTATTTTCTGTTTTTTTATAATTTAATCAATCAAGTAATCAGTATTCGTGTATAATTATCATTGGAAAATTATATACATCAATTAATGGACTTAAAGCATATAACAAGATAAGTCACATCAGCCACAGCAAGATTCCCGCCTTTCCTAAATGCTGCAATCTCAATTTTGATCAATATATTTATAAATTGAAATGTCTTTGTTCAAATCAAGTGTACTTGTGTATAAATTATTGTGAATGGCTTTGGGCAGTATCAAGGTAAGCAACATTTTTGGCCCTCTTCAAGTTAACATCGTGGACCAGACGATTACTAAATAGAGCCGAATACTCCGCGAAATAATAGAACATCGTATTATGTTGACATGACTCAAAAATACATCAATTAATTTAATCAGGAAGCAAATACGACTAAGAAAACGTTATTCTAACTGCAATTGTAATTGAACGTCTATTAAACGAATTAAATAGAACTAAAATGTTAAATGCAGCTAAAAATGTATTATCTACGACGATGTATTGATTGGATAAAAGCTTTAGAAGGTTATAAAACCATGTTCAAATTACACCTTAGTGCCCGCAACGAGAGAATAGATTATAAGAGGAACAAAAAAATCAATTTAAAGAGAGGTGGCAAATAAAAGTAATCACATTGCACCATCGACGCCTGAAGTGATAATATCAGAAAAAGTCAATATCACAAAGAACGAAATTATGCTTCATATTCTGAATTTGAATTGCTTATATTGATGTGTGTAGGAATATTTACTCTTTTTTCAATCATTTGATTACTTATTTAACGTGAAAATTACTTGAACATTGAGTATGTGGGAGACGTTGAGAATGTGTTCCGTTTTCATGATTTCGGAATTCCTATGCTGAGTCTTATACAAGTTGAATATGAATAAACATATTAATTTTTTTTTTCGAAAAAACAGATAACAAGAAATATTCCCTTTCGTAAAATCTATATGACTGATTTTGACTATCCACACAAATTTAAGAACACTAAGTAGCTTTTGGTCGTAGTGTTTGGTCATGGTTTTGTTATGTACCTATGGGATCTGGAAAAATACAAGAACGAGAGTTTCATTTTTGACTGAAAATGCCAATATTTGATTAAGTTAATCCGCAATTTCTCATACCTGAACGTAATATGGTAACGACTAAATTCTCACACTCTCTTTGGCAGTGCCTGTTTACAACACAGCTGACGTCATACGGCATAGAAAGAAGCTTCGAAATGCACGTAAACCGATTCAGAAAAGCCTACTTTCGCTGCATCACGATTCCATTTTTTACACACTCAACAGCACCATTTTGTTTGCAGGCCACAAGTAAAAAATACCTGTATAGGTAATTGTTTAGCTACTTCTTATTGCATACCACTTTAGGAAGCGACTCCTGACCACGAGAGCATGGAGAACGATTATTTGATGGTACAGTTCACAAAATAACTAGTCCTTCACTAACTCCTTACAGAGCTCAAGAATTGTGCGGAAATGGTAAAACTACATTTATGACTACAAGTAAGACACATGTCCATTTCAGTGTTTTCACAATGGAAATGAGAAACTGGATCTATACGAGGGCCATTGACACAGAAGCTGGCTGGTTCAATGTGGTATTAAATCCGACCGAAGGGTAAATTGATTCTTGTACGGTATTTCTACTCAGAAATCGTTGTTTAGGGGACAAACTTATCCAACCCAGAGCAATGCCACGAACATCACACAATGGTAATTTTGAAAGCTCAATATTATGATCAATGACTTCAAATAGTTTGAAAGATCTAAAAATATTGCAAGACGTAAAACATTTTGTTCTGATGATTAAGAGACATCTTTCAGAAAAAAATATTGAGATTTTTAATCCATGTCGAGATATCTCAAGTATAATATCCATACGTAAAAAATCCCTCCAGTATGTTTGAGAAAAGTATCACAACAGAAAATAGCTGATAATTTTGAATGTAATTTTGCTGCGTTTCCGAAAAGCGGATAAATCTTTGCTGTTTCGAAATTATCCGGAAATATTTCTATGCATATGGATGCGCTGAATATGTGAGTAGAAGGTTCTATGATGACAGGCGCTTAAGTATTTAACAAAAAAACTTAAAGTCCAGGTGAATATTAATTTTTTGGTTTATCGAGTATATTCAAGATGTTTACTGGAATATGCAAAGCGTTAAAATTTTGATTTTTAT
This sequence comes from Teleogryllus oceanicus, assembly GCA_964035755.1. Lineage (NCBI taxonomy): Eukaryota > Metazoa > Arthropoda > Insecta > Orthoptera > Gryllidae > Teleogryllus > Teleogryllus oceanicus. The sequence goes on from CAXIVR010000001.1 coordinate 107,832,387, forward strand.
GCTGTGTATTGAAAACGTTTAATCATATATCTGATTAATTTAATGTTCACAAACTCCGGGACTACGAGAATAGTTGTTTACAGATAAGTTGAAAAATAATCTCTTCTGATCCATATGTCACCATTTGACATTCAAAGTACTCCTATGATTGAAAGTAACCTGTCGATTCACTAAGAATTTGGTATTATCAGCACATAGTACACTTTGGCATTCTCAACGCTTTTTCCATTCTAATTTATCTCAAACTTCCTCTCCACATTAAATGCGCAGTTCTATTCTACAGATTAAACCATACCAAATATTAAAAATCTAAAATCATCCGATTATGTATTGCAACTATTTAATACTTCAACTACTTTTTGCATGCAATTTAATTTTTTCCTGGCAAAGAATATTCTCAAACATCACAACAAATAATAGGCGAATGGACGCAGATTTCTGTCACAACACTACATCACCTCCACAATCTTGTAAAGATTCATATATAGCCCTAGAAACAGATACATAATAGGTCGTCATTCCGCCACGCTTCATAATTCGTATAACGAATGCATCAGCTAAACCAACAAGATCGTCGATCTGTGGGTCTAGCAGGAACACATTCTAGTGTTACGACGTGCAAAACTTTCCAATGTAGACACTGCATTCTGAGCTGTGAGAGCAGTAATAGACCAATTTTTGTTTCTGCTTTGCTTATTATAAACTTTAATAAGCTCCGCCAAGTCACGTCATTACTTAAAATTTATTTCATTTTGAATTTCCTCTCTACGCATGCTGACTTTCCATGTACCTCTGAAGGGGTAACAAACCAAGTTCTTTTCGATCAAGGTAACTGATTAAATAAGCATGCAAAGTTTTAAAAATCAAGAAAACATCAATAAAATTCTACTGGGTAAGGTTTTGGTTTCCCTAGCCCAAAATAGCGTCCACGCCAGACTGAGAAATTAGCCACATTAAATAGGTTTAGCCTACCAATTTTAGGTGGCCATGAATTGTGAGCGATGTTTTTAATCTCTCGGATAATAATAGTATTAAACAGGATAAATTGAATAACCTTTAATTATCATATTTCAATGTACAGTACCATCATTATTTTTTTTCAGCAACACTTGTTTTCCTTTTACATCAATCATTTGTTTTCTCTCTTGAATGTTTCACATAAAACAATTGCCACTCAGTTCATTTACAATTAAAAGACAAAATTAATTGCGTGTAAATTCGAGAAAATTCCTTGAAATTTACTTCTAAAGCACTCATTGAGTAAAACTAATATTGTTTTTAGCAATGGCGCTGAGTCTGATTTTGATTTCGAATTATTTTGTCAAAGAACAGTACACACATCTATATGTGACAAACAGGGAAAAATACAATCTGTGTCCGTTCTCTTGACCACCAATATCTTTTTCACACTGTTTGTTCACAAATAGTTGAATGATTATAAAAGTACCAACAAAGCTAGTTAACAATATCTGAAAACAACATTTTCACTCCCAAGTTACAGAAAACTTATTTTCAATAGTAAACGAAATGTTCTTTATTATTTCCATTTCTTGCTGTTTCCATTTCTTGGATAACTTAAGCGATGAATATGCATTCTGAATCCGGAATATTCTAGTTTATACATAAAACCACGAAGCGAATTCTAATTACAAAATTATGAACCAATGTTTCAAAAATGTATCTAAACGCACAATATGTTATGAAGTTTCAGCACTAGTTATGTGACAAAACCGATTTTAAGCGTGAAAATATATTATTCCATCCACCTTTTCCAAAAGGAAATCAGTGAGAAAAAGCGAAAAAAAAGATGATTTTTCTTAGTAATGTAAAAGTTCAAGTGTAATAAAATTCGATAGTTCTCTAGAAATATGGAATCGTGTAAATATTTTGACAAACATACTCAACCATTAATACATTCCTATTACTATTTAAAATACGAATTATGAAATGGAAAATATTCTGTGTCTATGCATCACACATCTAATTTAATGTAAGTGAATAGAATCTACATGAGAACTGAACCCTGGTTCCATGCCACGGAAAGCCGTGCATGGAACCACGCTTGTAACTCTGGTTCCGTGTAACTCTGGAGGTAGCAACTAAGTCTAGTTAATATCTTTTATCTGATTTCAAAAAGAATGTTTTATGGGAAACACCTACTTATTTATACCAATAAAGTTATATTAATCTGGAAGTTTCTTAGCTGCTTAAATCGGTGAGTAATTAATTAGAATCCTTCACAACTGTGAATAATCATTTAATGTGGCTGCTTAGATACGATCACATCCGCAGTGTTCGCATTCACCAGGCACCAATATTAAGTGCCTACCATCAAAAATCTACTTCCAAGTCATATCAATTTACAATAATCCACTACCATGTATTAAAATATGAAGAAATTAATTTTCTTAAAATTGCAAAACTGTTTGTATACCTTGGAGAATATTATTGACTCCAAAATGAAAACAGTCCTGTTTTTTTGCAATTATACATTACCACAATTATAATCAGCATAGTCAATTTGGCACTTAAAAGAAAAACATTTAGGAAAAACACATCACGATTACAACATAAATTAATGCCTTCATGAATTTTGCGGGTGTTTTAGAAGTCAGACGACAAAATATTAAAAACAACTAAGGAAAATACATTTATATTTTCTTGTTACCACAAATGTAGTGCATAACCACGAGCACATCATGAACAACACAAGTCGGGTGTTTTGTTTTCTGTCGTGTCGAAGAGTTTGGAGATCAGGCATTGATGTGGGCCTTTCGTCACACACTTATAAATAATGCAACAAAATTAAACAAAGGCAAAGAACATCTGTATCCATTTTTAATTATTTTAATTTGATATAATTTTTTAAAAAAAAAAAATTTTTTTTACAATTAATAATTAAATTTAATAAAATACTTAAATTTAATTTATTAAAAACTAGCGGACCTGGCAAATGATTCGCTACTGCAGTGTGTTACACTTCTCACGCTACAGGTTGCATGATTGTTAATCACGTTTTACGCTCTGCAAAACTTCTCACAGATGAAAGGCTTTCTGGCGAGTACTGGTTTGTTCTCTTATTCTTGGTTTGGATACGATTGTCAAGAATCCTATTGTTAAAACGTTTTCCTTCAAGTTTGGGCATGCGTTTGCTCACACAGTCTTAGATAAATTCGATTTACTTGTCCCAGATAACGTTCAAGTAATATCGGGTGTGTAAATTCCGGCCGATATTTCACATTCTCAGGGGCAGAATATGCAGCCATCCAGAACATGTGCTTAAGACCTTATTTACAATGCAAACTTAAACGTAACCTAATGCTGTAAATGTAACCGCAAAATGTACACGTTAAACCTAGCATTCACAATGACGATCGTAAGCTGGAACTTAAGTTTCACCTGAACCAACCAGAATTCGAACTTGATCGATTCGTTTCTAGCCCGGTGAAAAGATCTTTCCAACATAGTTTCTATCTATTTCTTCGACATTTTTATCGATTTGTCTGTACATATATAAGAGTAGCTGTTTTAGTAGTGCTCGCATTTCCTTCATCGTATAAACAAGGATTCTCTCGTACCAAATTGACGAGGAATTCCTCGAACATAATTAGTTTATTCGCATGTCAAGTTAAAGTCACAATAAAAATTGCCCAAATTCTTATTTTGAATTCACTATACGCATCAAAACTTGTTCGCAAACTTGTTTTTACATTACAATAACAAAATTATCTAACCACAAATTACCTCAACACAATCTGAAATAGATCTTCCACGCTGCTCTCTGACTGGTGTTCGGTAGAATTCCGACGTAAACTTTACGTAAAATCTTGGAGATTGTAAACTCTTAAGTTTACGGACTTACGTCTACGGTTACGTCACGACCTTGGGAATGGTCTCGCGCAGTAACTAATTGGTAGGTTTTGCGGCTACGTTACGATTACGTTGAAGTTTACATTGTTAATGAGGTCTAACACTTGACGGTGCAGCGGGTAGTATAGCGCCTCTGGTCAGGAACGCTTGAGTCGTAAACGCGAGTAACAATCAACAACGCCCCTACATTTACTACTTAATTCAAACCACTTAAATACTCCGTTACTAATAAGATCAAAGAGTGAAAATTCCAGCGAAATCGGTCTAGTAGTTTTGCGTCTACATGCGACCGACATGTGCACATTCCCTTTTATGAATATATTATTGGATGTACTCTTGCTTTATTGCAAAATAAAATTTGATTTTTTCCCATGTATGTTTTTTCAGGAACCCTTTCGCTACTTCTATGAGCACAGCTGATTTTGCGCAATGCCTCAGAACAGAAATAATTAGTTGGGACACCAGTTTCGTTGACAATCAGGAAAGAACAAATTACGCTGGGAGAGCGCCCAGAGGGATCTTAACGATTATGTGGTGATCAAACCAAAATTGTCTGTTTTTTCCACAATTTTCTTTACACAGTTATTTTCAAATTTAATTGAGTTATGGACCAGAATACTATCGAAAATGAACCTGAGTTGTCAGATAATTACAATTATTATATGAAAATAATATTTAAATAAATCTCAATTATTTGTTAAAATAACTTAGCATTTATATTACATTAATTACAACTACAATTTTCAAGGATGATTTTAGTGTATTGAAATAATGGTCTATTTTGTATCGCATTTTTAGCAATATCACCCCAGTAGGGTGTAACGTTAACTACGAACCAAATACTACCATACTAGCGAACTCACAGAATCTGGGGTTTTCGGATAGGAGCGTGAAAACAAAAGGGGGCACGAGGCGACCACCATGCAGGAGTTTGAAACCAGGACCCTTCGCACCGATGCCTCGAAACCGTTCACCTCCTGTGCGCCAAGACCAGTCAATATTTTTTAAAATCCTTGTTCATTACGGAAAATTGTTACCTACTGATGAAAAATGACACTTTTCTTTAACAATTCTTTCTAACTTTCAATTTTACGCCCCCTAGGTGCGCGTCATTGGGTCAATTGGTTAAGACGAGTAGCAACGTCACAGATCTACTGAGCTGTGCATTTCGCGAACAGTCACGTAGGTTATCCGCAAACCACCAAGCAATATGAGGACACACCACCAGCAGCAGCAGAACCACCACCACCACTGCCCCCGCCTCCGCCGCCGCCGCCGCCGCCGCCGCCGCCGCCGCCGCCGCCACGAGAGCATCTAGCAGCTGCAGCCAACGCGCTCCATTTGCCATCTGTCCGAGTTTAAATGCGAGCCGATGCGGTTTGACCACGACATGCTCTATGCATTTACTGTAATGAAATAATTAAACATTTCCATTCAAATGTTTTGACCACATTTAACATTGTTCGCAAATCCAATTCTGCGCGTGACTTTCAATAATATATCGGGTTATACTTCAAGCGTTTTGATATGATTTTCGATACGATCAGCTAACGAACACCTGTGAATAGATTCAATGCTCTGTTTGGGCAAATGAACCTCCGTCAATTGACGGTGCAACACAGATCTCTCTCCCGTCAACAATTAAAATTAGATACTGAGGCCACATGTTCCAATCGATTAAAACGGCCATTTTACCGTTCCACTGGAATACTTTTATTTCGTACAATTTTTAAGGGTCCCTAAATTTTACACTAAAGTACTTCTTCAAACGTAGGAAATTGAGTGCAAGTATCCCTGTTGTTGTACACAACGACAACAATATAATATTAATAACAGTAACTATTATTATTAAGTTAGAAAAAATTATTAAATACATTCATGAGAACAAATAATTAATAGACGCAAGAAATATAATGACAATTACTCGATCATTTGTAATAATGTGAATTGATACGTTAATCAGAATACTTTGATTCTCTTGAAGGAAGTGCTTTCAGTATATTGTAACATAATAAAAAAATATTGACACTCGAAAACTGAAATTTTCTTTTGAATACTAAAAAATATTTTAAACTAAAAAAGATGAAAATTCAGTTCTCATAAGTAACAAACAAAATCAATATGTCTTTGAACTAGTTTAATACCTATGTTAACCTAATATCAAAATAGACATCTAGTTCTTGGAATCTTGGAAACATGAAATCATTCAGATATCTTTGCTTGAACTTTTAAATCGAGCAGAAGAACATAAAATAAACAACACAAATGATTATTTCATTTCTATGTTCCTCATTATTAATACTTCCTTCAAAAACTGGCATCATATTCTACCAAGTTTAATACTTCTTTATGATTTTCATTCACTTCATTATGATTTAGTCTTTAACGCCATTTTACAACATAGATGTATTTGACATCACACTGACGTGTTCCAGGTACTCCAATTTCACTTCATAACACAATTAAATATTGACGAAATATTATATCACTAAATATGCATGACCAGTAATATACTAGTTCGCGAGAGTTAGAAAGCGGAGTCAGTTGAACATCAATCGTTTTAAGGTATGCTTACATAACCACGCTAGTCGGCAGCGTGCACTGCCAAGAATCATTTCCACGTCAACAACTGCCCGTGATGTCCTGAGCCAAGGCGTGCCGTGCTGATGGTAATGGCCCTGGGATGCAACGCCGGGCCGCGCTCAAGCGCGCCGCCAACACGGCCTCTCCTCGGGCCGAATCCAGCATTGCGCCCGCCAACGCGTCCTGTGGGTAATTACGCACCGCCGCTGACCGTGTATTCCATCCATCAAGCATCGATCGCCAAGAAAAACGCATTCGTCACACTAATAACTCTGGCGGGCGACTTCCCGTAATTCCCCGCCTCTTATCGGCGGCATGCATAAAAAAGTCGCTTCATTAACAATGACGCGGGGGCGGCGGGCGCAGCGGCCGGGCCGGGCGCTCAGTCGCTGGGTGAGCGGGTTGCAACAGGGGTCGGGCCCACGGAAGACTTCTCCGACCCCCATTTTTTCCGCGCTGGACTGGCGCATCCGGTGGCGCTGGCGGCGGCCGGGGCGTTGGCCGGGCGGCGGCGGCGGCGGCGGCGGCGGCGGCGGCGGAGGCCGTCGCGGCGCGCGCGCCGCTGCGGCCACGCGGCGTCGGTGGCCCGGCGCTGGGCGCCCGGTGCCCCGCCGCCGCCGCCGCCGCCGCCGCCGGCTCGCCCGCCCCCACCGCCCCCGCCGGACCAGAGACGGGCTGCCGAGCCGCTCTCATTTCCGTTCTTTTATCAGCGGCGAGGCATTGAGACGGCCGCGGGTATTTACGCAGCCTGTTTTTCCACCGCCGGCGCGAGCCGTGGCCCCGTCTCGTTCCTCGCCACTCCCCGATTCCGCCTTCGCCCCGCCCCTCGCCACCCCGCCCCCATCTGTCCCCACCCTGCATCCGCCCCCTCTTCCAAACGCACCCTTGGCGCCCAAGCGCCACTCGCAGCCCGACCCGCCCACCGTCCCCGCTTCCTTCCTTTCACTGTTCCTCTCTCTCCGCTCCCTTTCGATTACATTCCGTGCTCTTCGCCGCTACCTTCGCGATTGTCTGACCTTCTTTCTTCCACCCCATTATATGCCAGGATGTCTTCGGCCTTAGCCGAGCCTACTCACAGACAATTTCGAGCATCCGTAAGCTGAGATATTGTCCGCAACATTGCCTTTCCCATTGCCTTGTCAATCAGAACTACAAATCAATTTGTAGTCTTTCCCATTCTCGTTAGCTGATCTGCATTCCGCGAATATCCCTCGTATATCTGACCTTTGCCCTTTTATCCCGCTCCACCTGTAATGCCTCAATTTGAGATCATTCGACGGACTTTGCCTACACGATGCGAGCAATCTCTTCATCGTTATATGCTTCTCTTCTCACCCACATTTCCGTCGCCCTCCGTCCCACCGCTCCGCCCTGACCTTCGCCACCGCCGTGAGCGCGTTCCCAGGCGCGGGCGAGCGACCTCGGAGGGCGGGGCCACGCGGAAAGTATGACTGCATCGGAGATCAAGTTCGTTATTCATCTGGTCGATGCGTTCCGGCACGCTCCTCCGACCCTGCCTGCTCCGCCCCGCCCCACCCCGCCCCGCCCCGCCCGTGCTCCGCCGCAAGCCACCCCAAGCGCTCAACCCCGCTCGCCGCCCACGAGCAACAGAAGCTATTCATTTTCCGCCGCTGAAAGGCATCATTCAGCGGGATGCCGGGCTATTTCCGCGGCACGGCGCGGCGCGGCGAGAGCCGAGAGCCCAGAGCCCAGAGCCCAGAGCCGGGCAGCGCGCCGCGGCGGGGCCCGGGGCCGACGGCGGGGGCTCAACGCGTGCAGTGCCCGTGCACCGCCCGCGAGATTCCTATGCAAAAAGCGCGTGTGCTTTTGTGTGGCGCTCGCCACCCCTTCCCCCGCCACAACTTCGCCCTGCGCTCACCTGATGAACTGATGAAGGGCACGGCAGCCTCCACCCGCAACAGGCTGCTGCGTCTCTTATGAAATTGTACTTCGTGTAGCCCTCGTTCATCCAAGCTCTCGGCGCTATGCAATCACAGGAAGCCAAATGCCCGAGCGACCTGTTCTCGCGCGGACGGGAAATTTGAGATAATAGGCTAATTGCGATGTTTAAAACGTATTACAAGGAGGCAGATTTGTACCTTCCTCCACATCTACGTTGAAATATTCAGGGCAGTAATTTGTTCATTACAGGCTATCTATAAAAAATAGAAATTTTGTTTCCTTTGTTCTCTTTAAAGAGTAGTTTTGGACTTTGGACTTAAAAATGATACCAATATCAATTCTAAATTTTAGAAAATATTTAGTTTAAGGAAATTATTAAATAATTAATTAAATGAATTGTATTAATTAAAAATTATGTAATAAGGAGTAATTAATAAATAATTAATTGGGAACATAGCATCCATCATTATGACACCTGTATTTCTTTTATATACAATTTCTTAATGCGTGACTCACAATGTAGAGCGTCGCGAAATAATTTCATGAAATGCACCGATCCCAATTACGGGGGCGTGGAGACCGGTTGAGAAAGGCTCTAATGTTGAAAAGTGTCCCACGCAGCGATGCCCCTGGCTCGTTTCTTCGCCTGTCGAGTTCGGCGCCCTCCGGAGTTTGCTCCAAAAGAGTTGCCTGGGTCAACGGGGTGGGGAGAGCGAGAAACGCAAGCTAGATCTTGATGAAGTTATACACTCAGGCTAATGGAGAAAGGAGAGTGGAGTGGGCGATAATGGCCCGTAACTTGCCTCTCCGTGAGATTCGGAAAGTCCCTTTGCGTGTGGTGCGGTTGGCCTCTCGGCTTCGGGCTCCGAGAGGATTTGGTAAAGAGAATTATAGCAAAGAACTCCAAACCTGGAAAGTAGCGGCAATGTTTTTAACATCTCCTACCGCAAGGAGGTGCATAAAGCAGCCGTAGAAATTATATCCTCCGCAAGCTTCCGTCTCATTGCATCTCTTGAGAAAACGGCTCCTCGTCGTGAAGGCGCAACGTGGATTTCAAAGCTCCTTGACACCGGTTGTTGCGAAACTGAAGATCCCGGTGATAATTGCGACTTTATTAAGCAAGATTTCTCACACAGAATTCTTTTACTCATTCTTTCCTCTACGAAGAAAATGAACAATTACAAAGGGAAGCTTCAAAGAGAGGTTACCTCTACAAAACAGGCTAACCATATTAAACGGATCATGTTAATTGAACGAAAATCTCAAGTAATGATACCCTCGTAAATGTCGCTGCAAATAGGGTGTTAATTAACTAAATACACACGATTATCGAAATGTATATACAAAACATTTACACAAGTCCATTTACGAATGCCGTTCCACTGAAAGCGGATATTAATTTTCAACAGGATCACCACCATGGGAACTCGGTCAAAGTATGCGCATTCGTTGCTGAAAGTTAACGAGTTGACGCGGCATAACATGGCGGCAGCCGGCAGAATACGCAAGCGGCGGAGGCGGCGGCGGCGGCTGTCGGTGGCACGATCGCTAGCAAGGGGCGGCGAGGACAGGAAGCAGAGGCGAGGAGACGAGGAGCTCCGTTCTCCGCGCCGGGAAGGGGGAAGTGGAGAGAGGGACGGGGGCGGGGCGGAAGGGGCGGGGACGGGGTCGGCTGCGGCGACCGGGCCGGGTCCTCGTCTCGCCGAGTGGCCGTTCCGAGACCGGCCGGAAGACCCTCGGCCGGCGGGGTACGAGAGCGGCATGAAGTTGGTGCTAACTTGTTGCGGGTCTTCAACGAGAACTTTTCAATAATGTCGATGAAGCTGCGGTCGTTCCGCCTCTTCGTGCGCCAGCTCCGCACTCCTCCGGCCCCCTCGGGCCTCTCTCGGGCCCCTGCCGGGACCGACGGCGGAGCGCCAGCCTTTGTGAGGAGGGGCGGAGGCGGGAGCGGGAGCGGGAGCGGGGCCGGACCGGGGCGCTCGCCGCCGTCGGGAATCGGGAGTCGAGGGCCGTACCTCCGCCGCCACCGCCACCGCCACCGTCGGTTTACCTTCGCGTGACGCGTCCCCGCCGCACAATGGCAAACCGGATTAGTTTCATTTCAAAGACTGCGAGCAAACAGAGGCTGCAGCGCGCGGTCACACCTAACTCAATAGCCGGGCGCCACGCAGTTGGCGGCGGCGCCGGCCCACGACACGCCGTCTAGGCGCCGCCATCGCGCCGCCAGCGCGGGAGGCGGAGCCAGCCCCGTTCACGGCGCTGTCGTGCAGCGTCCTCGCACCGCCCTCGCGCCACCGGCCGCCGTCCCTGCGCCCTTTGTCACGCTATCGCGCGTTTCATTGCGCGCGTCGCGCCACCTCTTTGCGAACGACGTTTTAACCCCGGAATCCGAGCGCGGCCGCCCGGTACAAAGACTCCATTCCGCGCATTTTCGCATAACGGACCTTCGAATGCGATTATCTGGATTTGACAGCCGCGCGCTCGCCCTTGGGTAACAATATATTTTCAGTCGCTCGCCGCCCGTGTCGCTGGTCGTGAAGTGGCAATGAGGCTTCGATTGCGTTTGGTCGGGAAGTGTGTCGGGAGGCGGCAGGCGGGCGTAAAGGCGGGGGCCGACCATTGGGCGTTTAGCGGCGGAGAGAAAACGGGGTCTCCCACCTGTGTGAGAGCCGCGGTCCGTCAAAGAGAGCGCGCCAACTTTGTTTGCAAAGCGCTCCGAAATAGGAACGGCCGGCTCCGTGGCCAGCGCCGATCATCCGATTACGGCAAACGGTTAATTCCATCGGCGGGGGCGACAAGCGGCGGGCGGGGCGGGATGGGGTGGGCGTCGCGCGCGCACTTCGCGTCCGATCCGATCAAAGCGACGTCGCGGGAGGAGAGGGGAGCGGAGGGGAGGGGCGGGGCGGGGAACGGGGGGCGGGGTTGAGTGGGCGTCGCGGGTCGCGCCTTCCGCCCTCGTTAGCGCCGCCGGCCGCTGCTCCCCGCCCGCCCCGCTCTGCCGCGCAAGGGGACAACGCGAGATGATGTGCTGCGATTGCCATTGAGATTGCCAGCGCGCGTGCGACATCGGCCAGCGGGGCGCGCCAGGCCACCATTGCGCTCACCGGCTCGCTGCCCACGGCTGCAGAAGCGCATTCGCACGGAATTATTGGCAGCAAATATTGCAATTGGCAACTAAAGCAAATTGCTTACGTTTAGCACTGTTGCCCGCAAACTTAATCCGCTAACAGGTTCAATTAACATGTTTCATCCCGTTACAGAGAAATTTAATGACTTTCATGAATGACAAAAATTTGCTGAAAACGAAATTTTTAACTATATTTAAATGTGTAAACTACAGACAACATTCTCTATAGTTCAAACATAATTTTCGCACAAGAATAATGGGTATTAATAGTGAGATTTCAGCTCCGACGTTTATTTTTCAGAACGTGCTTGTTGAAAGTAAATGATCGAGTCATCCTTCACACAGCTGTTAAAAATTCACCACACTTGTTTAAAAGCTTCGTCTCGAGTCGCAGGGCGGCCGCCCGCTGGGCGCGGGCGGCGCGCGTGGCAGGGCGCGAAATTCAAACGCGCGGGGCGGCGTCCCGGCGGCGCGTGGCTCCTACCTTTGGCGAAGAGCGCGGCGAGCGTGGCGGCGGCGGCGACGCAGAGGCCCGCGAGGCGGGCGCGAGGGCGAGTGCGGGGCGAGCGCGGGCGCGCCGGGGCGGCGCGGGCGCGGGTGCGGGCGCGGCGGTGGCGGTGGCGCGCCCGCCACCACGCGGCCCCAGCAGGGCGGCCGCCGCGGACACCGCCACCGCCGCGACGCCGCCGCCCGCCCCGGCCCGACCCCGGTCCCCGCCGCTGCAGCCACGGCCGCGGCTCGCGCTCGTGCTCCTGCCCGGGCCATCCACCACTGTACACAGCCAGGGCACGACTGCTCGGCGCGCCGCCGTCGGCCGCGTTATCTGGCGCGCGCCGCCCGCCCTTCGACCGTTTCCGTGCGGCTTCGGGCGCGCGCGCCACCCCGCGCCACGCCGCCCCACCCCCCCCGCGCCCCACGCCTCGCCCCACGCCGCGCCCCACGCCGCCGCCGTCACTTTTCCAGCGTATTTGCTGCCACTCCCTTCGCAGTTGAAACATTCTCCGAGGCAACCGCTGCGGCCGCGTCAGTTGTCGAAATGCCAACACTATCATCGAAGCCGACAGAAAAGTCTCGTAATAATTGAAGTTTTTATTGTTGTCAGACCGGGGGTCTCATAAGAACATTTTTGCTGCGATTATTCCCTCAATTTACACACAAAAACAAGTGATTTACGTGCATTTTCGATAAGTATACTTACAAATATAAAATTAAATGTTTGTGCTCTTTAATTAATTTAATTCTTCTTAAATTTAATTCTTTAACTTATTCACACAGAAAATAAAAGATACACTTCGTCTTTGATTTTTCTTTTATATTTTGGCAGCTCTGACAAAAAGAATTGCAGTATAACTGTGTACATGAATAAGAAACAATAAATATAAGAAACTTTTATTCTATGGTAAACAAGTATCATATTTTATGACTGATAGAACACTAATAAAAACAAAAGACCTCAAAAGAAATCGTTACGATAGCATTACCATGAAATTCATGTTTTACGCTGATTTTTCAAGAAGTTTTGAGGAACTATTAATGGGTAAGTTTTAATCAAATTCCTCTCTCTTTCGCCTATCACTGATACACATAGTGATTGTTTAGGAACTAATCATTTTTAATGTAATTTTCTTCTATAATTCACATTCAGTACGTGCAATACTGTACTTCCAGCGAGTGTATTTTACCGGAGATCACAACCATTTTCTTTGGAATATCTGAACCATTGAATACTTCCCCATGTGAAATTTCTTTCTTTTCATTTCTCTTATTCGTAAAAAAAGGGGCTCGTTCCCGAATGGAAACAGCAGGTAAGCATTAAAAATTCAAAATATCTTCTATCGTGAACAAAATTACAATCAATGGTCTTTTCTATTACAGTGTTCAACCCAATGTCCCATGTATGTATCGTCACTGTCTTGAGACCTACATTTTAACAGATGTTGAAATGTCAATTCATTGCAACCAGAACACTGGATACGTCAGAGAAATGCCAGAGAAATACGTGACTACATCTACACTTGTTCATAATTGCATATGTATTTGCAGAAGTCTGAAGCTATCTACTTACCACCCCTCTCTCAAACGACTTACAAAACACGTTGCCTGGTTAGAATTAAGACGGTGAATTGTAAGGTAGACCCTGCCTTATATAGAAGCTGCGCTGGCTTATGTTGGTAAACAGACTTCGGTATCAAAGGCAAGTGCCCGTTTAAAGTGATCATCCTTTGACCTCTATCCGCAATCTTGAGCGGATGAGCTTGTTACTGAGATGTATGACGCAATGCCTCTACTTTAATTAACTTTTCCTGTTGCAGTCGTAGTACTTTTAAAAAGTAACCACGAGAAACAAAACATACATAGTCACATAAACATTTGACTGTCTCATCTCACACGTACTCATCTTCACAAGTAATATCAAAAAGTTAACTCGTATATTTCAAAACAATTATTTTTATTATCAATGCACTAAATAATAAAATTAATTTTGTTTTAAAATCGACAAGTGCTTTGTCTTTAAATATCCTGAAGATACACTTAAGACACAACAGTCCTACAAAAACATTATAAATAGACAATTACTGATTCGTTTTAATTAAAAATAACAAGATAATATTCCAGTTGCTCTACCTCTCCTAAATAATGTTATAGATATATATTTGATCAATTTAATAAATTGTACACCAGAAAGATCCTATTAGATACACAGTAGAATCCTGAATTGCGAGCAACGTGGTCTGACAATGTTTTTACAAAGGGAACACTTTTTAAAAATATATTTTCAAAAACGATCACGAGCAGGTTGCGACTTTAGATAATTCGGTTCAACTATTTTACGTGTTACAGATACGTAATGAAAATATATCAAATTCCATAACAATATTAATAATACAGATGCAATCTAATAATTTACAATTCAGTTAAGAATTTTTTAACACTGATTCTTACAATTATTTCTAGCTACATCACGGGGAATTGGTCTTGCGTGTATATATCCTCATAGCAACTTGTTGCTATTGAGATTGAAGTTGTTTGTTCAAAGTGTTTGGGCACTGGTTTAAGTTGTTTGTAAGAGAGGTTTGTTAGAAATTCAGATAGTAGAGGGGGAGCAAAAACTATGATCTCTCGGTTTTCTCTCCCTCCTCCCTCGCAGTAGAATCGTACGTACAGCAAGTTTCTCAGAAGAAACTCAACTTCAAATGATATATAGATAAACACCACGCAAACAAGGCTGTAGCAGTGCAAAAAATGAATTTTTTCAATGATAAAGCAATATTATACTTCATGAAATTCTGAAAAGGAGGCACAAGCAACAGTGACTGGATCGGTTTTTGGTTAAAGCGAAAGAAAAAAATCAGTAAGCAACAGATGATAATGATTCCATTATAGTAAGACAATAAACTTTCTGTCTGAGCTCTATCATCTCTCTCACTGTACGGGAAATATGTAGCTATGTATATTAGCTTAGTACAAAGCACAGCGTATTTTGTATTAAACATTCCATTTGAATAAATAGCTTCGTGTTGTGAACGAATCATCAACATTTCAATTACTTCTGATGGGAAAATTCACTTTGATATACTATTGTTTCGGATTGCAACCGCGCATCTAAAACACGAATTATGCTCACAATTCAAAGTTTATCTGTACTATTAAATTGAGTGTGACACTTTTCTCTTATTGATTGCATAATATTGGACACATTATCAACATTATTTTCATATTTACAAAGAATTCAGGGAATTTTGAAACATTACAAGGAATTCTGAAACATTTTGTAAACAATGAAAAGTATCACCCAAATCAGTTTTACTGTTTCGTATTACAATTATATTTATTTCCATCTATTAAATTTTGTCGATAAAATTCCTTAAAGTAATTGTATTTTTTTGTTGTCGTACAGATGCATTCAAAAAACTTTTTGTTCTCTGCCTGGCAATGATCTTCAATCTTTTTTATGTCGCTTTTTAACAACTTGGCCATACAACGACAACTGTGATTGATTTAAATGTAGGGAGAACTGTAGGAAGAACGGTAAGGACAACACGAACACACACAAACATTCGAACCAGCGACCCTTCGGACAGAGGCAGCAATGGCCCTTCAGCCTTAACGACCTCGACTATCCAGGACGGCGAGCAACAATCACTGTTATAGCGTTAAGTATCAAACAATTCGACTTCTTGTAAGGGTGTCCTATTTCATGAAATGTACTACGTGATGATGTTGCCGACCTGGATAGCCGAGATGGCTAGAGCTTGAGACGACTCAGTATCCGAGTCGCAAGGGAAACGGGTTCGAGTCCCGCCGTGGGCATGGTTGTTTGTCCCTCGTCTTTCATGTATGTGTGATGTCGCCGAAGGCCTTGTGAGTCTGTTAACCACAGATCGAGGAGCCCACAAGTGTGTTTGGTGTAAGGTTAACATGTGTTTCCACGAGGGGTATAGTGAGTACCCAGTGTGGATAGCAGAAATCGGCATCTCCTGAAAGCTCGAATAACCCCCGGAAAAAAACACTACGTGATGCTACACATGCGCATTGCTCAATGCATTATACTTATCTAAATATTCAATAACGTAGAGAATTGTCCGTAAAATCAGCAGCGTACTTCTCTTAAATTTGTTTTTCAGCATAAAGTAGACTTCTTAATCCCAAAAGTCAGTGTCAAAACAATTTTTTTGCTAAAATAGCTTGGATTCATTTTCTTTATTTTTATCTAACACTATCATTTCAATCTCCAGTAAACTTTGCAACAGGGCCGTAGTGATCAGCAACGCTCCCCTTTCTGCCGCTATCGCCTTGGGAGCGCCGGCCCTAAATACACCGCACCCGCCCGCCTGTCGTTCAACAGCGCGTCCTCGTGCTTCCCCCGAGCCCCGCGTTCGCCCCCCTCTCGCCTTCCCCCCGACGCGCCCCGCCGTTTCCGCCCCGTCTCACCCTGGGCCACCCCGCCATGACCGCCACGCTTCGCGTCGCTTCCTCTCCCTTTCCCTTCTCCCACGGATCCGCCACGCCACGCTGTAACGCCCTTTCTCCTCCTTGCCTCCCTGCCCCCTTCCATCCCGCCCCACCCCGCCCTCCCGCCCTTCCTCGCCCCTCCACGCCCCTACACCCCCCTCCACGCCATGCCTCTCCACGCCACACCCCTCCACGCCACGCCTCTCCACGCCACGCCCCTACACGCCACGCCCCTCCACACCACGCCCCTCCACACCACGCCCTCACACCACGCCCTCACACCACGCCCCTCCCACCACGCCCCTCCACACCACGCCCCTCCACACCACGCCCCTCCACACCACGCCCCTCCACACCACGCCCCTCCACACCTCGCCCCTCCACACCACGCCCCTCCACACCACGCCCCTCCACACCACGCCCTCCACGCCACACCCCTCCACGCCACGCCTCTCTACGCCACGCATCTCCACGCCAGACCCCTCCACACCATGCCCCTCCACACCCGCCCCTCCACACCACGCCCCTCCACACCACGCTCCTCCACACCCCGCCCCTCCCCACCACGCCCCTCACACCACGCCCCTCCACACCACGCCCTCCACACCACGCCCTCCACACACGCCCCTCCACACCACGCCCCTCCACACCACGCCCCTCCACGCCACGCCTCTCCACGCCACGCCCCTCCACGCCCCTCTCGCCACTCATGACCGCGGCGCCGTGCCGCACCTCTTTCCCGCCGCGCCGCTGCTACAAAGAGAAGTGACGACGCGACGCGGCGCCCAGGAGAAATACGTCTATGCCAGTTATTAGAGTGAACTTCGTCTTTGGAGACGGACTATCGGAGCTGAAAATAAAGAAACGCGCGGGGAAGAATAAAAAGAGGAAGAAGGGAGAAGAGGCGACAACATTACGAGCCACATGCTCATACATAACAAAGCGTTCCCCCAAGTCCTTCACTTTCTCATTATACAACAAGGGGATGCTCGCCTTCCAGCGCGACACCAAGTCCTTTTGATGTCTTCCTGCTCGCGAGTCGCCACCAAGACTTGCAGCGCTTGCAGACTTTCGGAGGCTTTTATTTTAATGTTCGACGATTATATTACAAGAAATGTGACAATTCTTTCTGTCATATTCCAAGTGTCACAAAGTGTCATCGATGAATAAATTTTAGACCCTTTTCATTTAGTTCAAATTTCTAAATTGTTTTTCTATTACACTGAAGATTTTAAAAAACCACGTACCTTAATTAACAGTTCAGTCCTACAGTTGTCCTAACTACTTTGGTTGACAAAATCGGTTAATAATGTTAGTTCTGCAGCGCGAATCGCTGTAGCCAATTGCTTTATTAGGCAACCAGCTTCACGTTTCTGCAATGCCCGCCTTCCTGTCGGACGGACTAACGCATTGTTATGCGGCATCATTATAAGCTACGATACCCAAGAGAGGAAAAAGATGAGTATAATAGGAGACTATGAGAAGCGAAAATAAGGCAGAAAAGATTTTCACTTCTCGGTGTAGGCGATACCTATTCCGACTTCAAAAAGATGGGAAGAACACTTTGTGTGAAGGTCTTCCAACAACTCTTTTCCTCGAGGTTTGTAATCTCTAATTATGTTTGGCAATCGTACTCCTCCATTCGTTGAATATGTTCTTCCCACAATCTTCAATATTCAGCAACTTTCTTCGAAATTATTTAGTTCTGCTCGTTTATTTTTGTGCAATATGACTTCCATTGGCGAGGGGACCCAACTCTCGCATCCATGAATTAAGACTGGTGTCGTCATTTCTTTACACAGTTTAATTACGTAATCTTTTCTCGTTTTGCTGTTGTTGTTGCTGCTGCTGCATATTATATTAAAAGTCCCGCAAATATGTTAAAAACCTTGGATTTTAATTTGTATGTGTCTTTTTTATAGCAGAATTTTTAACTGTTCTTTTGACGTAAAATAAATAAATAAATAAATAAATACAAGGTTCACCTTTATCACCAACTTTATTCGACTTATACTTAGTTTATTTACCCACCTCCAAAGAAGTAAACACCGATAAATTTGCAGATGACACAGCATTATACTTATAAGATACCACACTTAACAACATAAGAAATAGAGTGCAGCAACACGTGAATTTAAGAGGAATTTAAGATGGAAAATAAAATCAATATACATCAATTGCTGTTTTCCCCCTAAGAACTATCACATCTTCCACACTACTTTTAATCACCAATAATTGCATTCCATGGTTGTCCCCAAAAATTCCGCAATCTAGGACTAAAACTCAATAAGTGTATAGATATTGAGTTCTAACACATATAGAAAATAAAATTCACCAAGTAAAAATAATAAATGTTACAGTTAAAAGCATTCATATGAGGGAAAGTATGATATCATTGACTACTATATAACTCAATTTGTTTTTCATATTTGTGTTAATAAAAATAAAAAGGCTCCGCTTAAAACTCAAATATTCATTATCACAGTAATATCCTTTTAAGACCATCATTCAAATCGCATTCCCTGTTGAATAGGTTAGTGAAGAAAAGACCAAGAGGTAAAAAATATTATTTTCATGTGCAAAGATGAGTTTCTACTAATGAATAGCAGTGCTTTCAAGAACCGATTGCGAGTAATAAACTCACATTTTTGTCAAACTATAGATAATTAATTCATGTATTTAATTGAACAGTATCAAATTGCAAACTTGGACATTTAGCCTATTTCAGATCTAATATAACGAATAAAAATGTCTTCTCAGCTCTAGTTTCTACCGCAGACAATCTGTATTAGACACGTTTCAGGTTGCCTCAAAGTTGGCTAGATCTCAACTAAAATTGAAACGAATATTTGGACACATGAGTGAATAAACGAAGCTTGCTACGTCGAAGGAAGTTTTTCAATTTGCTCAGTTTTCTTCCTAATGAACAATCAAATTGAACTCTGACCGTACTCCACGCCGAAGTCATTCGCTCCCAGAGTAACAAATATTTAATAACCTTAGGATGCGCCTTGTCATCTAACGAAATTAGCGAAGAGGTTTTTGTTGAAGAGATGTTACACATCACATATCAGTTTCATATCGATGAAAAACCCTTCTATTTGCAAAGATGAAGTCAATTTTTAATATTCGACAATCACAATATTTTCAAACATAACATGAAATAATATTGGATTTCTTTGCACTTTTGAACAATTGAATGGTATTGAATTCTAAATAATTATACATTTCGCATTATTCCATTAGATTGCAATTATCCATTGTTATTACCGTGTCACTGTACACAATATATTTTTTTTACATGTGCGAAACTAAGCCTAAGAAACCAAACTAAGAAACTAAAGTGTAAAATATGAACGAATAACAATTCTACATTAGGCAATATATGATAACTACGCACAAAAACGGACACATTCTCGTAACCTACCAACAAATAACGTTTACTCATCTGTTAAAAATAAAAAATACGCAAAATATATTTTAATGAGTACACCCACACTTCCGTTCATTTCCAAGAACAGTACGCTTGTAAGAAGTTACTTAATGCTCATTCACAAATTATATGCTTCGGGTGATGATGTGTTATTAAAAAAAACTTTTTTAAAATTCATTTTCGTCGTGAAAACGTTGGTGTATTGTCTCAATTGTGACCCTAAAATGGGTCTTATATCGTTTTATAACAATTTTTTTTCATATTTTTTAATAATGTGGAAGAGAATGAAAAAATGAATACCAATTTTATCAGTTTAAACATTTGAAATTCCCGCCAAAATGTGATTGGAAAGACTTGTTTCACCAATGTTTAAACAGTTTATATTAAAATTATTGAAAGATCTTGCTCACCAGGATGATTTTGAACTTTTTGCTGACAAATGTTTGTTTCATGTTGTAAATATTTATTTTATCAAAATAAAATGATCAAACCCTAACAATTGTTTTTATGTTTTACTCGGTTTTAGATATATTGATCATTTTGTATAATAGAAATCAAATTAGTTAGTTGTATATTTATGAATCATTGACAATTAGACAATCATAGATACTCATTGTCACTTTCTTCAATATCTGGGAACATGCATTTGTTTATAAACAGTTTAAAAACAAAAATTATGTTTTTTCAACTTTTCTATTTAAAAATACATGTTTAACAATTTTCGTCAAGTAACTAGCGTCTGCCAGATGTGTGTTTAAATGATCGCAGCTGGGTGGTAGCAGCATACGAGGGTGCTACTTCCGTTCGCACGTTGACGATATCGTTTCCCTCCCGATATTCCCGTGGTGGAAAGAGATGGGTGGGCTGCTCCGGTACACCGATTTTTGCTCGTTCTGAAGAGCGCCAGTTTCCGTCACGAACCACGTGACCACTTCGTTTGAAAAGCAAGACCGGAAGTCGACCGCCATGTTTCATGGAGTGCTAGAAGTGTTAAAAAACATCTTTCAAGTGTCATAAACGGACAATTTTCAACGGTGACCAACCTAAATAACACGACGAAAGGGTAACTGCAATAAAAGATGTAATATTTAAAAAAAGTGCTTATTTGTTTCTGTTTCAATGAATTGTGACTGTAATAATTTTGGCATTTAAAATTCGCGCTAATATATGATGCACACTGGTGCCTGAAGCTCATTGGCTGAAGTCGGATGCGCAAGAGGCCATCGCTTTCCTTTTTGTATTTTCACCATGCTTTCCACCCCAGATATTCCGATTGAGTTTGATACATAATCGATGTAGCATCTGTAAGATTTCGAGTTAATTAGTCATGTTTAAATCTCTGTTTAAATATCGGCGGAACCGTTTTTTTAATCACAAATAGGCGCGAATTTCAAATTTTTAAACTGAAAAATTGGTTTTAATTTCCTTTCGTTGACAAAAATTCGTTGACAAAAATTACATCAAATTGAACTATATTTCTTCGTCTCTGCAATTTTTTTCGTCTGATTCACATAATAGATGCTGAGAAAAAAATAAAACACGAAAAACACGTTTCTCGTTGTATCTCAGCAAGATTGCCCAAGGAGGCTGATTTTTTATGGATCTGCGTCAATTTTGTATTCTCTTTCATATAAGCATCGCTATTATCGATTTGGTTTGAGGGCACTTTTCACCGCCTTTTTCGGCTATGCACTTTATCGCGGGTGTCTAAGAGCAGAAAACGAATATCCTCAGCACACGGCCCTGGCGGGTCTTTAAATGTCTTGCGCAAGAAATGTTATTATATTTTATTTAATTCTATTTTATAATTATTATTCCTGTGTTCCAAATATTTTAAAATTTCAATTAAGTGAATATATTTAAAAACCTGTACCTGGTTATAAAATAGGTAAATTGCCTTTCATCATTATGAACTTCACATTTATTGTTTGAATATTAATGGGGTCCCTATTATATTCTATTACTATCATCGCCTCCCCTTCAAAGTTGGGCCCTTGCTTCCCCTAGGCTGCCTAGCTCGCTTAGGCCGAAGTCCGCCTCGATAACAGGCCACCGTGTTAACAGAAAAGGAAATAGTTCATATTTTTCAAGTTGAGCAAAAGTTGTAACACAATGATACAGCTTTGAAGTCTTCATATTGGTTGGTTAATTTACTTCAAACAATGTTATCTATGTGCGGAATAAACTTTTGTGTATTCATCCTGCGGGTTCGAACCATATCGAAGCCATGGATTTTTAAGGGCGAAAACATCTTTCGTACTCCTTCCTTCGCAGGGGAGATAAAGCCGGTTGTCCCATGTTGGTAGATTTACTGCATGTAAAAGAACCTCAAGCCTAAATGACGCCTCTGAGCTAAATTCAAATCTCCTGTTTAGTCGCCCAAGTAATTACCTTCTTCCTTCCATGGTTGGTGAAAGGAGCGTAGCGAAATTTGCGTGGTCAGACGGAAGAGCAACCCTCATGGTCTGAGTCTCGCCACGTAAAATAAGGCACATTCAATTCAATTCTCGAAATTTACTTTTCTTGCATTCAAGCAAGAAAATAAACTTTCAAAGCTTTATGTGGACCCAAACATTAACTCACTTTTTCTTCTTTCTTATGTTTAGGAAGAACCGCCAGGAGATTCTAATTAGCGAGTCGAGTTTGCTGCTTGAACTGATACGTGAGACGACCGAAGCTTATCTGCAAATACTGATACTGTAGGCTTATTCGTTCCTGGCGCCAGCGTGCTATTGCAATGATTGCGCGCCGGGATTGGAAAATTCGGAGGCCGGTCTTAGATACTATGCAATTAAAATTGTGGTATTATAACCAAATAACCAATACTCAACCATTGTTTTCAATTGTTGAGAAAGTTATTGAATCTGTTGAGTTCCTAAAAGTAGGCATAACCTAAAATATTTTAAAATATAAGCTAAAACATGCGTTCATCAATTTTACTTATGCATCAGTTACGACGGAAATCCGAAATAAAGTCAATTCACGAATCAACAGGTCAATTCGCTTATTAGCCAGGCTGTTTAATAAACCTGTACGAATGACTATGAAAGGATCATTTGAATAGACAACGGAATGAATATGAACTTAACGACATCATTCGGCTAATTTCCAAATTAGCCACAGAACGCTGTAAGTTCACAGTCCGAGTGTGCGGGTTCTTAGGTATTCGCGAGAAGCTTTTTAGCATAAAATGCGTTGTACAGTTTGTGTTTTAGGTAGTCAATGTTGTTTCATGAAAATCGCAAAGGCCGAAGGCAGAAGCCACGTCATGCCATGCCACGTCATGTTGGCTAAAGCCCTCATTATTCGGCTTAAGTCGAGAATACGCTTAGATGATGACGTAACTCTGGACTTAATCTTCCCAGTTTGAATAATATCAATATTCACCAGGTAATTAGCGAGATTTGAACACCAGCCGTAACACTTTCACTACCGCGAAACAAATTCATTTTCTCAATACACAATTAATAGAAATCAATTTAAAATAATGCTATTAATACACTGCAGTGATTTTTTTTTGTTCGGGCCAAAAAAGTAAAATCCGTACACAATCATAACATTTGGCATTCAACCAATATTATTTGTCATTCAATTAATAGGTTAACACACCTTTAGATTCTCAAATAAGTGAGCGTAACTAATAAACGCAACTGTTTCTTATATGCATATTAAGAATTTACTTTATAATATTTGTATTAAAATCTTTACCACGAGCAGATTAAAGAAAATGTTAGCATTCTCCGACTAGTATTGATGTTAATAATTTCAATAATAATGTTGAATGACATTGCATTGTATCTTCTACGTTGTAAACACGAAATTTGTTTTATCCTGAATCGCCTCGACATCGCATAAAGGTATGGACACCCCCTTTAACACTGCGGTTGACCTTTCGTGATGACAATCCATAAAGAATGTAGCTATAAATATATATACTCACACACTCACAGAAAAAGAAGCGTATGCAAATTAAAGATTTGACATCTGATTGTGAGAAATACGAACCTCGTTATGGTGCTACACTAGAAACGATCATTCATAAGTGTTCAGTTAATTAGTATGTTTCTATGTTATTGTTCGTATCTCAGAATTAGCATCTACAATTGCAGGTATTATTTATCAGCTTACATTCAGTGTGTATCAGTTTTAGCTCTCAATGGACAATACATCATACTCGAAACACTTCAAGACGTTACTTTTAGAAGTTTGATTTAAAAACAAATTGTTTCTCCAATTACAATTATTCTACATCACAATTATCAGTTATTTCGATACATTCTTTCAAAGCCTATAATTTTCCCGCTAAGACAACAGAAATGCGAGATTTGTGAAGCTCGTGCCCGACTAATGGAGTGATAATAAACATGATGGTTTTATATAGTGTTATTGCATTTGTTAATGAACGTTTAGAGTTTTTATTCAGTAATGGTTTGAGTTGGATTAATCCCACTTTGGCCTGTTTATTTTAATGTTGATGTGTTTTTCCAGTTGAGTCTTGTATCGAGATTTAGTCCTAAGTATTTGATAGGTTGATTCAATGGTGTCCAGTTTATTATGCTAGTGTTTAATAGTATTGGTTGGGGGACTGAGAATGATATTAATGAAAAATAAATATTTTGATTTGTTTGGGTTTAGTCCAATTTTCCATTTTGTTGCCCATTCGTCCATTTTATTTAAATGTTGTTGAATTTTTTTGCTGCTGTGTGACAGAGTGCGACTTGATATGAATATAAGTATTGTCTGGGAACTGTGCAAGTTGCGTGTAACGTGTGATGGGGATATCTGCTGTGTAATGATTAAATAGCGTTGGGGATAGTGGTGAGCCTTGTGGAAGTCCTGCTTCTATTGTGCGTGGGTTGGAGCTATGATTGTCTATGATTACTGTGAAACATCTGTCTGATATAAATTGTGTAATAATGTTTATTAAGTATTTAGGTGTTCCTAGAGTTTTGAGTTTGTAGATTAATCCGAGTGCCAGACTCTGTCAAAAGCTTGAGATACGCCTAAGAGTACTGCTATTGTGTTGATTCTTTTCTTGAAAGCTAGTGTGAACATATTCAGTTATCCTGAGTAGTTGGTGTGCAGTTGAGATATGATTTCTGAACCCAAATTGATGATTTGGAATAGCTTCTGACTTTGTTAGGTGATTATTGAGTCTTTTTAAAGTATTTTTGCAAATATTTTTGAAATAGTTGGGAGGAGACTTATTCGTCTATAATTCGCTGCAAGACTATGATTTGTGTTTGGTTTATGGATCGGGATTATATTTGATATTTTCCAAGAACGTGGGAAATAGCCTAATCTGAGTGATGAATTTTGATTGTTATTTATATGCGCAATTGTGGATGGGGGCAAGTTTTTTACTATTTGGTTGCTAATTAGGTCATGCCCATGAGCTTTTCTTTTGGGCAATTTCTTTATGAGGTGTTTAACTTCGGAAGGTGAAATGAATTTTATTCTCTGAGGGACGTCATAGTTTGGTGCTCTATTTAAATCAATTACTGCCTGATGGTCTGGGTGTACGAGTGTATTACTGGGTTTGAATGTTTGAGCGAAGTGTTCTGCCAGTGCTTCTGCTAGTGCTTCTGCCCTGTCTTGTGGAGTATATTTTATACCGAGTGTCGTGTCGCGGGATGGCATGGTTATTTATTTGTTTAGAAGACATGTTGAGAAGTACCAAAGTAATTTATATGAGGTATTTAACCTTTTGGGTTGAAGGATTGTTGGATGTGTAGATTAATTTTTTTTTTTTTAAGGTTTTTTTTTTTTTTTTGTGGGTTTGTTGTCTTGCAAGTGCTTTATTGTGTTTATTATTATTTCGTTTATCTGCATGGCAGACTTTTCTATTTCTAGGGGAGAGTTTAGTATTTTGAATCGTGGTGTCATGTCTCTCACTATTTTCCTGAATGATTCCCAATTTATGTTTTGGGTGTTTAGTTTCCGAGTTGAAGTATGTGGGGGAGGTATTATTTTAGTCGTTATTCATACTGGATGATGGTCTGAATCCATCTCAAATACTTCTGATTTGCTGTACTTGTGTTAGTAATTGCTGTATCTAATATATCTGGGTGTTTGCTGCTGTCGTGTGGGAAATGGGTTGGTTCGTATGGTGTACGTGTAGTCAAGTTTAAGTCTGTTATTATTTTAAGTAGTTGAGAGCCTGCATTGTTGGAACCTGTGCAACTCCAGTTGGTACGTTTTGCATTTAAGTCACCCAGTAGAATCATCGGGGTATTCAGTTGAAGAAAGGAAATTATGTTGGTGTTTTTTATTTTAATATGAGGTGGTTTGTATTCTGATAGTATGGTTGTGATTCTATTGTTTATAGGGATTTTAAAAGCAATGGCTTCAAACCCTGAAGTGTGAGGTGTGTCAAATTACATATACGGAATTGATTTTTCGACGAGCATGAGAACTCCTCTCCCTTTTGATCTACTCTGTCTTTTCTTATTACATTGTATCCTGACAGGTTAAATGTCTTGTCTGGACTGAGGTGCGTTTCGGTGATGCATGCGATTTGTATTCCTTTATCTTTTAAGAAATATTTTGGTTCATTTTTTTGTTTGAAATATTATTAGCATTCCAGTGTAGTATAATTAATTCTTTATTACACTGTTATGGCATTATTGTTATTAAAGTAAGATGTGATTGAATTTTGAATACTCTTATATGGTTGGAAGTACTTTTTATTTGTAATATTGTTGACTGTATTGTGCATCATTGAATTTGTGTTATTTTTTTATTATTATTTACATTTTGGTGTGTGTTTTGTGAGCTTTGTTGGTTTGTGTTTTCTTGATATGTAAAGCCTGGCATGGCTCGATTATAACGAAGATTACGAAAATTGCGATTTGTGAGTGTAGGGGCCGAAGTATTGTTATTTGAATTTTCCTGAATTTTCCATTTTAGTAGTTTTAGAGTTACTTTTGTTGGTCTCTGAAATGTTTTTAAAATAATTACATTCTGCGGACCGAATGTTCGCCCGGTGCAGGCCCTTGTAGTTGTGGCCTGTTGGTCTTAAGTTTTTTTGTAAACATTTTACAGTGTAATGGTCTTGTTTATTTTACAAATCTAATTTATTCTATATATTTGTAATGTCCATTCTGAACACATAACTTTCGGTTTTTCGCAAAATAGACATTTGCATTTCTGCTAACATATTCCCTGAATTTCAGATATCTTCAATAACTTGCTGAATTCTCGCAGCGAAAAATTTGTTTTTTTTACGTTGGAGTAGAAAATAATATTAATTTACAACAGTGTCGTAAGAATAATTGCAGAGTTTTCAAATCGGGACAGCGTGGCGCCCAACTTACTGGCCCTTTTCTGTCAATCAGCGTCATATGCTTGCGAACCTGCCTACGAAAGTGCGCAAGTGTTTCGTCGTGCATGAACTAAACACTGTGAATGGTTTCCACAGAACATATTCCAAAACAAATACGAACGTATTCATGAACATGTCCGAAATCGAAGCTTACGTAGTTCAGTGTTACTGCTGAAGGTGACTTTCGAACAAATCGGTTTTATGGGCAAAACTTTCACAAAGTAAATTCAGGCGAAGGAAGACTTCCATAAGTTAGAATTTGAACCATTTCATTTTATACTTGTCAGAATTGTGTCTAACAAAATTCCATTGTTCTCCGTATTCTCAGCTATTTCGTTAGCATAGAGTAGTCAGACGTTCGTGTGGTTTCGTTCGTGCAGCAGGTGAGTTATCCTAATGAGAACGGAATAATTATTAACGTTATTTTAAATTTGATCGACAATAAATCATAGGGACGAGAAAAAATGCCAAATTTCTCTAATGTGAGAAAAGAAATAATATTAGAATTAGTAAAAGACGAGAACCATATTGCCGAAAAAAATATACAGCTACAATGAAATAAAAATTTAAAGTGAGGGAACATATCAGCAAAGAATTTTGGTCTGTAGAAAACACAATCAAACGAACTGATCAATAGAAAAAATGGTCGAACAGTATTAAAGGGTACAACCGAATAAGGCGGTAAAAAGTGCCCCCAAACTAAATCGATAATCGCGATTCCCATATGAAAGAGAATACGAAATGGCGTATGTTCACAAAAAATCAACCTCCTAAGGCTGTTGCTGAGATTCGAGAAACGTGTTTTTTATGTTTTATTTTTTTCTCATCATCTAATGCTTGCATCATTCTGAAAAAATTGCAGAGATGAGTAAACATAGTTTAATCTGAAGGTATTTTTGTCAACGAATTTTGACGTCAAATTTATATAGAAAAAAATTATAAATTTTTGAAATTGATTTTTGACGAGATAACGTTGAAGTACTATAGCAATTTTTCCTCTAAAATGGGTCTTATAATTTTCTATAACATATAATTTTTCAGTTTTTTAAACAATGAAGACGGTAGGGGAAAAATTAAAACCAACTTTTTCAGTTTAAACATTTGAAATTCACGCAAAAATGTGACTGCTGACCAGTAGCTACTAACACTACGTTCTGAGGACTGCCACAATATGTGAGTCGAAACGTCAGCCACCACGATAGAGACTTGGGTCGTTCCGGATAGATATTACAAACTCTAGCCGCGGAAGCTCCCGCAATTCATCTCGTGATTGATTATACTCTGACCGTTAAAACTGGAAATTCCTTTTTATATTGTGAAAACTTTCAGCATTATCGTCACCTGGATTCAATACTGGAACATGGGATCCATTTATAACTCCAACTACCCCTAGGCAATCAAGATCTTTGTTTCACGCGACGTGCATTTTTGCAACATTCAGCATCAAATCTCAACAAACCTCGTTCCCATTCAATCAACAAAGATACTCTTTTGATTATTCTGCATACAGTTGGATTTCTTGCTTCTCGAAATTTGACAGACAAATATTCGAAAGTTACCTGAAAACCCAAAAAGTGAATCGGCTATTGGTATTGGCAAAATAATATTTAATATGTACCAGCTACCGAACATCACCTAACCAAATATGGACAAAAACCAATGTCAATGCATTTTGCAAAATTGGAATTTTACCTGTTGTATAATATCTTAGGGAAATTAAAAATTGAATTATCGGAGGAAGAGGTAGTCGTTTTACTAGTATATTGTCTTTTTGCAGGTCATTTCTAAATACATCGAGGATATCTAATACCGTACGTCTGTCAAATATGAAGTGTTTCATGAACTCGCTTTCAGTGTAAAATTCCACAGGAATTTTATGTATCCCGGATAATACGCCCAGGATTAGGTACATCATACTCAAGAACTTGCTCAATGTCATCAATATCTTCTACAACGTACATCCATAATACTAGCCATTCTGGTATTCGTCTGATCTGAAAGTTCATTTTCCAAAGTCTAAGCAATAGAAAATTGATGACTTGGAGGTTAACTCGCTTTCTAAGTTTGCTTTCCTCAAAGTAACGACTACGAAATGGAAATAGCTACAATGTTTCATTCTACAGCTTCAATTTTTAAGCCAGGCATGTCGAGGTCGCGGGAGAGCTTAGTGGAGTTCGCGGGCACTACGTCCTGAGCAACTGGCGCGAGATTTAAAAGTAAGGATTGTACACCATTACAGAATATGTGTACATCACTGACTATTTGGTCCATGTCAGTTTTTCCAAGAAGTCATTGACACTTATAGCCAAATTTAGCTGTGTTAATTCCAATTTCCTCCATGAAAGAAAAGAAATGATCCACTAAAAGGTAATAATACATTAGTCATGTTTTAAATTATCAATTGAGAGTGAAATCGATCTTTTTGAATCGAAAGTATCTTGTTTCCATAAAATATTTACTTAAGAGGGCTGTGATTACATTGACTTCCCACGTTCAGTTTAGGATCATTAAAAAAGATTTTTGTTAAAGGAGCTGCCCTTCCGTAAGCGATAATTGTAAACTTAGATATTTATTCATAAAAAATATCGCATTGATGCACCATACACGTAGAAAGATATTGCATTGCAATCACATTCTTTCACTTGGCATGTTAACACAAGGCTGAATTCAAAAAGAAAATAAACATAAAATAGTAACTAATAGGAAAAAAATATCAATCAAATCTCGGATGTTTGATAAAATAAATCTGTCAAACATCTTTTCGTCTGTAGTCACTATTCCATGCCTCACACCGCTTCGGATTGCTCGTGTACACTCCTATCTGTATTTTGAGGGGAAATGATAGGAAATTGAGGGGAAGTGGCCCAGCTCATAGGAGCTCCCGGCATCCCAGGCGGGCAAGTGACTCGTGCGAACGCTGTTGGACACGGCTGGTCTAAGCCGAAGTTTAAGTTTTGCCCATGAATATGACCTACAGTAATTCATTTCTGAAAAAAGTACAAGTACGCAGAACCACTGTATCACACAAAATATCAATATCAAAAATAAATATCTCAAAATGCTGACGCAAACATTTCGAAGAATTGTCCGTGGCTTCTTATTGTCCATGTTTTTAATGTGATTGATTGATTTTTTCGTGTTTCCGGGCATGTCAACTGCTTCGGTCATTAGTCCCGTTAGTGTAGTGTTTGTTTTCTCTCGGGAGATGGCGGTGATTTTCCCCTCCCTGGATGGCGAGATCCGGCACCGTTCTACCGTCGGCTAGTGGGGTTTCCCCTTAACCAGGACTCTCCCACCAGCGGGGCACCGCTCCAGCCGGGACAAGCTCTAAGCTCCCGACTGGTCTCCCGGAACATGTGGTAGTGTAGTGCATGTTAGTGTAAGTGTGTGTGTAAGGGGAGAGGATGGGACAAGGAAGGGGAAGGACAGATCGCGCGCGGTCCGTGGCCCGTTTTGTTGGGTACTGCTCCGGCATTCGCCTGGTGTTGATCGGAGAAACCACGGAAAACTACCGATCAGAGCAGCCGGCCGCTCGAATTCTCCTCTAGACAGCGACGGAATTAGACCTAGCTGAAAAGCTAGTGTCGAAAATCCTGCCGCCGTCAGGACTCGAACCTAAGACCTCCCGGTCAGAGGCGCTGCAGTGGCATTTTTAATGTGAATTTGCATGCGCCCAATAAAAAGTATTATGCAAGTTAAAGATGTCATTGTTAGTAAAAGTACATTCACCTGTGTATAAAATTGGGTAGAGAAAGTAATACATATCTGCACATTTTCTTTGCAGTCAGTTGCAAGCAACGTTCTCTGTCACTTTCACACGATGCAAATAGTATGGGTAAAGATCATTCTTTCGTAGCACGCGCCAAGTTGGATAATGAAATCACGTTGAACGTGG
Source organism: Teleogryllus oceanicus (assembly GCA_964035755.1). NCBI lineage: Eukaryota > Metazoa > Arthropoda > Insecta > Orthoptera > Gryllidae > Teleogryllus > Teleogryllus oceanicus. The sequence goes on from CAXIVR010000001.1 coordinate 107,863,474, forward strand.
AATATATCGTGAGCCGTTTGTCGGCTGCCGTTCGCCTCTAAAATGTCTTCCTTATCGCGAAACTTTCGTAGGCGACATCGCTCACACGCCGTTATCATTACGGAACCATACTGGCTCAATGGGCGTTCAGCGTTCCTGAGAAGCAAAACGAAGTGGGTACTTTTCCTGATAACGACGTGCCACGTGATTGTTTTTTTCGTGGCGCTCAGGATAAACTCGAGCTCGAGAATCGTAACTGTATATTTTCCACAAGAATATGACGCATGCGCTGTCATTGTGTCTCTTGAATTACTCTTTCTAAACGCAAACAGCGTATATGTGACGCTCCTAAGGTCGAATGGTCGCCATGGAAGCAGTAGCGCATATCGCGGAAATTTTCCTAATATCTACAGGTGTTTAACAGTATTCAGGTCCAATGAACTCGAACTTGAGATCACGATTCCTCGAAGTGTAATTAATGATTGAGAAATTGAATGAGTCCTACATTTAAATTCTTTATTTTTAAATGGATAATATTGTGGTGTAGATGAAACTACGTATTACTGAAATACCTGTATAAATGCTGTCTTGCAAGCTATCTTTATAAAAAATATTCGTAAACATAAATTATATTTAACTAAAGAATGACGATTTTTTGAGACATGAGAATATTCCTTCTAACGATAGCATTAAGATTGTTCAACAACATATGTAAGTTGCCGTGAAGGCAAGTGAAACTATGAAGTAGAGTCACAAAACAAAAAAAGTAGTATCATGTGTAAGTGTGATATACTTAAGGCCAAAGTCCGAAGTATGGCAACGTGAAATAGCCGGTTAATTCGAAAATCAGTTAGATGGTTTGGATAAACAATATGAATGACGATGAACGGACCGTTTCCGTCATTATCCGATTAATTTTTCCGTATCAGCCGGCTAATTCCGGCGCTGACTAAAGTAAGGTGATTGTTCCAGTTTAAAGCGCCTTAAATACTGTTAAAGTACAATCAAATACTGTTCCTATTCTGTGGCTCGACAGCCCGCTATGGGCTTTGACCGACCAGCGGTGACCCAGCCTCTCGGCCATGGGATAAGGGGTTCGTTTAGTTTGCACAAAGACGTCCCTTCATCATATATACTAGTCTTCATAATTGGAATGATTGTAGGCGTTGTCATTGTCAACAATATTTGTTGACAATGACAACGCCTACAATCATTCCAATTATGTAGATGTCAACTACACCTCACCACTGAATCAATAGTCTTCATAACCTTAGGATGGGCTTTCTCATCGTCTCACGGCCATAGATTCTGGGATATTTGTAAGGAAAGCGCACAGGTATAATTAGCTTCGGCCGGGAATCGAATCCGGGGTTGCGCTGTCGAAAGCAAGCACGCTGACAAACCAGCCACCGAGCCACCGAGGTACAATATTTCTAATACTAACTCTGGAATAAAATTATGGAATAAATTAGGATGTAGTGTATTTACTCTTGGTGGTCCGAAATTTAAAGAAGGAACTTGTTGATGGAACAAAATTAAATTATTTTTTTTTATAAAATGATTAAAAGTTATCTACAAAGCTCTGATTTTATAGACAATTGGAAAAAATTGGGAATGGGGAGTCAACAGTGGACCCAGGGTAGGTTTTCCCTATATCTTTGTTTAGGTGAGAAGTTATTGTTTCACATGTAGAACGTTTATTTTTGAACCTTTCTTAATCCTAAGCGATAGTTTCAACGCTTATAGGAAGTTTACTAATCAATTCGAAACCTTCGCCATACGTAATCGCTCCGTGGAAACTTCGTTTTCTAATAGCGTGGCCTGCCCATGAACACATTGCAATCTTATTTTAGTTTCTGTCGAATAGAACTGGAAAACAGTTGTACACTCCGAGCAACATACTGTGTTATTTTTCTTGGAAAAAGGAGGTGGCCATATGTATTCCCACAGACAACCGTTAATTACAGAAAATGCTCAAAATGTAAATGCAGTAGCGATACCTGAAAAACAGAATTTTTTATACAAACTTGCATAAAATATTTGTAATATACTTTTAATACATGTAACATAAAATGTAGAATGTATCCCATCAATTATTTTGTAATTCATTCGGGGGTCCGCCTTTACCCCTCATTGGTGTTCAGGAGAAACCGTAATAGCATTGGTAGGCGGTTGTTAATAATCAAAATATCATACATATATCTTATAATCGTTCAAACAATGACAATCTGGATTATGATACAGATCTACAATTTTAAAGCCTTTTCCATTAATTTTAATTGTTGATAGTTAAACCAAAACGAAGTCTTACATGCGTAATGCAGAATTTATGAGCGTGTGTAATGAAGCGAGTGTCGCAAATGTTACACCATCATTTGTTATTGTAAAGGCTTCAGGGCAACATGATTAAATCACGCCGTTATAAATTAATTATTGGATAAATTCGATATTCTACCCTGATTTTAACGGACCGTCTCTCCCTCACTCGTTAAACAGATTACAATAATAAGTGCGAAATAGTAGAAGCAAAAGAGATAATAGATGGAATATGGTAAACCATTAGTTTTCACTGGCAGAATTACGGTAGAGAATTAACCGGCATAATATAAATGTCAATTCTAGATTTGCTTCCCACAGATCAATAGGTGGTTCATACTGTAACGAATATTGCGTCATCCCCCGGCGCCACTTCGAGGTGCCTGCTGGTTACGTCATCTGCCGGCGACCACGAGCCGCCGGTGAGCACGAGTTGCATCACCTGCCGGCGGATTCCTCCAGAACAGTCGTGGTGTCCGGGAGGTTCTGGATTGTCTTGACAGGTATAAATACGCGACGGCCGGCGGCCGCGAGTCAGTCTTGAGTCCGCAGTTGAAGCTGAACTGTGAAGTGTGTGCATCGCGGTGAATAGCTGTGCAGTGAGTGTGCTCAGTGAAGTGAACCGTTGTCAGTGCATCGTACTGTGGTCGGTGACGTGAACTGTGTCGTACTGTGGTCGGTGACGTGAACTGTGACCAGTGCATCGAACTGTGATCAGTGCAGTGAACTGTGGCCAGTGCTTAGGACTGTGCGAGTGTGCAAGAGGAGTGTAGTGTAAATAAATCAAGAGAAGTGTTAGTGTAAAATAACTGAAGAGAAGTGTAGTGTAAATAACTGAAGAGAAGTGTAGTGTAAATAAAGGAAGAGAAGTGTGGTGTAAGTGAGTGATTGTGTTAAGAAACAAAATAAACGTTTTTGTGAAAATAATACGAGACTTTTAATTCACCACCTAGAAACGTAACAATTGGTGTCAGGTGTGGGGTTTAACGAGTGGTGAATTAAAACATTAATCAAGATGAGTTTCACAAAAGTTTTACGGGATCTGAAAGTGGCCGAGTTGAAGAGAGAGTTAGAAGAGAGGGAACAAGACACTTCCGGAACGAAAGCAATATTACAAGAACGTCTTGCAAACGCGATGAAGGCGGCAGGCGAGGATCCAGAGACTTTTCTCTTCGAGACAACGGGCAACTTTTCGGACCTATCCAGAATTTTAAAAGGAGAATTGATGGAAAATTCCAGAAATTTAGAAGCAAGGTTATCGGAAAATTCCAGAATTTTAAAAGAGGAATTAATAGAAAATTCCAGGATTTTGGAAGAAAAGTTAGAACAAAAAATAACTCAGAATAATAAATTCGTGCGAGAAGAAATTGAGAAGATGGATGAGAAAATTTTGAAGAATGAGGAAAATTACTAAATCTGTTAGAAGAAAAGCTGAAAGTTTTTACTTCCCCAACGGAAAAATCAAATATAAACATCGTACAGGAACCACTGGAAATGGCACGAGTGGCCACCGTACGGGAGCCACTGGGAAAAGCACGAGTAAAACCACCTACATTTGATGGCACTTCTTCATGGTCGAATTATTTCAAACAATTCAAGGCTGCTGCAACGGTAAATGGCTGGTCGGCAACAGATTGTGCTACGGCTCTGATTTTGGCTTTGCGTGGTAACGCCGTCGATATTCTAGAGACAATACCGACAGATGAACAGTCAAACTTCGAGCAAATTGTCAAGAGACTCGAAACACGGTACGGGCAAGCGCACCTGGAAGACATGTATTTTACCCAGCTAAGGAATCGTGTTCAGAAGCCTGGAGAGAGTCTTCAAGAACTGGAAGCTGATATTTCTCGTCTGGCGCGCCTTTCGGACCCTGATGCCTCGGAGAGTTCCCTGCAACGCACAGCTGTCCGGTGCTTTATTGAAGCGCTACATGATGCAGAAACACAACAAGCATTGAGACTGGCAAGACCGAAAACCTTAGCTGACGCATTAAGTCAAGCACTAGACTTCCAGGTTGCAAAAAGAGCATCGAAACGTGACGGACGAGTACGAGAATTGCAAACCGGCGTCGATACTTATGACGAAAATATTTTGAGGCAATGGTGGAGAGGTTGGTACGCAATTCTAGTGGCAAAAGGCGACAACCTCGATGTTGGAATTGTGGAGAATTAGGGCACGTGAAAAGTCGATGTGACCGTCCACTGAAGCAACAAGGAGAGCAGCAGTCTCTTGGTAAACCTAGCAGCCAGCAGGGAAACTAAAGCAGGTTGATGGAAGGGGGCATCCATCGACCTGTCAAACAAGAGCCCCACCTTACGAAATACACGTCAAGTCAATTCGACACCGTTCTGACAGCATTTACGTAGATGCACTAGTAAATGGAAGACCATGCGTCTCACTTTTGGATACTGGTGCAACCAAGAGCATTATACGAACCGATTTTGCCAAATCATCTCATCTAATGCCGTCCAAATGGAAGCTTCGAACAGCCACTGGTGACTCGGCGAATGTTGTAGGAGAGATGGATGCCCTCCTTGCTATTGGAACTGTTGCTTTCAGTCATCGTCTGCTGGTCGCTGATATAGAAGAAGAAGCAATTTTAGGAATGGATATTATGACGACATATGGGTGTCAGCTGGATTTACGACACGGTGTGCTGAGACTCAACGAAGTGGAGGTGGTTCTACATTCACGTAACAACATTGCCGTGAATGTAATTACGGTTGACGACGTAATCTTGACGGAGCGTAGCGAGATGTTTATAGAAGCGAGCCCTGAGGGCGACGTTCCAGCTGGAGAGATTGCTATTCTGGAACCTAGAAGTCACGACGATGACATTGGTCGAGGAATTCTAGTGGCCAAAGAACTGGTCAGAGTGAATAGAACAATACCTGTGAGAATAATGAACATTAATCACTATCCTGTTAAGTTGAGAAAGGAACAGTGATTGGTAATTGTTCTACGGTATCCTCGGTTTTGCAGAATGTGAACCGTACCGAACCACCACCTAAAGGAATTCCTGAACGACTGCAGAATCTGGTTACAGAGGCATGTAAAGGTTTATCTCGGGAAGAGTGTCATAAGGCTGAAGACCTAATACGGCGCTACCAGCATGTCTTTGAATGCAGTGACGGTGTAAAAGGAAAGACTGATATTGTTCGTCACCGAATAGACACCGGAAACGCCACACCGATTCGCCAAGCTGCTAGAAGATTACCTCTGTCAAGAAGAGAAGAAGCAGATGAGATTATTAAAGAGATGAAGAAGGATGGCGTAATCGAACCATCAAGCAGTCCGTGGGCTTCTCCGTCGTATTGGTAAAGAAAAAGACGGGTCGACTCGGTTCTGTGTCGATTTCCGACAGCTCAACAATGTAACGAAGAAGGATAGCTATCCATTGCCCCGTATTGACGACATGTTGGACACGCTCTCTGGGGCCAAGATCTTCTCGACACTTGACCTGAAAAGCGGATACTGGCAAGTAGAATTAGATCCCAGAGATCGAGAGAAGACTGCATTTACCATCGGATCAGGTTTGTGGCAGTTTACAGTAATGCCTTTCGGACTGTGTAATGCTCCAGCTACATTCGAAAGATTGATGGAAACCGTGCTTAGAGGTCTGTCGTGGGAGACATGTCTTGTCTACCTCGACGATATAATTGTTGTTGGAAAATCTTTCGAAGACCACATCAATAACCTAGAACAGGTGTTCAAGAGGTTGGAAGGAGCGAACTTGAAACTCAGCCCAAAGAAATGCCATTTATTTCGGAAGCAGGTGAATTACCTTGGACATGTAGTATCTGGCACGGGAGTAGAACCTGATCCGGAGAAGGTTAAAGCCGTAAAGGAATGGCCGGTCCCAAAGGATAAACATGAATTGAGAAGTTTCCTGGGTCTATGTAGCTATTATCGCCGCTATGTTTTGGGATTTGCCAACATCGCGAAACCGCTGACTCAGCTGACAGAAGAAAAGCGTTTGTTTCAATGGGATCAAGACTGCCAACGCGCTTCGAAAAGCTTAAAAGCGCCATGCTGAGTGCCCTATATTGAGCTATCCACTACCTCAAGGGAATTATATACTTGATACTGACGCAAGTAACGTTGGTATTGGAGGGGTATTATCGCAGATACAAGATGGACGAGAGAGAGTAATCGGTTACTATAGTAAAGTGCTATCAAAGCCAGAACGCAACTATTGTGTAACCCGAAGAGAATTACTTGCTGTGGTGAAATCCGTTGAACACTTTTACAAATATCTCTACGGTAAAGAATTTCTTTTGAGAACGGATCATGCTGCTTTGAAATGGCTGCTGAACTTCAAGAATCCGGAAGGTCAAGTCGCCAGATGGATTGAAAGATTGCAAGAATTCACATTTAGAATAGAACATCGAAGCGGAAGTAGTCACCGGAATGCCGATGCTCTCTCCAGAAGACCGTGCCCTGAAAACTGCAAGCATTGTTGTCATGCGGAAGAGAAGATGTGTCCTACCTTAAGGGTCACTGTCAGTAATGACCAATGGCAACCCAGAGAACTTCAGAAAGATCAGAAAGAGGACACGGAATTGAAACATGTTTGGAAATGGAAAATAGCAGGACGGAGACCAAGTTGGCAAGAAATAGCTCCCTGTTCTTCAGCAGTAAAATCATATTGGGCGCAGTGGGATTCGATTACTGAAGAGGAAGGTGTTCTGAAACGAGTTCTGGAAAGTGAAGACGGCTCGCAGAAGAGGACGCAGATATTGTTACCGAGAGTAAGGGTCCCTGAAATATTGAGAGAATTGCATGATGGAACTTCGGGAGGACACCTCGTATAACGAAAACCTTAGAGAAAGTGCGCGAACGATTTTACTGGGTTAATTGCAAGCAAGATGTAAAGATGTGGTGCACAAAGTGTCAAGTTTGTGCTACCAGCAATGGGCCACATAAAAAGAGAAGAGCGAAGATGAGGCAATACAACGTTGGGAGTCCTTTCGAACGAATTGCTATTGACTTGGCTGGCCCATTTCCAATGTCAAATGATGGAAATAAATACATACTCGTGGCTATGGATTATTTCAGCAAATGGGTTGAAGCATATCCCTACCTAGCCAAGAGGCCACTGCTATCTCCGAAGTACTGGTAAAGGAATGGGTGAGCCGATTTGGTGTGCCACTGGAATTGCATTCAGATCAAGGACGGAACTTCGAATCCGCAGTGTTTCAAGGGTGTGGAACTTCTTGGAATAAGAAAACAAGAACGACAGCCCTACATCCGCAGTCAGACGGAATGGTGGAACGCATGAACAGAACAATGGGAAAATATTTAGCGAAGGTCGTGTCAGATCACCAACGCGACTGGGACCAATACATACATCTTTTTCTTCTAGCCTACCGCTCATCTGTTCATGAGACAACTGGGCAAACGCCCGCTAATATCCTCTTCGGCCGGGAACTACGTCTACCATGTGATCTACAGTTTGGTTGTAAAACTAATGAAGAAATAGCCGGTGAAGACTTTGTAAATGACCTAAGACGGAAAATGGACGTAATTCATAACCAGGTGCGTGAAAGAATCCAAATCGCAAGTGATAGGATGAAAGACCGGTATGACATCAAAGCTGAAGGAGGAGGTTATCAACCTGGAGATCATGTCTGGCTGTTTAACCCCCAACGTCGCCGCGGTTTGTGTCCAAAATTACAACGACAGTGGGAAGGACCGTACGAGGTCGTGAAGAGGATAAATGATGTTGTCTACCGAATTAAAAATTGCCGTCAGGAAAGCCAAGTGGGCTGGAAATGCGTAATGGAAAACCACGAGTCGTTCATTCGAATCGGCTGGCCCCGTACGCAGGAAGTAATGAAAATGATGAAGAAAAGACCGCACGAGTTTGTGAGCTGGACATGCAAGAATGCACGTTTCACGAGTTTATGTCTCAGTATAATGAAAAGCATCAAGCGCGTTATGGGGTAACAATGGAGGTGCAACGGGATCTGTTTGCGCTACCCCAGGAATATGCATTGGCGCATTGTGTCGCCCAGGATTTAGATATGACCAGAGGTGTTGCTACTGTATTCAAGAGAAAATACGGAAGGATAGAAGAATTAAACAACCAACAACCAGATATTGGGAAGGTTCTGCATCTGCACGACGTCAGTCACTATGTTTATTACCTTGTCACAAAAAGTAAGTCCTATCACAAGGCATCCTATGAAAATATTTGGGAAACTCTGATTGAATTACGCCAACAAGTACTGCAAGACAACGTCCAGAAGATTGCCATGTCAAAACTGGGATGTGGGTTTGATGGACTGAACTGGAGAATAGTGAGAAGCATGTTGGAAGTACTGTTCCGGTACACTGGGGTTAGCATCTTAGTCTGCAGCTACCACCATGGAATGTTGTCATATCCAAAGAAGACAATTGACTGCCACTTCTTCTTAACCTCCAACTGCACTAGAGGCTCCAGCTGCAAGTATCGGCATGATTTCACTAAACGCGCTCCGAGACGGATCGCAACTAAGGAGGGGGTAGTGTAACGAATATTGCGTCATCCCCCGGCGCCACTTCGAGGTGCCTGCTGGTTACGTCATCTGCCGGCGACCACGAGCCGCCGGTGAGCACGAGTTGCATCACCTGCCGGCGGATTCCTCCAGAACAGTCGGGTGTCCGGGAGGTTCTGGTTACAGGTATAAATACGCGACGGCCGGCGGCCGCGAGTCAGTCTTGAGTCCGCAGTTGAAGCTGAACTGTGAAGTGTGTGCATCGCGGTGAATAGCTGTGCAGTGAGTGTGCTCAGTGAAGTGAACCGTTGTCAGTGCATCGTACTGTGGTCGGTGACGTGAACTGTGATCAGTGCATCGTACTGTGGTCGGTGACGTGAACTGTGACCAGTGCATCGAACTGTGATCAGTGCAGTGAACTGTGGCCAGTGCTTAGGACTGTGCGAGTGTGCAAGAGGAGTGTAGTGTAAATAAATCAAGAGAAGTGTTAGTGTAAAATAACTGAAGAGAAGTGTAGTGTAAATAACTGAAGAGAAGTGTAGTGTAAATAAAGGAAGAGAAGTGTGGTGTAAATAAATAATCAAGTGTTTTCAGTGATTGTGTTAAGAAACAAAATAAACGTTTTTGTGAAAATAATACGAGACTTTTAATTCACCACCTAGAAACGTAACAATACATTCGTCTATGTCGCCAGATTTGTCCAACTGCTACGTAATTCTTTTCATCATTTTCTATATAGAATAGTACGGGAATACCTGCACATTGAAAAGACGCGATACATTGGATTTGCTTACAGTTGATTGATTTTGTTGTTCTGATAAAACTCGCTGGATTCATTTTTACTTTCTCGCCTGACGAAGTTCTTCGTAAGAATGGAAAGATATGTAATCGAGCGCCGGAAAACGGCGATTTTTTCTTATTTTAATGACACAGAGAGAAGTGAAATAATAATTAATATTGTTAATTAAATTCAACATAATTTGAATTAAATTCGTTATGTTTAACCCATTACCTAATACATCTGTTGTGACGGCCATATTAATGTTATTTTTTAGTTGTGTGGTTTAATTTATGCTACACGCTTATGTGAGCTACTTTTTTCTAAATTCCTACATTTAGATGCTCCCCTTTTAGGGGAATGAGGAGAAGGAATGTGTAGTTAGGAGAGAGGGAGGAGAATCGGTGGAAAGAAGAGAGGAACAAAGAGGAGAGAGAATACAGGAAATAAGAGGAAGCGAGGAGACAAGATGGAGGTTGATGAGAGAGGTGCGAGAGGAGAATGTGAGGAATAGGGGAGGAAGAAACTATCAGGAGGGGAGAGAGGAAGACGAGGACATATCACAAGTTATAATCTCAAATAAGAATGCGACATTGCTTCCGAAGGTACTCCGGCAGGCATTTCGAATTGCAAGTGACAAAGGGCTTGCAAAGGTGCCGTTAAAAATTTCAATTGAAGGAGACAACAATAGCCACAGAAGCAATGGAATATATTGTGACATACCAGATTGTCACCAATATGAAATTCAGCGAATTTCATTAGAAATAATACTTTATTAGCAAAAAGATGCTGGTTGCCATGGTACCGGACTGCAACATATAAACAATGCCCATTAGTTCAAAAGTAGACGATAAGTAAATCGCATAATTTTGTTTTAAACAAGAGAGTAAAAGATGAAAAAAGTTGACATGTTGAATTAGGATACAAGAAGATTCATTCGAGTCTTGACACGATAGCGATCGGTCAGGGTGCTAGATATATAGCGTTTACTTGAACGTAGAAAATTTACGCGAGTTCGGACGTAGAGATTTGTCGTCGTTAGTATTAAAAAGATAGAACTCAGAAATTGTTATACGAAGTGAACAGTGAATGCCAAAAGTGGGACTTATAAATTTTATTAAGCGGACAATGATAATCGAACAGTCTCCGATGACAGGAACCCGATAATAACTTGATGAACTTATATGCTAATATTTTAATAGCACTTACGATTTTGCTTATGTAATGAACAATAAAGAGTATTAGAACTTGTAGCAATTCAAGCAGGTGAATGGGGATGGAAAGCTAATAGATAAATAGTGTACATAGTGGTTTATGAGAAGAAACGACAAGATACGGATTTGGTCGGTAGCAAGAAAGAAGATTGGACATTGCTGAAGTCTACGGGGAGACATCTTTTACCAGGACAGCGCTCAAGATTCTCATGGATAACAGGTTCTATAGCGCTATACTAAAGGTCGTGGGCATAAAGAATAGTATACTTTGTTACTAAAATTTATAAATAAATTCGTTATTTGTTATAGCTAAAAGCTGATTATCATTTGCCGTCACGTGCATCCAGTAGAATATTTAAATTTTGCATTTCAAATTCCACGCTACTACGTATGGGGGGCGAATTAAGTAATCGTAAGTTTTCACGATTATTTCGGTAAAGAACCCACCGACTGAGTCAGCAACGGAGTTATAAGTAAATATAATTTCGAAGCTCATTCTCGTAACCATTTCCTGGCGCCCATTTATTTATTAGAATCCATCTTAGGTTCTATCCTCTTCCTGTTGTACGTAAAAGATATGCCTTCATCTATTAAAAGTGGAAGAACAGTTCTATTTGCCGATGACACGAATGTTGTTTGAAAAAAGAAACAAATAGTACAATTTCAGAAGTTTAAAATTGGGTTTGTAATAATAAATAAATAGTTAACGAAGGAAAAACTGTCTCAATGCAATTTTGCGTTTCAAATCGGCAATCGTATGCTCCATTGAAAATGAGCAATATGTAATTAGCTGATGTTAAGATAACAAAATTTCTAGATCTCTCAATTCAATCAAACCTCAAATGGAATGTACATATAACATCATTAAACACTATATTAAGCTCATTATGTTATGCATTCAGAATTCTTTCTAATTCTGTCAGCCTTCATGCAGATCGTTGTGTGTATTTTGCAAATGTACATCCTCGCCTGAGATATGGCATAATATTCTGGGGAAGTTCATCCTTTAGTGCCCAGACATTTAGATTGCAAAAGAAAATTATCCGAATACTGAAAAAATCCCATCCACGTGATCCGAGCAAGCCTCTTTTCATTGAGCTTGGAATCTTATCATTGCCTTGCCTATTTATTTACGAGTTTGTAGTATTTGTCAAAACTGACTTACTTAACGGCGGGAAGTTATTTTCATGTAATACTGATATAGTTACAACATTCGACGTAGAAATCATGTTCATCAAGTGTCAGTATCAACAGCTCACTACAAGAAATCCACATACAATACATTTACGTTACTTTACACGCATTGCCAGATGAAATTAAACAATTAAAATTGGTACACAAATTTAAGTTAAAAGTAAAATATTTTCTGCTGCAAAACTGTTTCTACACAATTAGAGACTATACTGATCGTCAAAAAGAAAAATAATGTTTACTTTAACAAAACCAAGATATAGTATAATGAATTAGTTTACATTTGCATTGTATAATTAAAAAAAGACTCTAAATGCCTGTTACAAGTAATGTACTTCAGCTTCCGGGTCAATGACCCCCATCTCGATCGGGTTTTTGTCCTGTTTCCCTGATCTATTGAGTAAATGCTGAGATGACCCCTTGATTGTTTCTGGGCGTAAATGTAGCTTCACTATGCGCACGTTTTGTTGAACTTTCCTTTTGCTTGTAGTGGTAGTAGAGCTAAGGGTGAGTTTCCATTTTGTTAACAATACAGAAAAATCAAATCCGTTCGTAAAAATAAGTTTTCTATAATTCGGCAACGAAAATATCTAGATTTTGAAATGTTAATCTCTCCCTTTTTTAAATTTATTATTATTATTATTATTATTATTATTATTATTATTATTATTATTATTATTATTATTATATTATTATTATTATTATTATTACTATATTTTTTTATCTTTCAACTATGAATAGTTACATTGTTGCGAAGGGATTCTGAAACTCAAGAAAGCGTGCGCAGATGATTTTCTCTCCCTTACCTCACATACAGTTTTTTACTGTTGTTGACTAAACAAATAAATAAATAAATGGAAATTCGGAAACAGGTTACAGGAATTTGAGGGCAGCAAGACGGATATGTGAAATGGGTATACTTATATATATATATATATATATATATATATATATATATATACACACATAGTATATATTTACAGCAACCCCAGGGCAGCGCCGGCAAGGCGGACTACGTTTCCTGGTACCCCCACGTCATCACCCAGAACTGCGCGCACAGGCAAGTGTAACCGTGCTAGAATTGGTTCTCGCAATTAGCGGCGTGCAAACGCGCCGCACACTGGTTCAATCGGGCCTAAAATCTGGTCATAATTGCAAATGCTAGTGGATTAGCGTAAAAGTGGGTATAAAAATCCCTGTGGCATCGAAGACACTTCAGGGTTATTTAGTGTTAAATCTTACTATGTAGCATTGCAGTAAAGTCGCTATAAAATAAAAAGGTGCAGGTATGTGCACCTAAATGTGTGTTATTCTAATTAATGGCATTCTACTTTATAAACAAAAAATGATTGAGGCGGGAATAAACAGGACAAAAAATATAATCCACAAGATACATGATTAACATTGTTACACTCCAAAGTTTAGAATTCAGCCGTATTATACATAAAATAATTAGAAATTTTTTTCTTAAATATATACTTAACTTATAATAAAGAGTCTTCTATTCGGAAACACGAAAATAATCTACAGTTAATTCGTGTATTTCGAGCACTGGTAACTTTGTGAGACCATAAGGACGAGAAAAAAGATTGAAATAATGTAATTGAAGTGATTGAAGGCGTTGTCATTGTCAACAATATACAATTGAAATAACGTTCTGGAGCTAAAGTAGTGTGCTCCAATGTCTTCCAACGAGACTTGATAAGTGAGTATTCTGAAGGCGCACTTTGAATTTTGCCATTAAGGCAACGTTTTTGGCCCGATTCAATGTGCGCTGGGGTGGAGTGGCTGCAATGTCACGGGGTACGCGAATCAGCAGGCGTATGAGTATGGGAAGGCTGAGATATTCAGAGGAAGCTCAGAGTTTGTAAATACTTGTAATATGTCTTGTAAATAAACTTGTATACAAGGAAAATCGTGCCCGAGGGTGATTAATTTGCTACCACGACGGCACAAGACTACTAAGGTAACAAAAGTACACATGAGAGCGTAGGCTTCCGCGGCCGGAATTTGAACTTGCTAGTTTAAAAGTACACATGCCTTAGTATTCTCCTATTGTCTGATAACTCAGACGCAACGTTTTTTATCAGTAAACACACTTAAAATGTTATTGATATGTAATTTTGTCATCAGAGTCTTCTTGAAAATCATTTTATCCTTGAACTATACACTATACACTAACATACTGCCTCAAAACTACTTTCGAAATCTACTTACTTCTCCCATTGAATTTGAATCGTATATCACAATGTCATCAAGTTGAAGTAAAAAACACAAATCAAAGAAATGTAAACTTGTGAGACCACAGAAGCAATTTAAAAAGTACGAGTTTGATGGAATAGCAAAATATTCCATTTTTATTTGGTGTTCCATTCTTGGGCAATGGTAATTGATGGATTAACATTCTTCAGAGCTAGTAACCAACTAGTAGCCACCTCAGCCGGTGAGTTGTGAACCGAACCGCTTGATACCAACGGAATGACCGGATGCTCTGATCGATAGAATTTTGTGATTTTTTTTAACACCATGTGAAAGCCGGAGCTGTGTCTTAACAAACTGGCCACAAAACGCGAGTGATCTTTCCTACCTTATAATTGTCCCCTACTCTCTCCCCTTTTTTGCACACATATTGGTTGCACTATACTATCACATATGGTTGGACACCAGTCGAGAGTTTAGAGTATGTTTGTATTTTGAGTTTTATGTTTTTCGAAGTTTCTGCATTCAGTGGTGAAATAACTTAAGAATGTTATTTTTGAAGAAGTTAAATGTGGCATTTGTGTGAGGTGCCTTGTAAACATCATCATCGTTTCCTGAACTTAAGGAGGAGCGAAATATTTGGGAGGAGTTTCGGGTTTCTTCATAAAATGTTTGCTTAAGGAATTTTATGCTTTGGGAAAAATTCTCGGAAGGGCCCGTTGACAATACCGAGAAATCAAATCATTCTGGGACCCATTCACATACCTAACATGTGATGCTTTAACGGCGTATATTTTTCCGCAATATTTGTAACGGCTGCGCAGTAATATAATTCTACTTGAACCTGCAAAATTGTTTCTAATGATCAAACCTGGCTTTTCAACACTGAGAGCAACATTCAGAAATAATATCCTTTGCAATTTTTAAAATTTAGGGATTTTCATTGACATTCTTCAAGATCTAGTTTTAAAGAACAGATTTCATTAAGAAAAAAATCTCTATCTTCAATTGCGTAGTTTATGGAAGATTCTGCTACCCTTTAACTTTTACAACTTTGAAAAATACGAGAGTGCACTGTAATGGAACCTACGCCATGTTTAGAAGCATACTTTATAAGCATGCATAATAGATAATGAAAATCAATCAAATTAAAAATTTACAGCAGTTTTTGAGAAAATATGTTTAATTGCCTTCATTTCAAGCAAACATTGCGCAAACGCTACTCATGTTTTCCAAAAATTGTACATAACTTCATTTACAGATCTAATTACTCAGAACAGATTTCACTATTGAAAAAATATCGTCAATACTGTACTTTTTGCGCCATTTTTAACATCACTATTTTAATATTACTATTGATCGGGGAAACGACGGAAAACTATCAGAGCAGCCGGGCGCTAGAATTATCCGCCCTTCAGCGACTGATTTTGACTTACTATATAGTGCTATGTAGCTATATTTATGTAGCTATCTATATAGTGCGGAAAATTTTGCCAATGTTGGGACTAGAACTCTAGGATTTCCCTGTCCGAGGCACTTCAGTAACGTCAATTGATGCCCTGAGCCACGTAAGCCGGTTTAGTTCCGTAAAGACAGGATGGTATAGCTGGTGCAATACCTCATAAGCGAATCGCTGCGTGCACGTGGAGTGCCCGATATTTGAATCGCGATCCTTGATAGTATGCACGTGCTGATGGGAGAGAATACGAACAGGTTCCAACCCGTCAGCCCTTCCGCCCGCAAAGAAAGCCTTGTGGGCGGAACCGCGGTCCGTGGAAGGCACGGTGTTCCCTCAAGGATGGAGAGGCGGTCGTGTTTGCGGCTAATTCATCGCAGACAGTCACGTGGGAACAGCGCGAGGCCGCCCTTAAACGGAAGACCTGTTTGGCGTTTTAAAACATTTGCTACAGGCGAGCGCTGTTGTTTTTGTTGAATCTGTTGGGTGGTAGTTGAAATGCTCTCGGAAGGAGGACGTGACGACGCGGCTAGGAGGCATCAGGGGAGGGGGAACGAAAAACAACGCAGATCCTCCCCCGCAGGGCTGGGAGGTTCTTCACCGACAACGCCCGTCCCCACTGCCACTCCTCCCCGCCTGCCAGACACCACCGACTCGCTCTGCGGTTCCTGCTCTCCTCCCGTCCCTCGGACTACCCCTTTCCAACTTGCTTCGCCCTGGTGCGCTGCCCGTTCCATGCTTGCTTTCTCCCTCTCCGTTTTGGCTCCCGTGCAGCATTCTTTCTTGTCCTACAACACTCTTCCTCACGCATCCTCCTCGCCCCTAACCTTGACTCTTTTCCCTTGCACACCCTCCCGCCACTTTTATGCACGTTATCCCATCGCCAACCTCAAGTTATAACGTTCTTGTACGTCTCAGTCATCTCATATTCTATTTCTTCTTCTTCGTACGTAATTACTTAGTCTTCATTCGTACTTTCACAACTATTATTCAATGGCTTTGTTTTCGCTACGTTGTTATTCTAATATTCAAATCTGTATGCTTATTATTTCACTTGTTCCATTATGTGTCCCTGGTACCCATTCATACCATTCTATTAATATCTGGCAGACTTCCCGTGTATTTTGGTTTTTTATATCTCCTTCAATATTTTACGCCTAACTCCTTTTGCATCTCACACAGACGTGGCCATCTTGTTATTGGCTCTTCTTCTCTTACACTCTTATGACCGATATACCTCTCCCCCTTTCATTCCTCCACAGTGCCAATCATTCTCTCTTCCGTGGATTCCCAAGTGCTTGTGTGGTGCGAGTACAGTGTTTTCCCCGTCGTCACCCCTTACCGACGTCCCCGTTCCTCCCCGCTCCTCTCCACTCCTCCCCGCTCCTCCCCGCCCCTCCGCCCCGCCCCTTCCCCCCTCCCCGCTCCCCGGCTCCAACCCCCTCGCCCCGACCGCCCCCCGCTGTTGTCTGTGGTCCTCCAGCGCCCCTGCATCAGCCGCGTCCCCCCGCCCCCTCGGCTCCGCTTCACTCGTCTCTCCCCGCAACCCTTTCCTCCCTCGCAGCGGATGCGGGGCGCCGCTTTATCTGGCTGTTTGCCAAGCTTGCTCTCTGGCTTCCGTCAAGCAGCAAGCCAGGGAAATATTTGTTTTTCATTCTATAAAATAGATTTGAAAGCCCGCCACTGTTTGAATTGCTGGATTTTCTGCAGTTTCGCATTACCGATGTCCTACAGCCAGTCTTTTGATGCTCGCTTTCGTATGGCTTGAATACAGCCATCCCATACCTACGCTTTTGTGTGAGCGTCTTCTCAAAGAGAAAAGATTTGCATCTGCCTTCTGCCTCCACCAATCAGAAGTAGATTGTGGGCTTCTTATCTGCGGGTTTTGAAAGGTCGCCTGAAGGCGGATTTTCTGATCTTCTGAATGACCTTCGCCGAATAGCTTTCCAATAAGAATTTAAGAAGTTCGATTCTTGTAATTAAGATGAGATGCCGTACCACCTTTCTACTAGTTTAAAACGCAAGTAAATTTTAGTCTTAAAATTAAACTAAAAGATATAATTTTTTGAAGTTACAAAATTTTTATCTTTATGTGCTATCATTAAACTTTAAATTAAGTTGGACATGAAATGTTTCCGTAATAGTTTTTCTCTCCTTTTTATTACAAATATCCAGAAAATTCAAAAAGTTTTCAACAGTCAGATTATCTGTAAAAAGTTTACTGTTGCCTCTCGAATCGAGCTAGGCATGTGAAAATGTCAAAAACCAAGCGTAGGCTTATAAGTAATACCCCTAAGTAAGTGAAATCCTTAATGACCAATATAGGGTAACTATTACTGTAAACAGTATATTGAATCTAGAATTCCAGAGGTACAAAAGAACTAAACCTTCCAATATTTGGCCTGAATATCGTCAGCCTCCATTATCAGTGGAATGTGTCAGTGGTCATGGTGCTCAGTGATCAGTGGACAATGGCTACAGGTCAGTGACATGAGAAGCATTTTCTCATTGTGTTGGTGAAAATGCGAATTACAGTGCTATACAGTACAATAATACAGTGCTATACAGTACTGCTAATAACAGTACAATTCTACCAGTTTTTCTTAGAGTAAAATTGTCATAAAATTAAGGTTTTCTAATGACTCTTATAAACGCTTGTCGAAAAACATTTCACAATATTTTCTTGCGCCAATGATAACGTTATGCTAATTCTTAAATGCGTTACTATAATACCGCTCCTATTTTGGCAGCAATTGGTAGCCCCTGATAAAATGGTAAAGTGTTCCCTACAATCAAAGGACATGTAAGTAGTAACACTATGACTAACATAAAAATAAGGCTTTTTAAAGTTTCGTATCCCACTCTTAACCACCGCGTTGTTTTTTTATTTTATATTTTTTGTCGACTTATTTTTACGCTTCCAATTGAATAAAATGTGAAAAATAAGAAAATAATTTATAACATCGAAAATTTTTTTTAGTTAAAAATTACTAGAAAAGAAAATATTTTTGTCCTTTTATGCCCTCCAAACCACAATGATTTTTATATACTCTGAAAGTGACTGCAAGAGTTCAGTAAATATATTTAGCATTTATTTTGTATACATTGCTGGAGCAGCTAAAAATATTTTTGACCTTGGAATGAAGTTGCAAATTGGAATATTTTCAATTCATTTTAATCCATACGCTAAGGAAGGATTACTGTTCTGGCAATTCATGAAACCATTCACACAAAATCCTGAGTGTGTTCTATTGGTGGATAAGGAATCACATCCCAGTCTTACGTACAACAGTTTTGAGAAAAAAATACAAGTTTGCAGATTATGGCAACCAAACCAGATTACTACAACGCACATTATAATTGCGTATTACTCAGAAACGATGCGTCCTAAACCAGGTTCACGTGTCCCGTTGGGCCCCGAGATTTTGTGGACAGGCGAGTTCTGGGATCACTCGTTTTGGGGCGCATATGGGACAGCTGTGGAAGTGACGGACAGTTCGGGGACAGGTGAGGAATAGGTAGGGGACATGTGGGGAAATGAGGAGGGACCTAGATTATATTCTTGTGACGTATTCTACAAGGTAATACCTTTTCCAACTTTCTGTTACAATTTTGCAGATTTAGTTCTTATGTTTGCCACCACTCCTTAGCATGGCTGATCGGAAAAGTGCAGAAGCTGAAATCGATATAAAATGAAATTGAATAAAAAGTACCGACATAATCTTTTGCGATAAAATTAAAGGGAAAATTGTTTTTCGGTGCATTTTAATCTCAATACTCAGCAATATTGACTTGGTTTCTGTCACACGATACCAGCCCTATAATGATCTAACCAACAGTTTGGAGGATTGCCGTACGAAGTTGGGTTCATTAAATCAGTATTCAAACAACTATTATCTATATAGTGCTGAGTTTTCGTCAGTACAGACTGTACTGTCCTAATTTCCAGACTGTACATACTTAATTATACGAATACAAGAATAAATGCTCAGATAAGGGAAAAGACAACCCTTTCGTTAGTCTAAAACAACTAGAGATGTTTTATTTTTATAACAATGGCCCAGTAATAGAATAATTTGAAAATATTTCACAACAAACTGTGTGTTTTAAGAGGAAGTTTTGAGAATTTTTTGTGTATGTTCCTATGTTGTAAGGCGCACGCAAAATTTATTTTTTTACTGTTTTTCAATTTTTTTTTCCTTTAAATTTGGCGCTGAGAAAATATCAAAATTTTGTTGATAGACAATAACGTTTTTATTTTTTTTATTATTTTCAATTAGAAAAGTTAATTTCAACGAAAAAATTAAGTTAGTATCAAAGGTAAAAAAAATGAAAATCACGTTTTGGGCTGTAGAGTAGAGGTGGTGGTAGGAGGGGGCTAAGAAACCTTTGAAAAATCTTACTTTGATGTTAGAGGCATAGTTTAATTATTACATTATTTGATTTTAGTTTTTTTACTATCTCATCAGGGGATTTCCCTTGTGCCATGGAAATTTATAATAAATCGATCGTTTCTGTTTGATGAGGGATAAAACTCTCAATCACTGGTTTCGTATAGTAAGAGAGAACAGTTTTTTAAGATAAAATTTACTGGTCAGCTGAGAAATACAGTATGGCAAGGGGGATCAATGTAGTCATAGAGAGTCATTGCCTTATTATATGTTATATTACTCGATACTTGTATTGAAGCAGTTGGAAAGTATATTGCCTTTGAAGACCGCCATATTGAATCGAGTAGTAGGTTTTACGTCAAATTCTAGCGCGAAAATTAAAATTATATAGTATAAGAAGTTTCGATGAAACAATAATCACTTCAGTGATTATTATATAATTTAGTATGTTTTGTAACTTTCGCTTTTCTTAGGCTTATATTTTGTATCCATTTACGATATTTAACAATACCATTACGAAATTAACGAAAACCTCTAACAAATTTATTAATAAAATATTATTTCGATAAATCACAATATTACTATAAAGAAGTTTTGCGTCACAGATAATAATATACCCACAAGTACAAAATTCAATATGTTTATTAATAACTCGAATTAATATTTAATGTGATGAACCAAAATAATATTATGGAGTTTATGACGAAAATATTTATCACCATTTCAATTTTTCGTGCGGTAATTTCGTAAATCTCTTTTGACATTTCACGGGTAAAAGAAACCTCCGACGTCCATGGGGTCATTTTTCATGCTTATATTTCAATTATTATGAATGAGCGATTATATAAGTGAAACATTCATTTTCGTATCAATTTATATTACCTATTTAATGAATAATGAAACCAGGTTCTGTTTTTTAGCAGAGTAGTTCGTATTTTAAGAGTCTAAAACATATTTTATATCTATAATATCTTGTATCTCGAATTTATTCCGTGTGGATTGGAAAGGAACTAGAAGTAATATACGATAGGGACTGGTGGAATAATGGAATACGCGGTACAAGTCGAGAATACAAGAAGAGACTTATCCAGGTGTGATAACTTGCATATCCTGCGCTTCTGCCTCTATCTTTAGTTCCACCTCCCTCTAGATCGGTACTTTGGGCTTTCATTCTTTCATTTAAATACTCTAGCGGGGAATGGAAATTCGCATCCGATTCTCCGATTCGTCGGTGTGACTCTTAAGGCCGCTCCACAATACCCCGGGAAGAGGAACCCGAACGCGATTGGGAACTTAAAGAAGGTTAAAAGACGGACATCTCAGGCAGGCGTTCACAACACGACGGGAACGCGAAGCTTGACGGGAACGGGAAGGATGGTCAGCATTTATCTCAGCCAGGGAACGCGAAGCCTCTCGACCAATGAAAGTGCAGCAAATGGCGGCGAAGCTCTCCAGCTGATCGGGCGCGCGAACTGTGCGCGACGTAGAGTCCTAGGCTTCCGCGGCCGGAGTCGTTGAATTCTTGGCTGTCCGGGATTAGCGGCGTCATGGTCGATGGAGCTGACGTTTCGGCCATCTTGCTGTGGCCTTCTTCTGAGCAGTATAGCTCTGAAGAAGGCCACAGCAAGATTGCTGAAACGTCAGCTCCATCGACCATGACGCGGCTAATCCCGGACAGCCAAGAATTTTTTGTGCGCGACAGGCGACACTGGTCTGAAGCGGAATTGAGAGTGTAGCGCGATATTGAGGTTAGAGCTTGGATTCGCGAGGTTAGGGTTTGAGGCGGGTTTTGTTATTCATTGTTGAGTTGTCTTAATTATTTTTAGTGATTATAGTACAATTGTTTTTCTATTCATATTAATACATAGTATTAAAATTTCCCACTTTAAAAAAAATTCGTCCAAGTACTTTGGAGCTGTTTGTTTAATGACAAAATTTTAGTTTCTCGTAGTTGTATTTTCCGTAAGTTCGTAGTAGTTTTGGCATTCTTTGTACCTACAGTTACATTTTCCTAATTAATATTCTTTCATTAATGTATTTCTTATTCATAGCATCTCACGCAAACACATCAGACAGATGGCAATGCAAAGGGTAACACAGTAGCATAGCTAGAATTGCTTTGGTTTCGGCAACTGTTTCTTAAAGTTCTCGTTTCAGCCGCTCCTGGTTCATAGCGCTATTCCTCTTCCCGTTGACGTTTATTGTGAAGCGCACGTACCTCGCCGTTCCCGTTCCCGTCCTCGCCTTTACGTTCCCGTTCCCGTTCGCGGGCTATTGTGGAGCGGCTTATACTGTTGGTGCACAGGTGGGCGCAATCAAAAGACGTGTGGGGGCTCGAACTCTTTGCATCTGATCAGCTTGAGAGGTCCCGAGTTGGGCCCTAGGGTCACCGCGGAAGTACCCCCTACTCAGACAAAATTGAGGAGGAACTTATCCTTCGCATGTGAATCCATACGACTCTGGCGCCAATCCCGAAAGCTAGAAAGCTTGGAAGTGGCGAAGCTGCTCCATGCAAGTTAACGGGTAGATGCTCTTCAAGAGCATTGCGTTACGGCGCATCCAGATGCCAGACTGACGGCAAGTCTTTACACACCTGATAGAGGTGAAGGTCAGTCGTAAAGCTATATTCCCATTTAAATGTAGTCGCTTCAAGGTCACGAGCTGGAAGGAAAGTGGAATACTGTCATCCAGCTGGGAGTTTCATTACGTTTTAAAGTTTTGGCATTTAAGCTCCTGATTTGATGACAGTGTTGCCCTCTCCTTCTAGCTCGTTACTTTGAAGGGACACTACATTTAAAGCTCTAGATTATAGGTGCCCATCCTGTGACATGAAAACCCTCTGATATATGCAAAGAGTCTAGTAAGTTGCAGACGCGTACGGTATATTTGGCAAAAATTAAGCCGACAAATAACTTTCTTCTATAATTACAAATCGAAATTGCTTTGTATCCGCCCTTTATAGTTTTAGAGAAATCCAATGATGCGTGTCTTAGGTATTCAGTGACCAAGTGGTGCAATTCTAGCCTGCAGCAAACCTTAGACACATAAAAAATTCGTTTTTTTTTAAAAAACCGCTGCCGCTTCTTTAAACACAGCGATCGCTGATATAAAAAACGCGGGAAATATTTGTGAGCCCACGAAATCCGTGACAGCGGGCACGCGCCGGAAATCCCTTCCGGTTTTGTGAGAGCGCTCGTATAGCCCATTACTCCAGCGAGCGTCTCGCCGCCCCCGTTCCCGCCGCCGCTCCCTCCCGATTTCCCCCGGTTTTTTAATCAAGTCCTTTACGAGCGCGCATTATATGTGGCGATTGCTATATTATGAATGATTTTATTGGATTATACACAACGCCACCACGAGGCCGCCGTCGCCGCCGGCGCGGGCGCAGACGCGGGCACCGGGGCCATCATCCGGTTTACAACGTTCTCTTCCCCAAGTAGTAAGAAGTCAATAAAATATAAAGTACTCGGGTCGGCCAAAATTCGAAATAGAGTTGGGCAGTTGAAAGTGGAGCTCTCGCAGTAAAGGGACGACTGGGGATATACAGCAACAGTTCTCCGACCGCGGTGGGCGTACACCTCGGCCCCTTGCCACCTTCCTGCTTGACTCTTACCACTTTCCGCTGCCCGTTGCGTTGCGGTGTTCGCTCGGCTCAGGTGGCTCAGGGCGTCAATTGATGTCACTGACCGTCTTAGGTTTCGAATCCCGACGGTGGCAGGATTTTGGGCTCTTGGTACGTAGGTAGGTAGAATTCAGCGACTGTTTAGGGGAGAATTCTAGTGGCCGGCCGCTGCGATCGTTAGTTTTCCGTGTTTCTTCAATCAACACCAGGCGAATACCAGAGCATTACCTTTAAGAAAGGGGCCACGGACCGAGCGCTATTTTTCCTTCCTCTTCCTGATCATAACTTACACTTACATACACTACTCTACCGTACACGTCAGGAGCGTAAGCTTGTCCCGGGTGGGAGATACGTGGAGCGGAAAAACTCGCAAGCCGCCGTGAAGGTCTGGCTGGATCTCACCATCCAGCGGGGAAGAACATTGCCACCTCCCGTCGTAGAAAAGCTCTACACTTACAAGTCAACTGCCCATAGCAGTTGAGGCACCCGAAATCTCTAAATAATCAATCATTAATTACTTCAATTATAATATACATAGACCACAATTAGACTGACCCTTACTGTGCGATGACGTGAAGCTATAAAACGACGCTTCTCCGATCAATACCTGCCGAATGTCGGAGTAGTATCCTAATAAACGGGCCACGGACCGCGTGCGAACTGTCTTTTCCTTGTCTTATTCTCATCCCTACCTGCATACACTCACTTGCATTTAGATACATCTTTGACTCTGGTGAATAAGCTGATAAGTCCAAAAAACTTAATTTTACAGGAGAGCAAAAACCAACTG
Source organism: Teleogryllus oceanicus (assembly GCA_964035755.1). Classification (NCBI taxonomy): domain Eukaryota; kingdom Metazoa; phylum Arthropoda; class Insecta; order Orthoptera; family Gryllidae; genus Teleogryllus; species Teleogryllus oceanicus. The sequence continues at coordinate 107,887,889 of CAXIVR010000001.1, forward strand.
TCAAGTGAAGGGAATCAGGAATTAATGACGTTGAAACGACGGTAATATTCAAACGAAAATGTTTGTATATAGGTTTTGTTTGAATGTCATTAATCACTGATTTACAGCATTTGTTTCGAGTGTGTTTGTTTGCTCATCTGTAAAATTAAGTTTTTTGGACTTATCAGCTTATTCACTGGGGTCTAGGACATGAACTACACTACCACATTTCGGGACACGAATCGAGAGCTTACTGCTTTCCCCGATTGGGGCAGTGTCTGCTAGTTGTTGAAGTTAACGATCCCGGAAACATGAAATCATAAATCAGTTAATCAACCAATCCGCTCACAACAAATCTTCTGCAGCTGGGAGGTGTTTGGCCATCCACCCTGGTCCGGTTCTCGTCCCCAGCGATTTCCATATTTTTTATCCGTGAAGAAATTTCTGTCCGTTCAGGTTTACTTGTATCAGTGTAGCAGAGTAGCAGTGTAGCAGCCACTGTCAAACACTGGTACCTATCCCAGGCGGTAGACTTACCTTAACTTCATATGGATATAAATATTGATCCCACAGCATGATCAATGGCCCAAGTATAGTTGTAACTGTGCGAAATAATATACTGTATTCCAACCGTTTACCCTATTTATTAACCAAAACCACCAACGTCCCGGCTGGCCCTTAAGGTGTGGCGCATCAATCACCTGACTTCCCTGACATTGAGTGGGGACTGTTTTTTTAAGGAAAGATTGACAGACAATCTGTTTTGTCTCGGCCAAAATTTATCACTACAGCTTAAAAGAATTTGGGATTCTTTCTATTTGGATCTCATGGCAATAGGAAACTTTCTCGATTAAGAAAATTAAACATGACAAGAATTACTGAATAAAAATACATATATTCAAAAATTTAAAAACCAAATACAAAACACAAAAAATTTAAACAAAAATGAAAACACGAAAAATTAAAATGCACTCAACTAATTCTTAGGAGACACTTTCAGTTCAGAGTAAATGATTTCTTGGATTTGCACAACTCTTTTTGGCCTTGAGGCGTTTAAAAATTAGCAAAAACTTGCAATTTATATTTACACTACTAAATGATGCCAGAACTTTCTTTCGTTTATTTAACTGACTAGTAATTAGGTTGATTATTAAATAAAATGCTTATTTAAAATAGTAGTTTACAGTTTATCTAAAAATTGAAAAATTATACAAGATAATCCACTTTCATTGCAATCATTCAATTCCTTTTAAGTGAATTTGCATACAACTACATATTTCATTTCAATTGAATACTTTCCATTACTCAATGTTCTATTTGGTCAATGAAAACCAGAGAGAATACATAAAGAGTTAATAACTGCATTATTAACTGTTCCACTACTGGAAATGTTAAACTTGGCACTAGCTATTACAAGCAACACCTGGCTTTCTAAATTGGTCCTGGTATGGTTTTCTTGATAAGCTGCAAAAATGAAATCGTCAATCGTACTTTGGATGAGCTGGCTATTTTTTCCTTCAATCACCTCCGAATTCTGCTATGTAATGGTGAACCCGAACTGTGGATTCGCTCCGCCTTGAAGCACGCCCCAGGATACTGCAGTTTTAAATTGACCTGCAGTGCGGCAAGTAATTCAATGCAATGTTGCCAGGAAAACACCAGAATAGATTCCGGAATCTTGCTCATGATTAAGATGAAAATCAATTACAAGACCAAAACTAAAAAGCCGAAATATAATCGTTGCGCATTAACACGATCTAGTTACAAAATTTCACATGATTCTACCCTCTTAAATGAGCATGGAACAATTTCCAATTACCTCTACAGCAAGCACCCCCAAGCTTTTGCGATGTTCCTGATGACCTGGAGGATATCGTCCAAATTCCAAAATGTTAATTTTTCACGTAAAACAACTCCAATACTGTTAAGTGTTCTTTCACGTAGCTGCGCAGTCGAAATAAGAACGAAAAGAGCGTTGCATGGAGCGACCTGCGTTCGTCACCCCTCTCTTTCCTCCGCTAACCTTCCATTTACCCTTCTCGACCAAGGCCGTTGTCTTGCACCTCCGTCGCGTCGCTAACTCTAGGGTTTCTTATTGTTCTTAGAAAGCACGTTGATATATTTCAGGCAGGTGAATGTGTCTCGCTCCAGCCTAGTCACGCTGGACCTTCAAAGTATCTTCTATCATAATTTATTTCAATCAAATTGTGTTTTCTGTTGACTACCTAGAGAAATTGTCTTTCTGGATGTGTCCAGTATGATGAGTAATCTACAAATAAGAGAGTATACTCATGTATAATGTGTTGTTCCGAACAAGTGCTTGGTTCGATTATAATTCTCAACAAAAAATGTCTGGAGAAAGTTACATAAGAGCCTATTGAATCACTGATTGTACAGAAATAAAATAGTTATGTTCATTTTACTCAGAAATATCCACTTTTGAAACTTAGATTCTTATCCAATGCACCAGTGAAGCGGGACGGTAGTGCTAGTGATAACAAATTAATATCTGATAACAAAATATTATGTGACTGGATGTCAAATAATCGGGTCACAATTAATCCTAGAAACGAACTATGAGAAACGTACTCAAAAGTGATTGATGAGGAAATTTTTATTTCTATTTTATCTTTATTAGTTTTTAGACGCTTAAAAATAACATTTAATTTTATGAAGAAAAATACTAGTTATGAGTTATCAGTTACTAGTTACGAGAAAAAATCCTGCACAAAATGTGTTATAATATTGTACATTCAAAATTAGAAACAAATTCAGGATCAAACCTACAAATTACGAAAAATATTCAACTCTACATCCTGCAATGCTTTTACAGTTAAAATACATCACACAGCCCAAAAAATGAGACCGCCTGAAACTTCACGGCTAATAATTCAAGGTGTAGTATCCAATCAAAAGGCAAGAATTCATAAAACGATTTTTATTCAAGACCAGGTACAATTGCCGACGCTCCGTATCACTAGTATAGTGTACCAAATGCGAAGCCGTGTCACCGTTGTCCAGAAGAAGTCCCAAAAGCAGCCGAGGAGTCAAATATCCACTAGAAAGTTCCACTTTCGTTGCACAGGTCGTCGTCGTAGCTGATCACCACTCTACACACTTCAAGTCACTCGCCAGAACGGGGTACCCCTAGCGCCCCGCGCTATCTCGTGGCGTCGCGTCGGAGCCCTCTTATAGCCCGCTAGGCTAGCGGTCTGCCGACTAGCTGCGGAGTAGGGGCGGTGGCGAGTCCCTACCCGCTTGCTCGGGCGTGACGGCCGCGCGCGGAGAGCCCAGGCCGGCCCGCAACGGTCGCCTTCCCCTCCCGCCGGGGGCGGTAACGCCCCGCTAACGTCGCTCGGCGGCGGCTCTTTCAAAAGCGCGCGGGCGGTCACAACACAAGGAAAACGTCCATAATGTTTGGATGAATCGATGATTTTAGGTAGTAGAAGTTTGCATTGATGGTTTTGAATTAACGTTCCACGCAATGGGGTGGAAGATGAAGGCTGGGGCTGCCGGCGGAGTGGCACGGGCGGGGCAGGGCAGGGCAGAGCATGGCAGGCCAGCAGCCCGGACAGCGCAGCGGCCGGCAGGGAGGCAGCTCCGCGGAGGAGCAGGGCGCCGGGGGCGAGAATGGAGATGACATATGGCCTATCTCGCGTTGCTTTATTGTCATGCTAGAGCCGTACATTAGTTTCCCGACGCCGCGACTCAGCGCGAGCGGCTGGGGACAGCGGTGGCCGCGGGCGGGGGAAGGGCGGAGGACAGGAGGTGTGGGGCCGTGGCGGCGGTGGCGGGCGCTCCGCTGCAGCCCAGGCCGGCCAGAAGTGATTTGTTCCGGGAGGATGTCGTGTACAGGTAGTCGTGGGCGGAGTAGACGAGGCAGCGGGAGTGAGGCATGGGGGGTGGGACTAGATCACGTGCGGGGGCCTGGATTTCGGGGCCCGGGGCGCTGGCTGTGCAAGCGCGCGTGGCGGCGACGAAGGGTGGGGTTGGTCGGAGGGCACGGGATGGGCAGGGGATGGGCGGAGGACGGGGGGGCGGGCAGGGGGCGGGCGGGGCGGCTAGGCGGCGCGAGTGGAGGCGGGCGGAGGCGCTGGGGGGGTGGGGGCAGGGGAGGCGGAGGGAGGGGCAGGCGGAGGCGAACGGAGGCGGGCAGAGGCAGGCGGAGGCGGGCAGTGGCGGGTGGAGGCAGGCGAATCGGACGGGATGGGCGGGGCGGGCAGGATGGGCGGGCGGGCGGGCAGGTGCTGGGCGGGGCGGGTGGGTGGGTGGGAGAGTGTGTGGGTGAACGGGGGCACGGGCAGGGCAAGGGCGGGGTGCGAGCGGGTCGCTTTGTCAGGCAAAAGTGAAGCGATACACGAGCCCCGCGAGCGGGTTGGCTTCATCGCGCTTTGCGACGCGCTGATGGGGCGCGTGTTCGTGATTGCGGGACGCGCTATCGGGCCAGGAAGCTTCTGCTCTTTGCCGCGTTCGGTGTCAGCGCGGCCGTTGCCGAGCGCTCGATTTGTGCGCCGCCTGACGACACAGAGGCTCCGTCTACCGCGCTGGCTTTTGCAAATGAACTGAGCGATGGCAGGATACCCTGGTTAGAAGAACCCCTGTGTGAAATGTTCCTAACTGGCAAACTTGGATTCCGCTGATTATTCTTATTTATTAAATACGCAAGTAGAAAATCATTATTATCTTCACTTTATGCTTCACTTTCCTTTCATTATAGAATAACTACATTAAGAAATTAATTTAAAAATCGAGAAAAATACTCTGCAATGGTACAATGATCAGTTTTCGTCGGTACATATTGCTCAACAATTAACTTATATTAATCCTGGTTATATGGGGAGGGAGTCAGAGGCACAGTGATGCTTGAATTTTATTGATTTCAATATTTATGGAAGCTGAGAATTATTGATATTGCTTGTTATGTGCGTATTGTTCAAAATATGACCTACGTTATTACAAATGTTCGTTATATTTTGGGTTACTACAGAGTCTTTAGTGGTGAATGAAAACTCTTGATTATTTAGGGGTGAACTAGATGTCAGAATACATTTTGGAAACATTTGTAATGCTTTAAGTTTTAGTATAATATAGATTAATACATTACCATGTTACGAATATTCATCGGCCTTTATTGAATTAAAAATGTTATAGGTTGTCTTGAAGTACAAATATGATGCAAGAAAGTCGATATTTTTTTCATTTACACAGCCAAAAGTTGTATAATTCTTTTTTGTTTAAATGAATATATATGTAAAATATATTATTAGTTATATAAAATTATTAATTTATCGAAATTGTCGAAAATATCAATAAAATGAAAATGTAATAGGTGGGCTCCCCCTTCGAAACGCAACTGACCATTTATACCTTAATACTGCCAGGGTTAAATAAAAGCCGTGACCGATACTACTATTAGTAATAAGGCATTAAGGATCTTGAATATTACATTATCGCATACTTCTAATCATAGAGAAAGTTATGAAGTGCTCTAAAGAAAAGTGCCCAGTTTTCGACAGTAAAACTCACATTGCGAATCCCTGAAACCGAAGTTGATTTTTCTTGCTACTTTACGTAAAATATTACCGTCTGTTTATGTAATTAAGTTAGAACTCATGTTTTGTGCGTCCTTGATACTGAAAATTTGGTGCGTGACTGTCTGATGTCAGATTGACAGATTACGGGCTATAGCCCCTAATCCTGCTCAGGATTTTTGCCAAAATTGTTTTTCCTCAATCGATCTTCGCGATGTCTCTGACTCACAAATTTGAAACGAATCACTTAATTTTTGTGGGTACTATATAAAAATCGCCTAGAACATATTCAAAATTTTCTCCAAAATGACCCAAAATATGTCGAGTAGAGTAAAGTAAGCTTATAAACACGGCGCAGGTGTTATTTTCAGTTAAGCCACTGAATCTTGTAATATTGCAAAATTTTAAAATTGTTTCCAACCCCTCCAACTAGGACATTATTAAATATTTAGTTACGTAGTTTATTTCGAGATTTTTTTACATTCTTCACTTTTTCTAAATGATCTCTGTACTTAAAAATTAGAAATGGCAAAAATGTAATGTACAATTTTTCCAATTTACGGATGTTTGGCGAATATTTGGTGAAATTGTGACAATTTAAAAAAAAATCGTAATTGAGATTTTCTAAAAAACATCACATTTCTTTACACTTTCTCCTCGAGGAGAACAAGCAATCATGTAAATGTCACAACTTCACAGGCGGCGTGGTGTATTCTGGATCAACGCTAGAAGGCATTTCAATTTTTGTGCAAAATCCGACCGAATCCACAATACCAGTTAACAAGAATTCATTTAGCAATATTTGAGAGAATTTATATCGACTGTCAGAAGTGAATATTATACCAGAGACTGATGTTTGGCATAATACTGTTACCTCAGGGTGCTTCACAGCGGTAGGCCTGTTTACTCACCAGCCGATCATTTCCCACGAAATGTCATTTTATGTTTGTGATGTTCGTAAATATTTTCTCCTTGTAAGTTTTGTCTCGTTTGTATTTCATGGTTCTTCTCGACCCCATCTTTTTCATATTGTTTTTTTACATAATCGTATACTTCGTATAGAGAAAGTTACGAAAGGTTGCATGAAAAGTGTCGTTATTTTAACAGAAAAACAAGTTTAGTGGATCTCTAATACAGAAAAATATTGTTTTTCCCTACATTTTTTCTTCAAATCATCTGGCTTTCTAGGAATAACACTAGTCCCTAAACTAAAATTGGCATTCTTCAATCAATCTTAGTGATGTTGCTGACCTGGGAATTTAAACGAATCATTTAATTTTTAGGAGTAAATTTTAGAAATCTTCTAGGAAATGTTCGATACTTCTCCCAAAACCACACAATCGCATTCTTAAAACTGTTTGCTTGATTAAAACAAAAGTGCTTATAAACATTGCGCATGACAGATTTTCAGTAAAAATCTTCGAATTTTTGAATGAGTATTGCAAATTTTTTTTCCGCGTCCTCCAACAACAATATTCCTGAAGATAAAGATTTTTTAATAAAATTTGTTTTACAAAATTAGATCTTTGAATATGTCATATGTCAATGTCATACACATTTTTTAAAACTATCAGTACGTTTTGCTTAATTCTGAGTAAAACGGTGACAATATTACAATATAATTTTAAAAATATTTTCTCAAAAACATTTTTATATATTCCCGTACATTTATATTATATTGCTATTTTAATGCAATCTATTCAAATTAGGTCTTTAAATTATTTCAGCTTTTTCAAACGTAAGCTTTATTTTGAGTGAAATAGTGACATTACGTAAGATTCACCCCAAAAGTAATGATTCATTACTTCTATGTAAATGCTGCATATAAAAAGATTTTGTAGTAAAGAGAAGCGACTACCGTCTCAAGAATCTCAGCGTTCGAGTGTAAATTCCAGCTTGAACACATTCCTATTCTTTAATATTTTTTGTAAAAATAGATCAGCATACATTGAAATGAATGGCAGAATACATTTTTCAATTAAACTTTTGAATTAAAAAAAGAAGAATATATATTGTTTTTTTCTAGCATGCCGCGCTTTGTTTGATTGGTAATTTTTCACGTGATAGCTGAAGTATTAATAAGGTAGGAGCTGTAAAAATTTAATGTCATTTAACCGTTACCAGAAAGATGAGAATGGGTGTGCTACTGTGGAACAACTGCTTTTATTGTTCGTATTATCCATCAATCTATTTCATATTTTCATTGCCTAAGCTTCGATACAAATACAGAAGTAAATCTTTCGTGAACAATTCCAGTGTCTACGAAGGATGAAAAAATATATTATGCAAGCCTTCAATGCTCTGGCTATCAAGCAACACTTTTTTCATCTCTGCAAAATAATAGAAAAAATTAATACCTACAGAATGCCACATTTTTCTTGTTAATGAACTAACATGTAGTTCCATTTAGCGTGCAGTATCACGCCCATTATATTTATTCTTCAAGAGGTGCTTCGAAGCGACACATGAACACCCCATAAATGACCGAACACACAGAGGTCTCGATCCCACGGGAGCAAGGAGATAAGGTAATAGCGGCAAAATCAAATCCGCCAGCCCTCCTCCGCGTGCCTCCGCCCAAGTCCAGGGGAGCGGGACTGCCCTTGACCTCGCACTAACTACTCGTTAGCCAGCGTATTGGCAGCGAGCGGAAGCAATGTGTGTCGGGGCGCGGGCTAGCACGATAAGCGGTGGGCGGCGAATTGTGGCGTCGGCCGCATGCACTATGCATACTCATCGCCCAGGTACACAGCGCGCACCGCGACGCCCCGCCGCCCCGCCCGCCCTTCCGTGCCTCCCCGCCAAACCACGCCACGGCCCGCACCAACCTACGCTTCCCCTCCGTACTGCCCCACGTGCCCGCTCTGTGCGCCCCGCCCCGCCCCGATCCATCCGCGCAGCCACGTTCCCCCCCCCCCCCTTGTTTCCCCGCGGCCACCCCGTGCCCCCCCCCCACCGCCACCTCCGCCACGCTCTGCCACGCTCTGCCACGCTCCGCCACGCTCTGCCACTCGCTAACCTTCACTTTTTCCACCTTCCTCCCACCACGTCTGCTGCCCGCGTGCCCGCTCTGTGACGCCCTACCCCCCCGCTTGCTTCGCTTCGCCCCCCCCCCCCACCCCGTCCTGCCCCGCGTGACGCCCCCGTGCCGCCCCCGTAACGCCCGGCGCCGGTCTGTCCCTTGGGAAGAGAAAACGCTGGGGTGCGCAGCAGCCCAATTTCGTCTACCTGCAAATTGACGAGGAGATTATCAACTGAGCCCGATTTTCATTCCACGATACGCATCGACGCCCACCGGCTGCCGATTTAAAAATTACCTTTAGCATCTGTTTTTTGGTGGACTTCGCGGGCGCTCTCGTTAAAAGGCTCACATTTGTTTGTCACAAATAATTGTCAGATTAGGGTATTTATTCTGCGGACACAGAATAGCGTAAATGGTGGTTTATCTATGACACTACTTCCACGCACCATATTTTTTTCGGGTTTCGTTAGAAACCACGAACGTAATGGAATAGGTAACGTCATTAGTAGAATGACAAATATTGATATTATTCTTTTTATGAAGAACACTTGCTTCTTGACCTGTTGTCTTGACATGCGTAGTAATATTCTGAAATACACTAAATTTACTGTCAAGCATATTCCTTATATTCGAAATGTCTCTGAAACAATAGTCTTAACAAATAAAGTTCGGACAATTATATATGCTTCAAAATAACTCTGCTTAACTTTCTTTTAGTATTTGTAATCATTAACCGCTTAAACACCCTTTTGCATAAATTCTAAAATGAAGTGGTGCAGTGGTATGGAGGTGTACACAACACACTTCTTGGCACCTATATTCAGGTGAGTCATGTAAATTTAGCAACTGCTTCCATTTTTGAACAGTTGAAGATATTACAATGCAGTTTTCACGGAAGTTCATGAAGGATAATGGTTACAAGTACCGTAGAATTCAAAGCCTTTAAAAACTAGAGGTGCAAAAACAGCACGTACTTTCTCGCCCGTACATTCACGAAAATCTGCTGTTGGTTTAGTACCACTAGTTTTAAAAACCCTTCAATTGATCTTTCGTTAGATCTACAATTCTTTTCTCTTAGATTCCACGACTATTGTGTAATACGTACAAAGTAATGATATGACGTCTGTTCGGTGGTTTCCTTTACAATGAACACAGATCGGTTCAGAATTTGTACTTTTGCAGTTAGCCGAAATTTGGTTTCCAGAACTATGAACACAAGTTACTTTTCTGATGCATCTGTTTTTGTTATGACCGAAATCTTGACCACGCACACGCTGTTGGGTTCCATAGTGTCTTATTTTTTCTTCCTTGACTTTTAAATTACAAAGAATCTGAAGAATACTTTCAATAGGATGGGTTTCAGCAAATTCTACGGCAACTTTAGGTATTTGTGAACCGTTTTTTAGAAATCTTGTGACTTTTTTCACCGATTCGAATTTTAATTTTAATTCCGAATGGATTTCTTTCTCCGAGATTTCAGTATTCACATTTGTTGTAACTATAGAGAATTGTTTGTTACTGGGAACAGCATAAGTATGGAACTCTGTAATTTTGAAAAAAACAACAACAAACGTTTATAGCCACCACACGGTAGTCTTCAATCGCGGTCATCAGGATTTTCATTTTGACTTTAATTTAGTTGAAAAATTGATTTTTACTACTAGCTTAAGAAGTATCACTAAGTCACTGAATGCGTATTTTTTCCTTTGTATAGGTAGATCGGGGAATTTTCGAAGCTTCTATTAGCGAATCATCGAGACTGTTCGATATCTAAATCACCAAATCTGTTGGCAATTGTATCACGATATAAATTTTGCGATGACCCTGTTGAGTTCGCCGCCCCACTTGATGTCGCACTACCTTGTGAGAACCATAATGCAAATTGCGTCACCCTTGGCTTTTCACATTCACGAACGCTCGAGGCTGCTTCGTGGTCGCATGCACGTTTATTTTACAACATTGGTATCTGGGGGTTGAAGGCCTGCTGTGCTAGATGTTTCCGAAGGTTGATGTGAGCCCGTCTGCTGATTTGGCTGGATGGCCGGATCCACGGTGAAGTTTTGTGTTTCAGATGTTGAGGAAATTTCTTCTGAGGTGATTCAGTCAGTGTCCATTTGGTGTAAAACAGATAGAGCACCAGAGATGATTTGCCCTGTATTAGGGCCGCCGTTGTGAAACATTCACTTTTCAATTGATAGTGAAGCACACTGAACTAGCTACGATTGTTCCTGCGATGTAGACGCTTGGATACGCGGCAACGAATGAAAATACAACCTTACTCAATAGCCCGTGAGTCAAGGTGGCACCGAGCACTACCTGTTAACATGCGCTCTGTAAATGTACTTCGAAAAGGTTACAGCAGTGCTTGAAAATATGAAACTAATACCGATCCTTCACAAACCGTTGCATTTTCATGAACTCAGCTTTCCAACCTTCCGTATATTCTGATTGTTAGGGAAACACTATATCCGGTTTTATGAGTGCGCTCTAACGGTTCCCTTTAGGACTGCTTCTTTGTGTCCGGTGCAGATCATCAGAGACTCAGGAGGGAGACGTTTAGTAGTGGTGACGAGGATGCGTAAAAGTGATACTCGTGAAACAATTGAAAGCTTAAAATAAAAAAGGATGTAAGTGCCATTTTCATACTTTCGAGAAAAATGAGTTCATATATACTTGCTATTAGCACAGACAACACCTGCCATTTATAATACCACCGTAAAACTATCAAGAAATGCGTCAGGAATTTGGTTTTTATTTATGTTACAGGGCTTGATTCATTCATCATTCACAGCTTCTGACAGTTTTTTAAGGTCGATTTTCAACATCTTTGTCATATAGTGACCACTGCGAGTTTGAAACTGTAAAGTGAACTGGAGGGAAAATACGTAAGGACAACACAAACATCCATACCCGAGGCGGGATAATGCTCAATAACATTAAAATTGTGTACCCAAATATGCAATATTCTTGGTAAAATCATCCTCTCTCTATGTGTTTACTCAACTATATACAGGATGAGTCACGTAAATTTTTAACACTTCCTGCAACTTTTGACCGGTTGAAGTTATTGCAATGCAGTTTTCACGAAAATGCATGAGGGAATGGGGTTAATTGATATGGGTGTTCATTTATATTTTATCGCTTGTATTTTACGAGATATTTAAGGTAACTATTTTTTGAAATGGAACAATACATATTTTTCAGTATATCATGACGAGCGTAAAACGACGAATTCAATGACATATATTATCATATGTTAGAAAAGCATTTTTAGTAAGTTTTTTTGTGACTCGTGTTTAACGGATATTTTAAATGTAACCCCGCAAGGCTACGCTGAGCTCCACTAGCAAACACTAGTTCGGGGAAAGGACACTGATTTTAGTATTTGATGATAGGAAAAATATTCCAAATATGCACAAAACAGTTTTGCAATTTTTTCCTGAACTCTGCTTTCCATCCATCTGCATTTTCAGATTTTTCGTCTTCATTTAATTGATGAATTGAAAATAAGGATTCGTCATAAGTATGTATTGTAATCAAATTTTTTATTGCTCCAAATCCATTAATAGGGTTACACTACAACATGATATTAATGGGATTGTGAAGCAAAACACAATAAGAATAAATAATTAAGGCTACAAAAAATGTTGAACATTTTAAGCAAACAATTTTAATATTAATAAACATAATAATAACATAGGGAAACTTATTGTAATTAGCTTTCTGTATTTTTTACTTTATCGTATACTTACACGGAGTAATATACGTAATATATAGAAAGTTATGTAATATTGCGCAAAAAAAACGGCGGATTTTCGATAGAAAAAATTAATTGCCTGGCCCTGTTAACGAAAATGTGGATAAATCCAGTTGCTAAATTAAGAAAAAATCCTCTAACACGTTGTGTAGCCAGAATACCCGTTTTGGGGTCCTTGATACCGAAAAGTCAACTGACGCCATAGCGTCCGTCCGTCCGCCTGCCCGTCCGTGTGTCCGTCCGTCCGCCCGTCCGTGTGTCCGTCCGTCCGTCTTCCATTCGCCCGTGAACATTACTAGTGCCTAAACCATACGTAGGATTTTTTGCTAATTGAAGAAACCCATCTAGCTCTAGTTCAACCTTTAACATTTTGAAAAACATTCATTAATTTTTGAGGATTACATGGGGACATTTCCAACATTTTGTTAAAAACGGTTCGAAGTTTTTTCTTTACATTTCTTGTAAGAATAGAGTAATATACATTTGTAAAGGTGGCATAGGTCCGGTTTTTACGGTTAACTCTGAATGTTCGAAAATTGCAACAATTTGAATTTTTTCGACGTCTTTCTACTACTACAAAATTGAAGATAGATGTTTTTCCTTCAAATCAAATTTGTTGTCCATAATTAGTTCTTTCATTAAGATCCTGTAGATTTTTTGACAATTTTAGTAGTTTTCGTGCAATAGTACGTCCAATATTTGCAATTTTAAAAAATTACGAAAACAAGATTTTCTCAAAAACGGTTCCAATTTTTTCTTTGGACTTTTGTTAGGGATAGTGCTAAATGCACTCTATAAGATGACATAATCGCTGTACATATATACATTTATTTGAACTGCAATTAGCTATGACCGTGTGGCTGTTAATTAACAACAACAACAACAACAATAATAATAAAATAAAAAAAATAATAATAATAAAAGAGTACAGTACAAGACAAAAAATACCATCACCAATATTAAGAATTATATGAATTATTTCAACCCTATCATGATATTCAACAATTATATGATGGTTGTACTCGTACTAAAAATTAATACAAGCTAAATTACATTTGAAAAAGGGCATTGATCACGTTCACTATACTTGATGGATGGATACACTTGATAAGATGGTAAAAGGTTCCTCTAAACCAAATGACGTATGAGTGGTTTTATTTATTTATTTGCGTCAAAAAAAACAGTTTAAAAACTGCGTATGACGTGCTATGGGGAAAAGTGAATTGTGTGCACAAAACAAGAAAATAGATAAATATTATAATTTTGAAAGGGAGAAAAAAACAACAACAAAAACTCCCATGTAATAAAATCTATTTTCAAAGAAAATAAGCAATAAATTTTGGCTCTTATTACTTCCTGCCGCGACAACATGGAAACGATAATTTGAATAAATGTATTTCCCACTGAATTCTAGAAGACGTGCACAGAAATGAAGTTACATTTATGTCCAGAAGCAAAACAAGGGGCCATCTCAGCATTTGCTCAATGGATCAGGGAAACTGGACGAAAAACCTGATCGAGATGGGGGTCATTGACCCGGAACATTATAATTCTAACATAAGAGATGGGGGTCATTGACCCGTTACATTATAATTCTAACATAAATGTTAACGCTGCAAGATAGCTTCAGTACAACTGTTTGGGAGAGCAATAGAATGATGGATAAGGTTGCTCGCAAAGCGTGGCTACCCACTTCTTAGCTTACCGCTAGGAAAAATGCTGAAAAGCAATTATTCACGAACTTATAGTATATCTCAGCGTGATAAATATTGATGGTGTAGGAAGCTTGTCAATTTTATCTTGTTGTCAAGGTTTCCTTAGACGAACAGAAGATTATTTTCTGTTATAATTCATGCGACATACCATTTCAGCTTGCTATCGTCTTTATGCACTCAAACACGCACTGTTACCACTAGTCAAATTTAATTTCTGCAATGCCGCCCAGATGTGAATTACCATGCCTTTTTACTACTGACGAGGCGATCTTTTGTGTGCGCGCACTTCTTCAACTATACTCCCCAACAATACAATCATAAAGTCATTGTATTTCTTCGAAATCTAGACAATGGGAATGCTTTTGCGTGCTAAAACCTCTACGTGCATCTTAACGGTGTTTTACTTGCGCGAGGCGAATGGAGTAACCGCGAAACTGTTTTCGGCCACTACCCTTTTAAATAATGCTATTCTATTGCGCCTTCATTTGGAGGACTTTTAACTTTGAAATGTTGATACTTTACAGTGTCTCCGCAACCTAGCGCGGCCTACCGGACTTCTGCAAAAACAGTTCAACTCTTCAACTGTAATTGTCCTTCCAAAGAGTTTCCAGCGAAAGATGTTTTTGTCTTTCCCTCTAGAAGCAAGCGCGCCGTTTTCGGAGAAAAAATATTATAAGTCCGACGTGGGACGTTTAAAAATTCATGCTCTCTGCTGTTAAATAGTGGAAAGAAACAGTTATAATGATAGGTTTGAAAGTACGGCGCCAAATTTGAATCAATTTTGGCCGCCGATGTGCTAACAATAAATGTAATATTTTTGAAAGTTTTCTTAGCCCCCGTCCTACCACCCATACCCATCTACAACCAAAAAGTTTTTTTTAGTTTATTTTTCGGCAAGTTAGTACTATGTTAAAACACTGAACAATTTTTAAATAAATAAGAAAACAATTTAGACTCAGACCCAAATTCAATCACAAAAAATATTTTTGAATAATAACGAAAAATAATTTTTATTATGACTTAGACTAATGGAACTGGCTCGAAAAAATCTGAAACGTTCCTCTTAAAACGCAAATTGTTGTGAAATTTTTTTCAGATTTTTTCGATTGCTGGGCTGCAGTTAAAAAATTAAAAAAACATTTACCTACCACTTTTTTGTGTTTGATTTTGGGTTGGCGAAATATCAAAAAATATTTTTCTGATACTTGAAATTGTTTTCTTAATTATCATATTTTTTCAGTCAGTACTGTTAACTTGCCGAAAAAAAATTAAAAAGCACGGTTTTGGATGTGGAGGGGTGTGGGTAGTGGGACAGGGGCTAAGAAACCTTTCAAAAATATTATTTTTATGCTAGAATTATAATGTACCCACTCATACGTCATTTGATTAGGGGAACTTTTTACCATCTTATCCGCGGTAGGGACAGATGAGGTATGTGGGGACACGAGTTTTGGGGGAGAGGTGGGGAAATGATGAGAGACAGTAGTGTACAGGTGAAGAAATGAGTAGAAGGGGAAGGACATGTAGGGAACAGGTGGGAAAATGATGAGAGTAGGGTGTGGGGAAATAAAAGGAGACGGGAGTAGACATGTGTAGGGTAGTAAGGGCCCGAATTTCATTTCTTAAATATTATTCTCTGCCGGCCTGGGAAGCTGAGGTGGCTAAGAGCCTATACCGACTCAGCGCTTTGGTCCGAAGGTCGCGGGTTCGAGTCCCGCCTTGGAAATGGTTGTATGTCCCTTGTCTCTTATGTATGTGTTGTGGATGGTCTCGCGTTCTGCTGACCCCGGGTCAGAGGAACCCACAAGTGTGTTGGCGTCTAGTGGATGGTCGAATATGCGTCTCATAGGGACGTAAAGGGTAACCGGCTGTCCGCTGGAAAAAGCCCTAGGGATAGTATTCTATAAAATGAGATCTTTTCAAATTCAGTACGAGGGCTATAATATAATAAGTTCAGAGATTAGATGTTCAATGTTGGGTTCTACTATGAAGTAATTTTCACTTTTAAAACAATTATTTACAAAGTGCAGAGTTTTCGCACTGATACAGCTAATTTACGCTGTTGTACTTCAATCTCCAAGATCCTGTTAATATTGCATGGTATGCATTAAACTGTGTTGAAGATTTGATAAATTCATAATTATAACAAACCCTTCATTTCAATCCTTACGTATGACAAAAAATCAGAAAATATGGAAGAAAGATAAGCAAAGTTCAGAAAAAATTAGAACAGTCTTGTGAAGACTCGTAATAAGTTTATTATTCCCAAATACGATTAGCAATCCCGAGTACTTCCTCGAGTGCGCGTCGGCAGGTGGATCTGTGACACAATATCATGTATTCTTCGATTAGAAATAAACGCACACAAGAAGACAACGCTGCTATCTGGAATTCGTTACTCGAACGAGAACGTAATTCGCGCATTCGTAAGTGGCACTGGACTGGATGCCTCAGCAACACTGATGTTCTTTATAAAAATTACCTTTTTTAATCGCAATTCTGAACTCTTTCTTTAATAATTATTCTTTACTTCGGCTACCAGCTGGTGCAGATGTCAATAATACATATGCCTAGCTTTAACCAAATTAAGTTTGCAAAAATAATTCTTTTATGAGCTCATATTTATTCACAATTAACATTATGATTGACAATTTTACTTAATAATGTCGGCAAAATCACACACAACAGTATAGTAAGCAACGCTCATTAATTTCTTCGTTACAATTCCACAAATTTGCGTTTGTTTCTCTTTAAATTCAATTTCTTTAAATGTTCAATTAAATCAGTTCTTTAATTCTTGTTTGAATTTGGATAGTAATAATTTAATTATACAATAATTTAATTATTCCTTTTTCTGTTTACAGAAGTACTCACGCAGTTCTGCAACATAGAAGGATTGAATGTACTCTGCGGGCTCTGCCTTCTGAGCGTAGCTATCGCGGGGCTGCGGAGCGGGTGGTTGACCCTCCGTCTCGACGACCTTATCTCACGGCCAGGCGCGTGCTAGCTCGGCGCGGCTACAGCTTCGACTCGCAGATGGAAGATGTCCTTTCGTAGACCCTCGCGACCTCGCTGGTGGAATCGATCTCCAAACAACCCAGTGCGATGCCGGTCGGCTGGATCCAACGCTGAGCTCGCCACTTCTCGGCTGCAAGTGCTCGTACCTCGTTTCTTCCGACTTCGTCTTTTTCTTCAAAGCGCGTCGATCGCAAACTGCGTGTTTTTCAAGTTTCGTCGCAGCTATTGAAGCGTGTTGGGAAGTGCTGGAAGGTACATCGTTATCTCGTAAGTTTTATAACACGAATTAGTTCAAAGGGGCCCCCAATGTTACATTCTAGTTCAACTGTTGATGGCTCACGTTGGGCTCTTCTTCGTAATAGTACTCACACGCTCAAATCCTTAATCAGCTTGCAACACAATTCTCTTCTGTTCGGCCACTAGAAGTGGCGTAGTTCATGCGCATATTTCCAGTTCATGAAAAATGGCTTGTTTCCACCTTGTCAGATGCCAGGGTTCGCGCAAAGATTTTATTATTTCCTTTTACTAACCGGCGTAACGGCCACGAACAGTTTGTAAAACGACTACACCATAGAATCCGAAATGATTGACTTCTCCTTCAACGGAATTTAGCAGACTGGACTCGTCAACTCTTTTCCAGAAATTTCTTGGTCGTTGTTTCCCTCGCTTTTGCGTCGGGAAGCAATGACGATATTAAGTTCCTTATCTTATCTCGTGAATTTACTATTGGTCAGCGTTGGTTCGGCTTGGCCGATACCGACGTAAGGCATTGACGTCGCCAACGTGCCACATTTAATTTGTCGGGCCGCCTGAACCAACGTTTCAACTCGCAATCTCGGTTTCTTGATACGTGGACGGGGCATATATTCGATTTCGTTTCTCTCTCTTTGTCTTTCTCTCTCTCTCTCTCTCTCTCTCTCTCTCTCTCTCTCTCTCTGTCAATATATATATATATATATTCAGACAGTTCATTGCCGTCCCGACGCGAGACCTGTTGAGTTGTTCTAATCTAATTGTCTGTAGGTGACTTATATTGAGATCGCATTTTAGGAAGAATACTAAAGAAAACGATTGTGGCTCTGGTACACATAATATATTCTTATCTCAAGTTAACACAAATATAATACAATGATTACCCTTTTCCAAGACCTACTCTTGAACACGAGCTTCGCGTTCTCAACTGGATATTAAATGCAACTGCAACTGCCCTTTGTTTGATTTGTATGAGCTTATTTATTCTTTAAGATTGAGTTCATAACTCAGTCCTATTGAACCAGCTGGTGTGACAATACACTCGCTCTTGATTACGAAATAATCATAAAGTTCTAATTATTTTACACTAAACTATTTACATTTCTAACACACTGATTAATTAAATTAGCCATTTAAATAATTTACATTTGAAATCAGCCCTACGAATCCTAGTTCAAGAAATAATTTTACCTGCATTTATTCACCACAAGAAAACAAAAATCCTTATTTGAAGAACACAAATTATTCATTGATTTTTAAATTTCAATTATGATTTCAAATTAATTAGTTCAATTTCTCTTTTTTGTCTATGATGCCTTCTTCACGCACGGGTACTCACACTTCTGCAATGGGAGACATGTAGATTATCTCCGGCGGATACTACGCCACAGTATGCGTGGGCAGCGGCCTCGCTTCGTGGCGGCATTGAGACTCGACGCGGCGCCGGCCTCGGCAACGCTTGCCAGCAGCGAGAGTGGCAACGAAGCTCTGCGCGGTCTCGGGTAAATCCCGCGAGTGCTCTCCACATCTCGGTTGCGGCCAAGCCCTTCGCTTTCCGTTGCTTCCGTCCACCCACGTTCAAGTCCAATTCTTCTCGGCCGATAAAACAAAACGGCCTCTCCCATACGCACGTTTCCAATTTCAACATTAAAACTTCTCTGACTACGTTGAAGATTGGAAGTTGCCTAGGGTTCTTGCCTGTCCGATATGGCGCAGCGGCTGCATAGAATTTGTCCATGGTATGCCGAAATGAGCCCTTAATCACTCATCGGAAATTACTGTAATTCTCCTCCCCACAGCACGTTTCTCAACCATCGTACGGTATTAAAAGCATAATCATAGTCCGTCCTCCCACGACAATTTCGTCGATCCGTTACGTACGGAAATTTCCACTGTACTTTTCTTACGCAACATTCATCGAACCGTCTCTCACGAGGATTTCAAATAGATTTCTGTTACGCGACTTTTGACGAACCGTCTCTCTCAAAGATTTCAACTAGACTCCCGTTCTTCTAACGGAAAAGGTTTCTTGTTGAGATTCCCCTCGGTTTTTCTACAGGAGCCGCTGGCAAGGTTTGGTTCCTGATCTTATCTTCGAATTTTCTCGTTGGAAGAGCTCGTTCCGCTCGACCTGATCTCTGCAAAGCTCAGGCGATGACGCTGCCAGCGCGCCACGTTTGAACTGGCGGACCGCCCGAGACGATGACGATATTTTGGGAATTTGTGTTTCGGGTCTGGTCCGTCGTCGGGGCACATTTTCGAGTTCATCTCATTATATATATATATATATATATATATATATATATATATATATATATATATATATATATATATATAACGTGACGCCATGGGATTAGACAACACCATAACGCCACCATCAGCTAAGAAAGAAGCCCATGAACAGAGGGGAGTAGGGTACGCGGCGGAGCGATGGCTTGTAAACGCGGCATCTGCCAACAGCTTTTTGAACTCTGACGCCCGAACTAGTGAATAATGTTTTTCCGGGAGGTCACGAAAAGAGGAGAATATTCACCCCTCCAAAATTTCCCCAGGCGCGAGTACCATAAGTTTCGCGGCGCGCCTCGGAGGAGCCCTCTTTGACTGCAGCAGCGACGGCGACTAGACTGAGCTCTCTTTGATTGCAGCCGCGACGGCGACTAGACTGAGCTCTCTTGGATTGCAGCAGCGACGGTGACTAGACTGAGCTCTCTATGATTACAGCAGCGACGGCGATTGTAACTTGATAGCATAGGAGTTTATTTTAACTTGGTAGTTAAAAGTTAGCTTGTGAAGCGTATCTTCGAAAGTGAGGTAATTAAGAAGTGAAGTGCAAAAACATTCTTCGCATTCACAATATTTGAGAGAGCAAGCGAAGTGCCTGACTCCGAAATAATTTCAAATTTGTAAAATTCGCGCAGAAGGACGTTAACTAAATCCAGCATCTCATATTGCACGCTGAGACCACACATGCCTAATGTGTGGTAGGTAGGCCGAGCATTTAAAGCATAACTTCAGCTACATTAATTATTCGAGGCTGGAAGCGCGAACGAACTTGTAAGAGGCGCGGTAGAAGCAGAAGGACGACCACATGTGAGAAATATTTGGACTGAAACGAGAATCGAACGAGTCCGGAGAACGGTAGAATGGTGTGGAAATTGTAGGCGTAGCGGAGTCCAGCGTTCGAGCGAAGGAAACTGGAAACGTCGTGGGACAGCAAGCGACGATGGTGGCAACGCGAGGCTGCGAGCGGCAGAAAATCCCCAAGGTTACCTACAGCCGAGCGATGCGGAGCTGTTGAGGTAAAGAACTGGCAATTTTTATGCGGCGATCAGTTGGGGTAGCCGTAAATAGAGTAGCCGTAACGAGAATAGCCGTAAATACACGACAATTTGTGTTAAAAGTGGGTGAAAAGTCCAGAATAGGTGAGAGAAGTATTTCGAACGATGTGAGAGGCAGTTTCAAGTTCATTTACTGCACGTGTCATTAAATTCATTCAAAGAGGCCATACCTTGTACAATTTTACGTAAATAATACATGATTTTCTCATGTTGTACAGTTGATGTTATCTGGAAAAGTCACAGTTTGTTGTAGTGTGTTAAAAGTAATTGCTTTCTGTTTTTGGGGGTCAGATTTAAGTAACGTGTATACAACGTTTTATTTTTTTCTCTATAAAGTTCAGTGTTATAGTGAGTGCGAAGCCCAAGGTTAGCACCTGTGAACGGGATTCCTTAAAACAAGTGTAAAATTCATTTTAAAAGCCGTGCACTTAAAAACTAGAGGCTAAAAAGAGTAAAATAATTTGGTAGACGAAAATTCAGAAAGAAGAATAAGCAAATTGTAAACTGTACTTCGTGAAAGTGTGTTCAGGCAGTTGAGGTGACGCCTATTTATTTGTTTTGCCTTGTTTTATTTTTTTCCGTGACCAACAACTTAAAGTGCATTATCCTGTTATAAAATTGCGTCACTGTAATTTTTCATTGAATAGATGCTCATTTTTATTCGTATTTTATCTGATTCATTGTCTCAAAGTTCAGACCTTTCTCATACCCAAAAGATCCTGCTTCCTGAGAATTTTAAGCTTACTTCACGAGTATTCATTCTATCACGCCCTCACCATGTGTGGAAGGTAGTAGGTGAGCTAGAATATATATATATATATATATATTATATATATATATATATATTGAAACGCACCGCGTTTCTGAACATAGGCGCGGGTGCCAGCATGGTTTAAGCAGCGCGGTGGAGACGGCCGTCCGGACGGGCTCGGCGTAGCGGGAGGGTGTCCCGCGGTGGGCGAGACGAGGCGAGCGCGAAGTACGAGACTTCGACAGTTGAGGAGTGGATCGTGGGAACGACGGCAGTCGAGAGGAGGCAGTCGGAAGGGAGAGTCGGTGGAGAGGTAACGGACGGTAGTGCGGAAAAGCTAATGATGGCGGCGATGAAATATAGTTGATAGGAATCCGATGACATCGAGCAGAAATCGAAGCGTAGGACAATGATAAACAGCGAGAACTATTAAGTGATTTCGAGTTAAGTGATGTACAGTAAAGATTAAACGGCGTGAGGTGAGGAAAGTGATGAGTGTATAGACACGTGTGCGACAAAGGCAGCGTGAGTGAAACGAACATAGCGATACAGCATCGACGGGCTTAACAAACGAATTTGGAAGAATTGGAAACAAGGACGGCTGCGGATCTGGCGGCGAGTGGACATCGCCGTGCCCGGCGAAGCACGACTACTGCGTGGGATTTGCATCGGCGGCGGGGACAAGCGCCGTGGCCACGTGGCGGGCGAGACGGCCCCGGCTCGTCACATCGCGCCGGCGCATTCGGAGTTGGTGAGCTCGAAGGAATTCCAGACGCAGCAAAACCAGTAAGACTGTTACTAGAAGAAACTCATTATTAGGCGGTAAAGAATCCGTGATTTGGAAAGGGGTAGACGATTGTGAGAGATCGCAAAGGGAGCTCCCAATAATAAATAATCTAATTTGATGTGAAGAGTAGAAAGGGTGTTTGGAAGAGTGCACATTGTCTGTAAATAGTTTAAGTATTGAAATAACGGGGTGATTGTAAGTCAATGCATGCAAAGGGAGCTCCCAATTACAGTATGAAGTGTAAAGTTAAAGCAGAAAGAAAGTGTTCATTAGCAATATTCACGTAGTTAGTAAGAAAATTGTTCATGTTTATCAGTATCATGAAAAGGTTATCAATGCTAACCATTATTTTGTTTACCTTCTACACATCCAATGGAACGATGTTTTTGTAATATCTATTATCTTTCCTGGGAATAAATCATTCTGTGTTTTTCACATTAAAAGTAATTGTTTCATTGTTGGTGCATGCACTCAGAGCCCATTCGCAAGAAAGAATACCTGATCCCTTTTACAAATTTACTGTAGAACAGGACCGAATCGCCGGTCCGTCACAATATATATATAGTGGGCTGTCTCCACTGTGGGTTGCATGGTATGGGAAGCCGCGCGCCTGCGAGGGCGCCGTTCATTCTCCCCCTGGGGGGGGGTATCGGCCGGCAATATCGGCCGTAGCGGAGGGGCAGTGATAGGGGGATGTGAAAGTGGAGTGAGAAAGGAGGGGAGTGAAGTAGGGTTGGCGTCGACCTGAGGTGTGTCGCTAGAGAGTTGGAGGTGAACGGTAGGCAAAGTCGGAGTGGAGTGAAGGCAGTGAGCCTCGCCGCTGCGTACGATAATTTTGGTGAAAATGTTGAGTGGAGAGGTGCTCGGAAGCAAGTCGGCGAGTGGCGGGAAATAGGAGTCGGCGTTATGTGTGGAGTAGAGCGGAGGGCCGCGCGGCACTTATCAGCGCCCGGGTGACGGCCTTTTTTTCAGACACTGGTGACCTACGGATCGTGGCAGGTGGCACGGTGGCGGGCCCATGACGCACGATAAGTACTGCACCGAGATACCGCGTCTAGGTTATGGGTGGTTTTCTTTGGGCATTGTTGTGTGATGACTTTGTTGAGCGGATCATCGCCATAAGGTCGCGGGCAGCAGGAGAGAGGGCAGGAGGAGCCGCGGCTGTAGAACTATAATTGTACAGTTGTAAATAGAATTAAGTTTTGTTGTTTTTTGTATGATTTGTAATCTTTGTGTCTTATTTTGACGGAAAGGTCTCTCGCGGTAAATGATTCACGGAAGCAAACGTGACCATACTTCTTGTAGATGTTAATGTCCATTAAAGGATGTTTTGGTGTCTTTTTTAAAAATTGCACTTGGTTTTCATTTCGGGAAGCGTGGGAACAACCAAGGTCAAGAACTCCGGCCCCCCTGTCCGCGACTTCCGTTACAGGAGGTATCAATAAAAAGTATCTTGCAAACGATGCCGCGCGCTCACACATATCCAGCAATATCCACAATGTTTCTCGTCATCACAATTCACTCTAGTGAAGCACACAAACGAATTTTTTTTTGAATTATTTTAACCACGTAGCATATGCTACAGCACTGCGCTGTTGCTTTCTCCTGTCTGGCAGTCCACTCTCACTGAATGTGCCCAAGTGGTGACTCTTTCGAATGTAAGGGAATTTCTTCCTTGGATCGTTACCACTAAGTATGATAAGACGTATATTTTCTTAAGATACTTATTTTCAAATGCTGGGCACTATACACGGGGGAGTTCTAAAAAGACGTTTTGCACAGGGATGTGACGTTCAGAAGGTTTTAAAAGGTTAATGAAATCCGTATTTTCTATCGTACCATTGGAGATGTAGGGAATTTAATGTTTTTAGTATTTAGTCAATAAACGGACGTGCAACCTTAATATAGTTACAATAAAAATTTAAGCAATGCGACAGTTATCGTAATTCTCAAAAACACTTCAATTTTTTTTATATAATACCTACATTACACAAAACTCAATACAAAAAGCAAGTTAATTTAATTTTAAATATAGTTTTCCTTCTTCCTAGCCTTTTCCCGCTTCTACAGGGTTGACGCTAGTGGGGGCGGACTCATTTGTATTAATTTTCTGCACACTCCATTTTTATTCAGATTTGGTGATGATTTTGCTGCCGGATACCCTTTGTGAGGCCATCCACAGGAGATACACAAGCACATTACATATCGCACACAATCACGAAACACACACAACCATGTCCGAGGGAGGATTCGAATCCCGCATGCTTCCTCCCACTATCCATCTGAGATCGTCACGGCACTACTGCGCTAGTGATCTCGGCTACCCGTATCGGCAAATTTCAAATATAATAAATAGTAAAATAGAAGGAGAAAATATATCACAATGAACCCAAGTTCTTTCATATTTCAGCAATGATCTTCTTAGACAACTAATCTCCAGTGATCAGTTTATAATGCAACCCTGCTGTACGAGGCACTGAGAGAAAAGTGAAAGAATTTAGTAACAGCTTCTGGGACAGCTCCTTCGACTGCATTACTGCCACAGTCCCTTCACTTACCACCCACTTCTTTTCACCCTCCCCCTTCCTGTGACCTGCGACATACCTGCTCAAAGCAAAACAGGCTGCATATGCAATCCCTGTTTTGAAGTCAAGTTACGATCCGCCTCACCATTCAGCAATTCTGATTTATGGTGGAGGATTATTACCGAACGCAATCTTTCAAAGAGTGCCAGGTAGCTTTCGGGAAAAAAATCATCTAAAGATATTCCGAACAAGAGTACCATATTTCGGTAAGTGAAGCACTATCGCGTGACAGGAGGCGTGTTTCACCGGTCGCACTGTCGCCGAAATACCTTGTTAACGCAGCAAAACTAGAGGAAGTTCCGGATGTTCCTTCAACTTCTCCGAAAACATCGTTATGGAAGCTTCCGTAGCAATTCAATCATTTCTACGGAAGTGCGCATTGTATCACTGAAAAGTTGAAAATGCGTATTGAAAAAGCGGACATCTCAGGAGTCTAAGGTTCTTGATCAGGCTGCTCGCATGAGTTACTTCTATAATTAACTACGACGATTTTTTAGCAAAGGTCTTGAGGCACTTGATAAAAAGTTTTTTTTAGTGATGCGACTTAGTTTCATCTGGGTGAATGTATTAACTAGCAAACCAGTGGACTCTGGGCTACTGAGAGGCCACTGTAATGACATAATCGACAACAAAGAAGATTAGAGTATGGATTGCAATTTCTCGACGCCGAATAATTTGTCCGTTGTTTTTCAAAGAACCCGTATCGGCAGATACGTATCACATTATAGTGAGAAAATTTGTTTTCCTCTTGAATAGGATCAAAGAAATTGTTGGTTTCAAAAGGATGGAGCGACATCACAGACTGCAAAGTCGACAATGCAATTTCTGGAAGAGTTCTTTGGAATCAGAATAATTTCATGATGTTTCTGGCTGTCTCGTTCACTTTCTTTGTCACCACCAGTTTTTGATCTTTGGGGATGCTTCAAAACTAAAGTTTATGGAAACAGTCCTGCTAATCTCGAATAGCTCCGATGAAACATGGAGGAAGCGATTGACGTGATTGACGAAAAAACTTTACATCGGGTTGCAGCACATGTTCTCAAGCGAGTTAATGCTTGTTTGTCAGGGAATGGAAGGCATTTGAACATATTTTTGTGAGGTTGAATTGTTCCAGACACTATTTTTTCTTCAAAATAATTTTCTTTTCTTATTTACCGATTACTAAACTAGCTTCATTATATTTGTTTGGAGGAAATTTGCAAAACTTTTATCGTTAACGTGGAAATAATGAGACGAAAAGCAAGACTGTGATGTGGTGAACTAGTGACTCACTTTCATTGACAATTTAACCAGTGATTATTATGCATTCACTACTAAGCCCGCTCTTTCAAAACAATCTGTGTTTCTCAAGTATGATTATTTCAATAATAATAATAATAATAATAATAATAATAATAATAATAATAATAAACACGTGTTCGGCGAATCTGGATTAATAATTTATAAATACTAATTTCTGGAGAATATATATTGTTGTGAAACTAAAACAAGCAAAGTTTATTATTAAATCTAAATGAATGTATGTTTCACCTGGCGAGCGTATTACACTTTTAAACAATTTACGAAAGAATCGCTGTTCTTGTCTGTGTAGCATTAGGGGAGACGGGATTAAGCGTACTTCCCGACACTGTACCTGCTTGAAATCGCTAGCCCCTATGCGACCCCCTCAAACACAGTTGCCTGTGCAATTCGCACTGCCTGCTGTGGGTTGCATTTTAAACTGATCACCCGGTAATTATGCTGCATTGTCCACTGAACAAATCAACCGACAACTCATTACAAAAAGCGATCGCTACCCTTCTCTGGGTACCAAATGACGATTCTCTGAAATTAGTCTTATCCAGAAGCAATGGGCAATTCAATAGATTAGAAATTAGATTGAGAAAGAAAATTAAATCAACGAAGTTTCAGAACGATCTAAGGGATGGTGTACTGACGAGTGTCGATATATTGGGGAATTTATGGTCAATAAATGGATGGGAAAATTCATTCTCTGTTCTGTAAATCAAAAAAAAATGCAGAATTGCCTTAATCCTAGAGCAATCCGCTTTATCTCGTGGAACCATATTACAGGTGCAAACATGAATATTGGCCTAATAATAAATATTAACATTTTAAAACTAGTCGAGAAAATTCCAACTCAAGTTCGCTTCACGAAATCCAAACTCTGATTAGCCTGTTGCACTACAATATAAATATACTCCTTGAATGTCATCGTAGAATCAAACTATTGGTGTGACAACAGCATATACTTCCTCGCATTAATTATAACTGCAATTTTCGAAAATTTAGAGACTTCAAATGAACTGGAACCCGCGTCTCTTCTTCAATCTATGGAAAAAAAAGTAAAACAAAAATTGGAGAGGTTTTAGAGAAAAAATTGTTAAAAAATAAAATTGTCTATTTAGGACAAAATTTAAAAAAAGAACAGATTTCTTTAAGGAAATACTCCGTACCTTTTATATTGTAGTAGTAGTAGTAAGATGTCCAAAAAGTTGCATTTTTCCAATTTTCGAAAAATCAGGGATCTGAACGAACTCGAGACCTGCACCATTGTCTTAAGCGTTCTTTACGCTATCCGTGGACAAAGTTTAAGTAGAAAGTTTAGTACCATTTTTGATAAAATGTTGAAAATGTATTTGAGGCTTCATGTAAAGTACTTTCAGAAATCAAAATATACAGTTGAATCTCCCTAAGTTTCGTTCGATCAGATCGATCGGGGATATCAACTTTGGAGAAAATCAGCTAAACGGTTTAGCTTCTAGCGTTGACCACATACAGATAGGCACGCATTTTACTGTCAATCGATTTTTCGATATCAAGGACCCACAAAACATGCATTCGGCTACACTTCGTGTTAGAGAAAGTAATTTAATTTCTATATGTCGTTACTCTCTATATGTAGCATCAGGATTATTCCACTTTTTCATTTGAAAATGATTGTTGCAATTTTTGAAAATACAGAGTTCAATGAAAATAGGACCAGTATCACTTTTTTTTACTGTTCCTCGATACAAATGAGGAGAAATTTAAAGCAAAAAGTTTGGAGCCGTTTTTGAGAAGATGATTGTTAAAAAATTACGTACTTCATGCAAAATTACGCGAAAAGAATAACATTTTCTAATGATAGCATATGATCTTATTTGAAGATCTGTCTTTCACAAAGAGGTTTCATTAAGGAAGAAAATATCCATCTTCAATATTGTTGATAGATGAAGGCGTCGAGATAAATTTAAATTAAATAAAAACCAGAGATTTCGATAAAAATGAGACCAGTTCCATTCTTTTAAGCGTTTTTATAAAAAGACAACATTTAATAAAAACAATAGGGCTATTTTTCAAAACATTATGTTTTTTATTAAACCTGGTAATATACAACGTTTCGAGACCGGATTCGCTTTATCATCAGGTACATCTGTAAAGATGTATTAGATAATTATATTTACTATAATGCTATTACATATTAAAATTTAGTAAACAATTTAAAACATTTTAAATTATCTGAAATAAAATCAAAATCTGTTGTAATTAAATATACATTAAAAATTAATTTTATATTTTTTAGTTTTTATTTACTATTTAATAATTTAAATTATTCATTTATTCTCATGTGGATTTAATTATAATGGACCTTGATTTGATTGTCAGATAATTTAAAGTGTTTTAAATTGTTTACAAAACGTTAATATGTATTACCATTAGAGTAAATATAATTATGTAACACATCTTTACAGATGTTCCTGATGAAGAAGCAAATCCGGACTCGAAACATTACTCGTACATTACTTGGTTTAATAAAAAACAATTTAAGATTATTGTTCCTTAAATTAAATTTATTTAAAAAGTTTAGTCAAAGAAAGAGGTGTAATAAATAAATCTAATTTTACAATTAAAAAGACAAACAAAATTCAAAATAATTTTAGCGTTAGCATTTACCACGGCCGGCCGAACAGAGCAGACGTTTTGCCGTCAAAAGATTTTTCGATATCACGGACCCACAGAACGTGGATTCTGACTACACACAGAGTTAACGGAAGTAACGTATTGTACATAGGTACAAGATTTATCGATTTTTTCGTTGCAAGAGCCCGGCAAGCATTTTTTCGTGGCAAGAGCTTTTCTTTCGAGCATGCATATTTTCTGTGCACACGGGTGCTTTCTCTTCTTATGAAGTAAAGTGGGAAAGTATATATTGATCGATTTATTTCTCACAATCTCTCTTATTTACTAGTTATTAAATTATATTAATTTTGAATTATATCAATTGAATTTTGCAGTCAATTTTGTAACTCGAACTTTGTAAGACACATGTTTCTTCATTTTTCTTGATCTTGAAGGCAAAATCCTCTATTAATCTATAAGAAAATCCTATAACTTGTAGAAATTTAAGTGACAGGCAAGCCTCTATAACTGCCTCTTTACTCGTAATTGCGGATAATACATTCTGGAAAACTCGTATTTATTTAACACATATAACAATGCTTTACATTTTTTTGTGATTTAACTTGCAACTTATATATTTACTAATTTATTTATCATAATTTGTCGAATTATACTATTACGGTTTTTTTCTACTCCAGAAATCCTTGCTGCTCTTCATAAAAAATCCATTTTCTTAATTAAATTTTTATTGTCTTGTCAATTTCATCTTTCTGCACCATGCACTATAATACTCTTCAGAATAGCTTTGCAAATTTGTAAGTTGTTTTTCACTCAAACTATTTTTGTCCCATAATACTTTATTAAGCATGGAGATGGCCGTTCTATCATTACTTTTGTATGTCTAATGTCTTCATCCTGTTTTGCCTATTTTTGAATTTTGTCTCTCAAATACGAAAACTCTGAACAACCTTTTACTTTATGTAAAGAAACAAGCCACGATTATTATTCTAGAATACCGTTTGTAATCAACAGTATTGTTTTCAAACCATTAGATACCAGATATACTACACTTGGTGCCGATTGTTGATCTTTATATTTCCTTTCAATCAGTAGCGCTCACTAGTCGTTTAAATATTATCTTTCTGCTGATTTTAATGGCTTGTGTAGACTAAAAAGGTGTAAAATGGCAACGCATCAAAGTATCAAAACTGTGGCGTGTGTAGAAAAGGTGAACGTTAACTCAGATGCAAAAATAAAACAGATTTTTCTGTCTATTTTAAAATTCCGGCAAGCACACTGCCGACAGTAATGAACGGAAAAAAATATTCAGAAGAGACATCTGGATCTAATTTAAAAAGGAAAAGGACAAGAACCGAATTCACTGATATTGAAATATTCCTATTAAAATCGTTTAAGCAAACAGTGTCAGTATAAGCGGTCCGATACTCAAAGAAAAGGAAAATGAATTCGTAAGTTACTCGGGCAAGAAGGATTTAGAGTAAGTAAGGGTTGGCTTGTTAAATTAAATTTGAAACATGACGTAACATTTAGAAAAGTGTGTGGAAAATACTTCCGTCGACAGAAATGTCTGCAACGAATGGAAAAATCAGTTGCATGAATTTGTTAAATGTTATCAACCTAAGAACACATTCAACACTGATGAGGCATCATTTTTCTTGTGTATTCTCAGATTAAAATCGCACTTATGTCTGTTTTAAGCCTTTGTGAGTCAAGCGTCTTAATCCGCAATGTCCATAGGGCGAAACAATCGTAATTCGAAGACCTTTCTTTTTCCCTTGCAATGCGGTTTATCGAAGTTTGACTAATTATTTAAAGAGAAAAGGAAGAGCTCGCATAATAAGTGCTCACGAAGAAAAAAAATGTTTTATAACAAAGGCCAAATAGAAAATTATCTAATTATCATTAGCGTACGTTTGGTGGAAAGGAATTAAAAACTTCTGAAACATTTCTTACATGATGTTACTGAAAAGCAAATATAGACTGAACGTTGCTAAATGGAGGGTTGAAAGTTGTTGTAGAACTGTTTTTAATGTTCTACTTTGTTTTTATACCAAGAGTATCTATATGTCTTTATTTTTCACAGATCGGCAAAAAATTCCATCCTTCTGACATAAAAGAAACATTTGAAAACAAAAAAATTTCGAGTATGAATAATTATGTTTCGATGATTTGACTGTGAATAAATTTCACATTCATAGAACAATTAACTAATTATATATACAGTCAGTTAACACCTCCGTCGCATCAAATGACTCATACATTGCACAACAGCATATACTTTCTCGTATTATTAGGAACGGTTATATAAGATGATTAAAAAAATACAAATCTTTACTCTTTTGACTTTCTGGTACTACCACGCTATGTGCAGTATGCTGGACAGCAACAACGAGTTCTTAATGTTGTGGAGATTGTAATAAAATAATATACTAAATTGTCACTCAAAATTACTCAATTCTGATAAACTTAAAATTACTCGATACTACTGATGTTTTAGAAAAAAGTGAAACTGTCACAATAACCATCTAATATTGAGGAATTCATTACCTTAAAAATAAATATCTTTAATACTGTATTGCTAGAGAGATGTCGAAAAAAATTTGAATTTGAGGGATTTTTGGTTTATTGGAACCGTAACAATAACAAGATACAAAAGCACATTAACACGGAGGAACATCTGGAGACCACCACTTAACTTTTGATTTTATTGATGTTCTTGGCGTTTGCTATAAATTAATAAATTGATATAATATACATGCGATTTTATTGATGTTCTTGGCGTTTGCTATAAGTTAATAAATTGATGTAACTAATAATATACATGCGATTTATTTATACACAAAATATTGTTCAATTTCTAGCTCTACGAATCAAGAAATAACCGACCTTCTGGCATCAATACTTGTCTTCAACGACAAAATATATTACAGCTTTTTGTAAGAAAAGATATCTTCATGACGTAGTAATCCTTCTTGATATAGTAATTGAGTAACCCACCGGCTTACGCGGTTCAGACCATCAATTGATGTCACTGCAGTACCTCTAACTGGGAAGTCCCAGGATTCAAGTTCCGACAGTGACAGAATTTTCGACACTAGCTAGAGAGTTTGGTCGAATTCAATCGCTATCTGGAGAATTATTGCAGCCGGCTGCTCTGATCAGTATTTTTCCGTGGTTTCTCCTTTCAACCCGTGGCGAATGCCGTAGTAGTACCCTAACAAACGGGTCACCGAGCGCGCTCGATCTATTTCTCTTCCTCTTTCTAGTCCTAACATCATCCCTTACTTATTCACACTTACATTTACATACACTACACAACCCATGTGTCGGGAGACCAGTCGGGAGCCGAAGAGCTTGTCCAGGCTCGGGCGATGCCCCGGTGGTGGGAGATGCTTGGTTGTGGAAAACCCCGCATTCCGGCGTGTAGATCGGCTCTGGATTGCGCTAATCAGCAGGAGATCACCGTCACCTTCGGATATAAAAGCAGGCTGTACACTTAGGGGCTTAATGACATTAACAGTTAATGCGCCCGGTTGTAGGAATCAATCGAGTATCCTGCGTACGTCCGCCACTCACTGTTAGATCACTTCCGGTTCACCAAGAGCATCCAATGCCGTGTCATTCGATTCGTCTCGGTCTGCTGATTTTTTCATCTATCCAGAAGAGACTAAGATATTTCTCAAACACATCTGTTTTTTATGTTTCAAACAACTAAAACGCATTTTGGATGACTTACATCCACAGAGTTGACCTGTCGACAACACAATCGATCGGTACAATTCTTAGCCGGTTTCCTCTAGGACGTTCTGGATGAATTCAAGAATAACACGTGTTTTTATGGTTCTAATGCACTTGCGAGAATATTGGTGAAACGCTGTGAATAACTATACGATTCGTCACAACTTGATTCATCAGATTGGCGATAATAAAAACCTAATTTTGTAAATAATTTTCTAAAAAACATGTTGGTGGGGATAACAAACTAAGGAGGGAAGGGGGAAGTTTTAAAGACACCTATGGATGTGACCAGATTTGATTTCTCTCGTCAAAGGGTATCGATTATCTCTAACCAGATCTATCCAGAATATTTTGGAATGATTCTCGGAAAAAATAGGGGTGGGGGTTAAGCCATCTATAGTGGTGAAACGCTGCATATTACTATACTGCCATTCCTTCTCAACGTGAATCCTTAGGTCATGATCCAATACATCGACGAGAGTTTTTTATTATGTTGACGATAGTTAAAATACTAATGTAACGATATACGAATTTTTAAAAAGAGTACTTCTACCAATTCTTTTTCGTGTAACTCTGTTTCTGAAAGTAGACGAGCAAGACAACAAACTGTATTATTTTTAAAATTTTTTTGCATAGCACAGATTATAATTCTTAACGTGAAAGTACCCATCGTCGGCGGCAGGATAAGCAAGTCAAACTACATTATACTAAGACAAAATTTTACTAAGGTTTCCTAAATGTTTTCTAAATGTTTCGTTTGCGGGTGAATAGTCAGAAAAAATTTACCCATATCAAAGACGCTGTAATTACTCAAATTATAACAAACATTTGTGATAAATGCACAATATTTTGAAGAAAAAACACATAAGAAACAATATGAATAATGTTTTGCTTTAAAAAATTGAAACATATAAAAGCTAAACAAAAATTGTGGGATTCATCAATGGCTTTAGTCATTCGTTGTTTGGTTGGTGAATGCTATTATCCCGGGATGTGGCTGTGTTCCTCCTCTTCTGGATATTGAGATCCGACGCCGACCAAGACATCGGCTTGTGGGGGATTTTGCCCTTCGCTAAACTACCCCAGCGGTAGCAAGCCACCAGCAGGGACAAACTCTACACTCCCGACTGGGCTCCTGATAAGTATGCTAATGTAGGGTATGTAAGTGTAGAAATTGTGTGTGTGTGTGTGTGTCTGTGTAAGGGGGAAGGATATGACAAGGACGATGAAGTAGAGATCGCTGTCCGTGACTTGTTTGATAGCGTACTGCTGCGGCATTCGCCTGGTATTCATCGGAGAAACCACAGAAAAATATCGATCAGATCACCCAGCCGCTAGAATTTTCTTCCAGACAGCGTATGAATTCGACCCACCTATGTTATCGCTAGCGTAAAAAATCCACCACCGTCTGGACTCGAACCCTAGGACCTCTCAGTCGAAGTCGCCGCACAGGCAGCACTAATTGGACTAACGCATCAGGTGAGATATTCGCCACGTTTTAATGAAATCGAATTTACGCCATATTACGAAGCCATTGTTGATTTATTTTAGAAAACAGAAAGACAGAAAGAAAAAAGAAAGAAAAACTTGAAAATGTCAAGGAGTTCAAGAAAAGTGGAAGGGCAGGCGCGAGAAGTGCAGAAGTTAGACAAGCGGTGATTTTTAACGCCGTCCAACGAAAAGAAGTTTTGAACGATGTTATGGTAACGACACTGTGAGAACTCTGCCATCTGTGGATTCATTTACGGTATACGAAAATAAATGTCTATTATTTGAAAGACTAGTTCATATGAATATTTATGTGATTTAACTTTAGTGCCCTTTGCATTTTCTAAGTAGTTCTGATTTCTTAAAATACGTTTTGATTATGCGAAATTTTATTCCGGAAGTAATTCAACATATCAAGGTTTGAGTTCTTTCACCACAAGATGCAGTCATTGTAATTTAAGAATGTATATTGAACGATGTCTCCATACTAGTTACTCCAGAGAAATTTCCCTCACCTCTGGACAAAATACGGCGCTTTTGCGTATCGCAGGTGGAGTCCACGCAGGTAAGCCTTTACTTGACACAGACAGATTTTATTCTTTGAAGGTGCTGCAGGGTGTAGTAATGAAACTGTGAGCAGTGTGGCCTCGAAGCCTGAGAGTGTAAGAAGAAAGAGGCCTACGGCGTTGAACACGCAACATGCGCGTCATAACGCACGCCTTTTTGCCTTGTTTGGCACGCCCACAGGCCTCCGCCAGCGCTTCCGCGCACCCGCATGCACGTCCGCCCACGGCCCGACGCCCAGCACGTCCCCCCCCCGCTCCCCCCCGCCCATCCAGCCCCTGCCTCCACGTCACTGTCACTGCTGCCTTCCGCCCGCCGGCCCATTCTGAAACAATTCTTTCCGTATCTCCTCGTCTCTGCCCACCTTGGTTCTATCCCTGGCTCTGCATCCACTTCGACATTTGCTTTGCCTATAACTCCGTTTTATTTTTTGCTTTAATATCCCGATGCTTATATATCGATCCTGATCGCCACCCCGTTCCCGTCTTTTTGCGTTCTCATTCCATCCATTTTCCGCCTTCATTCTATCTCCCACTTTGCTTTCTCCCACGGTCCCTGCAATTACCTCCCGTCTCCTGCCCAGCTCCTGCGCCTCTCCTCGCTCTCGCCCCCTCGGCCCATTTGCATGCGGGCAGCGCGCGCGCGAGCGCTTCTTACGCGCCCCTTCTGCTAGGCTCGCGCGGGGTGAAGTGGTGCAAGGCGGGGAAGGCGGAAGGGAGAAAAGGGGAAAAAAAGGGGAGGGGGGGGAAGACGGGAAAGGGAGGGAAGGGGGGGGGGGGGGGGGAGGAAGGGAGGGAAGGGCATGGAAGGGCGGGAAGATCGTGCGAGGGCTGGGAAGACAAAGGAACGGCAGGAAAGGGCGGAGAGAGGTGGGGAGAGGCGGGAGGGGCGGGGAGAGCGGGAAAGGATGTGGAAGGGGAAAGAAACGGGGAAGCGCGGGGCAGGCGAGGTTGGTCGAGGCGGGTTGAGGAGTGAGGCTGGGGCGTCGCGACGCGTCGTGGAGAGGCGAGGCGCCGCGACGCAGCCAGTGCCCCGCCAACCGTCTCCCCTGCGCGCCACCGGCGCCCTGCTGCCACTGCCACGCGACTGGCCCAAGGAGGGCTCCACACGCGAACACCAGACTGTAGTATGCTCGTGGGAACAAACATTCTGAAGCTTCGATTTGGGTAACGAGGAAGCGTACTTCATAATCAAAACAACTAGACGGTCTTGATACACTCATCAAAAAATAAATATTTCCTCAGAAATGTTTTTGAATTCAGTGTTCTGTTTCAATATTTGTTTTTATGAAATTTGACGGTAGGGATGATGTCTGGGAGTAATTTGCTATATAAGCCCCAGGTGAAAATTGCACCATCAAACCCCTTGCCTTGAGGTGACAAATAAAAATGAACACCCGAAGAAACGAGACCGCGCACTGCAAGGAACACGCACTTTCACGAAAAGAAATCAAACAGAAGATTTTCTTCAGTCAAGGTTAGAGCCCGAGGAAGAACCTTTGCTTCCTCTCAGCAACCAAATTTTCACATTCCAAGAAGTGTGAGTGCCCTCCAGGCACGTCAAACTACGCTCGCACGAGCTCACCTGAGCTACTAGCTCACCTGCGAAGCCCGGCGCTCTTGCAAGCACAGGAAACTTCCCCTGACTCACCTCTTATTTCCACTTTAAATCCAGAAAGTGGTGTACACGCGCAAGCTGTAGCAGGGAAGCTAGTGAGTACAAAGCGAACTCAAAATACGCTTGCGTCGGTGCGCTCGTGCGTGTGTGGCTTGGTGCGAGAAGGATCAATGTAAATATTCAAAGTTTTGTAGAATGGCTACTTCATCGAAATGACAAAACAATCGCAGACCAATGTAAATCCATGTGAAATTAGGAGATAGGATCGACTTTTGGCTTTGCTCTTTCTAACACTAAAAGAAGAGATCTTAAAAACGACACTAGTGCCAATTTTTTACCATCATTTGATCCACACGAGGACGAAATTTAAAGAAAAGACGTGAAGAGGATTTTTACAGAAATGTTACAAAAAAATTAAAATTGCCGATATTTTGCGCGAAATTACACAAAAATTACTCTTTTTTCGAAAAATTGAACGTGAATTTACTTCAAAATTTGTCTTTAAAGAACAGATTTTATCAAGGATATTTATATTCAATTTTTCAACCTGTATCATCAATCTTTATCTTCAATATTGTAGTTGTAGAAAGACCCAAAAAAATTGCACTTAAACAATTTTGTAAACATCAGGTATTTTAACGAATATGAGACTTGAATCATTCTCTTAAGCGTCTTTTACGCTATCCGAGGGCAAAATTTAATTTAAAAAATCGAGTTATTTTTTAGAAAAGTATGAAAATGTTTTTCAAGCTTCATGTAAGTATCGTCAAAAACCAAAATATTCGTTTGAAACTCCCAAAGCCATGAGTTTGTTCTGATAGACCGGGTAATATCAATTTTGGACACTCACAGAGTCAGAGACAGAGACAAGCATTCACAGGCAGACAGAGAGCCAGTGCAATGTGTTTTCGAGATCTGATTTAAGGCAAAATCTCTATCTTCAATTTTGTAGTCTTGAAATTTCAACTGTTTGCAATTTGTGCACTTTTCGAAAACACGAATAGTTCGCCGAAAATGGGACAGGCACTATACTTTTACCGTTCCTTGATATACAGAACAATTTAAAGAAAACGTTTGGAGTGGGTTTTGAGAAAAAAAGGGTTAAAAAATTTAAATTGCCTATATTTCGCGCACAAGTACACAAAGACTACTAATGTTTTCGCAAAATTGAGCCTGATCTGATTTTAGGGCGTCTTTAAAGAACAGATTTCATTTAAAAAATCGCTATCATCAATATTGTAGCTGCAGGAAGGCGCACCAAACAATTGCCGTTTTGTAATTTTCGAGAAATCAGATATTTCAACGAACATGAGACCTACACCCCTCTCTTAAGCGCCCTTTACGCTATTCGAGGACAAAGATTAATCAAGAAATATGGTGTTATTTTTGACAAAAGTTTGAAAATGTTTTTGAGGCTTAAGGTAAAGTACCTTCAAAAACTAAAACATCCGTTTAAAAGTCACAAAGCCTGGAGTTCGTTCAGATCGATCGGGTAATATCACTTTCAGAGAAAATTGGTAGAATGGTTTAAGTGCTAGCGTTGATCGCAGACGGACAGATTTACAGACACACAGATAAGACACTTCGCCGTCAAACGATTTTTCGGTTTCAAGGAATTTTGGAATTCCCCAAAAACATGAATTCTGGCCACACCACCTGATAGAGGAAGTTATTTACTACATACAGGAACAACATGTATTCCGTACTTTTACTTATTCCTTACTTTTTGTTACCAGGGCCCGATAATATGAGTTTTCTGTCAAAAATTCGCCATTTTCCGGCTCACCAATTTGTAATACTTTCCCCTCTTACATTCGTAAAGGCGAGAAAGTAAAAAAAGTATTCATCAACGAACTACATATATATGCAAATATATATGTCACTTTTTCACATTTCTTTATCATCTATTAAGTTGCCGGCAATTGTAGACTTCAATTTTGTACAATTAGTCACACATCATCTTCTTGCAACAATAATTCACAGTTTTCACACCAGAGAAATATTTGAACAGTAAGTCATTTCTCGTAACTCAAAGACATTAACCTCACACACAGACGCACGTTGTCGCACACTTTCGCCAGTGTTCGCCGGAGAAGCCCACAGAAACTAACCACCACAGACCAATGGTTGTTTAATGTAAGTGGTTTGCGAATCCATCATCTGAGCGAGTTGGTGTAGTACAGAAACATATGAAGCCACTATTCAAAAATTCAAAAAAGGATTTGAATTAGCCTATCTAGTGGTATGGATGGCAGAGGACTGGTTGGGCCATAAGAAAGTAGTAACTTCTATTTTTCAATGGAACCTTTTTCAATGTGATGCCATTGGATGAAAAATTTTTTTAATATTTGACGAAGTCGCAGTTCAAAATTCTCTAGAGAAGAAAATTGCTTATTAGAACAAATTTGCGTGCGATAAATACAAGAAAATACGCAAGTCATAGAAACAGGATTTCTTACAAATTCAAAGACTGGTACATAGTACTATAATTTTAAGAGCTGTAACGGAATGTAATTACCTATTAATATGTAACTTCATTATCTGAGCACGTCTTCTAGAATTCAGTGACAAATATAGTCATTCAAATCATGTTCTCCATGTCGCGACAGAAAGAATTATTCCTTCACAAAGGACATGATGAGGGATTAGAGCCCAAACTTACAGTTGATTTACCTTGAAAATATATTTACTGCACTGAAACGAATATTTTGTTAACAATCATTGCTAAAAACGCTCATTTCTTTCTGTATTCAAAATTCAACTAGTATATGGCTTAGGGTAACACAGAATTATGAAAACGCGTACAGAATTCACTTCTTCCTGTAGCACGTCACACAGTTTTTAACTGTTTTTGAGGTAAAATAAATAAATAAAATACGATATTACTTTTAGGGTCTTGTTAGCGGCACTCAGTCTCGGGAACTTTTTTTTCATATAGGGAAACAGTATCTGAAATGTGATCAGACGTTTTACAATGGTTAGTTATGAATGTAAATATAGTACCAAAATATGTTATTATACTACTAAATAATGTAGTCTTATTTTCAGATGAAAATAATGGCTGAATGGAAGTTTCCTATTTCATCATAAATTAAGTATAATATATTTACTATATTATATAAGAATTTTGACGAAAATCAACACAATTCAAGGTATGCAAAATGTTTCTTATTTACAACACTGAAACTCAAGAGCCTCATGTAACTAATTCTAATATGTTTTGGGATCATATATGTTGTGCTTGAATAACTGGCTGTTAATTATCATGAATTCATTCCCTATAGATGTAAATATCATTATGAAGCATTGTTGCCATTAAACCAAAAAAATAAACATTATTTTAAATTATAAACACATACAAAATGTATTGCAATATTTAAACTGTTTCTGTTCAACTGGTATCTAAATTCTTACTGTGATAAATAAAAAATTATACTGAAATGTTACAAAATTTTATTTGTTGGAAATGAGGTGAAAAGAGATTCGTTTTTTGTTTATAGACTATAAATTAAACTGTCACCAAAACATTTTTGTTCTTTAGTAAAAAAAAGGAATGTTCATCAGAACACAAAAAGCAATTCTATATGGAAAAACCACAAAGTAGCAAAATATACATTTCATGGAAGACTGACATTCTACAACAAATCACACTAAATAAAGAAATCCTGTTCAGTTGGAGACTTCAGGAAAATGTTACGTATTTTGATGGAAGTGAATGAGTACTAAAGTATAAGAATTTCAATGTCTCATAAGTAATAAGGAAATTTGCTAAAAATGTAAATTATCTTATATTTTTGTAGAATTGATGTATTACATTGTTGAAGCTGATCTTTTTTTAATTATGTAGTTAAGCTGCGATTGAAAAAAGGTATTGGTATTTCAATTGGCCATGTGCTATTTTAAAATAAATAATGGACTGCATGGGGGGCAACGATGAGTATGTCAAATTCATATCATCTAATTTTGAGCGACTAATTTTGGCCAAGGCGGTTGGAGATCCCATTGGCGATGGTGCTGTGGAATTTTTCTTATGTGTTATCTAAATATCTATGAATATGTTATGTTAATCTAATAAAAGTTATGGGTTCATGCAAAAAGTTCGTAACCTTCACGCTACTTTATTATTTTATGTTCAGTTTGGATTTTACAGATGCACACTATCATCAAATACCTCTCCTCCTACCCTTGTACTCAATGACTTATGAAAACAAATATCATATATTATGCGTACATGACATTCTAATTGACTGCCCATCATGTTTATACTGTTCATTTTTTCCTATGAAACCTATTGTTTGAGTTCCTGGTGTATTTCCATATATTTTGCTACATTAGTATGTTTTTATTTTTTAATATAGTCGTTGGTACATTGCGATATTTAATTGATTTTTTATGATTATGCATTAAGTAATAACATTTTCCAAAATTCATATTTTGTCATAAGCAAGAAGCATGTGTGTGTGTGTGTGTGTGTGTGCGTGCGCGCGCGCGCGTGCGTGCGTGCGTGCGTGCGTGCGTGCGCGTGCGTGCGTGTACTGTCTGGACTTTTGTAATAAACCGAAATTGTGGTTATATCGTTGTTTTGTGACATTTATTTTTGTGTTTGTATTCTGTTATTTAAAGGACATGTCACTCTCGTATCATCTTTTATAAATGCTGTTGTGGAAAATATGGATGCAGGGAAATTGCAAAGAACATTTTTGGGATTTGAAACACAATTAATAAAATTTTAATAAATTCTATTTAATCACATTTTATTTTGATTGTTATTTCTTAAAACCTTTTGTTGTTAAGCGTATATCGGTATAAAAATTAAATTTTATATTAAATTAAAATATTAAAATCGTTTCTAAATTCCTCAGCTAAATACACATGTGTGATTAAAAAGTTATTAATTATGTACTACATTACGTATTAAATTATATATTAAATACGGAAAATTCGTTTGTGTTCAGTCAATATTCACTACTATATCCGGTCGATTTATATAGTTGCTATGCACATCGTGGAAAGAGTTCGTTTAGATCAATCATGAGAATACCAATTTTGGAGAAAATCGTCTGAATAGCTTTGCCGTCAATTGATTTTTGGGTATCAAGGACTCACGAAACACAGATTCTGACCACACCTTGTGTTTGAGGAAGTAATTTAGTATACACTGAGACAGTATTTATTCACTTTTCTGTTTCCAGAGTCCGGACGAAGAGTTTTTCTTTCGAAAATTCATTTTCCGGTGCACGATTACAATACTTTCTCTTTACGAAGGAGAGCTGGAAACTAAAAATAATATGCGCAACTCATACGAAAGTGCGCGGCGTACTGCATTCAAACTCTATTTGAGGCACTAAGTCAAACTGAGACTGGACTCAGTTTCTATCATCGCTTCGCCCGACGTCATTCGTATACCAATCACATTCTGTTGTATATCTATGTTCTATATAATGTACCATTTCTATATAACTATATCAGTGCAATTTGTGATGAACGCTATTGTGCAATTGTAACGAATAAACCTAAATTGATCCGGTGAACTTTATTTAAAAGATATAATCTCTTGAAAACATTGTAACTTATAAACGTACGTGACCTACCCACTGTCCCAAATACGTCTGTATTCTCCGGTATGTGGCGCTACGCATAACTTGCAAGCAAGACGAATTCAACCAACTCGTGAACCACCCTTCAAACTCGATACCAAGTGGAAGATGGAATGAATAATAAAACCTATTCCTCATGCATATTTCGATGGCGAAGACGGCGGCGCGGGGAATGCACCTCGTGGGTTGGAGCTCCTGATTGGTGCACACAGCCGTAGGCGAAATCAAGGTGCAGGTACAACCAGGTTTCCTACTGTAACATCATAGATTACTTTGTGTGAACAAACACAGCATGAAAGGCATCCCCAAATTAATTTCATTATATGAGGTTCAGAAACCATCTAGTACAGATCATACTTTTTTGCATTATTTGTAACTGGTACGCCATATTCTAATATTACATTAATTTGTAAAAGGTTTCCAATAATTATATTTCCCTCGCTTGCATTCAAACACACATCCTTCAGAGTTAGTACACATTTCACGTTCCCCCTATCCCACCAGCCTACTAATGACACTAAACCTTTCCGTCGCATTAAAAAGAGTTGAGCATTTGCATTTGCAATTTTAAACTAAAGCTACAAAAGAAAATTCTTTCGCATTTTTTTTAACTATTGCAGTTTTCGAATGTTTAGAGAATTTAACGAAAATGAGACCTGCTCCATTCTTTTAAGCGCCCTTTCTCGTATTTGTAGAGTGCAAGAAAAAAATTGGAAGGGGGTTTTGAGAAAATGCTTCTTACTTTCTCACATACATACGTAATATACGCAGTATAGAGAAAGATATGTAATGCTGCGGAAAATCTATTTCGAGATTTCAACGGAAATACACGTTTTGGGGTCTCCTGATACCGAAAATATGTTTCTTTTCAAAACGTCCGTCCGTCCGTCCGTCCGTCTGTGATCACTACTAGCGCCTAAACCATCTGAAGGATCTTTTCAAATAGAATAATTCAAACTTGATCTGTTCTAGTTGAAGCTTTGAAACTCTGAAACTTTGAAAAACATTTTTAAAATTTTGGAGTACTTTACATGAAGCCCCCCGACATTTTCAAAATTTTCTCAAAAATGCTTCAATTTTTTTAAAAAAAATTATCGTAAGAATAGAGTAAAATACACGTATAAAGGTGGAGTAGGTCCGATTTTCGCCGTTTACTGTGAATTTTTGAAAATCCCAAAAGTTTTAATTTTTCGGCATCTTCTTTGAACTAAAATATTGAAGACAGATCTTCCTTTAAAATTAAATTTGTTGCCCATCAATACTTTTTTCAGTAGGTTCAAGTAAACGTTTTTGAAAATTTTAGTAGTTTTCGTGCAATAGAGCGTGAAATATTTGCAATTTTAAAAAGTTACAAAAAACAGTTTTTTTCAAAAACGGCACCAAATTTTTTTATAAATTTTTGGTACAAGGAGTACCAAATGCACCATATCCGATGACATAAACGCCGTATTGCGCTATTCTTTTGTTTTTGTTTCAAAACTCACAAAAATGTTTTTATTTACTTGTGTCTCACGTCAGTAATATTTACATTAAAGGCAATTATTTTCATTATTATATTTATGAGTATATGTACTTTAACTAATGTCAAATAGAGTTTCTCGAAAAACCAACGGGTTTCTGTAAAAATGTGCTCAAAATTCCACATTTTCAGAAACGTTCAAACGCCATTTTCTCAAAAATGGCTCCAAATTGTTTCTTCAAATTTCTCCACATAGTACTAATTGTACTGTTTAATAGGACGTAAAGTTTATTTTGCTGTTCTCTTTTGTTTTTCAAAAACTACACAAATATATTTTTTTAAATATCTCTCACGCCGTTAATATGCACATTTCCATCGCTTTGAACGTTATTACATTTCTGAGTGGAAGTGTTTCAAATGATGTCTAATGACGTTTTTCCAAAACTCAATAGATTCATGTGAAAAAGAGCTTCAAATTTCGCATTTACAGTAATGCCTAATCGCTATTTTCTTAAGAACGGTTTCAAAATTTTCAATGCAAATTTCTATTTTGGACGAGGGTTTTACTCTTCTTTAGTATTCTTGAAGTAATATTTCGGT
Organism: Teleogryllus oceanicus; assembly: GCA_964035755.1. NCBI lineage: Eukaryota > Metazoa > Arthropoda > Insecta > Orthoptera > Gryllidae > Teleogryllus > Teleogryllus oceanicus. The sequence continues at coordinate 107,931,590 of CAXIVR010000001.1, forward strand.
AGTATTGTTTGAAAAGCAAAACTTGAAAATAATATATGTACTTTCGGCGAAAATGGAAGCTGGCCAGAGAATGTATATGATGTTAGTTTAAGCCATGTGAAATCGTTTCTGCTCGATAACTGTTTCTATATAATTAGAGACTATACTGAGTATCACAAGGAAAGTAACATTGTTTTTAACACTGATATTAAGTGCATATTTACCATTGGACTGTATAATTCTAAACAATATGTAACAAGTGTTGTATCGCAACTTCTGGGGCAATGACCCCCATCTCGATCAGGTTTTTCGTCCAGTCTCCCTGTTCCATTGAGCAAATGCTGAGATGGCCCCTTGTTTTTCTTCTGGACATAAATGTAAATTCATTATTTGTGCACGTCTTCTAGAATACAGTTATTGAAATTATCGTTTCCATGTTGTCGCGGCACGAAGTATTATTCCGAAAGACAACATGGATAGGAGCCCAAAATTTATTGCTTATTCGTCCTTGAAAATAGATTTTTATTACATGGGAGCTTGCTTCTTTTTTTCCTTCTTCATTCATTCAAAATTCAAGTAGTATATGGCTTAGTCTAGGGATCACAGAATTTTGAAAATGTGCACACAATTCACTTCTCCCTATAGCACGTCATTCACAGTTTTAAATGTTTTTTTACGGAAAATAAATAAAGCCAGACCACATCAAGGAAATTAGAAACATTTTCTACGAGAAAGTCTGTGCTATTCTGTAACACCTGTAGTTTTTTTAAGAAATTACCGTAACTTCAAGCAGACACTAATCAAAAACTACTCGTTTTTTAAAAGGTGTTAATAATATTTTTTAAAAGGCTGGTGTTTTAGAACTGATTTCTTTAAAGATAGTTAACTCTATCTTCAATTTTGTGGTTTTGAAACGTTAACTTTTACTATTTTCGAATATACGAAGAGGTCACCGAAAGTAGGACAAGCAACATTTTTATCGTCCTAGTGCATAGGAAGAAAAAATGCACAGAAGAAAATTGAAGCTGTTTTTTAGAAAATATTTGTTTAAAATTGCTTAAATTTCGCGAATACTACTCACGGTTTAAAAAAAAGCATATGTTATTTCAATACTGTTCCCAACAGATTTTATGACAGTAAAAATAAGTATTTTTTGCAAAATATTGGGTTAAACTTGAGCAATGTTTATTTTCTTTAAATCATATTTTCTTAAAAACGGCACAAAATTTTTGATGAAATTTAGACCATAGATATCGTAAAGGGCGTTTAAGGGAATCATGTTCATTGAACGCAGATTTAAAAAAAAATAAAAATTAAAATTTAGGCGTCTTCGTACAACTACAATTGTGAAGATACAAATTCTTTCAAAATGAAATGTGTTAATGAAAAACAGATCTTCAAATAACGTAATGTTAAATTTTCGGAAAATATGAGTATTAATTCTGAATAATTTGGCGACGAAATAATCCGACTGCTTCAAAAACCCTGCGCTTCGTGAACGTAATTTTAGAAGTGTTTTGAAGCAGTTGGATCTTACGTAAGTTAGAATGTGTGTATTATTTCTTATTTATTTGTTCGTTTCTTACATTCGAGTTTTTTATAAGTTTACAAATTAATATTTTAAACTATTTAAAACCTAATTGAAATATATGAAATAAAAATTGATCGCTTGTCAGGGAATATATTGGAATGCAACAATAGCACTCTGCGTTGTGTAATTCTGTGAATTACGTCTCAATGTTGTGACATGATTTAACTGTATGAAAAGCAGTTATAATTATCAAATTTGTGGTGACATTTGCTTGAAAATATTTAGTTTTCGCACCAAAAGTTCCACCATTTATAGTGTGTTTTACAAAAAATGACTGAGATATGTTAATTCGGAGAGAAATTAAGCAATAAATACTATTGCATAACCATTACTAAAGGCAACAAACTACGACCTGTTTTAGCACCACTAGTTCTTACTTAATTATGGCGACGGAGTGAAAATAAGTCTAAATTTATTTTCACAATTTTTAAACTAGATCTAAAAGTATAAATCTATTTTTTATGAACTACTTATGGAAGCGTTCACAATGTTCTCGTCCATATAAGATGGAGACAACAGTCAAAAGTTGAACTCGATTCTACGGCTCAGTGTTGCCACTTGCTCCTAGCATTTTATAACAATTTTAATGCAGATAACATGTGTGAGGATGAAATATTTCGGGAAGGCTGAAAAACAATTTTTATATCGTTCATTTACCCTATTTTGTAGATGATTTAAAACGAAGAATTGTTTGAAATACGCCTTTTATATTTTACGATATTATTGTATATTATAATAATAATAGTATCAAACTACTGTGATATAATAAAATTTAAATTTTAAAGATTTATTTAAAGTAAAAAAAAATCTGTATGTAAAGTGTGGAGAGCAAAGTGCAATCTCGTTTCCTTGATATTCGGAATACCTAGTCTCATTTACAGACTACATTTAGTTGAATTATGAATAAGGGTGCTCACGAGCGTTTTGATATTTGCTAACAAGAATTTCTGGCACTTAGTAAAACGTCCGTACTATTCGTCCGAGGCAATGGAGCTACAAATTTAATTTCATAATACTGCAGTCGAAACACCTATACTCTCCACTCCTCCCTATCTCGCTCATAAAGCTCAATTAAATGGAGTATAAGAACAGCAAAATATTTATTGGTATTAAAAATTAAGAAATGAATAGCACAGAATTAATTCGATCTTTCCCTTTCAATTAAATTTCATATTCAATGACCGGAACCAATTCTTGGCCACTATCAATTCAACTTCAACGTCGAGTAGGAAATACATTAGCGCCTATGGTTCCACCGCATATACGCATGAAATCAAAAACGAATTTTAGAAGACCAGGGTTTGATCCTTGCGTTAATATAAAACATCAATTGCAATATAGAAATACCAGGTTTATGCTTAGTAATGTAAAATGGATTCATAACAATGGCATTGGTCTCATTTTTGTTGAAATCATTAATTTTTCAAAAACTGCAAAAGTTCAAATTTTTCTCCCATTATTCCTACTCTACTGAAGAAAGATATTTTTTCGTCAACGAAATCTGTTCTTCAAAGACAGATCTTTAAATAAGGACATGTAAATTTTTTTGAAAAATGGGTAGTGTTCACGTGACTCTGCAAGAAATTTAGGTAATTTTTAAACAATTATTTTCTTAAAAACCGCTAAAAAATGTTTTCTTTTAATTTTCTCTTTATATGAATAAAACGACGATAAAAGAAATGCTGTTTTTTCATATCCGGCAAACTATCTAAGTTTTCAAAAATTAGAAAAAGTTAACATTGCAAAATTTCAATATCGATGATATAGATATGATGATATCGATGATATAGTAAAATCAGTTTTAAAGTATGAGATATTGAAAAATGGTCATATATGATTATCTGTAAAAACAAGTAATTTTTGCGTATTTTCTGCTTGAAGTTATAGCTAATTATAAAAAAAAACATTTTCTGAAATTCGCACCAAAATTGTGTTACATACAATTTTAACAGTTCATTGACAAAATAAATTAAATAAAACACTCAACGATGGATCGTCATTGAGATACTCTGGGTAGACTCGCTGACTTTCAAGAGCATATTTGCGTTGTGTGAAACAATTTGGAGAGCAGTGTGTGATTTTTACAAATCGTACTGCTGGAAATACGACTGGAGAAAGAAAAGTGGAAAATCTCCTTATGCCGTTCGACTATTAGCAAGAATTCAGTCGCTGTCTGGAGAATTCTGGCCGCTGGCTGCTCCGATCGGTAGTTTTCCATGGTTTCTCCGATCAATACCAGGCAAATGCCGGAGCAAAACCCTAACAAACGGCCATGGACCGCGCGCGATTTTTCCTTCCTCTTTTTTCTCCTATCCTGCTCCTTATACACACTTATACATACCTGCATTACACTACCACACATGCTGGGAGACCGCGCGGGAGCTTAGAGCATGTGCCGGCTGGGGCGGTGCCCCGCTGAGGGGGATACCTGGTTGAGGATCTTAAGCAGAAGTTAGGTCGGCGCTGGGTCTCGACATTATGCGGGGGAAGATCACCGGCACCTCCCGACGGAAAACATGCAGTAGACTTACGGGACTAATGACCTTAACAGTTAACGCACCCGACATCACTAATAATCAATCAATATCACTATTACGCAGATAAATCAGATTCGTCATGTAACTGAATGCCCGCGAAATAATGCCAATAGGCGGTTCCGCAGGGGTTAATAAAAAGTGTTGCCTTTGGTGAGTAAAAACTCACACGCTGGGTGGAGCGGTCTACCCAGTGTCCTTTGAAGTTTCTCACGTTTTCTCGTGAAGACAGAGGGAGACACTTTGCCGTAAACCAATTTCTCAGCAACAAGGAGACACAAAACGTGGTTTCACACAACACAACGTATTAGACATTTGCTACATACAGGAACAAGATTTATCTACTTTTCTGATATCAGGGCCTCACAATACGGTTTTTATTACAAAAAAATCGCCATTTACCGTTACGGCATTACAATACTTTCTCTTTACAACATAAGCACGTAGTAGGCGGATGTAAAAAGTAGCACAGTTAGGACTCTACATTAATGTTGTTCTGGGTAAAAGAATTACGTCTTCATCGTGGTTTTCCGCAATTTTTGACTCTTTATGCACTAAATGCTAAGGGCCCATTTGTTCTAAACAATAAATAAAGCATTATTCCCTTCAATTTCATCTGCCACAAAAATGTTTGACATGTACTTTTGGGCAATATTTCGAGATTTTTTCAGAATAATTTTTACATTTCCTTGTTTTCTCCTTCATTCATCAATTTTCTGGGCTCGCTATTAACTTGAAAAACGTTTACGCTCTAAAATTACTCCTCCTTCCTAGAAGGCTTAGGGCCCTGCAAACGACACGCATTCAATCGCCTGGTAATTGTGGTCCTACCTGGAGAGCTGACGAGCTACAGAAAAAGCATCGCTTGTTAGATGCCGCAGCGGGTGCCGCATTCGCAAGGCAGGAGCGTCTGCGCAGATGCAATTGCAGAGGGCGATGACTGGGGCGGCAGCGGCGGCTCGCAGTGCGTGTTCGCCTACACACAGTGGGCCATAATAAGCTAAGACGCGTCCATGGGATTTAGTGTGTAATTCTGTGAAAATGACGTGCACGTTATTGTGGGACACAGTTATTTACTTTAGAATCTCAATTATGAGACGTTTTTAAGAATTTGCAAGCTACAGATAACGCCACTCTCATTCTGTGTTTCAGAATAAATGTGACAAACTTCTAGAGATGAGGATTATCACTGTTTTGCGAATGAACATTTTAGGGTTATGGGAAATCTCAGTTACGTATATGACACTTTCCCCGGACTGGTATGCAAACTATTCTGAAGTTTATGTTACGCAGGTGCACGAAATGTATTTGCCGAAAATCAGTGCACGATAAGTTGCCTACCAATCAGGGGCAAATGTTGAAATATTTAACTTCGTTATGAACTTTCCTTGCATGTGTTGATGGTAAAAATGGATGAACTTCGACCCTTCTAAAACCCCTAGCAGCTTGTAACAATTCTGCGACATCCTGTGTAGTAAACGGGCAACTGGCTTGTGTTCATCCGTCTGTTCGTCCGTCAATTATGCTTACATCTCTCTCGATTGACGGTTGGGGGCATGATGGGGCATGAGGGGGCAATGATGTGACATTCCTGACTGAAGAAACTGACCACGTTCCCGGATCCATTTTGAATATTTGAAGATAATTTTCAAAAAATGGTTTTTTTAGAGGAAGAACACTTCAAATACGTTTAGGGGGTTTTAAGACACATACAGAGACGATGAGAGATATCCACAATTCGACTTATATCGAGAAAAAACTTTGGTATTATTGTTACGCTTTAGTAAATCCTGGAAAATTTCTAGAAAGAACATATTTTAGTGGCCTTCAAGGCAACTGCACTGGTGAAACGCTGTAAATCACTATATGGCCATCTGGCATACCGTGATTCCTTAGGACATTATTTATTAGATTGACGATCGTGCTAGTTAAATGTAGTAATTATATAATAAAACATACACATGTGAAAAATGTACCTTTATAGAAACTTTTCTAGGAGCTCTCTTCGCCCGAGCGTAGGCAAGCGAGGCCATTGTATTGCATTTACAATTTCCTTTTTCTTATGAATTCGCTTACCAGAAGTTAAGGAATTTAATCCCCGAAGTACCAGCCAGAGATCCCACGCTAAATAGTATTTACTTATTTCTTTATATTTTTATGCGGCTTTCAGTGGCTGTTTGGAATTTTCAATTGCTAAATACGATTTAAAATAAAACATTACATGTAATGTATAACCTGTGTATAACTTTTTAACATTTATCCTTCTCGAAATCAGTGATTTTAACAACTTTATTTGGTAACGAGCAATACATAGCTGTAATTGATTTTGGCAAACAAAAGTAACTTGAATGTTCATTGTCTGAAATTACTTCTAAACATTAGACAAAATGAAAAAATTAAAATTTGTAATGTTTTAATGTGACATGATAAAATAATCACGAAACTATTATTAGAAATATCTTAGAATACCACTTTATGTTCTTTTTAACTTTTCGCAAGATAAACTAATTTAAGGATTAACTAGTAAGACATTTCAATTTATTATTTTATTAACGTTTAAGTGTGTCAGGAGTCATCCTCACCAGCTTGATTAAGTTCTTGGCAATTGATCTTATATTTTCAAACTATTTAAGATGTACCGAAAGATGTAAAAGAAACAAAATTTTATGAAACAAATACGAAACAACAAAAATGCAAATCTAAAAACTCGTTTATTGTATCTTCATAGCAACTTGTTAGCTTTTAAACACAAACACACAATTTTAGAAACTAGTGGTGCAACAACATCACACACTTTCTCGCATTGTTTTCAACGGTTACGCAATGGTGTAATACTATTAAATCTGCAAAAGTGTTCCCAACCAACAGAAGTTTTTTCCAATACTGGAATTCAAACTCACGTTCTTAAATTTAGAATGGCATTTCTGTCACCACCCTTCCAAGTAAATTTAGCCTTCCTAACGCTTTAAAAATGAAGTTGAAAATTTGCATCTCCATTTTGTAGAATAGATTTCAATAAAAAATATCTTCAGTGTTGTTTTAGGAAGACGCCAAAATGTTTTTGACGTTTTGCAAATTTTGAAAATTCAGTGTGCCTAATATATGATCTGCGTCGTTTGTCGTCTCCCAAGAAAACCTTAATCCACAGATTTTGAGAAAATTTGTCACAGATTTGAGAAAATTTTTAAACAATTTCAATGTGCTTCCCAAAACTAAAAAAAATCAAGATAACCGTTTGAAATTCGCAGGGCTTAGAGTTCCGCCAGATCGATCGGGAAATGTCAGTTTTAGAGAAAATCACCTGAATCGTTTAGGGCCATGTGTTGACACACGGACTGTCGGTATGTCAGAAATTAACAAACGAAGCATTTCAGTCTTGCAAACAATCTACGAAGTATAATATTCTAAAAATCACATAACCAAACTCTTATGAGAAAACGTTGTGTAAACGTTCGAAGGCGTATCTGGTTGGTAATCACCCTAGTTACCAACTCTAGATGAGGAAACTATGATATTGAGAATATTGTAATATCTCTTTTTAACGTCTTCTAGACTATTTTTTTCATATTATAGTTATTTTGATATCAGTAATAAAACCGTTTGTTAATATTAACATCTAGTGTGTGAAATAATTTCGGTCCCAAAGTCATAGGGTGAAGTCGTCAATGCTACGTGGTCGCTAGAAATGGAAGCAAGAGAAGGTGGCCCTTGCGGATGCCCTTAATCTTTCAAACCTACCACATGAAAAATAGATATTCTGGCATTTTAAACTTTTTCAAAAATGTCATTTTCATAATCGCGGGCGCCCGCAGATGCATTGTAGCTTGAAATATGGATATTTCAATGTGCTGTTTTCCTAAAACACACAACTTGACACTACGAGATACAAAAATATTCAATCTTTTAAAGTGACACCAAACTTCCTATTGTAATCACATGGCGAGTATTTTTATTGAGCTTATTATTCAGTTTCAAATGCTTTTTTTTTTCTTTTAAAGGTCGCGATCTGAAGGTGACATAAAACATCAAGTTGGATGAAAACCCCCTAAAAAGCTTAAATAACCAGATGTCTTGCCATAACCGCAAAATGGTCTTTCCTTCGTACACGAGCCTTTCAGCCAATTCTAGCCCACTGTGCGGGGCGGAGGGTGGCGGCTGTAGTGGTTGGAGGGGTGGCGTCGGGAGTGGCGTCGCGGCGTCGATGAGGCGTCGCGGCGAGCGTGGTCGGAAAGGCGATGCGCAAGCCACGTCTCGGAAGAAGTCGGCGTTCGTTTGTTACTTCCTGGTTTGAATCTGGATGAGAAGTTGATTCTGCCATTGTTCGCCCCTTGCTGGTGCGCGGGGATGCGAAAGGGCGGGCGAGAGGGGGCGGGGTGGGCCCGCTGCGGCCGCGGCGGCATCAAATCGAGTTGGCCGCCCGTCGAGCACGACGCCGGGGGGAGGGAGAGCGACAGGGGGGCGAGAACGGTGACAGCGGCAGCGGCCACGAGCGGCCGCGCTGCGCAGAGCTTTGGAACTCTCCATCAAAATCGGAGACAAAGCTGGAGGGTGTTACTATAGGAGGTGCCAGTGTCACCGGGTAGAGCTGCAGGTCAGACTCGCCAACTTCTGCACATAAATATTTGCTAATTTGTGAGAAATACGAAAAGTGCCTCCCGAATGTTCAATTATTCATATGTGTGATAACTTTGTGATTTATATGATACTGTGTGTTTTACCTCTCATTAAGCATCTGTGAACAATCCAGTGGTATATGTAGTAACATTGTACTCATTTATGAACTTCAACTCTTATATGTCAATCTAGTAAATTGGCGCACCAACAAGTGGTGCTACAGAATGCCACAGACTTTCTCGTAGTAAAGTTTTCTAATTCCCTTGGTGTGGACTGGCTTTACGGTTTTGCTCCATCCTCTTACCAGCTGCCATCTATCGTCGCTCATAGTACATTTTTATATTTTTTTCAAATGTTCGGTTTCCTAACAGATATAACCGAAATATTACTTAACAGGTAGAACCGAAATATTACTCCAAGAATGTTAAAGAAGAGTAAAGCCTCGTACTAATTGGAAATTTTCATAGAAAAAATTGAAGCCGTTTTTAATTTTTTAAAAAATTCAAAGCACTTCCACTTACAAATACTATAATGTAAACAAATCTATGGAAATGTGCATATTAATGGCGTGAGAAATAGTTCAAAAATGTAAATTTGTTTAATTTTAAAAAACACAAGAATCACCAAAGTGAAATTTAATATTAATCAGTGCAATTAGCACTATCCATTAGAAAAGTTTGAAGAAATAATTTGGGGCCATTTCTGAGAAAATGGCGTTTGCGCGTTTCTGAAAAAGCGGAATTTTGAGCTCATTTTAACAGAAAACTCTTGATTTTTCGAGAAACTTCGTTTGACATTATTTTCAGTACGTATACTCAAATCGCCTCTAATGTAAATATTACTGACGTCAGAGACAAGTCAAATAATTACATTTTTGTAATTAAAAAACACAAAATAATAGCAAATGACGTTTGCAATATGGCGTTTATATCATCGCATAAGGTACATTTGGCACTACCCCCACCAAAAATTTAAAGAAAAAATTGGAGCCGTTTTTGAAAAAAATTTTGTTTATGTTATTTTTTAAAATTGCAAATATTGCACGCTCTGTTGGACGAAAACTACTAATATTTTTATAAAATGTACATGATCTTAATGACAAAACTAATTATGAACAACGAATTTCATTTAACGGGAAAATCTGCATATTTAATTTTGTAGTGGTTTGAAGACGCCAAAAACTTCAAACATTTGTAATTTTCGAAAATGCAGTGTTAATCGTAAAATTGGGACCTATGCCATCCTTAAAGTATTCTCCCTATTTTTAGAGAATTTTTAAGAATTTTAAACAAGAAATTGGGAGCTGTTTTTGAGAAAATTTTGGAAATGTCCGGGTGGCTTTATGTAAACTACCCTCAAATTTTAAAGAATGTTTTTCAAAATTTCAGAGCTTCAAGTACAGCCAGATATATAGTAGTTTCTTCAATTTGGAAAACATCGCACGCATGGTTTAGGCGCTAGTGGTGTTCACAGTCAGAGGGACGGATGGACGTTTTGAAGAAAAAGAAGAAAGAAACGAAAAAAACAACACTTTTTTGGTATCAGGGTAAACGTGTATTTTCGTTGAAATCTCGTAATAGATTTTCCGCAGCATTACAAAACTTTCTCTATACCGCGTATATTACTCCGTACGTATACGAAAAAGTAATAGTAACTGCGTTGTAGTAAAATTTACAGCAGCGCGCTTCCCTAAGTGTTAAATTGCGATGAACACCTTTTTTTCTGTAGGGAGGTCGAGTGATTACTCATTGTTTCGAAATGTGAAATCCTAATCTTTTAACTCTTAATCAACACTCTAGTGAACTCTAATTGTGGGTTATAATGAACGTTGTAAATACACGTTTCAACAAAAACAATTACACCTGAGTACCTTGAATTCATTAGCACTATAGGTTTGCTAATACGGAGTTTCGTGAGTTACTTTTGTATCATTGATGGTGAAGTTAGGGGATTGAGGGAACTCTTTCACAGAGCGAATTGCTTCTTCTCGTCAACGACTGATGTGAACAATCTAAACACTTTATAGAACATGACCGCAAGATAAATACTACTCAAATCCGAACTAGATAGGACATCGTGAACACAAGGGAAGTGTTTTCCAGAACAGAAGAAAGTTCTCCGACAGGGAAAGAGGCATTGAATTAGCTTAGGTAGGTCAGGGCAGCAACTGATGTCATTGAGCCCCTCTAACTGGAAGGTTCATGGGTTCGAGTGCCGACTGGCAGGAGTTTTGACACTAGCTACATAGGTCGAATTCAGCCGCTGACTGGCGGAGAATATTCTAGCGGCCGGCTGCTCTAACCGATAGGTAAACGTGGCCCGTTCAATGCCAGGCGAATGCGGGGCAATACCGTAACAAACAGGACACGGATTGCGTGCGATCTTTCCTTTCTCTTCCTTGTTCTTTCCTCACCCCTTACTTACACACACATGCACTACATTACTATTCATGTCAAGAATTTAGAGCTTGTTTCACCTAAGACCGTGACTCGATGGTAGGAGATACATGGCTTGGGAAAACCCATCCAGCTGAAGGAAACCACCGCAAATAAAAAAATCATTACATTTATGGTACTAATGACCCTCGCAGTTAGCGCTTCCGGAAACATGAAATAATCAATTCATCTCTGAAGGGTATTGAGAATGAATTTAGATACTTATAATGTGTCAACAATGTCTGAATGAAGAGTGAAAAAAGCACGAAAATTTTGAAATTTTGCGTTCGCGGCGATTGAATATTTTACTGACCCTCTGAACTAATAAAGTCAGTAAAAGATGATAAACTATTATATTTTAGGTTTATATGATGTAATGAACCTCTGCTATAGTGATAAAAGGGTCAGGAGAGGTTCACTGTAACTGGTGTGAACTGTTTAAATACAATGTATAGAATACAAGGTATGTCCGGAAAGAAATGCAATTTTTTTCCGCAGTGTACCCATCAGTTCAATCAAAGAGGGGACTCTCAGCTTCAAAGCGATGCTTTTGTCAGTTTGTTCCGAGCAATTAGGGAGTCAGGATCGCTGTCTCCGCGTACCCCTGTTTAGCACCTGTGTCACTAAACGCAATGAAATCGTAACTCGAGCAACGGTTTGCTGTAAAGTTTTGTTCTAAATTCAACAATTCTCATGCGGCGACCCACCAATTGATTGTTCAAGCTTATGGGGTCCATGTACTACCTTATTTTCAAATTTCGAGGTGGTTGAAAGAGTTTAAGGAAGACCGGGAAGAAGCGGTCGACGAACCCCGCGCTGGGCGACCTATGACCAGCACAATCGACGACAATTTGGCCCGTGTGATTTGTTAAATTCTGACTGTCGGACAGGAAGCGGTAGTTCAGTGCATCAACTGATGTCACTGCAACGCCTCTGACCGGGAGGTCCTAGGTTCGAGTCCTGATGCCGGCAGGATTTTCGACACTAGCTTTTCAGCTAGGTCGAATTCAGTCGCTGTCTGGAGGAGAATTCTAGCGGCCGGATGCTCTGATTGGTAGTTTTCCGTGGTTTCTTCGATCAACACCAGGCGAATGCCGGTGCAGTACCCTACCAAACGAGCGAGGGACCGCGCGCGATCTTTCCTTCCTCTTCCTCGTCCTATCCTTTCCCCTTTCGCACACACACTAACATGCACTACACTACCACATATCCCGGGAGACCGGTCGGGAGCTTAGAGCTTCTTCCGGGTGGGGCGGTGCCCCGCTGGTGGGAGAGTCCTGGTTAGGGGGAAACCCCGCTAGCCGACGGTAGGTCGGTGCCGGATTGCAGAAACTCTCAACATTCGCAAAATAATTTTTCACAAACTGGTGACCGCTAAATTGGACATGAGGGTGGTGTGCGCCAAGCTTGTTCCCAAGCTGCCGACAGACGATCAGAAGAATTACCATCACCGATGAACTTCTCAAACGTGTGGAAAACGAACCCAATTTTTAGGGCAATGTCATTTCTGGGAATGAAAGATGATGTTTAGAGTATGACCCTGCAACACAAGGTCATAGATCCAAGTGACACATCTAAAAACCGAAAAAAGCAAGAACGGGCAAGTCGAAAGAGTGAACAATGTTGATTGTTTTTTCGATGCCAAAGGTGTGGTATACGGATAGTTCGTTCCTCAAGGTCAAACCTCGAACGTTCCTTATTACGTCGAAGTGCTGGAAAGACTGCGAAAAACGGTTGTCCAAGTGAGAAAGATAGCCGCTACCTGGAAGCTCCACCATGACATTACTCCACGCCATACCGCAATGTGCGTTCGTGAGTATCAGGTGAAGCTCTTGACAACACTGCCCCAACCTCTGTACAGTCCGGACCTGGTTTCGGCCGACTTCTTTCTCTTCCCGAGGATCAAGACTACCCTGAAAGGAACCCGTTTGGATAGGTTGATGCCACACACGACGCCGTGAAGAGGGCCGTTCCCGAGTTACACGTTGAAGCCTTCCATGAGGCGTACCGTGCGAGGCAGACTCCCTGGAAAAAGTGTATGGATGCCCAAGGGAACCACTTCGAAGAGTATTAAACATATGTAAGAATATCTTCAGTCAATATATTGCTTTTAAAAAATCGCATTACTTTCCGGACACACTTGTATATATATTCTACATATATATTCTACAAAATAGAAACAAGCAATAATGTAATAATAATATTAACGAAAGCTACACTAGTAAATTTGGAATAAAATAAATGCGAACAAATGTCCCACGAATTTCATGTAGAAGTAACGTGGTTAGATGATGGAATGTGTCATATACACTCTGAAATAGGATATATGTCATTTGAAAAGGGAACAATAGTTTATATGAGCGAAGAGATTGTTGATGTGAACAATGAAAAACGGACACGAGCATAGATGCGTCTGAGGGAAGAAACAGCTGTGTATTTGGGACATACGTGCAATCATGCATAATCCAAAAGCATTGTAGACGATGAAGCCATGGAGATGAGGTAATAGGCTATAGAGATTTATTTATTTATTTTATTTATTTATTTTACGTCAAAAACAGTTAAAAACTGCGTATGACGTGCTATGGGGAAAAGTGAATTGTGTGCACATTTTCAAAATTCTGTGATCCCTACACTAAGTCTTATACTACTTAAATTTTGAATTTTGAAAGGGAGAAAAAAACAACAAAAACTCCCATGTAGTAAAATCTATTTTCAAAAATAAATAAGCAATAAATTTTGAATTTTGAAAGGAGAAAAACTCCCATGTAATAAAATCCATTTTCAAGGATAAATAAGCAATAAATTTTGAATTTGTAAGGAGAAAAAAACAAAAACTCCCATGTAATAAACTCTATTTTCAAGGATAGATAAGCAATAAATTTTGACTCTTATTACTTCCTGCCGCGACAACATGTAAACGATAATTTGAAGAATTGTATTTCCCACTGAATTCTAGGAGACGTGCACAGAAAATGAAGTTACATTTATGTCCAGAAGCAAAACAAGGCATTTGCTCAATGGATCAGGGAAACTGGACGAAAAACCTGATCGAGATGGGGGTCATTGACCCGGAAGCTGTAGTACAATAGTTGTTACAGGTTGTTTATACTCATTTATACAGTTCAAATGGTAAATAATGCATTATGTATCATTGTTAAAATTAATGTTACTTTTCTTGTAATGCTCAGTATAGTCTCTAATTGTATAGAAACAGTTATGCAGCAGAAATGATTTCACTTGGGTTTTAAACTTTTCTATTGAATTTAATCGTTTAATGTCATCTTGCAAAGTGTTGTAAAATAATGTACATGTATTGTTTGTGAATTTTTTGTAATGAGCTGTTGATACTGTCACCTGATGAATATGATTTCTACGTCGAGTGTTATAGAAATAGACTTCGGCATTTTCTGAAAATATATTCCCGCCCTTAAGCAAGTCGTTTTTTACAAAAACCACTGATTCGTAAATAAGAAGACATGGTAATGGTAAAATTCCTAGATTAATGAAGAGAGGCTTACATGAATCACGTGGGTGGGATTTGGTTATTATTCGTACAATTCGTTTTTGTAATCTAAAAGTCTGGGAGCTATTAGATGTATTTCCCCAGAATATTATGCCATATCTCAGGCGGGAATGAACATTCGCGAAATATACACAACGAGCAGTATGAAGGCTGACTGAATTTGCAAGAATTCTGAACGCGTAGCATAATGAACTTAATTTTGTGTTCAATTCATTTAAATGGAGATAAGAATAGAGATAAAGGTATTGTCGTATTGACTGGTATAACGGGGTAACTGGAACAGAAAGTGCGTGAAAGTATGGTACGAATGGAAAGGAAGTGAGGCCATTGTGAGACAAGAAACAGGATTTTACGTAGTGACAACCATGTACTTGATATAAGAATAGCGAGAGAGTCCAAAGAGATGGAGGAGTAAAGGTGGACGAGGTGGAAAGAAAGTAATTGGAGCGAAGAAGAAAACTGTAGAACAAGGAGGTCCCGGTCACATCAACTGTCATGGTCATTAGTCCTGCTGGTGAATGTGTTATCCCAGAATGTGGTGGTCTTCGTCTCTGGTGAATGTTGAGATCCACCGCCGAACTAAACGTCGGCTAGTGGGTGATTTCCCCCTCCTGATATCTCACTGCAGCTAGGCGCCACCCCAGCTGGGCTGGAACAATCTCATAGAGCTTAGTCCTAGTCGACGTAGCTCCTGATCTGCCAACATGTGTGGTATTGTAGTGCATGAAAGGTGTGTGCAGGGGGGGTGGACTGGACTCGATAGACGAAAGAAGAATCGCGTACAGTCCGTCGCCCGTTTTTTAGGATACTGCTCCGGCAAACGCTGGATAATGATCGGAGAAACCACGAAAAACTATCGATCAGAACAGACGGGCGATAGTATTCTCTTCCAGAAAGCGGCTGAAGTCGACCTTTCTATACATTATAGCTAGCGTCGAAAATAGGTCATTGTCAAGATCCGTATCTTAGGACCTCTCGGTCAGTGTCTCTCTAAAGACAGAGTTAATGCTGGTTCGGAGCTAACTCAGCGAGTTAAAAAAGATGAGATTGACAGAAGCTGATGAAATGGAACTTGTCGTGAATATTTAATAAAATAAATCCAATTCCCGGCCTTTATTTTTATTGAATATTATAAGAATTTTTACCATAAACTTAATTCTTTAAAATTTAATTTCTTCTTTCAATTCTTGCTATTTAAATAATTATTAAAGTGTAAATATTTAGTGAATATAATTTTTACTTATACATGAATCAGAATAAAAACATGACATTTTTTAATAGTGGTTAATATTTTCTTACAAGAGTTGATACTTTTTAGAACAATTCGGTAGCTTTCTAGAACAAAAACAACATTACCGCCGTTTTAAGAATGGTTTCAAGGACTATACATGATCAGTTTGTTTGAGAGCCATTTTATTGACTTTAGGACAATTATAACACTAATTATAACAGTTTCTATCCCTGTATGAATAATTTCTCTGGGATCAAGTGGCAAAAGCAAAAATGTAATGAGATCACAATTGGAACAATACCATGTATAACAAGATACATTATTGATAACCATATACAGTATATTACAAAATTTCAGTATAGGGCACAACCTTAAGCACCTACCACTTACACGTATAAATTATAGTACATTGAAGAAATAGAATGGTAACACTAGGACAATGGGAAAAGGCACATTCAAGGGGGTATTTATGTGATTTCTTGTGCAATAGTGAACAAGATATACAAAAGTGAAAATGATAAGTAAATTAACAATAATTTTCCACATCATTGAAATTGTTCAAGTTTTCCTTATTTTCTCCACATGAGCTCTAACACTGTTTTTTTAAAATAAAAAATCATTTTGATATGAATTAATATCAGCATTTCAGCTTTTTTGAAAGTGAAAAATCTCTCATATTATCCAGGCAAATCTTAGCATTATCAATGCAGAAACGGAAATTCTAAAAGCACTCACTTTTTCCCATTTTACTGCAGAATTCCAAATCTAGCTGACAGAGTGAAAGATATAAATGAGAAGTACAAATAAATACAAAGTAAATAAGAATTCATAAAGGAAATGGAAGAAATATATTCTTTGCAACTGTTATTTGCCAAACATTATTAATAGAGAAAGAATTCTTCCACATGAATTGTATCAAATTGAAATTCCACCATTTATATTGATGTAGCCTGTAGATTCATGTTTATAAACAAACAAATGTTATATCTTAAAATAATAATAGTAATAATGATAATGTTGTCAGGGACTGTAAATATTTTACAATTAAAATAACTACCAATACTTCAAGATTAGAGTAATAAACTCATCACTAGGATTATAATTTACAGCAGAAAGAAAAAAGACACTTGACAAGCCATTCTAGAAAAGCATTGAAATTGTAAAATATGTTTAAGAATTCTCTGTAAACATTTAGTACCACCCTACCAATAATTTAAAAGAATATTTTCATTCAATTAAGAAAATATAAATAATGTTTAATTATTACTGTTCCATTTTACAAAAGGACTTAGTGAGATATGACTTTCACCTGAATCCTTCCTAAAGATTTTGTGGGTTTAGTGATTGTATGGCTTTCAGTTCAAGACAATTTTTGGGGATGTTTTCAGCTCAGTTTTACAAATGTTTTGAATAAATAAAAACATGGTACACCTTATCATATTTTCATTATACCTCAAAGTTAGATTTATAACAAACATTTCTGAGCAGATTTTAAGTCCTAATATTGGTCTAAAACGAAAAGCAAATAAATTATAAAACATAACAATGAATTATCCTCCTCATGCATCCATTCAGCATAAATATATGTTTCTCCAACTTCTTTGGTATAATTAGTTGATCTTATTTCTTTACAAATTGTATCTGCCCAATAAAACTGCAACATGCAAAAAAACTTTCATTTAACAAGAATCTACCCTTAAAGATAATAAACATGACAAGTGAAAAAGTAATGTTATCATTAGTTTTGTATGATTCAAAAAAACAAACAAAAAAAAAAACAATCAGAAATAAAATTCAACTTACTTTTTCAAATGTGAAAGGCTGATTTAATAAGCTTTTCTTTTGCGTTTTCTGCACACCATGGTTCGTTTTAAGTTGGAATAAGGTTGCAGTAACTTGGTAAATGCTATTTCTAGAAAACATCTGATTGCATTTCTTAGGTTGTATTATATAATGCATGTACTCTTAATAAAGTTACATAATTGTATAACTGCAATGCATATCTCATTATAATATATTATATAACACAATATAACAAGTTCAAAATACATTCAATCAATTCAACCAAAAGTAACTGTTTTATTATCTTATCATAGATAAATTTTTAAGAAAGCCCCCAGCCAGTTTTTATAATTTTGTTGCACAAATTCCAAAATAAACAGTACACTCTCTCATTTTGCTCTTGCATTTGAAACACTGTAATAAGTCATTATTAATGACAAACATAAATCATAAAAATTATGTACTAAACATTAATATATATTGCTCACTAAACAGCAACTTCAGGCAGGGCTTCGGCAGAACTAAGTTTTTAGCAACCCTTGTTACCAACTATTGCGGAGAAAAACCTAATGATGACGATATTCAAATGTCGGAGCGTCAATTTTGCATGTTGCCAATTTTGCATGTTGCAAGGCGAGCGCGCCCAAACGCATGCGCAATTTTTGAGCATGGTGGGTGGGGCATTCAGTATTTTAAACGTTTTTTAAAATGCTACCATTTTCAGGCACGCGGGTGGACGCAGCTACAGTTAAGACTGAAATATAGATGCTTAAAGTAGCTACTTTTCCTATAAAGCCTTCTCGGGCCCTCTGATCCCAAAAACGTTACAGCCTTTTAAAGTTACACTTCATTTCCAATTTAAATAACAGAGATTAATTTTATTGAGAAAAAATGGTTCGTTTTGAACGCTTTCTTCTTATAAATTTTGCAATCAAAATGAGATTTAAAACTTGAAATCCCATTTCTGAGAATTTTATTTTTTCTTTTAATGCGCGCATTTCGGCCCATTTCAGCCCACTGTGGGGCGTCAGATGATGAGGCACTAGACGAGGAAAAGTGAGAGGGAAAATTGGTGAGTAAGAGGCGGAGAGAAATTGAAGTAGGAACGGGTAGGAAGTCGAGAAGGAAAACAACGAAAGATATGAAGTGGAAAGATGCATGTGGAGCGATAAAGAATTAGGAAACAGAGGGGGTGTGCAAAGGCGCAAGAAAAACAAAAAAGGGAGGGGTGGATGCAGAGAGGGGTTTGAGAAAACCGAATGGAAAATAAAACATTAACGGAAAGGGAGGGATGCGGAGAGGGTTTTAAACGTAGAGCAAGTGTAAGCGCAAAGAGAGAGTGTGTTAGCGCAGAGAAAGAGAGAATGTAGGCGCAAAGAGAGAGTAAGCGCAGAGAGAGAGAGTGTGTATAAGCTGAGAGAGTGTAAGCACAGATCGAGAGAGTGTATGCGCAGAGAGAGAGAGAGAGAGAGTGTAAGCGCAGAGAGAGAGTGTTTGTAAGCACAGAGAGAGTGTGTAAGCACAGAGAGAGTGTAAGGGCAGAGAGAGAGAGAGAAAGTGTAAGCACAGAGAGAGGGCGTGTAATCACAAAGAGTGTGTAAGCGCAGAGAGAGTGTGTAAGTGCAGAGAGAGAGAGGTGTGTGTAGAGAGAGAGGGAGGGGTGTAGAGAGAGGGTGTGCAAGTGCAGAGAGAGAGAGTGGGTGTAAGCACAGAGAGTGTGTAAGCGGAGAGAGAGAGGGAGGGAGAGGGTGTATGCGCGAGAGAGGCTGTGAGTGTGTAAGCGCAGAGAGGGCCAGACTGTGTAAGCGTAGAGGGAGTGTAAGCGCATAAGGATGGCAAGCAGAGTGATGGTGGGAACGGAGCGGGGTGGAACCGGGAAGGAATGGACGCAGAGAATGGAGGATGCGGAGATGGGTGGCACATGTGTTTGAGGGCAGAGGGAGAATCTGTGATGAGCGGAAGGTGGGAAGGGGAGAACCAGCAGAAGGCAATGGGATGAGTGGTCGGGCGGGGGGGACGTGCATCCGCGCCGGCGACGTCGCCCCTGAGCCGCTGCAGGCCTACGCGCGCCGCGCCGCAAAGCACTTCGTTAGCGGCGAAAGCTCTTAACAACTGAACTCGGCCGACTTTTCTGCTTCATTTACGAAATGCTTGGATCCACGTTCTGCAACACCAACTCTGGCTTGCGCGAGGAAAGAGACACGCACACGAGGAAGCGTCTACACAATGGAACATTTTATGGAGTGCGTGCGCTGCAGGGACACTTCAGCGAACTTAAAGCACTTCGCAGCAACATACATCTGAAAAATACTTTTGTGATACATGTGTTCGTAAAATTGTCAGTACGTACATGGCACATTTTCGACGCTCTTATAATTGAAATTCAGTTCTTACGAGAATACATCCAGTATTTTCAGATACACGCATGCAGCTTTTGTAGTCTGGAAATGATGAAAGTGCCAGTTAATTGGGTTGCGTTCACTCGAATCCTTTACGCATGGCTTTGCATTCAAATGACCTATTGAATTGTTTGTTAACAAAGTTCAATCGCCTCATGTAGAAATGCTTTCATTTTGTGGTGGCTATTGAGTTTGCACTGAGTAGTCATTCTCTGGCGGGGTAAATACGGTCTTGTGTGTAATTGCTGTATATTTCAATGAATTCTTGGAATTTTCCTTTTATCACAATACACAAGGTAATTTTTGTTGAAGTTTTGTTTTTATTCGGTGCTTCAAAAATTCTATTGAATTCTACATGTTCATACCCTGATATATTCAAAATTTAAATGGTTTGTGACATTGTATTTAGTTCTGATGGTATATCTTTTGTTAATTCTCAATTCGAAGAAAATGTTGACCCTAGTTTGAATCATATTTGCGTACCTATTTAATATATCCACCCCTTCCGACAAAGAAATGGTTTGTACTGAAATAAAAATACTGAGA
Source organism: Teleogryllus oceanicus (assembly GCA_964035755.1). Taxonomy (NCBI): domain Eukaryota; kingdom Metazoa; phylum Arthropoda; class Insecta; order Orthoptera; family Gryllidae; genus Teleogryllus; species Teleogryllus oceanicus. Next base: position 107,952,227 of record CAXIVR010000001.1, read on the forward strand.
AAAAATGAAAATATATTTTTTGACATTTTATTTATTTAGTCAAAAGAGTAAAAAGACTGTATGTGACGTTTGGGGGGAGAAAATCATCTTCGCACGCTTTCTTGAGTTTCAGAATCCCTTCCCAACAATTTAAGTATTAGTAGTTAAAAGATGAAATAATAATAATAATAAAATAACAATAATAATAATAATAATAATAATAATAATAATAATAATAATAATAATAATAATAATAATAATAATAATAATAATAATAATAATAATAATAATACATTTAAAACAGCGATAGATTAACATTTCAGCAAAACTTATTTTTAACGGTAAACGAACGAACAGATCTGATTTTTCTGTATTGTTAGCAAAATAGAACCTCACCCTAAGCTCTACTAACACTACAAGCAAAAGGAAAGTTCATAAAACGTGCGCATAGTGAAGCTATATTTACGTCTAGAAGCAAATCAAGGGGCCATCTCAGCATTTGCTCAATGGATCAGGGAAACTGAACAAAAACCCGATCGAGATGGGTGTCGTTGATCCGGAAGCTGAAGTACATTACTTGTTACAGGCATTCAGAGTCATTTTTAATTATACAATGCAAATGTAAACTAATTCATTATACTATATCTTGGTTTTGTTAAAGTGTACATTATTTTTCTTTTTGGCGTTCAGTATAGTCTCTAATTGTATAGAAACAGTTATGCAGCAGAAAAGATTTTACTTTTAACTTAAATTTGTGTACCAATTTTAATTGTTTAATTTCAACTGGTAATGCGCTGTAAAGTAACGTACATGTATTGAATGTGGATATCTTGTAGTGAGCTATTGATACTGACACTTGATGATCATGATTTCTACGTCGAGTGTTGTAACTATAAATATCAGTATTACATGGAAATAAGTTCTCACCGTTAAGTAAGTCAGTTTTGACAAATACTTGTAAATAAATAGGAAAGGCAATGATAAGATTCCAAGCTCAATGAAAAGAGGCTCTCACGGATCACGTGGATGGGATTTTTTCTTAATGTCTGGGCACTAAAGGATGAGCTTCCCCAGAATATTATGCGACATCTCAGGCGGGAATGTACATTTGCAAAATACACGCAATGCGCTGCATGAAGGCTGACAGAATTAGAAAGAATTCTGAATGTATAACATAATGAGCATAATTTAGTGTTTAATTCTGCTATATGCACATTCCATTTGAGGTTTGATTGAATTGAGAGACCTAGAAATTTTGTTACCTTAACATCTGCTAATTGCATATTGTTCATTTTCAATGGAGCCTACGATTGCCGATTTGAAACACAAAATTGCATTGAGATAGTTTTTTCCTCGTTAGCTATTAATTTGTTATGTCAAAACCAATTTGTAACTTCTGAAATTGTACTATTTATTGTTCCTTTTTTGTAGAGACCATTCGTGTCATCGGCAAATAGAACTGTTCTTCCATTTTTATGAATTCATTGGAACTATTGAAGTTATTGCGATTATTTTAACTTTTACACAGCCTTCAGTATTGAAAGTAATACATTGCAAGTTGACTGAGGCACTGGATAACAGTGACTATGATGTTATTACAATTGTTATGACAATAAACTTAACGTAATTGATCAAATGATAATTAACAAAACTACTACTCGATATGAAGTTGAAACAAAAGATTTAGGATACAGTGACCACGATGCACAAATTCTTACCATTATAAGAAATGCGATCACTGACACAATAAATAATACACGTATGACTAGATTGTTTACTAAAAGTAAAATTAAATTATTCATTGATTACTTGATGCAGGAGTCATGGGAAACGGTTTATAATACTGCTGATACAAACGACAAATATAATTCTTTTTTTTTTCAACTCTTTCATTTCATTTTAACACTTGCTTTCCTCTTCAAAAACGAAAACTAAATATTTCGCGGAAAAGCAATTCTTGGATAACACAAGGGATTAGGACATCTTGTAAAAACAAGCGAATTCTTTCTTTCATTTCTAAACGTCATGACGTATCTCAAGATTTCCTTATCTACTTTAAAAAATACAAAACACTGTTACGTAAGTTCTAGGAGTACATTTAGAAGATTACGAAAAATCTTGGCAATCATGGTACAATTTATTTAATTACACAGACATCTCCAACTTTTGAGACCTTAATTAAACAAAAAAAAATTATACTGAAACGGGATATATTTTAGTAGGGTAATTTACAGAGGGCTACATCCAAAGATCTTTTATCAAAATATTTGCTAGTTGTTTAATAATAAAACAATTAATTACTGACTGACCCCAAAGATATTCTAGATTCACATTCGTTTGTTCTCCGTTATCCAGCTATAAAGGATTCGGCAAAATGAATGTGTATTACAAAATTATAATTATATAAAGATTGATTGAACACTATGACTTGTGTTCATGATATTTCAACATAGTCAATAATCGATGTTAAGAAAAGAGAAATGAATTGTATGAAAATGCTTACGTTCTACGTAGTACAAATAAGGACACGTTTACTCTCTAAATCTTTATTATCTTTATATTTAAATTTATTCTTCACATTTACTATCTTCACTCGTCTCTTATGTTCTTATCTTTAAATTTGCTAATATATTAGAGCGGCATAATGTTCGTAATAGTGATATTACGAGTATTCTGATTTAGCCTTCAATTTTATCTGGTAATTGAAACTACGTTTCAACATTTGAGTAATTCGGTCGAAGCCGGCAGAAGAAGTATATGGCTTTGAAAAAAATTATACAGACACACACTATTCTGTAAATCGGCACATTTCAATGTGATCTATCACATTTGGGATCGTCGTGCAATAATCTTTTTATTTTCTCGCCCCTACGTCGAAAGTAGAGAAAGTATTGCAATCGTGCGCTGGAAAATGAAATATTTTCGACAGAAAACTTTTATTCTTGGGCCCTGATAACTAAAAGTGGATACATTGTATTCCTATATTATAGAGTAAATAACGTTCTCTATCACGTTGTGTGGTCAGAATCCATGTTTTGTGGGTCCTTGATAGCGAAAAATCAATTGACAGCAAAACGTGTAATAACGAATAATAATCACAACGAATGATCTAGGTTTCAGTGACCACGATAAACAAATTCTTACAATTACTAATAACATGAACGCAGTCACAATAAGTAATACTGGCATGTGTAGAATATTTACTAAAGATAACATAACATTATTTATGGAGTATTTATTAGGGAGTCCTTCCTGCACGAATCATGGAACATGGTTTAAAAATCAGATGATGCAAATGAAAAATATAATTTAATTTTCTCAAAGCTCTCATCTTACCTTAACTCCTGCTTCCCTCTTAAAAAGAGAAAATTAAACATTTCAGGGAAAAGAAATACTTCTATTACACACGGAATTATAACATCGTGTAGAAACAAACGTACGCTTCACTTTATTTTCAAACATCAATACTTATTACGCGGTTTCCATGTCTACTTTCGAAAATACAACAGCAATTTAAGGAAACTAAGAGTACATGTAAAAATTATGAAAATTCATCAGGATATTTTGACTGCTAGTAAGAAAATTGAAGCAATGTGAAATATAAAACTACGACCACATCATCTCAATACTTTGTAGAGAATGTTGTTTAAAAAGATAACGGCAGAGAAGTAATCAATCCGGAAAAGTTGCAAATTTCTTCAACATTTACTTTTCTATTGTGGCTGATCCCATGAAGGGACTAATACCACAAAATTCTACATAACTTTATACTATGTATATAACACCATATAAACGTACGTATACGAGAAAATAAAAAGAATATTCCATTTAAATAAATCGATAGAAATATACAAATATAAATACAAATTAATGAATCGATTATAATTTTATTATTAATTTTATTGCAATAATATTTTAATATTTTCATTTCACTCCAATGGAGGCAAACATCTTACTTCAGGTCTGTTTAACCGAAGGAAGTAAGATTTCGGTATGGCATCTTTCGTATCTACTATCCCAGTATTCCTCGGATATTAATTTAGGTGTCCATCATAACGGACTTCTGAATAATATGTACACATCACAGTACAAATCTAAAATGTCGACACTGCTGTTCATTGTGTTGGGGATTTCTCATGTAGCGCCAATAACACCTAATACCACAGATACAACTGGTACCACACTGCTATACCCCATATAGATTTGATTTCATCTGCCAATGAAAAGGTATTAGTTCATTTTTTTTCGGTATGTGTTTTCTTCAGACAGGCTGGTAGAGGGACTCCTCTGTCGATGATGTCAGTTTTTATTTCATTCTTCGAAACCAGTATAATATTCGGAATTTTGTTCGGAATTAGTTCATCTGTTATTATCGGGCGGTTCCAGTGAAGTTTGCAGTTCTCGTCTTCTTATGGGTGATGGTTCATAAGAGTAGTATGGCGCCTGCTTCTCATCACCAAAATACTTTTGCCAGAGATCCTGGTGAATTATTTTGGCCGCACGATTATGCACTCCAAGATATTGTTTTGACGCTAAAACTGAGAATCCAAAAATTATGTGATCGAGTCCCTCCTCGTTTTAGCCACACAATCTTCAATTGGAGTTTTGTATGTTTTCATACATGATGTACTTGCAGTAATCTATCTTTGCCTGATCTTGATTCCCCATATTCCCCGATTTTGAATCGCAATTATGATTGAGATATGGCATGATATTCTGGGGAAATACATCTTATGGCTCGCAGACTTTTATATTACAAAAAGAATTGCACGAATAATAAGAGAAATCCCACCCGCGTGATTCGTGTAGGAGTCTATTTATCTAGGAATTTTGTATAGTATTTTATAGTAAATCTGGTCTGTTGATTTACAACTCAGTGGTTTTTCTAAAAAATGACTTCCTTAAGAACGAGAATACATTTTCAGCAAATGCCGATTTCTATAACTATAATACTTGACGTAATAATCATATTTTTCATGTGATAGTATCGAAAGCTTACAACAAAAAATCCAAATACAATACATGCACATTATTTTACAACACTTGGCCAGATGACATTAAACAATGAAATACCATAGAAAAGTTTAAATCCCAAGTAATATCGTTTCTGCTGCATAACTGTTTCTATACTATCATTTGATACTGAGTATCAAAAGGAATGTAACATTAATATTAACAGTGATACTAAATGTATTAGTTATCATTTCGACTGTATAATTCCAAAGAACTTGTAACAAAGTATTATACCGGAGCTTTTGGGTCAAGGACCCCATGTCGATCAGATTTTTCGTCCAGTTTCCCTGATCCTTTGAGCGAATGCTGAAATGGCCCTTTGTTTGGGCATGGAGTTTAGAATTGTTTTGCTTCTGGACATAAATGTAACTTCATTATCTGTGCGTGTCTTGTAGAATCAACAAGGAAGTATAGTTATTCAAATTATCGTTCTCCTTGTTGTCGAGGCAGAAAGTATTATTTCTTCACGAAGGAGAGAACGAAGGATAAGAGACCAAATTTATAGCTGATTTACTCTTGAAAATATATTTTATTACATCAGAGTGAATATTTTGCCAACAATTCTCGCAAAAAACGCTCATTTTCTTTCTGTATTCAAAATTCAAGTAGCATATGACATAGAGTAGGGATCAGAAATTATGAGAACGTGCACAGAATTCACTTCTCCCCGTAGCACGTCACACACTGTTTTAACTGTTTTTGACGGAAAAATAAATAAAATAAAATAGTAACGCCCGTGGAGGGCTTTACACTTCCATCTTTGTATTTATGAGTTTTCAAGGATCTTCGAAGGAGGATTATACATTATGTTGAAGAGTTTAGAGGTGTGGCTCTACGATCTGCCTTTAAATTTTCAGTCATCCACTCATTGGATTTTGCCTTTTGGGGAACGTAGACTCTTTCACATACATTTACATATTTTCCACTTACATATAATACCTGGTCGAGACACTAGGCATACCTCTGCCTTCATCTGCCCAGGGCAAAAGGAACCTTTCAATTGAAATGTGGGGGTGATGTGCTCTTGCTTTTAAAAGGTATTCCAAAGGAATAACTAAGTACTGAAGTCGCATATATGTTGACTGCTTTCGCTTTGTTGCGTGTACTTAACTCTGTCTTCAAGATGGAGCGCAGTCTCTGGATGTAGTTATTACCCACCATTTCCGTGGCAAGTTTGTCTTCTATCACTTTAGACTGCAAATATCCGATATATTTGTATTTCTCTTCCTCGGCCATTCCTTTGATTGTACCTTCCTCTTGATTTACTTCATACCCAGGATGTACAACCCATTCTCCTTTACTCATACAGCAAATTCTGCACTTGTCGAGGGAAATTTTCATGTTTACGGCATTGCTATATTTTTCCACTCAATCTAGGAGGCTGCGACGATGACTATTGTTTTCAGCATATACTTTCAAGTCATCCATATAAAAAAGGTGACTTAATTGTGCTTCTGATTGTTCCAGCTTAAATCCCCACTGCTGCCGATTTAGTACCGATGTTAGTGATTTCACAGCAAGAAACAATTACAACGGAATGAGAGCATCATCTAGGAAGATACCTCTCTTGATTGCAAGTTAGTTCTGCAGTGATCCATTTCATATCTCAGGAATCCCTTCACATGATCCTCACCTCCAGTAGTAAGCTGGAGAATCAATGAAAGTTTATAAAATTTATGAGTGATCTTCTTTCTTGAAGTTCACTTTACTTGCGGTTTGTTGTATTGCAAGCACAACCCAACTCACTCGACTGTGTGTGGATGCCATCAGAGCTGAGGTTCTCTCCAGGCAATTTGGCGGTGCGAACTGGAATGCAGGATAGTGCCGCTGGTTGCGGATTTTGCCGTAAATTCAGGCAGGTGGAGACTGATGCAGGCGAGTGGCCCGAATTTAGAGCTAGCGGCCTGCTGGCCGTGCTGGTTGGTTGACAAAGCATTGGTAGGCGAAGCAGGAACAGCCGACTCATTCGCGGGGTATCTGCCTTTTTTCAACTTTCCCCCCACCAGTAGCCCTGGCGGAGCGGTAATTTATATCCATGTTAGTGGTACATGCGCCCCAGCTCGTTGGCTTTTGCGGCAGAGAAGAGGACAGTGCTTACTAACTTAATACTAACTTAACCTATGGATGAAGCCGGCGCTTTGGCCGGCAACCTAAGGTAGCATTCGTCCTTATGTTTTTAAATTTTACGTAAAAAAACAGTTTAAACTGCGTATGACGTGCTATGGAGAAAAGTGAACTGTGTGCACATTTTCAAAATTCTGTGATCCCTACACTAAGTCATATACTACTTGAATTTTGAAACAAAAAAACTCCCATATAAGAAAATCTATTTTCAAGGATAAATAAGCAATAAATTTTGGGTTCTTATTCATGTTGTCCTTCGGAATAATACTTCCTGCCGCGACAACATGGAAACAATAACTTGAATAATTGTATTTCCCACTGAATTCTAGAAGGCGTGCACAGAAAATGATGTTACATTTATGTCCAGAAGCAACACTAGGGGACATCTCAGCATTTGCTCAATGGATCAGGGAAACTGGACGAAAAACCTGATCGAGATGGGGATCATTGATCCAGAATATATAGTCTTTTGGTGTTTCTTATTAGTGAAGTATTGATTGTTTTATTTCCATTCACTCACTCATTCATACTTGTATCTATTTACACTTATTTTTACGTGTAGCACACGCACATTCGTACGACATTATATTCACTATTTACATTAGAACTTCACTTTGCGCCACGGCGCCGACTGTACTCAAAGCGTCCGCCTAGTGGAGCGAGTATTGATACACTCATCCGTTGTTCACAGATGAGTCACCAATAGCTGTTTACGTCTCAGTGAAGCACAGTGGGAGGCTGATGCCTAAGTTTGAAATGAGTTGCATTTTGCGTCTGCTATCTGTTTTGCGAGAAGTTCTGAACAGTAATAGCGAACATTAGTAGTAGTAGTTTGACAGTTGCGGTTGACTAGTGAGTAGTTGAATAATGAATATTAGTATCAGTTCTAGTCAGTCTCTCCGACGTAGACTATTCACGTGGGAGCGAAGTTGCCGCATTTATTATTTAGGGATGTTGTTTAGTATGTGGAGGGGTGAGTCACATGACCTTGAACCTGTAGTGAGGTGATGAGCCGCGATGTGCCTGCGATCGGCTTCTTATTTGTTAGATGCATCTTCGGGCCTGCGGAAAGGAACGCCGTGACATTGTTTGCGATTGGATGCTGTGGCGGTGTCACGTGAGGTGCCCTGAATGGTAGCTACCGTTTGTTGTATTGTTCTCACGGGAACCGCGGCAACAGTCTTGCAGTTAGAGAAGGAGCGGAATGGCCACCCGGGCGTATCTGCGTGACCGATGTGCATCTCTTTGTCGGCGAGATGCCTTGGCGAGATGCCTAGTGCTGTCTTGGCGAGTGAGGCACGTAGCGTTTCTGAGCAATGTTTGTTTACATTTTGCGGTGAAGCGTTGGGGGTGTGAAAGCATGCCGCGCGCCGGGGTGGGCCCAGCCCTTGCTAACGGAGTCTAGCCGATGGAGCAGAAAACGAGATTCATCTGAAAAGGGTACATGTCGCCACTCGGTGGACGTCCAGTTGCGGTATGTATCTTCGTCGCCGATGGCGGCACCGGGGAGCAGCGGTCAGTGCTTGCGGCGGACGGAGGCTCAAAGAGGAGTTTATTTTTGTAGTATCCAATAAAAGACAAGGATTCTAAAGATGTTTTTTATTCCAGAAAACAAAAAGAAAGCCAAGTAGTCGAATGTCCGCAGGAGAGTTCCAAGTCCGTAGCACAAGTCGTCGCAGTAGTAGTTCTCTACACTTCTATCACTAATACACTAGCCAGGATACACGCGCTTACACTGCCGCTCGCTGTCTTCCCTGACGTCGAGTCGGAGCCCTCTTATATCCACCAGGACTATTGGCCCGCCGACTAGCAGCGGAGTAGGGGCGGTGTCGAGTCTCTACCCGCCTGCTCGGGCGTGACGGCCGCGCGCAGACGGGCCCAGCGGGCTCGCACCGATTGCTTCCTTCCCTCGCCAGGGGCGGTAACGCTCCGCTGACGTCACTCGGCGGCGGCTGCTTTGACTGTGTGCGGCCGGTCACGACAGTTTTGAAAGGACGTGCTTCGGCGGAGGTGAAGGAGCCGTGAGAAAGTGACCCGCGCAAAGAAACTCCGCGTAACTGACTTTATTGCCCACTTGTATTTTGTGCTTTCAATATCGGCTACATGCTACGGCTGCGAGGTGGCGAAAGCGCGTTCTGATGGTGGGTGGCTGCGCGGGAAGAAAGCAACTAAGGGCTGCGCACTGATAGCGAATTCGGTCGCGAGACTGAACACCGAGTCATAATCTATTCTGGAGAGGGACGTGTGTAATTATAGGGATCAACTTTTTGGCTGTATACCTCAGTAAGACAGAGTTGTTAAGCTTTGAATTACGAATTATGAGGTGATAGGATGATGATGAGAGATGATCGTGGTCTTTTTTAACTATCCCAGCATTCGTCTGTATGATCAAAGGAAACCACGAAAATCCCGGTCAGGATTGTCGGTCCGAGTATCAAATTCGGATTTCCCGACTGCAGAGTCGGCGCGCTGCGCACTGAGTCATGTGGCTCGATTATTATTATTATTATTATTATTATTATTATTATTATTATTATTATTATTATTATTATTATTATTATTATATGTTATTATTACTATTACTATTATTAATCTTCACTCGGCATGTATATCTATATAATGCTTTACCAGTTCTAAGAATCATTCATGGATAACATTTGACTGAAAAAGACTGGAACCGTGTCAACTGAAAGGGCTTTACCCTTAACTAGAGTTCGAGCGGATGCTTACGCACCACAGATGCATCAACTTTTACACATTGGGCTCTAACAAAACATGATGGATGCCGCATTCCTAATATTCACGTAAATATACAGGCACAAATATGACGATGACTATTACAATAAATATTCGCTTGTGTTGTGTAATTACAGTTTTCAATATTTTTCCATCCAATATTTTTCATTTTCGTGTTTTTGTTTTACGGAATCACTTGTCTCTGTTTAAACTTGTGGGCATTTTCAGTAACATTTGATAATCAGTTGAAGAGCTTACCTAATAGAGATTTAATTGCTGCTGAAATGAAATAGGAGCTTCATGTACGACAAGCGAGAAGTTAATTGCATTTTCACAGGAATGTTTCTTCGCTCAGGCTAGTCTCGTTGCTATAGCTAGTTTTGTTTAAAAAAGTAGTGTTAGTAGTAGTGCAACGAGCCAACACAGAGGCCAAGTCAAAGTGCAGTAATTGTATATATATGTATTGTAGTTTTCTGAACTAGACGTGTTTTTCAAATAAATCGATATCCGTAATTTGTATCTTAATTTAAATTCAACAGATTGTTTTCTGGTAACGTTCACTGAATATTTTTAGTTATAAATACATTTGCTTTCCCCAAGACTTGGAGAAGAAGTCTATTTTTCGGTTGCAGAATGCAACATTCCTCTCTTTGGAAAGAAAAGGCAGTAAGCGCATACAGTCTAGCAACGAAAACAGAAATCTTGATGAATAAACATTTGCGATCGCAAGTATCGTTCATTATACACAATAGAAGCTTCATTACATTTCCACCATTGAGAGATTGGTGGAAAACATAAAGAAATATACATAATAGAATACTGATGTCATCTTTCGCATATGAGAAGAAATAAAAGAAGTCATCTTCGTCAACATCTTTCGCATATGAGTTGTTAAACAATCTGAAAAACTGAGTGCTACCCCATCCGAGAAGTCGGCTCACCTATCACTATGAAAACAGACTTCTGTATTTTTAGGTTTTAGACTTGTTTATTGTTATACCAAAAAACCATAAAATTTATTATTTTTAAGTAGTAACAATTGTTTATTTGTTGGAAATCTGCTCAAAGTGTAATCTCATGGCCATGGGAGGGTTTGAATAAAAAAAAAATTATGTGAGCTTCTTTTCATTTAAGGTATCCTAAATTTAAGGTAAAGGCACTAAGGTAAAGGCACTTACTTTAAAGTAAAGGCCTAAATTTAAGGCATTAAGGCAAAGAAAGCGACATAATTCAAATAATTTTTATTTATTATGTACTTATTAACACCTTTATGCTAACTTTTGTGCTGTGCTACCAAACTGCAACCTTTTAGGAATCATATAGATCAATATCCAGCTACTTAGATGGCTGAATAACATTCTTTAGGGCCAAATATTTTAATACCATCTGCCCTCTAATCTATACCTTTGTTTCACGTAAATGCTCCTATATTGAGCGACATTAGAGCTCATTCTATGTTCGGCTTCATCGCCAACTAGAAGTTGATCTAAAGACTATTCCTAACATAATGAATACTTTATCATAGTAGCGCCCTATTTCACTAGGAGCGCTGGCGGTTAAAAATTTATGTCACGCTTAAATGCCGCAAAGTAGTGCGACGCGGCTTGATACTTTATAAAAGAAAGTAATAAAAGGGCTCGCACGACCCGTTCTAATTGCCACTCTAGCCATTCTTGTCACTTCACTCGTTTAACGTGTTTTTGGTTTAGTTAAGGAGTAATTCAAAATTGGTTGAGTGAGCCCGGCTGCAGTGCCGTGAGACTGCACATGTTTTAAAGTTTATTTTAATGGATTTAAAGTTTATTTTAATCATGTTTTGAAGTAGAAAAGCGCTGAGAACACGCAATAGCTTAGACATATTTTTTGTACAGAAAGACGCTCAGGCGAGCTTTGCCAATTGTTTACTTTTGCGTCAACTTCTGTGCTCCTAAAGTGGAGATTGTTGCAGTAAGTGTTCCGACGCAGTAATTCTGTTTCATGTGTAAAATTGCCATGTAAGTTGAAATAGATTGCAACGAACGTATGATATTATGTTATTTATTTAAAGAGGCACCTTCTTGCCTGTCCTTGTTGTGTTTAATATTAGTAGAGCTGTTTAATTTCTCTGTTTTCAGATCAAAAGAAATATTTGTTGTAAACTAGTTTAACAATTTAGTCAACCATGTGTGTATAACGTTACAATAAACTATTTTGTAAGCTGAAAGCTTCGACTGTTTAATGTCTTCAGTTTAGACAGTACATTTAAAAGGTGTTCCGAGTAAGAACCGGACTTTCGCGCCTCTTTCTGGACAAGCAAGCGCTCTTCACGAGGTCTAAGCCTAGGGCTTTTTACGCCCGTCCCAGTTCATTAGGTATAGGTCACATGTCCCCCTTTCCTTTCTAACAAGATTTGGGTACGAATTAAATAAATGAATGATAGAAAAGATTCGCAGTTTTATTGAGCATCTGGGAACCGTAAATAAAAAGGGTGGTAATAATTACCAGTAAGTTAAACAACTGATACTGTTCCTGAGTGTATTGAAATCTCCCGCAATACAGAACGCAAAACATAAAATATGAATTATTAAAATTAAATTAATTATTATAGAAGACAACAGGGATATAAGATTTATTCTTAATCAATTAGAAGTGACAAAATAATGAGTAATAAAATATTTTAAATAAGTCTATTTACTGGCTTGCAATGCGCACAGAAACTGAAAGAAAGCTATGCAGCCTCCGACCATGTGAGAAGAGACTATGGTTTTGTTAGATACCCAGGAACGGCACATTTAGCGTCATGCGACAAGGCTCCAAAGAGAGGGTAAGGGGAGAGGATAGGTTAAGGAAGAGGAAGGAAAGATCGCGCGCGGTCCGTGGCCCGTTTGGTCGCGTACTGCTCCGGTATTCGCCTGGAGTTGATCGGAAAAAACACGGAAAACTACCAATCAGAGCAGCCGGCCGCTAGAATTCTACTCCAGACAGCGACTGAACTCGACCTAGCTGAAAAGCTAGTGTCGAAAATCCTGCCGCCGTGGGAAGTGGGAACCTAGGACCTCCCGGTCAGAGGCGCTGCAGTGCCATCAGTTGATGCTACCGCTCCCGGTGAGGCTGCACGTTGATGTACAAAATACACAAGAAATAAACAGCTAACAATGTTTATTGTACATATTACAAAATTCCAGAGTTCCAACTCGTACCGATTACAGTGCTTTTTACAATATAACCATGAGATGTTGCAATAGTCGAAAGACTGTCGTCATCAAGAAATTTACCAGTTCGTAGCTGAAGTAAACAATATCCAAGTAGAAATCTAGTAGCGGGCACAGTCGGCGTGGGCAAAATTACTATATACAACTACCAACACTCCGGAGCGCACTCAGAAAACAAGTCTGTTTATTCCGGCACCCGTGGCTGCTTAAATAAGGGCGACTACGTCTCTAGTAGCGACTGGCCTCGGGCTCGCGTTCCAGTAGCTGCTTCCGCTGTCCTTGCGACCCCTAACGCCAAACGCTGTCCTGCTGAGCGCGTCAACTTTAATAATAGTTTATGCAATTTATTTATGTTTTATTACTTAAGTGCATGTTTTGAAAACGAGCGACGTTAGGAGCTCTATAAATTTATAAGAGAATCAAATAATTCTGCTAAACAACTTTCTTGTAACGTCTCGGTAATTTGACATCTGTGTGAGAAAACGGTGGTCGGCTCTTACGTTTATGTCTACCTTCCCACTATTTTCTCCGAGCGATTGGCTGAATGTGTGATGACGCAATCATTCGTGCCGTAAAATTTAATATGTTATCATTTGTGCCGTAAAATGTCCGATTATGAACGATCCTTGCAACCGAAAACTCGTTTATAATAATGCTGGTATACAAAAATAGTAGTTTATGCAATTAGTTTATAATGTTAAGCTTTATTGCATGAGTACATGTTTTGAAAACGAGCGACGTTAGGAGCGAGTTTTCAAATTGGTACGAATGCAATAAAGCAACATTATAAACGAGTTGCATACGCTATTTTTTTGTATAACAGCATTATAAATTTACAAGAGAATCAAACTTAATTTCGCGAAACAACTTTCTTCTGACGTCTCGGGTGCTTGACATCCAACGCCCTCTGGAAATGAAATTCAAGATGGCATTGTTGACATCCGTGCGAGAAAACGGTGGTCGGCTGTTCCGTCTTCTTCTACCTCCCCACGATTCTCTCGCTACTATTGGCTGAATGTGTGATGACGTCATGTCGCGTTTAATAATGGCGATGACGTCATGTAGCGTGCAATAAAATACTGGATTATGCACGATTCGGGGTATCGAAAAGGGTCGTTTATAATGATGGTATACAAAAAATGCTTTTATGCACCCATAACAGTCTGTCCACAAATATTTGTTATTCACGATATGGAGCAGCAACATTTTTATATTATTGATACACAATTATATAGAACTGTTGTGCTATATAATTGTACTGTTATTGTATTTTTCATGGAGAGTGCTTTTGATAAAATATTTAATTTTTGGCAGTGATGTACGCTAGCATTTTATTCGTTCTTGTGCAGTGCGCATTCTACTTTTTGAAAAACCATTCTCTGAATTTTGTTCAACACCATTTTTACTACACCAAGCCTTAGTGGTAGTTTTAGGTTTATATTTATACAATTAGGTAAATAATAAAAATTTATAGCACTAAAATAAATATATTCTGATGGTCAAAATTAGCATATTATAATAATATAAAATTGATGAAAATAGCTTATATTTTTCTAAAATTAATTAATGTTTAGCGTACAAAAATAAAAAAACACACTATTTTTGGTTATGTTAAATTGTTACAAAGAAAATATAAACAAAACTTTTTTCGAATATCATTAAAGAAACATATTTTGGGATATTTCTGTCCATGATCCCTATACAGTCCATGTACAATATTAAAATTTCCAAACTGATTGTTCAGCAACAATACACTCTTAAAATCTAAGACTTCTTGTGGACACCCCTATATTCTTTAACTCTTTTTGCCCTATTAATATAAGATCAATCGAATACGGACAACGAGCGGATGTTTTACAACAGACTTCGTTTAAAGCTAGAATCGCTACCTCCAATTTTGTGGTTTTCAAATGTTCACTTTTTGGCATTTTCGAAAATATGTAACATTAGCCAAAAATCGGTCTAGCACCATATTTTTATCCACCCCTTTTTGCATGTTAGGATAAAATTTAAAGGAAACATTTAGAGCAGTTTTTGAGAAATAAATTGCCTGTATTTCGTGCAAATTACACAAAAACTATTCACATTTTCGAAAAGTTGAACTTGAATGTACTTATTTAAGATTCGTCTTTAAGGAATAGATTTCATTAAGGAAAAAATCTCATCAATATCATAGTTGTAGGAAGACGTCACAAACATTTCGCGCTTTTTCAATTTTCATAAAGTCTGTATCATTCCAGTCAATGAGAACAAACTATCAGTAAACCGGTATTTAATTTAACTGAAGTAGTACCTAGGGAAGTTGTTCTCCAAAAGACACCTATAACTGAGTAGTACATCAACCGCCATGCGAGCAGGGCAGCTGCAACAATGAATGGTTGTTGCGGGTTGCATACTGCCCATTTCAGCTTAGGAGAGTATTTATAATTATAATTTTAGTTCCTTTAACCGTTCAGTGGTCGCTCTCAAAATTGGAACGCGAGCGGTCGCGTGGATTAGAATTGTAATGTATTTTTTTAGAATTCTTATTAACAATATGTTTCGAACCAATTGTCTTCTAGTTCAAATATAGACGAGTAATTGTATCTAAAGCACATACTAGTTACAAAGTACTTAATTTTTAGAATGTTAATATATTACAAATTCTGTGAAATACTACATGAAGATACATTTAAGCTAATATACTCAAATATACGCGAGTAGATGTTTGTTTTTTAAAAGTCATGTGCTCTGTACATTTTGTGCACTTGATACATTTTGCAATACAATAATTAATTAATGCAGTTTCACAAAATTGTTTTAAGATCTGGAGCCTCTCTTCTGATTGTGTTTCAAAGTCAACATTAGCTGAATATCTCAAACAGATTTTCTTATTATGATCTCAGTACTTTCACTGGAGACAACTTACGCACTACTGTCGAGTGCTTTAGTTTTGTTGACAGCCATAGAGATAACATTCCACTTTGTCCTTTGCTGACTCCGCTGACCTCTCGGTTTCTTCTCGGATTCCCGGTAGAAGTCTTTCGCGTGCTATTTCTGTCGGTACAGTTTCTCTCTCAATCCTTTTCATTTCTAGATTCATCAGGATTCTTTAAAATCCCCTTCACGAAACTTTTCTTCATTGTTGTTCTTTGCATAAACATTCAGAACATTGATTGAAGCAATATTCAGAACATTGATTGAAGCAATATTCATAATGTCAGCTTAATTCAAATACTGAGCTGCGAGTGGCCGCGCGGATTACTATGGTAATCCAAGCTGTTTCCGACGCTTGTCGCTAGTGTAGCAGTTATCACTTGAGCCTTATTTTGCTATAATTCAGTATCTGAGGCCTTCTACGAAAGGTGCTGAAAAGTCCATGAGAAAAGTTTCCTGGCTGTAAACAGTGAATGAATAAAACTGGATTATAATAGTAATCCACGCTACCATTTAAGGGTTAAAGATATCAAGAAAATTTAATAGCATCTAGAACATTCCGAATACAATATTATAGCAGATTTTCATAAATTTAAAAGGATTGTTTTGCGTGTAATTGCGTTTTAAAGACGTATTTTATTGTTGTATGCGAATAACACGAAATAAAATTGATATTTAATGAACAATTTCACTACGTATCTTATATACTCACATTTTTTTAGAATTTATTGAAACGTTTGTATGAGGGCAAAAAAAGAAAGAATATAGGGGTCTTCACAAGAACTCTTAGATTTTAAGAGTGTATTGTTTCCGAAAAAATCAGTTGAAAAATTTTAATATTGTACCTCCACGATTTAGATATCATGAACAACAATATCCCAAAATATTTTCAACTCTGAAGGAGTCGTGTCCTAAAATCCTCTTTTTTGTATGGAATGACCTTTCTGATATTTCACTAGTTTCCGCGAAATTTTCGAAAATAGTATTTTAAATATTTCCCTTCCTTATACTTCCTCTTTTTCTGAAATAAGTATTCTGTAAATACTTTATAAGTATTTTCTATTAAGTGGTTCTTTTGTCATTGCCGACCTTAATCACGTTTTCTCCCTAAGCAGTAGAGGAGAATGACCGATTTACACTACATGCAGTGTATGGTAGAGTAAGAAAAACGTTGTCTTGAAATCACTTGAGAACAATTAATTTCAAAAAATATATATGGTACACATTAAGAAACCTATAACAATTTCCATTGTTCCCGCAAGTGTATCTACGTTTGTGCAACTGGACCAAGATAGCGACTTAATATTACTTACTTTTTAAGCATACACTACCTAAAAAGACTTTTCCGATAGGCGTATCCATCAGCAACAAAATATAAAGAATTGAACAGGTCGCTTTGAAATCTTTGGGCTATTTGGTGGTATTGGAACATCTGGTGATACAATTTCTAGACTTTCCGTTCCTGAGCGCCACGCCGTTTGCTGTAATTTGCGGAGAGTTTGAAGTTATGAACACAAAATGAGCTTTAGATATGGAAACAGCATCAAACGAATGGCAAATTACATCATCGTTAGGTTTTGTTCTCTAACATGTGAAAAGGTCGTCTGGATGTTTCTTCGACATAAATGTGTAGGAGTAAAGTATCTCACTGATGTACTGGCATGTCAGAAATAGTGTATGATTATAATTTTCGATTTTCACTGCATTTTCATTAATTATTATACCATTTGATGCATTATTAATTCTGGATTTTCATATGCAGAAAGATTATTCCACGACATATACGTAATTACGATTTCATATAGACCTTTTTTTAGGTCTGACTTTGCCATTCACCTCTACTTTCCCCCACCGCTGCCTTACTGCTCACCTGTATAGGCTACCTTTATTTATCACTTTAACGATCCATCTCCATCGGCTACATTCGGCATCGTCCTCCACCACGCACCTCCAACACGCACTTCCCCCACGTACCTCCCCCACGCATTCCAACACGCACCTCCAACACGCACCTCCAACACGCACCTCCAACACGCACCTCCAACACGCACCTCCAACACGCACCTCCAACACGCACCTCCAACACGCACCTCCAACACGCACCTCCAACACGCACCTCCACCACGCACCACCCCACGCACCCCCAACACGCACCTCCAACACGCACCTCCAACACGCACCTCCAACACGCACCTCCAACACGCACTTCCAACACGCATCTCCAACAACACGCACCTCCAACACGCACCTCCAACACGCACCTCCAACACGCACCTCCAACACGCACCTCCAACACGCACCTCCAACACGCACCTCCAACACGCACCTCCAACACGCACCTCCAACACGCACCTCCAACACGCACCTCCAACACCTCCGCACCTCCACCCACACCACCTCCCACGCCCCCAACACGCACCTCCAACCGCACCTCCAACACGCACCTCCAACATGCACCTCTAACTCGCACCTCCACTGCCCTCTTCTTCTGTCCTCCACCGCCGCCAATACAATGATTGATGATGAAAGGTCCGGAAAGCTAAACGTTTTGTCTTCAATAACACTGCATCATTCGTCATCATCCACTGCCCTCTCTGCCTCTGTTGCTCATCACAAATGTCTTCATCGCACGTCAAGTATATCCTGAAGTTATCGAAACACTGGTAGGTTCATGGTACTGCCACGCAATGGCGAGAGTGCATATGCTAAATGGTGAGAGAGCAACGAAATAGCGAGAGTGAACAAATAATTTTGCAGAGAGCTATCAGATTCTGTATAAAAATGAACCAATGTATAGTATATAGTATAAATACAGGAGTTTGAATGGATGAAAACGGGTTATCAAAAACGTTAAACGAAAAAGTTATAATTCTCGTAAATGAGTTCGTTGCAGTCGAAGCAGAATCAGATGAAAATAAGAGAGGAAATAGGAGTAGTAGCGCAGTTTCGTATATACAAGACCATTTTCAAAATTAGAAGGGAGGCGAAGCTACCAAACAGGTAAAGCGAACTAGGAACTAATTAAAAGTAATGGAGATAATCCGTTAAGGTAATTGAAAATGGAAAGAAATTGAGCGAGCAGCGAAGCAGGTTGCGTCGAGGAAAAATAATTGACGACACTGACCACCAGAGTGATAGCAACCGCGCTCGCGCAGCCGCACAACGGAACGTGAAAAACGTTGGGCAATGCAATGTCCAAACATATGCATTGGGCACGGGGGCGCGCGAGAGCCTCGCTGGAAGCAAACGAGGCAGTGCTGGCGGGTGTGCGGGAGCGGGGAAGGGGGGAGGGGGAGTGATAATGATCAGCGGCGCCTGCAGAGAGGCGCAGCGCCGCGCCGCGCTGCTGCGTTGCTGCCCCTCTGCTGGTAGCTGCACCAGGCTGCCCGCCCGGGGCACGCGCGCGGCCGCTGCCAGCTGCAACGGATGCGTCGCCCGCGGATGCAGCCGCCGCCGCCGCCACCGCCACCGCCGCCGCCACCGCCACCGCCACCGCCACGCCGCCGCCGCCACCGCCACCACCGCCACCACCGTCACCGCCACCACCACCACCGCCACCGCCGCCACCGTCACCACCGCCACCGTCGCCACCACCACCACCACCACCATCACCACCGCCGCCGCCGCCACCCCCCCTGCCGCCGCCACGCCCCCGCCCGCGTCCGCGCCCGTCCTATATCTCCCCAACCTCTCCTCCTCTTCCTCCCGTCCCACTCACCCGGCCCCGCCCCCTCGCGCGCTATTCCCCGCGCGGTGCGTGAGAGATGCGCGGCTGCGCCGCCGCCGATGCCGCAACAGCAGCAGTAGCGAGCGTCGACGAACTCGCATTAATGATTTTATCAGCGCCATAGCCATGCACTTTGCTAACCGCACTGCAGAATTAACCTAAATGAAAGGGAATGCACAAAATGTGGACGCTGAAGCATTTATACGATTCGACTAATTAGATGGCAGCGCGATCGTAAATACCAGGGGCCACGGGGCGGCCAGCGGCTCTCAGGCGCCCGCTGCGATTCGCGTTAATGGGGAAGGTCAGTAGCACATCTCCGATGCCCCGATACGGCAATAAAGTACGATCTTGGCAGTCATGGTTTACCTTCATCAAGGTATATGATGAATTTGGCACGTTATCGTATAGAATTTGGGCCGGAATAAAATGCATCTAGAAAGATTGAGTTCTTATCCGAAATAATGTGAAGTTCGGTAGAATTGCAGATGATTCACTGAAAGGCGTGAATAATAATAATAATAATAATAATAATAATAATAATAATAATAATAATAATAATAATAATAATAATAATAAAATAATAATAATAATAATAATAATAATAATAATAGTAATAATAATAATAACTAAAGTCTTCCAACCTCACGAACATTGATACTGGAGCATTTGGAACAATGAAGTTAGTATTCTAAATTTCTTTTCGGTAAAATGAAATTAATTTATCAATCAATAATCATCAAATATAATTTTCAGTGCGGCTTCTTAATAAATACTGCTTCAAATTTGTGAATTATAAGTAATGAGTGAAATGCTTACATTTGTTTTTCAAAATACTGCTTTATATCTTCAAATACTGATTTAAACCTTTAGTAAAACTGGAAACTGGAAGAACTGTGTAGAGGAATAGATTACTAATCATTTATATATTTATTCTAGTTATATATCGGATGATGTATGTTCATTCTGCTTTTACTCAGCTGTCACTTTGTGGAGAAAGTTCGGTCGACGTCTTTACAAGTGCCACTATGGGTTGCCCAGAGAATATTTTGTAATAAAATGTAATCACTGTGTCGCGCATATTGGAAGAATTTCTATATCAACATTTAACGCTAGCTTGAAGATATGGTCTCGCTTTCGAGAATTTTTTTTACAATTTCATGCAATTGACATCTGCTTGAAAATATGGTAAGAACTGAAAGTGAGATGAAAATTACCAAGAAACCACATTTACTACAATTTCTTAATAATCATTGTATCAATACTGCATGTGACATCATGATTTAACTGCGATAAAAATACAAGTTGAAAGGTCAGTAAAGGACAGACAAACTTGAACAGAAACTAGGATTGAGGAAGAACAATAAAAATTGATATTTGTATGGAACTAGTAGATTGCAATCTATAAAAAGAACACAGTTTTCAGAAAAAAAATAATTTCAATACAGTATTTGCAATCACACTTGGAGATAAAATGAGTTTAAGAGGTGTTTCAAATTCCTTCACATATAGCGCGGTTGTTTGCACGAAATAAATTATTCGTAAATTTCAAACACGCTTGCCCGAACAAAAACACCACAAGTTTGATCATTTATGCACAATTTAAATAGAGGTATGAAGGCTTCGGGGCGCGTTAAACGCCAGTAACCAGTTAGTATAATTGTATGCCTCTTATATCTGTTTACAGCAAATCCTGGATTGTCGAAAATTTCCATACTGCAGTTTATAGTTGCTCCTGTAATCTGCTTTAACGGCGTCATATACACTGCTAAATCAGCAAGTCGCAATCGATACATTAGGCATATCTATCTCGCCTCGCTGATGAGGAGGCCCTTCCGATAAGCTGAATTTACAGTTTGCTACTACTATTCCAAATGATCTTCATGCAGTATAAAACAGCAACAAGTCTAAAACTTTATTATTCAAGCACCAAAGCTAAATAGCATCATCATGAAAACTACAGATTTTCATGAATTAAATGCGACGATATTTCAGTGTCCATTGTTCTCATATCACTAACCGCACAGCACTGGTGAAACAATTTCATAAAATTTCGACGTATCCTATATTAATAGTCTGCTTAAATTGCAGATTATCAACGGTAAAAATAGAAACAACTAGGTATTTGAAAAATAAAAGATAATAAAAGATTAAATAATAAAGATTAAATAATTAAAATAGAAATAACATCAATAATTTCGCATCTCCATCTAAGAACTTATGCCAGCACTGTTAAGAATTAAATTATGGCGAATGTTTTGTTCAGTTATGGTTACATTTATTCACTTTAACATTATCGTTTTATCATGCCAATATGTACCGTGCCTTCCTTGTAATCGATCATAGTTCGTTGTCAGTGATCTGCATCATAATTTCGACAATATTGAAAGAGAACTTCAGTCCCTATAATTCTAATCTATTACAGTACGTAATTTTTCCGATAATTTCTTACATTTCTTTCTTTTCGGTCAGTGAAACACGATACAACCAACCTCGAAGTTATCGAGTAAAAGTGGTATCAACTAAACAAAATTATATAATATTTAATATTAAACATTCATCAACATTTTTAATTATGTGATTAATAACAAAGTTACATGAGTTCCCCGCTCGTTTCTCGACAGACGGACGGATAGACACACGGACTGTCGGACGGAAGAACAGATGGACGGACAGACGAACGTACGGACAGACGGAAAGACAGACAAACGGAGGGACAGATATACGGAGGAACAGACAGACGGAGGAACAGACAGACGGAGGGACAGACGGAGGACAGACGGAGGACAGACGGAGGACAGGGGGGGAGGGACAGACGGAGGGACAGACGGAGGGACAGACGGAGGGACAGACGGAGGGACAGACGGAGGGACAGACGGAGGGACAGACGGAGGGACAGACGGCTGCCACCAGATGTTGTGTGACTCCTTCCGAAACTGACTGACTTCAGCGTATTCCTAGGGAGGTGCACAACTTGGGAGAACAAAGGTGAATTGAATGTATAGCGATTAATGGGAAAGGGGAGCTTGTCACGTGAAAGATCAAGAGTAATATTAATGGATCTCATTATTATTAGTGTGTCACGGGAAAGACAGAGGGAAAGAGAGACCGGAGGCAATATGTAATATGACATCGTGCGAACAAAACAGCAATCACAGACACAGCTTCAGATATGTAAGGTTTATTAATAATTAAGTATTTACAAATAAATAGTTTGAACAGTTATTTACATACGGACCCTTTCCCCTGATCGCAGGAGCGATCCTTATATGATTTAAGATCTTCCTGACTCGTGGCCCTCGCCACTCCTGAGCGAGCTTACGCACATAGCGTAGAGCTCCGTGACCGCAGTCACCCGTGAAAAAGAAGTTCCACAGCGGCGTCCCAACACATGGCTTACTCTCCGAGCACCGCTCGTCTCCGCACCGCCCTGGGCGCTTTCTGAATTCGCACGAAGTTTTCACTCACTTCAAACCGCTACCCCGCGCTTTGCGCTCTCGCTTATTCAATCCACGTAACTGTCTCGCCACCACGTATTTTGGGCATCCCTTTCCATGGATTTCAGAAAGTTCCCAAAATACCTCGGGGTACCTTCGCCCCCTAGCTACCGTCTATTCAAACTCTCCTTACTTTCTCCTACCGGCCTTTCTGCCTACACTAATCCTGCCACACGGCGTCTACCTGGCGATGGCTTTCCTGCCCAAGAGGTTCAATGGCAATACAATACGTTACAATAAGATGATGGGGATCTTAGCAGATGTCCAGCATCTTCAGAGATGGCAACTTCTTACCACATCACATGGTCTGGTGGCACCGGTACTTCCAAAGACAACACATCTGGTCGTACACATTTTTTTTCCAAAATATGAATAGTTTTTGGGTCACTTTGCGTATCAAAAAGGATATTTTAAAACTATTTTCTCAACAAGGGCTCCAATTTTTTAAAACTTTTTCTCGTAACTATTTTTTTCCTGGTAGAAAGTTCTTATCCTCAACAGATCTTAAAATCAGTTCGTAACAATTAGATATTTAAATAATATCAAGTACAAGTTTATAAAGAAACTTAGTTTTTGCGGCATTTCTGCCCAAAGGTAATGCATATTATTTTTTTCTTAGAAAGAAGTAAACGTTCTTTCTCTATTTTTCTACGAAAAGAGAAAAGGTCTCATAAAAAGTAGCATAGGTCTCATTTTCGTTGAACTCTCTAAAAATTGCAAAAGTTTCTTTTCGAACATAGCAAAAGACAGAAATAATGTGAGAAAATATGAGTTGTTATAGCACCACTAGTTTCAGATAATTATTTTTGTGTGTTTTTGAAGGTGATTTTAGGTGTTGGTTAAATGCAAAATCTACTCCAGGCTCTAACCAGGTTCCGATGAAGTAGACGACTCCGGATTCCTCTACAATGCTCATTGCAAAATACGGGCTATTCACAATTACGCGAGGTATTGCACTTTCTAGTCGTTTGAGTGGGTTAGGAATTTGGAGGATTGTTTGTTGCGATTGTTGATATGACCTGACTATTGGTATGTCTTGGTCTTTTAGACCCCACATTGGGGTGATTTCGATCAAACTCTTGTATTTAAAACGTTTCTCTCCATTGTTGGTAATGTTGTTCTGATCACACGACACTGTAACAGATACAAGTACACACGATATTTTTCTCCAAATCCCAGTTTGTTTGCTGCTGCCTTATGATCACGATGGATCTGTGGAGCGTTCAATTTTGTACTCAGACCAACAGACGTCACATATTTTTGTTAGTTTTCGTACAATTTGAAACATGTATTTGAAACTTTGAAATGATCTAATCAACGGTTTCTCCTTTTCCTGGCAAATAAAGCAGTTATCATCCTGCTAAATGTTTGAAAATCGCTTTTTCTAATGTAGTGTTCTCAATGCTTGATCTTGTGCTATTACCTCTGCTTCCAATTCTGGCTTCATTCTTCCCCTTTTAAGGCACATAAATGATTTGTCTTTGTTGATCTACATGTTGTCCATTCTTTTTAAATATTGTCCATGGAGTTGTTTGTAACTTCAGAATTTCATTAATATATTTTGCGTCTCTCATTCCATGTCAGGCAGCATCAAAAAATCATTGTGATATTTTGCTTGTAGATATATACATAATGTCTCATTCCGCACTCACAATGCCTGTATTCCCATTGTGTTTCGATTTTTCTATGAATGAAGTTTGGATAGTGTTCCAGTTTAGAAGTGAAGTATGTATGCGAGTGTTAGTCGAATGTTTCGGTCTATTCTTTAATAATTATATTTAACGGGCAAATCAATTTTGAAATTCAGCTACCAAATCATCGGATTTGTATGCGAGTGTGAGTATAATGGTGGTATGTAGTTCTGATATTTGCTAATGTCACTTCAGATTGCTGAAAATGTATACAAAATGTAACTGGCATTTCCGTCGTTTTACGTCTCAAAATCTATTATATTCTGTAGTAAATTTGGTATATTTTTCTTATTTCAGATTCTTCATCTTCATTATAAGAGATACTATAAAAAAGAAAATAATATCTCCAAACATAATAAATAATCACATTTATAGTTATTCTATTTTTTGTATTTTCCTCTCCCAAAACGCTGCTGTTAGGGAAAACATTACTGTAAGCCGCTCACTCCATGTTTCTCGGCCCATAGTGCCAGACTCTTCCCCCACCTAGTAGTGCATGAGCACATCATTCGTTTACAAGTAGCGTTCTTGAGGACTTTCTGGAAACCAACAATGAGGTAGGCATTCTGTTAGAGAACAACCGATACCAGCACACCCAGTCTTTCCACTTGCACGAACTCCTCTATGTACTTGACGCAAGTAAAAACTCCCCTCCAGAGCTGGATGATATACTCAAGAGTTTGCTTAAGAACCTTTCAGAAAAAGGTCTGAAATACCTTCTTCAAATGTATAATATAATCTGGACAACGCAATTATTTCCTAACCAATGAAGAGAGGCCTTCGTAATACCTTTATCTAAACCTAATAAAAACGTTCAATCCCAACAAACTACGCCTCATTTCTTTAACCTAGAATATATGTAAACTTTTAGAAAAAAATGTAAGTGATCATCTAAAAGGAAAAACCTTATATCACCGTACCAAAGTGGCTTTAGAAGATTCCGTTCAACCGTTGTCCATTTCATTAGTTTAGATACAGAAATTTGCGATCCATTAGACCCAAGAGATTACTCATCTTCATAAGTATGGATATGAAAGGAAACACTACTTTTCATTCAAACCTTTCTGAAAAATAGATTCCTCAGAGTGGGATTGAAAGATAAAAGTTGTAAAAAGAACGTAGATATGATCAATAGGATACCACATGATTCAGTTCTTAGTGTACTTCCATTACTCATAGCCATGAATGAAGTCAGCAGAATAGTCAAGTACCCAACCAAGATATTTCTCTTGGCAGTCATCGTACTTCTCTGTAGCCGAAACAATTTTAACATAGCTGCAAATATAGTCCAAAACAGTAAATTAAATAGATCATTAGAAAGAACTCAACCGAATTCGCCATTTCAAAAATCAAATCTGAATTCATAGTAATTACTGGAGTCGACAGAACCGGAATGCGATTATTATACTGAAAATGGATAAAAATTAAATAAAGAGAACAAATAACTGCAAAATTCTGGGAATACTATCTGACCATAAACATACGTGGAAACAACACGACACGGCACAATGTAAAAGCATATGAAATATGAAAATACTGTCATGTAAAAAGTGGAGAGCCCAAACCGAAAGCCTAATAAAAATCTACAAAGCCCTAATTCAGTCGAAGCTCGACTAAGTGCTGCTATATATTGCTCAATAAGTACAGTATTACTCCGTACACTTAATCCAATAATCCATATTGCATGCTGCATAAGCTCAGGGACCTCTACAACTAGCCCATGGAACAGCTTCCTAGCAGAAGCAAGCCTTCTACCAAAATTCCAAAAACCCCTGGAAGAAAGACTCCCTTCGTACCATAATGAGATAAATGATGACAAACTGCTGATTTTCTCACGACAATCCCATCCCAACTCTTCTTGGCAGATATACAAACGTACCTGTATTTGGTGGTTATTACATTTTTGTTATTACATTTACATTTATTTGAACTGCAATTGGGTCTGACCTGGTGGCAGTTAAATAACAATAATTACAATAATAATAACAATATTATTAATAATAATAATAAAATAATAATAAACGAGTACATTAGTACAAGCTGAAGATGCAATAATCATACTATCACTAATATTAAGTATTATAACAGTTATATCAACTGTCATGATATCCATAATTATATGTTGGTGATGCTAAAATTTAATACAAGCTACATAAATATTGGCTAAATTACATTTTTTTAAATTCATTGATCGCGTTCACTACACTTCACAGCACTTACTCATGTAATGTCTATTACTCTCATATTGTTCTAACTTATTTCTAAAACTTCGAAAACTTAGGGGAAAGGCTTTGAAAATTGATGCGGGTAATCTGTTCCAATCTTTAATTGTTCTGTTACAAAAGGAAAATTTCCCAAGATCTGAATTTTGTTTCCTTGTTCGAATTTTGTGAGTGTGATCGCTTCGGCCGAAATAATTTGTTTTTTCTAGTCTAACCTGAATTTCCTTCCAAACTGGTTGACTTACGTACGATTTATAAAGAGCGCAAAGCCTCGCCCTTGTTCTTCTGGTTTCTAGAGGTTCCCATGACTTTTTCATTGCGTTAGTACTGTAGGTAAACTTATTCGATTTCCTCTATGTTCTATCTAGATTTTTCCGGTGCGATTTTCTGTATGGATCCCAATATGCCACTCCGTATTCCATAAGAGGGCGAACCAGCGAAAGATATGCTAATTCTTTTGCGTTTGCAGAACTTTTCTTTATAATTCGCATTACAAAATGCAAGGAATTCCACGTTTTTCTTACTACCTGATTTATATGCTTCTCCCACCCTAATTTACTATCTATATGAATGCCTAAATATTTGCATGATGACACTCTTGGGATTAAGACCTCACCTAAACGATAGTCTGGTTCCTCATAATTTCGTCTCCACCCGAACGTTATTGTTTTAACTCAAATCCCTCACCTTACCCCAAGACATTACTTTTACCCCTACTAGCTGACTACCTCCAACGATTCCAGAATTCCCAGAACATTTGCACAAATGACTCAAAACATGATGGAAAATATGGTTCGGCAATCATCTTAACCTCGTCCTCTAATGAAGTTCTTCCGATTACCATATTACTACTTTATCTTCTGCGAAGCATTGAGAGTGCTTAAAAGTATCCAGAACAACTTTGAGAACCTAAACATTGCCATATTCAGACTTCTTGTCCACACTGAAATCCATCGGAAAAATATGTTCAAATAACATTTTCATCCCGAAAAATCAAGAGCTTATATTTAATCAAGCCAGACATGTTAGTCAGATTATCATGGTATTGATTCCTTCTCACCATGAAATTCAAGGCAATGAACAAGCTGATGTATCTGCAAAAACTGCAACACTTTCGAATATTGAACAGAGTGCATATGGTCCGTTACAAGACATTAAAGAGCTCTTTAACTCAAGAATTACAAAACATTGGTACAAATCGTTCGAAATCGTACGTAACAAAATCCAAACCACGAAAACAAAATCTCGTCAGAAATGTGGTAAATGAACCATTGTTATTCAAGATGTAAATTAGTACCAGCAATCAAGTCATCCTCACCAGACTTCACAGCTGGCTGCGGCACGGCACGGCACGGTACGGTACGACACGGCACGGTACGGTACGATACGGCACGGCACGGCACGGCACGGCACGGCACGGCACGACACGGCACGGCACGGCACGGCACGGTACGCTACGGCACGGCACGGCACGGTTCGGCTTATCGACAATTTCAAAATAACTTATGGTAACATAATTTTAAAAACTTGATCCAGAGACCTGCCCCAAGTGTGGAGCACAAGTAACACACACCTTCTTCTTCAGTGTCTGAACATAACAAGGGAAAGATCAATACTTGATGACATTCACCAAGGGCGCTAAGATGACATTTACATTTACAGATGAGAAACAAACTGTAAAATCTGCTAATATAAAAGTTTATTGACTTCTTATTACCTTCCGAAAAAGAAGGGAGGTAGGAAGAAACTGGTAATTATACGTACATAAATCTGTTGAGAAATGCTTTTATATTATTAGTGAAGTATCGCCCTTTGTTTTTTATCTTTATTGTAGTAGAGAGTAATCATCTAATTAATTACAATTTTCATAGACACAAAGACATTCAATCAACGCTAAAATTTTTGTAAATTGCCTCTACACTAAGCAGTAGTGACCTTTTCATTCGAGATCTAAATGACAGACGACTTCTCTTTTTCCTCTGAGTTAAAAGAGAACGGTGAAAAGTTCTTTATGAGATATCAGGTAAGCCTTGAGGTAGGAAGATAACCCGCCGACGAAGTCGGCGAGAAAGAACTATTTGATTAATTGAGACACAAATCAGCCGCCATTAAGTGGGGCGATTGGGATCTTCGGAAAAGGAAGGGACTGGGGACGGTGAGGGCAGAAGTGGGCGGAGGCAGAGGCAGGTACCAGCTGGGTCGCCGCGCGATTACGTCAGCCGGCACAATATTTTAATAAGCTCATTAGCTTCTTCGGGCGCTGGAGGAACGGGGCTGCAGCATGCGACGCCCGTTGCGTGGCGGCGCCCCGTTTCCTCAGACGCTCTCCTCGGCCCCTCCTCCGCCCCCTCCTCCGCCCCCTCCTCCGCCCCCTCCTCCGCCCCCTCCTCCGCCCCCTCCTCGCCCCCTCCTCTGCCCCCTCCTCTGCCCCCTCCTCTGCCCCCTCCTCTGCCCCCTCCTCTGCCCCCTCCTCTGCCCCCTCCTCTGTACCCTCCTCTGCACCCTCCTCTGTACCCTCCTCTGCCCCCTCCTCCGCCCCCTCCTCTGCCCCCTCCTCTGCCCCCTCCTCTGCCCCCTCCTCTGCCCCCTCCTCTGCCCCTCCTCCGCCCCTCCTCCGCCCCCTCCCCCTGCCCCCTCCTCCGCCACTCCTCGCCCCCTCCTCCGCCCCCCTCCGTCCTCCCCCTCCTCCGCCCCTCCTCCGCCCCCTCCTCCTCCCCCCTCCTCCGCCCCCTCCTCCGCCCCTCCTCCGCCCCCTCCTCCGCCCCCTCCCTCCGCCCCCCCCTCCGCCCTCTCCTCCGCCCTCTCCTCCGCCCTCTCCTCCGCCCTCTCCTCCGCCCTCCCCTCCGCCCTCTCCTCCGCCCTCTCCTCCGCCCTCTCCTCCGCCCCTCTCCCTCCGCCCTCTGCTCCACCCCATCCTCCGCCCTCTACACCGCCCACTATGCTGCCTTGTATAGCGCCCTCTACGCCGCCCCCCAAAAGCCGCCCTCTTCGCTGCCCTCTACGCCGCCCTCTATGATGGCGTCTGCGCCACCCGCTACGCCATCTTCTATGCCGTCCTCTCTTTTGCCCTCTCCGCCACCCACCGGCGCCTCCACTGCCTCCCACTGGATAGAATCGTACACGTACGACGGGTTTTACGCCGCTTTTTTGCCGCACTGAGACCGTTCAATCGCGCTGATGAGAGGATGCGTATTTGCGGTGACTCTAGTGCAGAAGAATGTACATTCTGCACGTCGCGAAAGAAATGGGATGGATTACAAAAATCGAATTTTCGAGTGTTAAATTCTAATATTGTTCAAACGTTGCAACCTTGCATGCTTATCGTGATAAAAATATTTTTGAAAATCATTCATTAAAGATTTAGTTCACGCAAATGAACAAAATTTGAGGAAAATGAAAGAAAATCATTATCTATACGCTCAAAATGGACAGGTATAGTTTGGGCTCTTAACAGCTTAAGAAATTCATTTTAATTGTCTGATGACAGAATTTTGTAAATAGTATCCACGACGTTTTGATCTTGCTCAAAAGAACAAAAATTTTAGAATTTAGGTAAACAATTTTTTATTGTATAAAAAGGACTGTGGTACTTTAAGTATAAAAAATCATATTGATATTTAAAAGTTAATGTACCATTATACGTTTCATTTTGACCAGTAAAATTATTTGAGACATGGGCACATTTTACAATCAGTTTTAAATACATTAATTTAATCTAATCGAATTTCTCCTCTATTTATAATCAGTAACGTTTCACAATCAGGCGGATTTTCCCAGAGAACGCTGCTGGACCTTTCCACTTTCCGCTCAAAAATATGTCTACGTGAAGTGAGATAAGTACACTTAATGAATTTTGTTTCTGTAGTATCTGGATTATTCTCCGTTATTTATTATCATCATTTTTTGATTTTCTCGTTCACGTAGTGTTTGCTAGCTGCAAGAATTATCTTTACTGAAGTAACAGATATTATTTTGTAGGCTGTTATAGAGTAAATAAAGGATGCATTTGTTGTATCGCAATACTTTTCGCGACACCATCTTTTAATAAAAAAGTGTAGGATCAGTCGGGGTTAATATGATGCAGCAAAAAATTGGGGCTACTTTGATACGCTTTAAGAATTGTTACTTATTGATATCCAAAATTAACAAAAAAGCAAATAATACAAAATATATTCTATTATTAATTACTATATAGCCGTAACTCAAAATGTTGCAGTATTTGGTCATAGAAAAAGAGAAAAAATGATAAAAACACT
Source organism: Teleogryllus oceanicus (assembly GCA_964035755.1). Taxonomy (NCBI): domain Eukaryota; kingdom Metazoa; phylum Arthropoda; class Insecta; order Orthoptera; family Gryllidae; genus Teleogryllus; species Teleogryllus oceanicus. Next base: position 107,983,579 of record CAXIVR010000001.1, read on the forward strand.
GATAATACTAGACCCAAAAAGGTCGCACTACAGCCCCTTTATTGTTTCAATCAAAATTCATGGAGATTTCAAGCATCACTTTGGCCCTATCAATCGTAGCCCCGTTATTCCCGTATCCCAATTAACCCCATTAAGTGGGGCTAATTTGGTACACATATTTTTTTTTGTTTTTTTTAAGAATTGTGATTGATTGATTGTTAGTGATTCCGGGCGCGTCAACTACCGAGGTCATTAGTTTTGTAAGTGTAGTGCACGTTTTTCATCGAGAGGTGGCGGTGATCTTCCCCCGCTGGATTGAGAGATCCGGCATCGACCTATCGTCAATTAGTGGGGTTTTCCTCAACTAGGTGTCTCCCACCAGCGGAGCACCGCCCCAGTCGGAACAAGTTCTAAGTCCCCCACCAGTCTTCCGGAATGTGTGGTAGTGTACTGCATGTTAGTGTGTGTGTGCAAGGGGTGAGGATAGGATTTGGGTAGTCGTTCCTTTGGTTGTGATCCAGTTGGTTAGTGGTTCCAGGCGCGTCAACAGCTTAGGTCATTAGTACAGTAAGTGTAGTGCATGCTTTTCCTCGGTAGATGGCGGTAATCTTCCCCCGCATATTCAGTATTTTCCCATGTGTTTGTTACAAACGATATAGAAGACAAGTGAAAAGCTTGCTTTTCTGTATCATAATAGCCCCGATTAATCCTAATAGAAATGTATTTCTATTTTGGGGGTAAGAGTACTTAAACATCTTTAACTGGAACAAATATTTCGACTGCTCCTAACGGACGGATGCTTGTTAAAGTCTTTAAAAGGGCGCCGGTCGGTAAGAGTGGCTTTTAGTTCCTCTGTTTGGTTCGATTTGTTCGATTTATTGAGTCAAAAACACAGTCAAAACTATAGTATACATGAAAACTACAGTATATGACGAGACGGGAAAACTATCGTCTGCGCACGTTTCCTGAGCAAGAGAATCTCTTACAAACATTTTAACTATAAATAGTTAAATAAGTAAGAAAAATAAAAAGTTCAAAAATGCAAAGTTTGCAACTTTCAAAAACTTTACATTTTTGCTGCCAAATTGTTGAAAACTTATTTGCAACGATAAACGAACTGCAGATTTTAATCTTTTGTATTACTAACAAAATAGTAACATACCTGGGGGTATGTTACTATTATCACTACTCTTATCACTACTAGTTGGGCTCAACAAAACGTGCCCAAAGTGAAGGTACATTTATGACCAGAAGTGAAACAAGGGGCCATCTCGGCATCTGCTCAATGAATAACAGAAACTGGACAAAAATCTGATCGAAATGTAGCCATTGACACGGAAGATGAGGTATGTTGCTTGTTATAGGCATATTAAGTCATTTTTAAATTACATAATACAAATTGTGAACTAGATATTTATGCAGAAGAAAATATTTTACTTTGAATTAAATTTGTTTACGATTTGTGAATTGAATTTGTTTACGATAATTGTTTAATATCTTGTAATGTAACGTATTTACATTATATGTGTGGAATTTTTATAATCATCTTTTGACACTGATACCACATGAATGGGATTACTAGAGCGTGTATTGTAATTATAAATATCAAAATTGCATGTAAATATGTTCCCATATGGTTACGTCAAGTCGGTGTAACAATACAGTGTCACGAAAAATAATGAATCCAACGTTGAGGTTAAATATTGCGCTTGAGTAATTCCATTTTATTTCCTTTTAAGTATTTCCCACAGACTTTCATATCACATCGCAACAATCTTTTTACAATTTCGGCTTACTCTTTATAGATAACTTGGAAATATTAATTATTGAAGAGTATTTCATGCAAACTTACTTCCTGAACTTTATATATGCCGAACTTTAAGTAGATTCTGTTTTGTGTAGTCGTCAGAAAACAAAACCTTTTGAGAGTGCCCCGTTTCCAACGTCATTTATATCATTACACTGGGGAATTTAGCACACTTTTACAACGTGAATTCCCTCTCGCGGAGAACCGCATACATCGCGAAATATAAATATGCAACTTTTATCTGAACCGGACCCCCTTCACTTGAGCCGCCCACACGTACGTGTTAATGGTTCGCGAACTAAATAAATAACTCTCATAAAAGTTAATTTAAAATGTTCACGGCAATACCGTCAAAAACGTATTCACAATAACCTCTGTAAAAAAAAGCCCTTGCAAGTGCGCCTGCAAACATGTGTGTGTGTGTGTGTGTGTGTGTGTATGTGTGCACAATGCGTGTTCGTGAATATATTTTTAAAAATTCTCGTAATGAATCATTATATTCAGTCTCCTTTAAATAAAACTAAGTTTATAGAAAGACAGTTTGCACACCACTATCAGCCAATAATTGTTGTTTGTTTTACAGAAAATGGGTTTGCTTTTGTCTGATAGGTGAAAAGTGTATAAAGAGGCATTGAAATAAGGGTAGTAGATCATGGAGGACCGTGTAGTTACGACGCATAAAATTTCGTGAGGTGGGCTACCTTATAAAACATGATGATTCATTTAATGAAGTGTTACATCCACGCTTGTAATCTCACATTTGCCGATGATATGGCTACAATTTTTTGACTGCGTGAGTAGGAGATAATTTTCATTGCATAAATAAGTTCATTTACCCTGACCATCTGTGATAAATATGGTAAATTCTGGTCTTCTCTTTCCACTGGAAAGCGTAATGCTCGGAATCTGTAGTGCATAGGTGTAATATTTGTTTGTTTCCGTTTTCTGTTTAATTTTTAAACCAAAGCAACGAAACGGATACTGTAATCAACTGTACGTTATAAGGGGTAAGGTTAATCTACAAATGTAATATAATAATGTTTTCATAAATTATTCCTTTAGAATAGATATTTTTTGCTGCTCTCACACACACCACGAAACTCAACGAAAAGAGGCATTTAGAGAAAGAATACCACGCAGAGAAGTTTACGATTTGCACGGTCTTTCTTTTAAATATTAAGGATTTTCTGAAAAGTTTGGCTTCTCTCACGCAGTCGGAAACACAACTAGACCCACCCAGCTCAACAGTCCGTTCCATGACACATATTCTATTATATTTTGGGTCTCCAAATGTTCGTGGTGCCCCCACACAATAAAATAGGCGGTTAGAAACTCTCAGAAATACGAATTCCAGGTGAAATTAAACCGGTGTAATTGGTGATTGAGGTGTGTTTGTATTTCCGTTTGCGAGAGTTGTCGCATGGACAGGCTAGTATAAACATTTTTAATTTTTCACGAATGAGATTACTATAGTAATTTACGTAGTCATAAGGACGAAAAATATTATATTACGAATGAGATGTTTCCAGCGGAGGCGATGCTAGAAGCCGAGTCTGGACTTTCTAAGGAGTAATGTAACATTTCCGCCCGTGTGTCGTAACACGTTCTATTTCTTACTAAGTCGCATTACCATACTTTTATTTTAATTTAATATTCCAATATTTCACAATGTACGAGTGATAATTAAGAATTTCACACAGCGCCAGAGCACCCTGGAATCTTGATGTCTATGAAACAATTGCTGTGCTCTGAATATTTTAAGACGAAATTGAAAGGTAAAGAGATGCTTCGCAAATCGAAAATAGATGAATCCAATGAAGCAATTGAACAATTAATACCTCAGAAATCATAAGATAAATATAAAAAAGTATATGAAAAATTTTGTTCCAACAAAAATACAAATAATTTTAACATGGTTAATGATGACGTAATGTTGACTTCTTTGCTTACCTATCATACTTTGTTCACTAATTTTGTCATTATATGGTACTGTTATCTACATTTTCATGAATGAATGTTTGGATGTTTCCTTCTTATTATTGTAATTAACTACGTCGTTGGTGCTGGCCATGTGTTTACAAACAAAACAGAAAAGGTGCAAAACGTCCAAGTTCATAAGTAAGTATGAGATTTCGTTACGATATATTGTACTGTAAAGTCCCACTGTCGGAGCTAGCTTCCATTATTTCAGCCATAACATTGTCGCTTACATTTTTATAAATGTGCATTATAATTTACACGCTTTTCCATGTCTGCCACCAACGCAGTCTCGTGTATATAACTCAGTTCCGTAATAAATATTTATTCAACTATTCATAGCATTTGTCATCTATCTCGTCTGACGCAATGCTGATCATATTTTGAAGTTTGTGCCTAGTATCAAACCGACGCTCCGACGAGCGTTCTGCCTACTCATCCCCGGTCCTTTCGAGAAATTGCGCGGCTCTGACGTCATGTCCACGGACGCCCGCCCCTCCTCGCGCACAGAGCTTCAACGTGCGCCCTACAACTCTTCTCGGAAGACAAATACCAACTTTATGCAGCAGTGCCAAATCAAAGGACCTCAGCAAAACAGTGCCTTTCATTAACTATTACGCTCACCGAGCTAATCAACCTACTTCTGCCGACCTGGGTGGCCGAGGTGGCTAAGAGCGAGTCGCTTCGGTCCGAAGGGTCACGGGTTCGAGTCCCGCCTTGGGCATGGTTGTTGGTCCCTTGTCTTTGTATGTATGTGTTTTGTTGCGGAGGGCCTCGCGTTCTGCTGACCCCAGATCAGTGGAGCCCGCAAGTGTGTTGGTGTCTAGTGTATGGTCGAATATGCGTCCCATGGGGACGTAAAGGGTAACCGGGTGTCGGCTGGATAAAAACCCTAGAAAGAAGAACCTACTTCTTCAAAATGCGCAGTTGTAAACCTTATAGAACCCTGTTCTCATTGGCTGGTTGGCTTCCGTGGCGTAAATGCGCCTGCTCGGACAAACGGCACTCACCGGACGAATTCAGTCTGGAGGGAATTTTTCTACCGAGCGGATCTGAGCCACTCTGTTCCATGTGATTACACAGTTCTTTAACTGTTTAGTGTTCAATGAACGAGGAAGGTGCCTGTAATAATGGCCTCTTCAGTTCTACATTTGTTCATGACTCTTATCATCAGACTGTAGGTTGCGATGTATTCATTACGGCACCTCCGCAGTATTCTGTTAATTAATCAATCATGGTCAATTACGGGATTAGCGCACTGGAAGTTTCGCCCAGAACTCACTTTCATTGCAACTACTTACTAACTTTCGATTTGGTTTGCCTAATACATTTTTGCACTGGCAACCTGTACTTATTTGTGAACTGGTGGAAGGTGAACAGAAGACATCACGAGAGTACTGCAATGTCACCCTTATCTGTATCACCTAACAGACATGCTGTATGTAATCCATTTTCACCAAGCCATTTATACTGCTGATAATGTTCCTTTGTCTTAATCGTGTGCTTATAAATGTACATTCTACCTTAATGGCATCATGTCATTGTTGCGGCCAGCGAGCAATATAAATAATGGTATCATTGCATTCGTAACAGTGTTAACTTAATCATTTAGAAATGTTCTATTGTTTGTAAGATCAAGTTGAAAGCAGAATTTCAGAATTCACTTGTGTTCTAGTGTGGAACTTATCAGCACCGAGAATTCTTATCCATTTGATTTAAATTCATGCAGTTATTAATCTCTTATTTAATGATTGTTGGGTTCATCACTTATGAATTCATGCTAAAAATAGAATTTTAATGCCCTTTTCTAAATCATTGTCAGTATTAATTTAATTTGTGTCATCTGGATGTATGCAACGATTAATTTATTTCTGCAACAGTTTCTGTCTGAATGTTTGTGAATTCACGTCAAGAACAGAAACTTAATATGCTACTGCATGTATTTAATGTTCATCTCAATAAAATACATTTATTTTACCTAGTTTTGAACAATTACTCGTCTATTAACTCAATAACTATTGATTACAAATAATTGTATAATCCAATTATCAGTCTGTTATTTATTTATAAACAGGCAATCGCCCAATAATACATATTATCATACATGTAAAAATGTAATACTATAAAAACTATAAAGTACATACTACTCGCGCACCTTTTCTTGAACGCTGACCTTGCTTCCCCCTCCCTGGAGCCATAAACAACTGGAGGCAAAAGATCGCAGCGAGCACTGATGACAACATTCCTAGCATTAAAACTCCGTTGGCGCGAAACATAAGCTAGTAGCTTTTATAGTAAAGAATGTCTGTTCAGGTTTATTATCAGTATATGAAGAAATGGCTGAGGCAGGTTCTGGTCCTTCAAGGAAGGCACTAAAACTACCGAAAAAGTTAGGAGGACGTATCGTAGCGGCGAACGCAAAATTATAGAAAAAGTTGTGAAATCTTGTGAAGTGGAAAAGGAGAACAAGGTTTTGTTGCATTCTATCAGTCATGCTGTAGATCGGGCTTCTGCGTATACTGGTGCTAGTATTTCTACTTTACGTAGAATAAAGATGCAAAGAGCCAAAGACCCCTCACAATCCCCAGAAACGCCCGGTAAAAAAGGTAATATTCAAGTAAACCCATTTATCATACTCTCTGTAATTATATTTTTTACATACTTTTTCCACCAACTTTACAATTTCAACAAAAGGCTGATTTATAGTATTTTAATACTTTAATGTTTACCTTGTTAATAGCTCTTTAGATTGTCACAATTTATAAGAAGCAATTAATGCAATAAAACAAGATTTGATAAAATAAGTTTCAGTGGGCAAGTGGGGAACTCGATGTGTAGACACCTCCTCGTGGTGAGTACTGGGTAATTTCGACAAGAATGCTGGTCAAAATTAGGAAAGATCTACCCAAGCCGACCTTTTAAATACATTTTAATTCATCTAGTGTCCCTGCTGTTGCCTACCCAGAGTGATGACCTGGCTGCAAACGTAGCAGGTTTGACTTTCATCTACCACAGGTTGGCATTAATGAAAATACTCTAGTCTTTGTAACTAATACCCCCACTCCGCCCGCATTTCGTCAATCTATCGTTCAAGAAAAGTTGCGCGAGTGGTATATACGCATCCAATGCGTTTAGGTAACTATTTGAAGTCATTTAACAAGAGGTTCTTCACTAGACTTATTCAATTTTTATAGGAGTACATATCTATATTTAATTCATTTACTAATTTGCATATTTTCCATATTGGTACAAAATAAAATTAATTTGTTTTTGTTAAAGATGTTAAAAATGCAATAAGTTCATTGTTTCACAAATTTAACAATGGAACATTTCACAAGATTTTTGCATGAAGATCGATTCAATCAATTTCATTTTTTATCAAATTATATAGAAACTTAACATCAGTATAATTTCTATATGATTTCAAGGAACTTATATTCACAGTAGTAGCAACCTGGGTATAATTATGACTTATTCTCGGCGAGGGTAATTTTAATTTCCATGCAACAAAGTTTAAAAATTTACGCTGAAATTTTTCTATTTCATTTGTTATTTTCATACATAGGGGACCATACAGGAAAGGCGTACATTAAGATTGGTCTAACCAAAGTCAAGTTTAATGTTCAAAAAGATTTTGAATTCCGAAGGTCATGGGCCATTATCTTGGTGAAACCCAGCATACAATATGCTTTGGATATTAGTTTAGCTAATATACGTAAATTTGAGTTTGATGTCAAAATAAACTCCCATAAACCAAACCGACCTAACCAACCACGCCAAGCAAACCAACCACACCGACCACACCGACCACACCGACCACACCGACCACACCGACCACACCGACCACACCGACCACACCGACCACACGAACCACACGGACCAAACCGACCAAACCAACCAAACCGAGCAAACCAACCACTCACACCTTCACACCAACAAAACCAAACAATTACACATACCAACAAAGGAAGCAAAAAGCAACTAAGCATTGTTTTCTGCACGTAACGGTTTGCGAATTCGGTGGTATAACGGTCAGCGTACCGGACTGTTGTACCCGAGTTTGCGGGTTCAAACTCGATCGAAGCCATGGATTTTTAAGGGCGAAAAATCCCTCATACGCCTTCCTTCGGAGGGGAAGTAAAGCCGGCTGTCCCATGTAGTAGATTTACTGCATGTGAAAGATCCTCAAACCTAAAAGAAGGCTCAAAATTCAGATCCGCCAGTTTCGACGCCCACGATAATACATCCTTTCTCCGCTAGGTGGTGAAAAAAGTGTATCGAAATTTGCGTGGTTAGACGGAAGAGCGGGCCTGGTGGCCGGAGTCTCGCCACGTAAAATAAGGCATTAACTAACTGGCACGTGACAGTGGGAGGTCCATGTGGACGCCGATCCACGGGGCTGCTGCCGAGAAGCGCGCCAGGCGTGCGAGGGGCCACAGGAAATCGCGAGAAGGCGCATGAAGTGGCTTCGCAGCACAAGGGCCCTCTAACGGAGAGGAGGCAATGGTCCACAACGAGAATTTCAATCGAATAATTTATTTTAAAAAATACTATAATACATTTCTGAAGGCAGGTTCATGGGGCTTGGTTAGTAGGAGAAAAAAATTCACTACGTGGGTGTTTGCCAACGTTTCGTAAAATATATTTCAGTCAGAAGGGAAAAACAAATAAAGAAGCGTATCTACATGTTTTTGAAGGTGGAACTTCTCACGTAATGTGAGAAATATTAGTATACACATACCACACAATCTCTCACCATGGTTACTAATAGTAGTTAGTAATTCTCTACCATTAATAATCATGGCGTTTGTTGGCAGACAATGTAGTGGAAATTTTTTCTCCTATTGACCAAGTCCCATGAAGCTGTCTTCAGGACATATATTTATGGTCGTTAAGGATTCTTAAATAATATATTATCAATTATATAATATTTGTATCATTTCAATTTTCACAGAATACAGTAAAACTTCCTCAATGCGGAAGCTCAAGGGACCAGAATTTCTTTTCCGAATTGACAATATTCCGTACTATTCAAAAGGAAAGGGCCATGATTCATGTTCACATTAATTTCCAAATTATACACGTTCCGCATTAAGGAACTTTTATTGTATAAGTACAATAATTTGAAATTTCTGTTTTGTTCATATTGTTTTATTCAGAACGTAAACTATGAATGGATCTATGAGTGAAGTACACCGAGACACCGCATTCTAGTTTCCGAAAAATTGATAATTTAATCTGGTATTAAAACATTAGAACTCTATTAAAAGTTACTCGTGACTATATTAAAAACAAATAATTCTAATAAAAATAACTTGAATATGTCCCTGGAATTCAGATTTTAGAAGTTTTCCTAGGCTTGGGAAATGTTCCACACTACGGTGATTGCCAATTTAAAAAAAAATGGCAAATCCATTATGACAGTCATTTTTAAATTAATTAGGTTTGACTTAAGCAGTTATTTAAGTTACTTTTTTAGTAGGTTAATATCAATATTTAAAAGTCAATGTGGCACATCCTATAGCTCTGAAAGAAGTTAATACAGTACAAATTAACCAACATGTGAATGTAGATTTTATTTTACAATAAAATAGTATTTTTGATAAACAATATT